>VSWD01000009.1:44938764-45678764 GCA_033119305.1 Pinctada imbricata | reverse complement strand
CACAACACTACTCACTCAAGTTGAAGAATTTTGAATGTTGAAAAAGTGCCTTTAACTTTTACATTGATTTGATGTAAAACCTTCCACCATTGGCTTCCGAGTCATTTTATGCCGTTACAAAGGGCGAGGGGATCCGAATGGTCCGGTGCACTATATTTAGAAACTCCTGTCTAGAAGGCTGCTCTCTGGCAACAGAGTTGAACACTTTGTTTTGATTTACAAAAACAATTTTTCAGAAAAAAGATATGACCGTTCCTACTCTTTACTTTTGATTTTATACACACAGACACCCAACATCACATCATTTGGTAAAATTTTCCATTGTGACGTCACATCTGATCGCACCGTCTTGAAGCACCTTGATGTGTTGTCATGCTTTTTATTTTGAAGTGACAATGAAATTATCTCAAAGTTTTGTGATGTCTGGTGTTTGACTGTCTCATGAGTTTACTGGAAAATCAGCTATTGAGGGATCTCCATTCAGTCTTTTTGTTCCCTTCTCATTTGGGACGGTATCTGACGTAAAGTGATTGTGATGTCATCAAATTATATGGGAACAAGCATAAAACTCAGGAAAACATACTTTAAATACGACGTTTCTCTAGGAATTTCCTTACATCATAATGCGTTTACGTCAGATACCGTCCTAAATGGGAAGTAACTTTGTATATCAAAAAGACCGGATAAGTCTGACAATACACCTGCTGGCAGACTTTTCCACTATGACACCGTAATCAATAGTCAATAAGGCGACAAAAATTTAATTCTTAGTTTTACGGATCCTCCTACCCTAATTTTACCACAATTGGAAAAAAAATGAATGAACTGATTGTACATTTTTTTCTTCCACCCATTGGAACGACTGGTTATTACTTTTCATTTTCACTTAATCTTTATCGTGCAAGTGTTTAGAGAATGTGGCTTTGAAAACATGATAAACAAGCTGAATTTAAAGATCTATTTTGAAAAAATAAAATCCGTAACACTAAAAATTAAATTTCTGTCGCCTAAACAATATTTTGACAAGTCATTTGATTATGACATCATAATGTTCAGCCCGCCAACAGGTGCAATCTTGGACATTTGGCCATCCCTCTATTCCTAATTGTAAGTTTCTATGTCTACAGTATCAGTTCACTCACCATATTAGCATGCGTTTGTTTGGGAAGATTTTCTGATGAGTATTGATACAGGAATTTGTTGATGTTTGAGTTAGCGAGTCTGTCTCTCATCTCGATATCATTTATGACGAGCACCTGCCTTGACGCCTGTTCTGTGTGGCTCGGGTAAATATCATACTGCATTCGTACCTTGAAAATGAGACATGATAATATAAAATTTTGGTGAGATACCATTTAAGTGAAGAAATAGCAACCCAAGGAATGTTTGTGTCGACTGCGAAGCGGCGTATTTTTAACCAGAAGTCTCTGATGAGACTGTAGCTTCCTGGTTGTTTTTTCTAAAACATCAATTTCCTTTCTTTTTTTTAACTGAAGACCATAGGGAGCAGGCGCTCTAACAAATTATAAGTAGCATGACAAAACTACATATCCATTATACTGCAACTATAATAGCACTCATGTAATTCATAATATCCGAGATAAGGTATTTCTAAAAAGAATGCCACACACATTTTCCAAGATCCTAGGGGCCAAGGGCTGCTAGCTCAAATGAACTATCAATGACACATCAAGACTACAGATCTATAATATTGGATAAAGAATTAACTCCCCATCATTAATAGCTTTAAACGAGTTGAGAGCACAACTATATAGGAAAAATTACCACACCCATTTTCAAAGACCCTGGGAGTATAGGGCTAAAACAAAATATCAGGTGCACAACTATGCCACAGACCAATCATTGCAAAAAGAATTAATACTACATCATTTATAGTGTCGGAGGAGTTGCAAGCACAAGATTACATTAACTTATATAGGAGAAAATGACCACACCCATTTCTGAGTCCCTAAGGGTCAGGGGCTAAAACATAATATCAGGTGCACAACTAGACCAGAGACCCATCATATTGCAATAAGAATTTAGTCTCATTAATAGTGTCAGAGGAGTTGTGAGCACAAGATTACATAGAGTTATATAGGAGAAAATGACCACACCCATTTCTATGACCCTGGGGGTCAGGGGCTCAAACTAAATATCAGCACAACCAGACCACAGACCCATCACATTGCAAAAAGAATTAAGTCTCCATCATTTATAGTGTCAGAGGAGTTGCGAGCACAAGATTACATAAGAGTTATATAGGAGAAAATGACCACACCCATTTCTAAGACCCTGGGGGTCAGGGGCTCAAACAAAATATCAGGTGCACAACAAGACCACAGACCCATCATATTGCAAAAAGAATTAAGTCTCAATCATACATATTGTCAGAGGAGTTGTGAGCACAAGATTATATAGAGTTATATAGGAGAAAATAACCACATCCATTTCTAAGACCCTGGGGGTAAAGACCTCAAACAAAATATCAGCTGCACATCTAGACTACAGACCCATCACATTGCAAAAAGAATTAAGTCTCCATCATTTATAGTGTCAGAGGAGTTGCAAGCACAAGATTACATAGAGTTATATTGAAGAAAATGACCACACCCATTTCTAAGACCCTGGGGGTCAGGGGCTCAAACAAAATATCAGCTGCACAACTAGACTACAGACCCATCATATTGCAAAAAGAATTAAGTCTCCATCATTTATAGTGTAAGAGGAGTTGCGAGCACAAGATTACATAAGAGTTATATAGGAGAAAATGACCACACCCATTTCTAAGACCCTGGGGGTCAGGGGCTCAAACAAAATATCAGGTGCACAACAAGACCACAGACCCATCATATTGCAAAAAGAATTAAGTCTCCATCATTTATATTGTCAGAGGAGTTGCGAGCACAAGATTATATAGAGTTATATAGGAGAAAATAACCACACCCATTTCTAAAACCCTGGGGGTCAGGGGCTCAAACATAATATCAGGTGCACAACTAGACTACAGACCATCATCATTTATAGTGTCAGAGGAGTTGTCCGGACAAGATTACATAGAATTTAATGACCACGCCCATTTTATAAGACCCTGGGGGCCAGGGACTGAATATAAATGTCAGGTGCACAACTAGACCATGGACCAAGTAAAATGCAAAAAGAATTAACTTTCTATCTCTAACAGTTTCAGAGGAGTTGTATGGACAAGATTACATAGAATTTAATGACCATGCCCATTTTATAAGACCCTGGGGGTCAGGGACTGAAACTAAATGTCAGGTGCACAACTAGACCATGGTCCAAGTAAAATGCAAAAAGAATTAACTTTCTATCTCTAACAGTTTCAGAGGAGTTGTCCGGACAAGATTACATGGAATTTAATGACCACGCCCATTTTCTAAGACCCTGGGGGTCAGGGACTGAAACTAAATGTCAGGTGCACAACTAGACCATGGTCCAAGTAAAATGCAAAAAGAATTAACTTTCTATCTCTAACAGTTTCAGAGGAGTTGTCCAGACAAGAATTGTTTACGGACAGACGGACAGATGGACAGACGGACAGACAGACGGACAGACGGACGGACAGACAGACAGACGGACAGACAGACGGACGGACAGACAGACGGACGCCGGACAAAGGGTGATCACATAAGCTCGACTGGTCTGAGACCAGTAGAGCTAAAAAGTGGATCAAATATGTAGGTCAAGGTCACTTGGTGCAAATTATTAGTATCAGTAGGCAAGTCTTGTCAAATGAAATTCACATGTGAAATATTAAACCTCTTACTTACCAATTAATAGATATGGTCAATCTTAAATTTTCAGAAAAGGTCAATCATCTAGGTCAAGGTCACTAGGTAAAAAATTTTGGTAACAAAAGAAAGGACTCATCATAATACATCTTTCAAATATCATAGCTGTATCACTTACCAATCAAAAGATTAATCCAATCTTAAATCTTTTTAAAAGTAGGTCAAATATCAAGGTCAAGGTCACTTAGTCAAAAATTATGTAGAGAGGTATTGTTACAAGGAATACACATGTAAAATATCAAATCCCTATCACTTACTAATCAATAGATATAGTCAATCTTAATTTTTATGAAAAGTAGGTCAAATATCTAGGTCAAGGTCACTAGGTAAAAAAGATATTGTACATGTAGAAAGGTCTTGTCACAAGGAATACACATGTGAAATATCAAAGCTCTATCACTTACCAATCAAAAGTTATGTGGTGTGACACCCAAAGTGTGACAGACAAACAGGCAGACAGACTGACTGACAGACAGAAGGACAACAGACAAAGTGATCACTAAGTGTCGCTATGCTTTGCAGGCGACATGATAACATTTTACCACGATAAAAAATTTTTGACCAAATTTACTCTTTTGTTCAAAGGAGTATATGTTGTATTAAAGAAATCTCATTTCGCTCTTACAAAAAATTTGCAGCAATAACGACCATCATTCTCTAACATTTTTACCCGTTCCTAACAATCTCAAGATTTTTGTCTCATACATTACCATTATAATGTTGAAGGTGATTACTGCTTGATTGTGCGGTATAATCCCTCTAATTAAGGCTGCTGATAAACCATGTATGTATCATGTAAATATTTACATTTATCAAGAGAAATCAATAGAAATCCTATCTCAATGTTAAGAGTTACAGTAACAAGGCTTGCCCTTACCTTAGTGAGTTGAAGCTCCATCAGTGTGTCAAGATCCCGTCCCGGCCCGCCTCGTATCTGCCACGGAATTCTGTCATGTGACAGTGAGGCACGAGCAGCAGACGTCATATACTGCCAGGCTACGTCAAACTGATAGTCACTGTGTGTAAAGAAAGATAATCATGCATGTAAGTGCTTAAATTATGAAATTTTCACAATCAAATATACATGTATTCATCTCGTACATGTATGTAAAATGTACCTACAGTATTAGGAACGTTTTAAATTTGGATACCATATAAGTAGAATTATTCGTTGGTAGTTCTTTTTTTTTTTTTTAGATTTGTTAAAGAAAACCCTTTCCCTTAGACAATGATTTGCTGATTCGTTCCTGATGCTACTGAATAATTTTTAGTCACTGAGAAAAACTTTCATGGTATGAGGCTGACTGCGAAAGTGGCAAAGGTCAATACATAGTGATGGATACAGAATGTTCTTTAAGGAGAAGGGTCTAGACTTTAATTTTTCCTACATAAAAATATTTTCAAAGTTCTCAGACCGTAACATGTTGATGAGGGTTTTTGATAATCCTTCATATCTTACATACTTTGTATCACATACAAGTAAAGATGGATTAAATATTGACAAAAATGTACTTAAATGTTCCGAGTTCTGTAAACGTGGAAATTTTCATGTGGGTGTAATTTTCGTGTTTTTCGCGAATAGATTTTGCGAAAATTTCCCCCATGCGAAAATATCCACGTTGCATTCTTACAATGGGAAAGACATATTTATGGTGAATATTTCCCCCACGCAAAAAGTCTTGATGTTAGAATCGTGAAATTTTCCCCCAGCGAAAATAACCATGTTTACAGTTATAGCTATCTCACCCTGCATCAGATGTTTTCCTCACTTGCATGGCTTCTTTATCTGAAAAAGAATAACAAGGTGAGACTTAGCCAACATTCATTCATACAATACTGTAAACGACTTTTTATTAGCGAGGACTTTATTTTCGCGTAATTTCGCGAGCTTGATCAAACGTGAAAATAAGGTCCTCGCTAATAAAAAGTCAAAATACAATACAGTAGTATTTATAGAAGATTTACATACATGTATGCTATCTACCTGGCTTATGGTGAGTGTGCACATGTACTGTATTTGCATATTCTATAAAAATCTTTTAACAGTTAAAGATGCCAGCTATCAAAATCTTCATGTACATGTATAAGGCATAAAGCAGTACATATATCTAGAAAATTTCCAAGATAGAGTAGATAAAATATACATGTATGTAATGATTTTTCTACTTCCAAAGTGAGTCACATGGACAGTATAGAATATAGATTTACCGGTCCTTTCAGATACATCACCAAAGTCCCTTCCTCCATACATAAACCACACAATGGTTAGCTCCTTCAGGGTGTAGCTGTACTCTGGGTAGGGGAAATGGTCTGGGGCCTTCAGTAGGTCAGTCCTGCCCAAGGGCTGACTGAAGTGGTTCTCCTTGATTTCTATAGGATCAGTGGTGAAAACTCTAATCTCAGGTTCCCCATGCTTTGGCTTTGAAGGGAAAAGACATTTTTAAGTTGAATTTGCTTTTAACATAAATCTACATTTATAAAGTCTCATACTTTTGGCAAGAAAATTATTCAGATTTTGTTGTCTTTACATGTTAAACATCATTATTCAAAGATCCTTCACTATCATTACGGCAGAAAATATACACTGCTCAAAAATATTATGGGAACAAGGTCTCTACTTTCATGTTTCAACTTTTTGCAGTTGCTTATGAACAATAACACATTTTAGCGGTTTTACGTAATGTCGTTTTGGCTCTTTATGCATTGTTGACCGAGAACAGGCCAAAATTTTATTCTTGAATACCAACTCAAGAATAAAATTTTGGCCTGTTCTCAGTCTATACCCATTGTTGATTGTTATGTGTGACGTCATACCTTGTTCATTTTACGCTGGGCTTTGTTTACCAGCAGTAATGGATATTCTTTTATATTCGTGCTTTTCCACTTGATAAAGGCCGAGTGGCCGAAAATTTGTGGATATAGAGTGTTCATTGTTATTTATGATAATGCATTTAGACATATCTAAAGGTCATTTCTTACTTACCCGTTTCTGTAACAAACAGAAGGACCGTTACACATGATCAGACACAATTAGATAGCCATGCATACTCTAAATAATACTTCATTCTATTTACAATTACATTACAATGTAAAATATGGTCTTTTTAATTTTTTTGAGCAGTGTAGATGTACAGGATTTGGGAAGGGGGGAGGGAGGACAAAGAAATTTCAATCATTCCTGTCATGACCTGACAAGCCTCAGCATGGATATAACAGGATATCAGTTCAAGGGAACACAGATTGCGATTTTTTGTCACAATCTGAACATGGGGTAAGATCATGTTATCCCCATTATGAAGAATTTTTCTCCCTTATCCAGTCATCCTCATAAAATGTTTAGAATGACAAATTTATCATCCAAATCCAAAGGGGGGGGAGTTAGATGATAAGCTACATGTGTGAATGTTGACTATGACATCATAAAGGACTGACACACCTCATAGCTTCAGTCTACGATAATTATTATTTTATACGTTTTTTCAGACATAGGAAGAAAAATCATCAAATCACCGGCTGTGATCATTGACAAGGAAACCCTCATGTCATGTCCGTGATTTGCTTTTCTCCATGACTCAGCAAGCTTCGCCATGGTATTACAAGTACAAGCAATCCCGGACACTTTGGATGGATTTTCTTGTTAGTGACACCCGGTGATAGATTCTATTAATCTCCTTTCAATTTCTTGGTTTACCATAATTCCAAGTCCAGGGTCGTCTATTATACAAAATTCTTCATCATCACTGAGTGCATCTACGGTCTCTGATATGGTACTACTCGTCACGGAGTCGGCACTAGCGGAGATCACGATTGGCCGCATGACTCCCGCCGGAGGTGCATCCTGGGATTTCTGGTCAGTGTTAGCCACAAAGAAGACTTCTGTTGAGGGCCTGGTTGGAGACAGACTGTCTTGGTTCTCTAAGAAAAGATTTAATAAGTAGGTATAATAAATTTGTATCAAAACTTGTGTGCAACACCAGCCCTAGTCTTAAGTCTGAGTCAGTCCCAAATGCCTAAGAATTAGAATTTGAAAGTTGCAGTAAGACTTTGCTATTCCATTTTTTGGTAATACATGTATTAACCAATGTTTGAAAATATAGGGAATATTGTCAATACATGTATAATCAAACAAGGTCACTGGTGAAAAGCAGATGCACATACCATCGAGTACCTACATCCTTCATCCTACATACCTACATGTCATGGCGACAGTTGATGACGATTCGTATGTTTACATCCTTCAATATCAATGATTTACACAGTTCGTATTGGATTTGTGCAATCAGCATGAAGATAATGCTTAGATCACGAAATGGTAATGTGCATATAATCATAAACATCGAATTAGAACACTATTTTTCAACCTAATCAAAATAACAATGATGTAGGTAACGGGCATTCCTTGATGTAGGTACCACAAATCATTGCTCAAACACTCAGGTACCTACTTCCTTGTCATTTTCATAATCTCAACATACACTGTATATTATACAACCAATTATGAGATTGCTTAATTTCCAGCATTTATTCAGATAAGTACCCGATGGTGCGTGCATCTGCTTTACACCAGTGAAGGTGGCAAGCTATTCTAAACATTTCAATGTCAAATTACTCTACAAATTTCATGAACTTTGCCAACTAGTTGTCAAAGATATGCATTATGAAGATTTTCATAGAAATTACAAATAGACAATTTTGAGATTAAGAAAATAAATACATTGTATATGCATTTATTTATTTAAAAAATGTGCTTTGCTATTTGAATAAAATTTAGTTCTTTTAATACACAACTTATACGAAACTAATTTTACTATTTCAATAGTCCATTTTCCAGAAAATATTTATGACTGTTTTAAACCTTGCTTTTATATGCACAGACACCAGACATCACATCATTTGGCAAAAGGACTAGGTGCGCTAACCCTTCATATCGGCCCTATAATTTCAACGAAAAATATTTTTGATAAACGAATTATTAATTATCACTTTTTGCAAAGTTTAATGTTTGAGAAAATACAGCGTTATAATTTTGAGTCCTCGTAACGTCATGCGCGTGATGTATGACGTCATTTACCCTGAATGACGCAAAACTCAGGAAAATCATCGTATTTTACACACAAATCTTCAAAATTCATCTATGCTCGAGGCCTTGCCCACAAATTTTTATATGCAAATTAAAAGGCCGATCAGAAATCCATCAATTGACACAAAAATATTTATGGGCAAGGCCTGGATTACCACTTGATTTCATAGTTTTGTATCAAAATATCGCTCATTTATTGATATTTTCAATGATTTCAGCGTTTTTAGACGTTTTGTGAGATGTATTATTCAGTATAGGACTGTGAAATAAAAAAAAGCTTCCATGATTTGGACTCACCATACATTTGACATTTTATAAACTAGAATATTATGGATATATAAACAACTTTGAAAATAGAGCCGAAATGACAAGTTACCGCACCCACTCCTTTTCAATTGTGACGTCAGATTTGATCGCATTGACTTAATGCGTTGATGTGTTTTCTATTGTGACATCACAATGAGAATATCGCCAAATGTTGTGATGTCTGGTGTCTGTCCATCAGATTGTCTGGTGTCAAACCGCCCTATGAATCTACTGGAAAATCAGCTGTTATCCTTAAGATACCTGATCCTGAGCTAGACTCCTGCATGGCATCTTCTACCAGTGTATGTAGCTGGTCTATCTTGGACTGGGACAGAGAAGGCTCTGATAAACCAGAGCTGTCGTCCTCTCTACTGGACTCCTCAGTCTGTTGATATATACATGTATTTATACATCAAAATATTGAAGATCTGCAAATGCCATGGTTATCGAAGGATACCATCACACAAAATTCTCTGTTGCCTATCTTTTTTATTTGAATTTTTTTTTGGGGGGGGGGGCAATATTTCTCCTTTTTCTGTCATTTCGGAAGTGAACAAAAAATAATTTAAAATGTAAAATTTAAAGTACATGTAACAGAAACTTCTCATCAATACAATATACATGCAGACCTTTAATACTTCCGATTCCATTTTGAAGTAAACATGAACAGCCAATATTCCATTTCATTTTTACCTCTTTTTTGTTCCCTAAATCTGGGACGATGTCATCACCGGGTATAGAGGAAGTGACATCACCCTCGGCTACTAAATCTCCATCTGTAGCAAAGTACTGAATGAGCTCCATTAACGCTTGGCAAGAATCGGAACATGTACGTAGATTGATCTTGTTGGTCATTACTCGTAAATCAGTCTTGGGAAATCTCTGAAAATACAATGAATCAATAATACTAGTATTGCCTTGATCCCTGATGAATACATGTACATGTACTTTTGAAATTATGTGAAAGAAACTATTAAAGTGATTCAGCAAAAGCTTAGCATTGTTATTGAGTCTTTGCAGAATACAGAGTTGCATATTTGATTTGAATATTCGGTATGTTCGAAAACAAGAGTTGCTTCCCCTTTGAGACGGTATCTGACATAGACTGATTATGACGTCATCAAATTCTATGGAAACAGCTCCAAAACTCTGGGAAATGGCGGTAAAAAATTGACTTTACCATACCATTTTCATGACTTCACAATGGTTTAATGTCAGATACCGTCTCAAATGGGAAGCAACTCTTGCTTTCCAACATACCGAATATTCAAATCAAATATGCAATTTTTTTTAACAATTTTAAAAACTACAGCAATTTTATATGCGTACCTGATCTTTGCCTTCACTGGATCGTAACTCAAGTTCAAATCTTTCAAGATCAATAATATTTACATAATCTGAAAAGAAATTAATGACATCTTACAGAGCATCTCAATAATGAAGGACCAGGGCAGGCTTATGAAGTCTTTGCTTCTCATGACCCATTCAAAAATCCATCATTTTGCTCATGAAATAAGTTAATTCCTCATCAAGTGTCGAGTATAATCATTCTAAACAATCTTGGTAAGCCTGTTGATGATAAGATAAATATCATGGAAGTTACACCCATATACATGTATACAATGTAGGTATGTGAGAGTATGACCACCAGACAGATGGAAGGACAGACAACAGACATTGTGACCTTTTACATTTGTTACCAGGCAGATGAATGCATACCTTACAAAAGTGACCCCTTCTACATGTATTTGTATATTACATGTATATTTCAACATGTTTGTCTTAAAGGCAAAATAAAAACACAAACAAATGACTATGATGAGACATACCCTCTGAAATGTTGATCTCATCTCTTTCCCTTTTCTGTGATAAGTACAGAGCTGCATCATCGAGAACAAATCTAAAAGATCAATAACAGATGTATTGTATTATACAATTATTGACTGGGAATGAGGGCAATATAAGATTTGTTGGACCTGAAGATAAAATATTGCTCAAGGCCGGTTTTGATTTTGTTGAAATTCTCCAGCTTACCAGAAGACAATTTCATATAATTGTATGAACAATTTGTGCTATAAAAAAATTATCATTAGAAAGTTCTAAAAAGCCTCAGTTCCTCAAGAATTGGACATTACGCACAATACATCTTTATAGCTAAATTATGGCATCAAATTGAAGCTTTATGAATTATACCCCAAAAAAAAAATTTGAAGTTCAACAAATTCTTTTAAAATGCTCATGCACATGTAAATACATTATAACAAAATAAAATGTCTTTAATGTACATGTACATTGCACATCTCACAAACAAGATTGTGTTTTATAAGATGTAACCTTATTCTACAAAGCATCGAACCTGAGCAATGAGGTGGGTGAGTTGGCTACAATATTACTGGATATACTGAAGGACTCGGCAGCCAGTACAGCTTTGGTCGGAATATACAATGGTCTGTAAGAAAATAACAATAAAGGTGTTAGAGTTGGCTACAATATTACTGGATATACTGAAAGACTCGGCAGCGAGTACAGCTTTGGTGGGAATATACAATGGCCTGTAAGAAAATAACAATAAAGGTGTTAGAGTTGGCTACAATATTACTGGATATACTGAAGGACTCGGCAGCCAGTACAGCTTTGGTCGGAATATACAATGGTCTGTAAGAAAATAACAATAAAGGTGTTAGAGTTGGCTACAATATTACTGGATATACTGAAAGACTCGGCAGCGAGTACAGCTTTGGTCGGAATATACAATGGCCTGTAAGAAAATAACAATAAAGGTGTTAGAGTTGGCTACAATATTACTGGATATACTGAAAGACTCGGCAGCCAGTACAGCTTTGGTCGGAATATACAATGGCCTGTAAGAAAATAACAATAAAGGTGTTAGAGTTGGCTACAATATTACTGGATATACTGAAAGACTCGGCAGCCAGTACAGCTTTGGTCGGAATATACAATGGCCTGTAAGAAAATAACAATAAAGGTGTTAGAGTTGGCTACAATATTACTGGATATACTGAAAGACTCGGCGGCGAGTACAGCTTTGGTGGGAATATACAATGGCCTGTAAGAAAATAACAATAAAGGTGTTAGAGTTGGCTACAATATTACTGGATATACTGAAAGACTCGGCGGCGAGTACAGCTTTGGTGGGAATATACAATGGTCTGTAAGAAAATAACAATAAAGGTGTTAGAGTTGGCTACAATATTACTGGATATACTGAAAGACTCGGCAGCCAGTACAGCTTTGGTGGGAATATACAATGGTCTGTAAGAAAATAACAATAAAGGTGTTAGAGTTGGCTACAATATTACTGGATATACTGAAAGACTCGGCAGCCAGTACAGCTTTGGTGGGAATATACAATGGCCTGTAAGAAAATAACAATAAAGGTGTTAGAGTTGGCTACAATATTACTGGATATACTGAAAGACTCGGCGGCGAGTACAGCTTTGGTGGGAATATACAATGGTCTGTAAGAAAATAACAATAAAGGTGTTAGAGTTGGCTACAATATTACTGGATATACTGAAAGACTCGGCGGCGAGTACAGCTTTGGTGGGAATATACAATGGCCTGTAAGAAAATAACAATAAAGGTGTTAGAGTTGGCTACAATATTACTGGATATACTGAAAGACTCGGCGGCGAGTACAGCTTTGGTCGGAATATACAATGGCCTGTAAGAAAATAACAATAAAGGTGTTAGAGTTGGCTACAATATTACTGGATATACTGAAGGACTCGGCAGCCAGTACAGCTTTGGTGGGAATATACAATGGTCTGTAAGAAAATAACAATAAAGGTGTTAGAGTTGGCTACAATATTACTGGATATACTGAAAGACTCGGCGGCGAGTACAGCTTTGGTGGGAATATACAATGGCCTGTAAGAAAATAACAATAAAGGTGTTAGAGTTGGCTACAATATTACTGGATATACTGAAAGACTCGGCAGCGAGTACAGCTTTGGTGGGAATATACAATGGCCTGTAAGAAAATAACAATAAAGGTGTTAGAGTTGGCTACAATATTACTGGATATACTGAAAGACTCGGCAGCGAGTACAGCTTTGGTGGGAATATACAATGGCCTATAAGAAAATAACAATAAAGGTGTTAGAGTTGGCTACAATATTACTGGATATACTGAAAGACTCGGCAGCCAGTACAGCTTTGGTCGGAATATACAATGGCCTGTAAGAAAATAACAATAAAGGTGTTAGAGTTGGCTACAATATTACTGGATATACTGAAAGACTCGGCGGCGAGTACAGCTTTGGTCGGAATATACAATGGTCTGGAAGAAAATAACAATAAAGGTGTTAGAGTTGGCTACAATATTACTGGATATACTGAAGGACTCGGCAGCCAGTACAGCTTTGGTGGGAATATATAATGGTCTGTAAGAAAATAACAATAAAGGTGTTAGAGTTGGCTACAATATTACTGGATATACTGAAAGACTCGGCGGCGAGTACAGCTTTGGTCGGAATATACAATGGTCTGGAAGAAAATAACAATAAAGGTGTTAGAGTTGGCTACAATATTACTGGATATACTGAAGGACTCGGCAGCCAGTACAGCTTTGGTGGGAATATACAATGGTCTGGAAGAAAATAACAATAAAGGTGTTAGAGTTGGCTACAATATTACTGGATATACTGAAAGACTCGGCGGCGAGTACAGCTTTGGTGGGAATATACAATGGTCTGGAAGAAAATAACAATAAAGGTGTTAGAGTTGGCTACAATATTACTGGATATACTGAAAGACTCAGCAGCCAGTACAGCTTTGGTTGGAATATACAATGGCCTGTAAGAAAATAACAATAAAGGTGTTAGAGTTGGCTACAATATTACTGGATATACTGAAAGACTCGGCGGCGAGTACAGCTTTGGTGGGAATATACAATGGCCTGTAAGAAAATAACAATAAAGGTGTTAGAGTTGGCTACAATATTACTGGATATACTGAAAGACTCGGCAGCCAGTACAGCTTTGGTGGGAATATACAATGGTCTGGAAGAAAATAACAATAAAGCTATACTTAAATTTAAATGATTCTATAAAATGTACATATGCATGATTATTACGTGTATGCACATTACATTGTATAGGCACACAAAGTATGGTACTTAATACATACTGTAAATGGAAAAATTATTACGGTGGTTTTAATTTTGCTACGTTAGCGGTTTTTGGATTTTCCGCCAAACATAAAACCACCGAATTGGTTTTGAATAATAGACAAATAAGCATAGAGGATAAAAGTGTTATAATGTATGTTTCAGACGATACATGTACAGTTGAATCATTTTATGTACATGTATGAAACATGCACGATTACAAATTATTAATTAATCTTTTACAAATCAATTGATTCAATCTATATATCCGTACTTTCCACCTGACATTTAATCGTTTCTAAGTAGTTATCACTAATTGCAGGGATTTTTTTTATTTGGGGAAGGTGCCTGTGCCTGTCCTATTTGGGAACATTTGCGATATTTTGCTAAAATTGGGAAAATTTTTATACAAATTCTCAAATTTGGGAAATTTTGTGCTGACTTCCAGGTTTTGAGTCATATTTTCTTAGGTGATATTTTCATCATTCCTCTTTGGGAATAGAGTGATTTTTTGGGAAAAATAGAGGAAATTTGGCACCAAACCAAAGGAAAAAGAAACATGAATTGCTACGTGTTTGTCATTAATAATGAGAAAAACTTGTTACAACAACAACATAAACACTGTCAGCAATCAAATTAAATGTTTGACTAAAGCTGTGACGTGTAATACTCGAGCCACAAAACCTTTATATCAAAAGTGTTAGGGTATTATTTTCCTGAAATCTTCGATACCGCAAACTAAAAATCAAGCGCAATTGGTTACATTTAGAAAACCGCGATCTTTTGACACCGCAAATTCAAACCCATTTACAGCACAAGTATATCATATCACTTTCAAGTCACTTTGCTAACATGTAATACTGTGCACTAAATTACTCTACCTATTGTACATTTAACAAACATTAAAATGTGTCACACATCTCTATTACACATGTAGTATATACAGTGGTGTGTAACTTAAGAAATGTCCTTACCTATAATCTACAGCACAGCTCCACAAATGAACATGTAACTCTGTTAGCACCTTAGGCATCACATAGCCCAGTATGTCATAGTCTTTAACATCGAGAAAGTTTATGAACTGAAATGAAAATATACCATTCACTGTTATGATACTCAGTTCAGGTGTAATATTATATATGGGACTGAAAATTTAATGGTTTGCTGAACTTATTTGGTACAATAATTCAAAATGAATCTTAACCCTGTTTTATTCATGTACTGAAGTTTTACATTGTGCAACTTTTTTTGAAGTGCTTTTAAAAGTAAGTACCTAAACATGGGCTGCAGCTGTTACAGTAGCATATAGTCTCTCTGTTTTTTTTTAAATGTCATTGTATATTTTCTATAGTAATTAAAGGCCATTATCCTATTGTGAAGATTAAAACTGAGCTCTATGTATCTGTTACTGTAAACCTTTTTTTATTCACGAGCGTTTTATTTTTTGCGATATTTGCGAGGTCTTTCGATTCATGAAAATAAAACGCAGTGAATATGTCCAAACACATGTGTAGTAAGATATGTACATACATACAATGTCGCGAAAATAAAATGTTGTGAAACAGTCACCTCACTTGTGTTCGCTAAATTAAGACACTGCAAATAAAAGACCGTTTACAGTATCTGGTTAGTAGAACATTGCCCCTAAGACAATTATGAATCTTACATGAGCTATCCAGCTCTGACCTGAGGCGGCCATTTTGTGACGTAGCGTTCCACCACTTATACCCACGGCTACAAGGAATTCCTGAAGAGAAAAATAAAAATTATTTCTAGTTAATCATATTTAATTTAAATCATATTGCTCACTATAAGCAAAGGTAATGTCAACACAACCAAATTCAGATGATTCAATGCACTTTGGATTTTCTTTTTAAATAAAATGCTAAATAAAGTACTTTTTCCTTGATTGGCTAGAGAACCATTTATCATTGTAGCAATATTTTTTTAATGGAAATAGGTATTATATGAAAAATTTAAGATAAACTCTAAAGGAAAATTACAAAATAAAAGAGAAATCAACGAATTATAATAAACACCAACGGCACAAAATATCAACAAAGATATTGATGAATACATGTATGTCTAGAATTTGATGTTTTTTACATAAAAGTACATGAACATGAATATGATGGTTCTGTTATTGTTTTGCATGAAATTGCTATTGAATGATTAACAAGCGAAGATTGCAAAATAATGTCAAATTTTTAATAATAAAATCAAAAGCAATAATACAGTGCATTTACATTTTAAACTAGATCAAACTTTGGCTTTTTCAATCTGTCTTATAAATCATACCTTGATTTTTTCATCTGTGGTAAGGTCTGTGATTGGCGTAGAGTCCAGTCGTACCCTGACGGCTACGGACACCATATCTGTATTGTCCATATACATACTGCTGTCCGTAGACTGGTGGGCCTGAATACCAGGCTCGGAACGAGAGATCAGTCTATGAGACGCTAAATGGGGAGGAATGTGGTCTATGTCCAGCTGCATCAGTGACATGACTTTGTGGCTGTCACTTACAGCTCCTGTATATGCAAAATAATACAATATAAGAAATAGGTTCTCTTCAAATTCAGCACATCTGTGCTTGCATGTATACATACTAGGATTTATTTTCCGATTGCAATTTTGAAATTACTCTCTATGGATTCATTATATTATGTTAGAATTAAGAACTAATTCTACCACATTCGTAAGGTTTGTTACATATGTATATTCATGTTTTATTGTATGTAAATATAAGTTTAGGAAGGCATCGGCAATATTAGACTATAAACCTCTACCTTTACCGTTTTCTCTTCGTTTAATACAAAAAAATCTTTTTTTCTTCAACTTCTTGTAAGAGACCCTCTGAATGACTTAAATATCAACATTTCAGATACAAAAACATCAAATAAAATGTTATAAAACCGTCTCTGTTCCGTGACAATAATCATATCGTACCTGAATGATACAGCTCTGCCGAGGCACTTCGGAAACACACATACTGTAAACATGGATCCCCTGTGTAATGTGACACCACAAATAGGTTAGCATCATTCACCATGGCAACAGTCTCACCATGGCAACCGGTCTCCTACAAAAAAAGATGCTTTACATGAAACTTTGTTTTTCTCTCCTACAAGCTAGCAATTCTTTTGATACTTTAGAAATCTTTTGACTTATTTTAACAATATGAAATTTTATTCTCCTACTGTGGATAGGAATATACATGTATATACAAATGCAGGAAAATTTTTCCTTGCCTAACCTAATGGGGTAAGATAACTTTCACATTAACATCAATTGTGACCTTACACATTCATATTTACATGTATATCAAATGTGACCTTGCAATATCAAAATATGAAAAAGAATACATAAAATCTCATTTTTCATGGCTTTTATAGACAATATCAGAAAAATAATCTATCCTCTGAAGTGATCAGGGACATTAAAATCCAACCTTGTGTTACAGATTTGCTTTTTACCATGACTCAGCAAGCCTGGTAGTTGAGCAAGAAAATCCTGAACACTATGATGGGTTTCCCGATCACATCTGGTGAAAGATTTGATTGTTTTTCAACATATCTACCTTAGACTCTGTGTATGCAGTAAGTTTGCCACTGTCTATCCTGAGAGATAAGCAGAGTTTACTGGGAAGTTTTAGCCGTCCCTGTTTTTGACGTGGGTGTCGGCTGTCATGTATACTGTAGTGTGGAGCATAAAGGTCCTCCTCGTCTGATGATGATTCTGAAAAGAATTAACTTCAATATATCGGTACATGAACAATAAAAACTTAAATTTCATTTTCACATTTCTGAATATACATGTACATAATTGTGTAATGTTTCACAATTTTGTTATTCAACACATCAGAATTTTATTATACAATCAAAATGAAAACACTTGAACATGTTTTTCACCCACAAAAATTCTAATACCTACATGTACGTTATTCTTCTTTATCATGATATACACATGTGCATGTACATGTATATTGATGATTCTATTTCACAAGGTATTTAAAAAGCTTGTTGTGTCCTCAGGGATATACATGTATATATGCACAACGAATGTAATTCCCTGAGATGAAACTATTGGAAAGGAACGTGCTTGTATTTCGTATGAAAACGCTCATGACATCACAATGCATAAGATCTAAAGAAACATACGACGACGGCTGTTTCAACCTGCAAACTGTACCTGCGGTGACATGAATTCAACGTCACCTTGTTACCTAAAAAAACACGATTTCAGAAAACAAGAATGAAACAGACACCTGTGGTGCATATATATAGAATAAATGTCATAACTTGTGTTTTGTTATGGGTATGCTACACACAGCAAGTGCATTGATTGCATGAAATGCGCTAACGCGCATTAAATGTATGATAAATGCACTTGCTGTGTGTTACATACCCGTAACCAAACACAAATTAAGACACTTATTCTCTATATACTTGCATATTGAGTAAAAAATCATTTTAAATCCTACATATTAGAATTTCAAAGTGTAAAACCGATTTTTATGAATAAAGAAAATAAGATATAATTTCATCGAAGTTTTTGTATGGAATAAGCGAGGTTTCTCACCATATTGTAGGGCAGATCTAGCCATAGAAAAGTTGTCCTGTAAGACCTGTGTATAACAACTCAAGTCAAACGGCTGGATGGTGTTACCTCCATTTGATGTGGTTGCTATAGGTGCAGGTGCCATTGGTTCCCATAGCAACAGGTCATTGTTCAATCTGCGGAATAAAAGGAGGTACTTTCTTACATAACTATCATTAAGTAATGTAAAGATTATCAAACAACAAAAACTTGAACTATTGTCTGTGCAGTTACTTAAATTGTAATTTCATTTGCTTTTTATTTGCTAAAAACATTGCAATGCCCCATCTCAAAATATTTTGTTTGCATTATCTGACTACTTGCGTATTTACACATAACTTATATATACAATGTCATGTACTTAAGAAATGACAGTAATAATTTTTATGTCTATCGATATATAGACAAAAACCGATGCTGATTATATTTTGTTTGTGCATCGGTTTTTGTCTATGCATCAATAGACAGAAAAATTATTACAATCATTTCTTCTAATTTAATTCAATTACTATTTAATCATCTAGTTTATTTTGCAATCAACATCATTTTAACATTGTTGATTTTCAAGTTCAAAACTGGCGATGTAATATTTGAACAGGCCTAACACAGTGACACTCAAAGTTAGTGACGTCATAATAGGCAACATTGTCCATACAGCTACAGATAAAATTTCACTCAGTACATTTGTAAAGGTGTTATACAGACACTAAGGAAATAATTAAATTATTTATGATTGGAGAACGGTGATGGATCTTTCTTCGAGAATCATCCACACACTCCATACATACATGTATGTAATACATGTAAGTCACAACTAACATTTAGCAGTAACACAAAACAAAGACAATATCAGTTTACTTATATTTTGAATGGATGAAATCTTAACTAATCCTGAAAGTACTATACCTGTTGTACAATACTTCATAGAAGTGTTTATTTGGAATGAACAGATTAACGCGAGGTAATATAATGTCAACGTTCATCAAACAGTTATTACAGGCTTTCTCCTGGAACTGTGACATCTCATCCCTGTCTCCTGGCAAAACCATCTGTAAATATAACAGATTTTATTATGTAATCTATTTATACTCCCATTCTCATTGGCTGAGCATTGTCACATGATGAGTCATTATCACATCATATTGACCTGTATAGGGCAATTTCATTAAATAACACTACCATGGAAATTCTTGCTTCAAGTTTACCATGAAATATGGAAAATATGATTAAACCCATCTACATATTGTTCAGAGTTAGAATTAAATAAAAACGATTTTCAAATGCAAGATTTCAGATTGCATGTTCTCATGGAGTTAATTATGCTTTTTAACTTGTTGAAATTTGATTCATACGCTCCTACTACTTTTGTGTTAATGTTGATTCATTCATTCTGTTCACTTTTGTCTTTTGCTTTTGCCCACTATCTTAATCAAATTACATCATCTATTACACAGCATGCCAAAATTTGAAGCGGTATGATGTCATTTTGATTGTGCTAGTGGGTGAAAAGATTGCATGAAAAGACAAAAGAGATTAGATTTAACATTAACTTGAAAGAGTGTTAATTTCAGTTCATCTTAATTCTTTTTTCAAACAATACCTCTTTATATACATGTACATAATCCTGTTTCATAATTTTTGATAATGTATGTACAGTACTTCACAATTATATATCAATGCTGGTGTGTATCTTGCATGAAAATTTATCAATTCCAAAATTATTCTAATCTATTAATTCATTATCTATGGAACAAGAAATCATTAAAGATCCTCTCCTGTTCAAACCATAGATCGATTTTAAACTTCATAAGCAAAAACAAATCTCAGTAGCTTCTACCTCATGACTTATATGGGTGGCAGTATGATCTTTCTCCGACATTTCCTCTTTCCCGTACATATATTTACGATTGGAGAATGGAGATGGATCTTTCTTTGAGAATTCACACGCCCCGTTCAGTGAATCCTGAGGCGTGTCTCCGCCAGAGTCCTCTATCTCCTCCTCTAATACTGAAATCTTCTTCTCCGAGAATTTTATCAACAACCTATTGACGTGAGAAAGTAATACCAGTAAGTATAATATTGAGTTACTGACATCACTCAGATTTGAGACAAACAGTAACAACATATAAGCAGTAAAAAGTAAAATATAACCAGTATTCACAAATGTCATATGCCCAAGTCTAATTTCTGCTTCAAAACAAATCAGGCTTTTCTTGTATGATATTTCTCAAATCGAGCATTCTGATTTCTTCAGATCTTCAGTTTTATACCTACATGTAAACGTCTAAAGTATTTGTCAATTTATATACTTGTATAGCACCTCCTCATTTTGAGGAGTTCCTCAAATGATTTGAGGAATTTTAAAGCAGCAATATGATTTTGAGGAATGAAATATACTCTTCTGGGTCTCAGTTTTAGAAGTTTGATTCAAGGAAGGCCTGATCTTTCTTTAGAATGTTTTAATTACAAAAAGAGTTGTTTCTATGATGTAAATGTATCACCAGCATTTCAAAGAATATACATGTACAATGTACATGAAACAGTATTGTTCAAATAGCAAACGTAATGTAAAGAAGCTTCTTTGTATTCATATTTTCATTGAAAACAAATATTCTACTACATGTATTCTACAATTCTTCTTTGTATCATATTTTCATTGAATACAAATTTCTTATTCACTCACTGTGGTAAATTAAAGCCATCCTCCGAGTCACCCTCACAACTGACTGTAGCAAACGGCACAGGACTCTGGTTTGGATCGATACGAAATGATCCTACAATGAGTAAATAATGAAAATGAGACGTCAGATAAGATTTCTTGAAATTCTTACTTGTATTACATATATGTTTCAGTTGGGTTTTTTTCTATTAAAAATCACAAAAGAAAAGTTTTCATCTTCAATCATCTGTCACATTTGAAAATTTTATTATTTGAATCCACTGTAAGATCCTCTAAAACTTGACTTACCTTGACCTTTTTACCCAAATTCACAATCTATTTTGCACACATATTACTCCTACCTTCAAGTTCTTTACAGGAGAATTCCAAATGCTGTAGAGCCTGAGACGAGAGGAAAGCCGTCTGAAATCTCAGCTCGTGGATATCAAACACCAGGATTTCATCTCTCAAGTTCTTCTGCCACCATGGTAACTTTCCGACCTCTGACACAGCACGCAGGTCAGGAATAGGTATCCTGGATAAAAAAAAAAGAAGAATATTTTAGCATGGTAAAGGCCTGAAATGCCTATAATAGCACTTATCTGAATAGTCTGTTTACCTGTACATATATAAATTGTCTGTTTTCTTTGCAATAGCTTTAACAGTTTAAACCTAGATTTTCACAAGATATTTACATCATTTGACAATTTTTGTCAAGGTTAGTCATGATTACTATTGTGACACCCAATGAAAATATCACCAAACGTTTTTATGTCTGGGATCTGTCTATCTGACTAAATAAACTTAAAAACAAGCTACCAAATTATGAAATTATACAATTGGTTAACAAACCAATTAAATATCTAATATTGATATGAAACTATTTCTTCATTTCATGTCAAGTATAGTAGAATCAAAGATTTTTTATATAATACCATTTAAGGTAGCTAGTACCTCTCGTCGAGAGAGCTTATATTCTCCCTATGATCACTTTTTAGAATTTTTGTGCTTATCACCTTTGAATCTTTTATAAAAACTTTTCAAATAGACCCTAGATTGTGGGGATATCTTTATCATCTATAAATTCGAATGTCCCCAACTATAACAATGCACCCTAAAAGGCCTATGGAAAACTCCAAAAATACACCGCTAAAGACGGTAAGGCCAGATTGCAAAGTAAGTTTTTGTCATCAACTGGGTCAAGGTCACTAAGTCAAATATTACGACATAAATTGAAAGGTCTTGTCAGAGGAAACCTACCTGTATAATGTTTCTACTGTGTATAGTTCCTGAGATTTTGCTTAAACCAGAAACTTTAACCAAAATCTTTCAATAAGTCAAAGTCCAAGGTCAAGGTCACTAGGTCAAATGTTACGGCATTAATTGAAAGGTCTTTTCATTGGCAACCTACATGTATAATATAAAGTTTATACTGCATAAAGTTCTTCAGATTTGCTTAAACCAGAAACTTTAACATAATTAATCAAAATTTTTAAGTAGGTCAAAGTCCAAGGTCACTAGGTCAAATGTTATAGCATAAATTGAAAAGTCTTGTCATGGGCAACCTTCATTTCTTATATAAAGTCTCTACTGCATACAGTTCCTTAGATTTTGCTTCAACCAGAAACTTCAACCAAAATGTTGACAGATGGACGTACAGACCGACGGTCTGACGAACATACAGACAGACATTGTCAATCTATAGACCAGAATTGCGTTGCAATCCAGCCAAAATTTTACATTTTTTACATTGTAGAAGCATTTTTAACTAAAAGAAATATTTGAAACCTGTATTAGCTTTACCCAATGTGCAATAATATGGAAAGAAAATATGGGGTATCCATACACATTTTTCTCCGATTTTGGACCATAGGTACAATCTACCTTGAATTGAGAAAGCCAAACCATTTTAATATTATAGCTTAGAATTTGAAAAATGTTAACTTTGGCAACACAATGGTAGCAGTGCACAAACAAAGACAAAAATCCAGAATACAAATTAGGAAATATAACATGTATATTGCCTTTATACAATTTTTACATTCTGAAAAAGGGGGATGAAAAAACCTTTCAAAACGAAAGGTAAATCAGAGGTATGTGTACCTTCAATCTTATTAAAACGAGACTTGAACTTCTGCTCCCCTACGAAACTCTCCACGTACAAGTGGAGGGTAATGTAGAGGAACAGAAGTTCAAGTTGCATTTTAATAAGATTGATGTACCTGAATGTGACTTTAGCCTGTGATGTTGATACAGAGAGATCATATTTCTTGTCTTGGGTCAGACTTCCCTCCTCTAATGTCTGTGAGAAAGTATCTGCATGGATCTAATCGAACAAAGAGAACATAATATATAAATATGGACTTTTAGTTAGGTCAATATGTCATTATATGGACCTGATGAAATCTGTAATATTGACCACTGACATAGTCTGAGTTAAATATTTCAAATTTCATCAGGTCCATAAAATGATATGATACAATTATTGACTGGGGATGAGGGCAACATATGATTTGTTGGACCTGATTTGTTGGACCTGAAGACAAAATGTTGCACGAGGTCAAAGTTGCCCAAATTCCAAGTCAACAATAATATTGTTTTGTAATAATCATCAATCATGTAATTTTTTCACGATTTATTTTCTGCTTGCTTCAATGAAATGCGGAAAATAAAAACTAAGAAACATTGCATCAAGTCAATATCTTTCACCAGCGGTCATTATCATAAAATGATGACCCGAAACCAGCCAATCAAAATCTACATACTATCCACATTTTACATGTATAATATCATTACATTATAAGACTTGAAAGAAGACAACATTACTCACCGTGCAGGTTTTTATAGTAACAATTGCAATTTTATAATATTTTAAGGTTTGGCCTGGTTTAAGTTTTTGAAAAATAAGTCAAACTCCAAGTTCAAAACTAAAAGTCAGATCTCCATCAGATTGGTATTGTCACCAATTATTCACATGTGAAATATCTAAGCCTTATTCCTTATAGTCTAAAACATATGGTCCGGGACAAAGTTTTTGAAAAGTTGGTCAAACTCCAAGGTCAACGTCACTAGGTCATAAGCCAAGGCCTCAAATGAAACGTCTTGTCACTAGGTATACACAAGCTAAATATCTAAGCTCTATCCTTATAGCTGAGAATATATGGCCCATGTTCAAAGTTTTTTTCAAAGTAAGTCAAACTCGAAGGTCAAGGTCACAACTCAAAAGGTCAAAAGTCAAGGCCTCATATGAAAGGTCTGATCATGAGAAATATCAACACCCTATCCCTTATAGGTAATAAGCTGGTTTGTTTACAGTAAGTCAAAGTTCAAGGTCAGGGTCATTCATATTACCTATCTTTCGATCAGGACTTACAGTTTGACTATTATTACTGAGAGTCCTCTGTAATGGTTCTGGTTTGACCAGACTGTTTACTCTGTCCACTATGGTCAAGTCCACTTCACACTCCAGCTTGCCCAGGGACACACTGACCTCTGTCCTGGGATGATTGCCCATTCTCTGCTGACCCTGACAAAATAATTCACATGTAAATAACCAGTAATATCAAGAATTAGTTGCTTAGCAACACTATGATGTAATATACGTAGAATATAGATATACATAGAAAAGCCCCCAAAATTTCATACAAAGATACATAAGATTTTGGTGTTCTTATTTTCAGTAGATTTATAATGTAAGAAACTTGCATGTGACCTTGACTTCTGACCCTTAATTAGATTTGTGTTAACAATGCTTTATCAAAATAAATTTAAACTACAAATAGTAAATAATACAAATAGTATAATATTTTAAAAGTGGTGAAATGAAGAAGTTGTTTTCTAGAATTCTTGCACAAAATCAGAAAAGGTCCTTTGACCTTGACCTTTTTCAATGCCCTATAATTATTTATCCCGGGGACACATACCCTGATTTGTTCCACGGTTTTGATACTGGCTTTGATAGCAGGACTACCCACGTGCATACTACTGTACATCTGTGACAGCTTGTCTGATCCATCCCGAGGAAACACCATTAGCTGGAATCAAAAGTTAAAATATAATGTGTCATTCATTTTACAATTGCATCTTTGCTTTGATATTTTCATTTTGGAGGGGTGCTGTCTTTTTTGTTGTTGTAGGGGTTTTCTTTTCTTTTCTTTTTTGTTTGTTTGTTTGTTTGTGGGGGTTGTTGTTGTTGTTTTTGTTGTTGTTTGTTTTTCGTTTATTTTGTGTTGTTTAAGGGAGTTTTTTTTTTTGGGGGGGGGGGGGGTTGTCTGTTTGTTTGGTTGGTTGGTTGGTAAGTTGGGTTTTTACTTCTTGTGTTTCCGTGTGTCTCCTAATCTCCAGGTGTTTGACGGTGTGGTTGTTTGTGTGATGTTCATTGTGAGTGTGTGCCGTTGTGATCATTACAGCGTTATTTTGTAGGAGATCTTTACGTAACAGACGAGAGAAAAACAAGTGGCCGGACCGGGAATCGAACCCGAGACATTCTACTTTATTGGCAAACGCTCTTACCCACGGAGTTATCCGGACCGATACTTTGATGGTTTCCACATATTAATTTCCCTTCAATGGCTTTATTAGTGGACATTCCTCAACACGCCCCTGCTTCTCCCCCTCAGTGCTGAACCAACTACAGCAACTGGTCACTCTCACGGCACCGATGTAAGAGGAGAGGGAAAAACAAGTGGTCGGGCCGGGAAACGAACCAGAGCTAGACGCTCTTACCGACTGAGCTACCCGGACCACTACCCTCAGTCCCCCACACTTCCATATTTCATATATGATATAGTACAATTTGTTCTCTTTTCTACGACCTTACTATCTTTAAAGAAAGTTTAATAGATTATCAGACAGGAGTCTAAAAAGGATGAACCAGACTTGTCAGAATGACAACATAGCTCGCCGGTGGCAACCATATGTAAATTGCAACAACAACAATAAAAAAGGTCTTATCACAAGGAATGCACATGTGAAATATCAAAGCCCTATCACTTACCAATCAAAAAATATGGCCAAGGTTAAAGTTTTTCAAAAGTAGGTCAATCATATCCAAGGTCAAGGTCACAAGGTCAAAAATTTTGGTATCCATGGAAACGTCTTGTCACAAGGAATACACATGTGAAATATCAAAGCCCTATCACTTACCATTCAAAAAATATGGCCAAGGTTAAAGTTTTTCAAAAGTAGGTCAATCATCTCCAAGGTCAAGGTCACAAGGTCAAAAATTTTGGTATCCATGGAAACGTCTTGTCACAAGGAATACACATGTGAAATATCAAAGCCCTATCACTTACCATTCAAAAAATATGGCCAAGGTTAAAGTTTTTCAAAAGTAGGTCAATCTCCAAGGTCAAGGTCACAAGATCAAAAAATTTTGGTATCCATGGAAACGTCTTGTCACAAGGAATACACATGTGAAATATTAAAGCCCTATCACTTACCATTCAAAAAATATGGCCAAGGTTAAAGTTTTTCAAAAGTAGGTCAATCATCTCCAAGGTCAAGGTCACAAGGTCAAAAATTTTGGTATCCATGGAAACGTCTTGTCACAAGGAATACACATGTGAAATATCAAAGCCCTATCACTTACCATTCAAAAAATATGGCCAAGGTTAAAGTTTTTCAAAAGTAGGTCAATCTCCAAGGTCAAGGTCACAAGGTCAAAAATTTTGGTATCCATGGAAAGGTCTTGTCACAAGGAATGTGAAATATGAAAGCCCAATCTGTATTGGTTTAAAAGTTATAAGCAAGGTTAAAGTTTTTGTGCACGCGCACGCAGACGCCAACGACAACGCCAACACAGACGCAGACGCCGACACCGGGGGTATGACAATAGCTCTCCGGACATTCGTCCCGGCGAGCTAAAAAGGGTAGAGTATATTTACATTTCAATAGAATATCATTTTTGTGCATAATCTTGACAAATCTATACTTTGTATGTCTAAGGTGTAAGTACGAAACAGCTAATACACCAATGGGACACTCTATTGTTTACAAAAGTACAAAGAAAACCGCAGGACAACTTGAATGAATGATGCTGTATCCTTCGGGCCGCTATATTTGTTCTTGGCTCTAGGAGTCACTATTGGGAAACGCCCCTTTATTGTCATACTCTTTTATAATAAAGTTCAACCTGAGTGAACGAGTCAATGACTGAGTCACCGGTCAATAGTGCCTATTCAGAGGTTAAGCAGAAAGGCAAATATCATGGGTATTCTAAATGGCCTTCTAAACACCCGAAGCGACATAAGTACTTCATGTTTAACAGTGCAGAGTTTGCTTACTTATTTGAAACGAAATCAAAGTTAAAATATATACATTTTTTTTTTATTTTGAAAGCATATGTTACATGCTCATTCCGATGATTGATAATGTAATTTGATATCATGGCTTTTATTGATTTTTATAATTGCTCAATCGCGTATCTGTACATTTGTATTACTTTTTCCTTTACTTTTGATCACTTCATTCTTTAGAATTAATGAGGTTACTGAATGTTTTTTCCTTTCTTATTTTTTTCTTTCCGTTGAGGGTGTGTGTGTCGGTGTGTGTGTCGGTGTGTGTGGTTTTTTTTTTTTTTTGGCCGAGTTTAGTTGTTTTTTTTTTTTGGGGGGGGGGGGGGCTGGAGTTTAGGGTTATTTCGGGGGAGAGGGGAATGGCAACCAGCCGCGCATGAGTTATTTGGTGCCTTACCAGACAATGCCCTGTCCCCTGTACCGTATGATTTTTTTCTATTTAGTGACGCAATACGGGTAAGACAACGAGATCTTATCTTTGAAATATTTGATAGTAAACATGTGGATTTCGCTGATACATGACTGATTATGACGACAAACAAAAATCTTCGCTGAAGTTCGATGTAAACCGATGATCTGTGACTTTTTCATGCTTGGATGCCAATATAACAAACATGACTTTCAATTCATCAAATGTTTTTTTTAAGGAATCTGACATAGGATGAAAACCAATTTCGCACATGCACTTTTAATTCCCATAATTTCGACCTCAATTTCACACAATAAATACGATATACGGAACGCGTATAAATATACACTAAATATTCGTCTAACTTTTCTTTTATTGATCATTTATTGATCCAATTAGCGAAGCTGAAAAGATAAGTGTCGTTTTATACAATGGTCTAGGAAAACGCCCGAGGGATTCCGTATGACCTACCTATGTGTTTACCTGCGCGTTCCAGGTATTGATAAACAGTACGAGTCCACTCAGGTGTGCTTTATTGACCCGCCATCTTACGTAGGCAGGTATGCCAGTACAATGACTCAGTTTTCGTCGATTGAGAAAGATCTTGTTTTTTAAAACTTAAGTTTATTTTGAAGTCCATATCCTTTTACCATACCTGGTGATAATGACGTTACGCAACAGGAATTTACGATGCAGACATTGACAAAAGGATTTTAAAGAAGGATTTTGGACCAGATTGTCAGAAAATGAGAAAAGTTTGTATGTGGGGCATTTAGGATAATACACAGAACCATCTTAATACATACAGGTGAGCGCCGACATAACAAGACACTGTGTATCGTCAACGTTGTAAAGGTGTTGCGCTCAGATCTGCAATTTGTTTTACATGTTACCAGCGGGCTTTTATCTATAGTTATTGTTTGTAAATAAGTAAGAAATTAATATCTAACTGTCTAATACTTGTAATTGTTTAGATAACATTTTAGAACTGTTTGATCAAGTAAAAGGATTTCTTTAATCTATTCTGTTTTGTCAACATTGCCCATGTTTAAAGTTAGACACCCTCTGACCGGGAGATCAAAATCGAAAGGGCGTGGTCACAATTTGATAATTCATATAAATCACAAAGTGGAGATAATGATATTAGGCACGGTCCATTTGATGGTTTTTTTTTTCGAAAAAAATAATTTTGCTCTGAATTTTGATGAATAAAATAAATTTGCTTATGCTGTGACAGAAAAAAAATAATCTTGCTCTTACAAGTAATCTGAATTTGGAGAATTACCATAAAATTTCGCTAAAAAATCCTGGACCATGCCTTACTTTTGTCAAATGAATCTGAGGATTAATGCACGCGAGTGCTCACTTATGACTGACAAAGTGATTTTGAAAGAATTTTCGTTGCTTCAGTCACGCGATATGTCTTGAGAACACTGAAGGTCCTGTCTGAAATCAAGGTCTTCGTTTTCTGTTGATTTCGTCTTACACAGGATCATGCGTGATCAGACTGTAAGTGATTTAAAAACACTGATACTGAAATAGTCCTTGCGAAAAGGACCAGACATGGACTAGAGATATACAATCTATTTTTAAAGTTACGTCAATGTATGTAATCACGTTCATCCAGGTTAGTCTCATTTTCTTTAAAGTTTTGGCAAGCGTGGATCTAGAGAGGGGATGGGGTAGAGGAGTCAGCCCCCCCCCCCTGAATTTGCCCCACCCCATGCTGTTTTACGTATATCTCTTTTCCGTATATCTTGAACGTATATCTTTTTACGTATATCTTTCACTTTTTTCCAAAACCATAGGTAGGGCATCCTGCTGATGGCTTAGACCCCCCCCTCCTTGGATAAAATCTAGATCTGCTCGTGCTACATTTATGTGTAACATTACAGGTATAATGCTATTTGACAACGAAGCATTTTATTTGAACACAAGGTCGAGGAACTGATTCACTACGAGTAAACAGCTTATTACCGCCGCTACCCGTTCCCCTCCCCTGGATATGAGTCAAACTTTATACTAGTATAGGAGTGGGATAAGGGGTCTCTACATGACAAAGATATCTACTTTCAAAATTTATTTGTTAATCCCGATCTATCTATGGTCTGCTCATAAAAGTCAAGTTCTAATTATTTGTGCGTGACACCTATAGGATTCCATATCTATCTATATGACGACGAGTGAGACGGGGTGTATATTAAAGGATGGGGTCCTAATAAAATACCGATAAAACTTGAAAATATTTATTTACCCTGGTCAACCCATTATAAAGACCAGATCAGTCGTTTTCAGACATCCGTTTCGACTACAGAACTAAAAGACAAGATCAAAAGTACACAATGGCGAAAACGTTAAATTTTGTTTTTATTTTGCCATGTCACGTTAATAATATAATAATGTACTTGATCATGTAAAACTTCGGTCAAACCAAACTTCCGTTAAGTTCAATCGGAAATCACCTCGGACCAATAGCTTTAATAGATGAATGAAGTGACAGTGCATGGGATAGGTACAGGGTTGTCAAACACTAAGTAAAGACCAAAATAGGAAATATATCATAAAATCATGTTTCTCGACATGTGATACGCCATATGAGGGATATGCTTCTGTTTGCTTTCAAAAATAAGTTTATTAATGCCAGTTTCAAAGGATATTTATGACAAAATAAAGTCAGACACCGATATTTTTGTATGAAAGTTTTAAAATGAAGTTCTAGCTACAGTCCAGGGTTTCCGATGTAAATAGACCGTGAACTTGTTTAGAAAAAAAAAACTAGTAGCTGAATTAGCAGTTATTTTACAAAGTATCAGTATCAAGGGATATAAATTTGGAATAAAAAAATGTGAGTACAAATAGACAGTCACACAGTAAATATTCATAGTATTTTCTCTTTCTATAACGTACACAAATAATATTTATTAGATTTGTCCCTATTCTGTAGGCTTGGCTTATAAATATAAATTTCAGTCTTAAGTGGAGATAAGGTCATATAAAAACTACATGCCAAAGGGATTAGGCATATCATATTACTGCTTATCCCGATTAAGAAATTATAATCCCCAATAACTGCATAATACAAATGTCAGAGGTAGCAAAAAATTACGTAGACTACTTCTATGCTGTGACGTTACGAATCAATCGATCATGTGACGCAATGCAATCATCGTCGCTCACCGTGGTGAAACGAACAAATTGATTTCTGTACATACAATAACGAGGCGGGTAGAGATGACTTGAGGTGTCAAATAGATATTTTACACACCTAATGTCCGTGGAATCTGACCGAGTTAATCACTTACATGTCAAACATGCATTCAGTCCCTGCTAATTACTCTGATCGAATAACTCTCTGTCGCAATTTTCTAAAACACATAATATGTAAAATAGAGTTATGAATTGAAAGGACATACAGAGAGAAGGTAAATAGATTTTCCCGCTTTTTTTCTACCAGAAAACAACGCGTTCTTTTTTATTCATTTTATGTTGACATTTATCAAAAGAGACAGGGTAATAAACTATTCTAAATGGTTTGATTTTGAATCGAGAGAAAAATGAAAAAAAATGTTCTTTCTTTTTGCAGATATGCATCTACGTCCGTCCTTGTTCATTGTGATTTTTGCCGTCCTTGACCTTGTGACCGGGACTGACCCTTGTCCCTTGGTACAATGTCAATGCTACCAATCTTCAGATGATACCACCAAGCGTGTAATAGACTGTAGGGACATAAACTCAGGAGGAGACATCACGAACATTGTGAATGTGGCAACACCTACAAACGAAGTATTTTACGAATTAGCTTTACAAAGAAGTAGGATAACTTCTGTGGGACCCAATGTGTTTCAAGGGTTAAAATTTGTGAAACTGGATTTAACCGAAAATTTCATTACGTCATTTGACATAGATGCGTTTTCGGGTCTACAGAACGATCTCCGTATAGTAAGGCTTGAAGCGAGCGGAAGTGTGTCGTTTCCGTTCCAAGCTATGCAAAACTTGACGGGCTTGCAAGAAATCTACTTGAAGGATTTTGAGCAGCAAGGACTGGATTCTAGCACGAAGTTCGAATATTTTCCAAACCTTCAAAAATTATCAATGATTAGATCCAATATACAGTTTATTTCTAGGTCTGCATTTGATGGGAAGTTGACAAATTTGAGAGAACTTGAATTTACCCACAATCCATCAGTATCATCATTTCCCGTTCCTGCCATAAGGAACTTGCGAACTTTGACGAAACTTACGTGGACTTTCAATGACATGGACCAAACGTCACCCCAAATGTTCTCTCAGCTCACGAATCTTGTGGAGTTAGACTTGAGCCACAATAAGATAAACAGTCTAGCTGATAACTGGTATACAGGAATCACCAGTAAGCTAGAATTCCTGAATTTACAGGCTAATAACTTGAGTACCGCAACCATACAGTCTATGGGTACCCCAGACTGGCCCAAACTTCACCAACTTAACCTTGCAGTCAATAACTTACAAGATTTTCCAAGTGGGTTCTTTTCGAAGATGCCCGATTTAGCATATCTTGGACTCGGATCTAACAAATTAACCACCTTAAGAAGCACGTACTTTACGGGATTAGCAAATATGTATAGTTTGGATTTTCATGAGAATTTCATTGCATCTGTGGAAAGCGGCGCCCTGGCGCATATGCCATTATTAAGGAGTGTAAATTTAGAAAATCAAAATGTGGCTACATTAAATTTCAGTGCAGGGAGCATATCTGGTGCCGAAGGGATCGAACAATTATACCTCATCAACACCCCTGTCATACAGAATGAAATGTGGGGCGCAATACGGAAAATGACGAATTTGACCGAATTACATTTGACCAGAACAAGAATAACTTCAATACCGGATTTGGTCTTTCAGAATCACCAGCGTCTCGTTTTACTTGACATCGAGGGCAATACCCTGGGTAGTGTAACGCAGGCAATGTTTCACGGCCTAGCCAGCTCTTTAGAATCGATCTCTCTAACAAATACCGGAATTCAAACTATTGGTGAATGTGTTTTCAAGGATTTCAACAAGCTTAAAACCATACATCTGGGTCAGAATAGTTTGACATGTGACTGTAAACTACATTGGCTTTATGATTGGATTCAAAACTTCCAACGAACCCTTTATTGAGTCTATCGTTCCTGGCTGTTTGCTCTACCCCTGCCTCTCTTGAAGGACCAAAACATAGCCAATGTGAACAGAAATCAGCTGGTTTGCGATAGTGGTTATGTACCTGAACCGTGTCAAGTCTTTACCACCACAACCACCGTCTCCACAACCAGCACCGCAATGCTATCAACTACCACGCCCATCCCCTCTCCCTTCAGTATCGTTTGCGGTCTCTACCACCGGCACCGCTTATATTGCAGTATCGTGGGCTGTGACTGGAGATACCACATACCTGCTGAGTTTTGACGTTACGTATCAAAAATTAGGGGAACTAAATCCGACAACGCAAAAGTTTCCCGTGGATAAGAGTAAACGGGATTACAGACTCGATGGATTGGTCCACGACACCACATACTTGGTTTGCTTAGAGGCCCTCATCCAATCATCTCGGCCCATTACGTCATGTGTCACGCAATCAACAATGAAGGACACTGGGGTCACCATGGGACCACAAACAGGCGATTCCAACGAAGTGGGGATAATCGTAGGCGTGGTGGTCGGAGGGGTGGTGGCAATCGTCATTATCGTGTTAGTATTGATTATACTTCTTCGTAACCGAGACCATATGAAGAAAACGCCTCCTCCCGCACAACCAGTACATTTTACGCGCACCCCGCAAGATGCGCCTCGAGTTGGGTACGATTCAAAACGTTTCTCGAAGCCCAAAAAAGAATCCGCAAATGGACACGTGAACATTACTGTTATTTCGGACGGTAAGCATAACAGCAGGATTTCCGCCGGAAGTTACCAAGAGGTACGCAATGATTCTAAAGTGAATAATAACCTCTATCCAAATACGGTAAACTTTCCGGAAGGAGCACACGGAAGTACACCGGACTGGAAAATGCAAAATACGAAAGTTCCGTTTTCGCAAAATCCGCACCACATGCAACCTTCGGCGCAAAGTCGCTACGTGAACAACCCGACAAAAATGAACCGCGCACCCGCAGCACCTTCATACGTCAATACAGATCGTCAGAACGCTTATAATGATCACTATGCAAACTCTATGGAGGCCAGACCTCTACCAAAGACCCCTAATAATAAGCCTCTTTCCGATAAGTCATCGGGCTTTCTTAATCATGGATTTACACACAGTCCCACGGACAGTTCTTCGTTCTGTTACACGAACGAACCGCAAAGCGGCCATGACAGTGTTTATAATGAACTTGATTATGATTCCGGTACGGTCGTATAAGCTTTAAAATCAACCTATGATTTGCTGGAATGATTGATAAGCCGGTCGGCCGATTTTCGTGGCCTGCTGATCATGTGATATATCTCGGCTGTAGTGTGCCAAAGAAGAGGCATAATCATAATCGGACAATGGTTTTACCAACAGGCCTTATCGTCAATAGCTCTGGCCTCTGAGTTTACCATATGCGCCCTTCAAACTCGGGACCTACCTCAAAAGGACTTGCTTTCTATTACACAAAGATCTGTTGACAGTGATAGCTGAATCATAGTGCTATATCATCAATGTAGAAACTAACGTTGGATCGTACCACACTTTTCTACTCAACTTTATTCAGAGCATATTAAATCTTGATTTACGATGATATTTTTTAATCAAGTATAAGGTTAAAATATTGTTCATAATACATTGAATGCTTTACTGTAGTGTATTGTTGAAAACAAACTTGTTCTCTTTTGTTGCTGAACTGTTTGTAGTGCGGTTTCGAAAATATCCGGAAACTGTTGTTTTTGTTTATCGTTGTATATTATTGAGTCATAATATCATATATATACCATATAATATGGCATTACCAAATATATCATACACATATCTGACCCAAAATGTTAGTGATACGTACATAGGTAGTTTTTGCATGTAGATTTGTACATCATTGTTGTTAGATGTATTTCGTGCTATTGTTTTGGGTTTTTTCTTCCCTTTTTAAGCCCCCCCCCCCCCTTCCTCCCAATGTTCATAAACAAAGATAAGCCCCCCTTCCCCCAATGTTCATAAACATAAAGTTAATCGTACAAATCGTGACAACATATGTCCGTACCCCGGAGTCACTAGCTCGCCTCGTAAACACACATGGTCATCTGTCGTTTGATACAGATCTGATATGGAAATATACATGGTCAATCTAACATTTTATTGGGGAGAAATTCGCCATTTTCTCTCTTGTATTTATATAGGACAGTTTAACATACCTTGTACCCAATTCATCCTTAAAACCGGAAAATATTCATATTCTGTCTATTAGTGAAAAAATAGTTTTGGGGATGTGCTCCTATTTTTGCCGTACGTGTATTTTGTTTCAGTTTTCAAAACATCGTTGATTAATTATTCATTTAATACGTTGACTTTTGCTATTTCTTATCACGAGCAAAATACAAACTACCTCTTTGGCAGACTTTGCTACATGACCTTGCATCATAAAGGACGAAAAAAAAAATTCTGTAACAACACCGTCCATGAAACTTCAAATTCATTGTACAAATTAATCTGATCATTAACAGCGTCAAGTTATTTATCCCAGAAACTTCATTTTTGTCGTGCTTTCTATCACCGTAATAAGGGACGCATTATCATGTACTTGTAAATAGATAAATTATATCAGAGTTTTAGAATAATATACATTTTTTATTTTTATCTTCACCAAGAATGTGTATGTTACATGTGTTAACAATGAATATGTAATTATCATGGTCATATCATAAGATAATCTAATTTCTAATAATTGTTGACATAGTGTACGTAGTATTTTTTAATGCAAATGACGGGCCGATGAATGAATGAATGAATGAATGAATGAATGAATGCATAAATGAATGAATGAATGAATGAATGAATGAACGAACGAAAGAATGAATGAATGAATGAATGAATGAATGAATGAATGAATGAATGAATGAATGAATGAATGAATGAATGAATGAATGAATGTGTAATAATAATACTGTCCATGTTCACTTGCAAGTTAACTTTGTTATTTATATCGGATGAAAATAATATAAATACTGAAAACATATGCATTTTAGTCTTTTCTATTAATGTATGAGAAGTGTAGAAAGGCCTAGTGCTACCTTTTTAAGGTGAACATATACTGTTTACGGATATACATAATAAGACCTGTCTCCATGGTGTACGAAAATAACGTAACAAATTTCAGTTCTGGAAAATACACTAGCCATGATTTACATGTCACAAATGCACAGAACATGCAAATATGTGTAATTTTTTCCCGGGGGCACGACTGTACGCGATACAATGTCCGTGTATTCGTACGTACGGTGACAAACGCCTTATACATTACATACATAAATTCAGCCATTAGCTGGCTTGTATCAGGAGTCATTTCGAGGAATTTACAAACTGCTAAATTACTTATATCATACAACGTGCTTTAGGGTCTGTAATTCAATTAAAAAAACCGTGAGGGAGCATTTGTCTCCTCTCTAACTTCCTTGAATTACTCAACAATCCGCTACGCACCTTTATTTTACATACGAGGATGGTATGTACTAAGGCCCATGTTTCAAGATACATGTACAACCTTGACAAAGGTGACTAGAACCAGGAAATTTTGGAAAAAAAATCCCTTTCTTAGAATGCCCTTAGTGACACATCCAAATGTCGTATGTCGTACAGATATTCATGTTTGGCAATGATACATGTACATGTACAAACGACATAGTTCATATAAATCATTTGCCATTGTTGACACTTTTTTCTCCATTTTCAACGGGTGTCCGAAATGATAAGATGTTATGTATAGAGGAACAAAAAAATCTTTTGTGGGAAAGAAATTATTGCTCCCCTGCCACTATGGTAGACAGTCAGACATGTACTTGACGAAACGTTGCAGATGGTACATAATGAAAGAGCAGGTACGCCGCAGGTGTGCCGGGATTCATTGATTTCCATAAATATGTTTGAAATCTCGACGCCAAATAATTAGATTAATCATTCTCCATTGGATAGGTAGTAAATTGGGCTGGTCGTCGGGTTTTGGTATACCACGCTGTGAAATAGAATGACCCTTGTCGGGCGTCGGAGAGTAAAACGATCTCCAAAAAGGATTGTGGAGGGGTACTCAAGGGTACAAGTGCCCTCTCTCGACTTTCACAACATCTATGATATGTACATGTATTTTGAACCCTTCAAGTGTATCCGACTGCAAGAATGGGTCTTTAAATCATGTGAAAAAGTTTCAAAACTTCTCAAGAGAAATCACATGATTTAAAGTTTTACATGAAAAACGTGACGATAGACTGATCATATCGTGTTAAGCAATAAAATGTTTCTATTTTAAGTAGTAAACAAGTATCAAGATCCTTAATTTGTTATAAAATCTGAAATGAAATGATATGGATACATCTATGAAATATATCGATTTCTTCAGATCTATCGGAACTTTTTATTTATTTATTTATTTATTTACTTATTTATTTATTCATTTATTTATTTATTTATTCATTTATTTATTCATTATATTTATCCATACATTTTTTCATCTATCTAGATACATTTTGTATCTTCTTCTTTCAACTACATGTAATCTTAATTTTCAATAAATGATCTCTCTTTCAAAACTAAGAATGCAATAAGCGCATATGAACGTCATAAAATTGTCGAATTTATTTCAACAAAAAGGAAACTTTACAATGCGTCTTGAAAACTTGCACACTACAATATTGTTGATGAAATATCGAACCAAATATATATGACATTTTACTTACGTAGTAAAGAATGAGTCAGTTTTAATATACCGGGTTAACTAACAGCTGTTTCCGATATTTACATTATTTATAGCTTTACAATCAATAAATTTTACAATATAGCAATATGAGGTTATGATCATTTTGTTTTTAAAACTCCTTTAATGTGACCTCTCTCTCTCTTAATCTTGAAAATTGAACAATCTTTTGATGGGTCAATGTCGATGCGAAGTAGATGTCAAATACATGTGAAATGAACAGATGAATGCATACATCCATAAGGGCAACGCAAAGTGTAGACCCCCTCCCCCCCCCCCCCCCCCCCCCCCCCCGCCCCAACAAACTGCACTTTGGCCTCTGACCTTAAATATCGATGGATATAATCCTTTCTTCAAGGTCAACATATTGTATTACGTACTACTTAGTCTGTCTTCTATTGATCCAATACTTTCATATATTGTCAACTTCTTTTTTCCGGTGATCCCGTAACTTCGTGCAGGACCTTGATATCTGACCTTTGACATTAGAATTTGGAAATCAGTAAGGTTCATATTCTCTGCACGGCAAACATTTCTGCAGACAGGATCGATGTTCCTATATGTACACTGTGTATGTCCCTATTGTCAATGTTACCCTTCATATGATCAAGAAATCTTTTCCCCATGGTTAACATTTGTGGAGGGCTTGGTACGATGGGACTTAATACCAGTGATAGCTCAAATTTTATATGGAATACTGGGTTCCGAGTTTATATCTCCTGGCATTTCATAACAAGAAGTGCTTGTTCACGATGTTTCAGGGTAGCAAAACACCAAACAGAAGCATTTTTAGCAAGGAGATGTAAATATTTCAATGGACATGCGAGAAGAATTATCATGATCACCAAGTCATAGCCAAGAACATAAAGAATGACACTTTAAAATGCAACGTAGTAGCTAGTCATTTCAAACAGAAAACGCCCACATGAATTTCAAGGACAAGTAAGAAAGACAGACGAGGTTGAAACTGGGTAATATTATCAAAACGTTTTACGAAAAAGAACGTTATTGCTGACACGACACAAGCAATTCAAATGTTTGGTATCAAAAGAATTTTTGGCAAATCAAATATTCGATTAATTTGTTATTGATTCGGCATGCGCGTGATATGTTGGCGGAATGCAAACGATAAAAGGTCTAAATACCATATGTAACCAAAAGGGAATATAATATGAAACCAAGAAAAGGATGAAACTCACTTATTGTGACCATTGTCATAAAGGACAAAAAGACACTTGAGTTTCATTTGCTTCGCTGAAGATAGCAGTTCCAGTTTGTGTTTTCTTTGTCTTTACACTGGTAATTTAAATATATGAAAGATAAGCTACAAAATGCATGTCATACCAGGTGCGGATCACGGTTTCCCTCTTGGAGGGGGTGCCAAGCTATTGGAATTTAAGACCTTGATCAGGAGTCTGGAATGACAATACTTTGGTACAGAGGAACGTTTTCATATAAATATTTCTTCCCACATCAAATAAAGCAGAGTTTTACTCTCTCTCTCTCTTGAAATTTCAAAGGGGGAGCACCCCTCCCCCCTCTTTCAATCAAATTCGCCACTGCATACAGGGAAATCTTGACACAATTAACCAACTGGTTCCTATCTTATATGTTGACACTTAGTCAGAATTAGGTCTCCTTTACCTGTGTGGGAAAACCGAAATGACGATAAATTCTATTCTTAGCTGCAATCGCATAGATACAAACATAAATCAATACCTGTAGTGTTGATAATTTGCATCCTCAGCTTATTACTAGTATAGGAGAATGGGCGAACACCAATTAACATTTTATTAAAAGTTTTGAATCATACCTAGCAACCAGAATTACTGGCCAGTATTTTCAATTATTATGAATGAAGGTGTTGGTATGACTTCATATGTCGGACAAAATGAGACAAACTTTCTGAAATATCAGTCCCAAGATGAAATCCTTTCAAATTTCATCTAGTTTACAAATTATGCGTCGCTTATTATGTCTAGTATATGTTGTACCGTATGACAAATGATGCTAAACATGCTAAACTGCCTCTATACTTGATCGCCCAAGCATAGGGGATTAAGTCTACGTGGTTTTATTTAAAAAATCCATTAATATAAAATGACAGTTACATGTAACCTTCAGACTTACAAGCTCGGCGTCCGAAAGGCATATACGTAATCACTGTTAGAGCGTTCGTAAACTTTTACTTTTCAGCTCTTTCCAGTGATAAGAGGGATTTTTCAAAAACTTGGTATAAAGGAATCGAAGTGTCCCAACTCTGCGACCAGAAAGCATCCTTCTGGAGATAAATTTAGAAATGCAATGCACCAGACATCAGTGGATCAAAGAAGCCAAAATGAATTAGTATGCCCCCCCCCCCCGTACATTGTTGAATTTCAAGCTTCTCCTTTGTCAAGAGTGAGCTACCTCAAATTTTGTGTGGGGTCTATTCGGATGTCTAATTAAATGAAAAATGTGACCAAAACCCATGGGTGTTTACTTAATTTAAACAAATTAAAATTCCAAATCAAAATCATTCATCTGGAGTAATTAAGGTCAAGCTATCAGTCATGCAATAAATCTTAATCAAGGTCATACACTGATGCATGGAAAGATCAAGATTTGTGGATAAGCACATCAAACTTAGTCAAATAGAGGCATAACTTTCAAAATCATAATGGACAAAATGAAGGTCATATGCAACACAGAAGACATCGGTTCATCATAATGTACTTAGATGATGATGATAGATGACAGTAAAGAAGAAATCTTCACACGTCAAGTTATTAAACATATTATTTCTGATGCAGGTATCTTCACAAGTCAAGGTATCAAAGTTTAAATTTCTGATGTAGGTATCTTCACATGTCAAGTTATAAAAGTTATCATTTCTGATGCAGGTATCTTCAAACACTAAGGTATCAGTGTTATCATTTCTGATGCAGGCATCTTAAAATGTTAAGTTACCAATGTTATCACTTCTGATGCAGGCATCTTCACACAACAATGTATCAAAGTTATCATTTTTATGAAGGCATCTTTACGTATCAAGGTATCAAAGTTATCATTTCTGATGCAGGTATTTTCACACACCAGGGTATCAAAGTTATCATTTCTGATGCAGGCATCTTCATACATCAATATATCAAAGTAATCATTTCTGATGCAGACACCTTCACACACCAAGTTATCAAAATTATCAATTATCTCTCAGAGAACTTCTTGCAGTGAAATTCATTGCATCTTTACATGTCAAGGTATCAAAGTTAAAATTTCTGATGCAGGTATCTTCACACACCAAGGTATCAAAGTTATCATTTCTGATGCAGGTATCTTCATACGTCAATGTATTAAAGTTATAATTTCTTATGCATGCATCTTTACACACCCAGGTTTATTAAAAGTTTTGATACACCTTTTTGGTTCACCAAGGTATCAAAGTTATTTCTGATGCAGACATCTTCACCCACCAAAGTATAAAAGTTATCATTTCTGATGCAGACATCTTCACACGTCAAGTTATCAAAGTTATCTTTTCTGATGCAGACATCTTCAAACTTCAAGGTATCAAAGTTATCATTTCTGATGCAGACATTTTCAAACATCAAGTTAGCAAAGTTATCATTTCTGATGCAGACATTTTCAAACATCAAGTTATCAAAGTTATCATTTCTGATGCTGGCATCTTCACACACCAAGGTATCAAAGTTATCATTTCTGATGCAGGCATCTTCACACACCAAGGTATCAAAGTTATCCTTTCTGATACAGACATCTTCACACACCAAAGTATCAAAGTTATCATTTTTGATGCAGACATCTTTACATGTCAAGTTATCAAAGTTATCATTTCTGATGCAGGTATCTTCACACACTAATGTATCAAAGTTATCATTTTTGATGCAGACATCTTAACATGTCAAGTTATCAAAGTTATCATTTCTGATGCAGACATCTTCACACACCAAGGTATCGAAGTTATCCTTTCTGATGCAGACATCTTCACATGTCAAGTTCTCAAAGTTATCAATTCTGATGCAGGTATCTTCACACACCAATGTATCAAAGTTATCATTTTTGATGCAGACATCTTTACATGTCAAGTTATCAAAGTTATCATTTCTGATGCAGGTATCTTCACACACCAATGTATCAAAGTTATCATTTTTGATGCAGACATCTTTACATGTCAAGTTATCAAAGTTATCATTTCTGATGCAGACATCTTCACACACCAAGGTATCAAAGTTATCCTTTCTGATGCAGACATCTTCACATATCAAGGTTATGAATTTTTTCAATTATGTCTCAGAGAACTTCTTGCAGTGAAATTCAATGCATCCAATGAGACTATGAAAAGCTAGAAGAGCACAAAATTTTCACTAAAAGCTAGGATAGAATCCAAAACCTTAGGCATCAAATTTAAAGTTGAAATTTGCAAATGAAGCAGTCAAATTTCTTAATACAAACCTATAAAATTGTCAAACATGTGTGAAGTTCTTAACCTGACAAGGAGGAGGTAAGGCAAACCAAAGCGTTAGTTTGAAAGGAGTGATACAGGTAGATGATATGATATTCTTTGATACTGAATTTTACTAAATCTACAAGAAACAATGACCCCCCTAGACTTGATTACATCTAAGGAAATATTGCCTCATAATTGAAATCAGCAATTTATAAGATTTGGCCGAGAAACCATCAAGGTTAGCTATTTCATACTTTTTGTGAGATACAAAAATTGTACACTCAGCCTGTAAAATACTTATCAGATTTACATGTTATCAGCTTACAATATCTACAATGTTAGAATACTAATAGCAAATCAAATGCCAAATTCTTGCACATTTTATAAATATTCGCTATTTTCGAAAACCAGAGTCACTTCCCATTTGCAATGTTATCTGACGTAGATTGATAATGACGTCATCAAATTAAACAAAATGTTTTTCATAAAAAAACAGATGTCTCCCCCCTCCCTCTAAGTTACTTTGACCTTAGGCCAAAATGCAAAATGATGTGAAACCTTTGAGTCATGGGCAACATCATACTAAAACATGAAAGTGATTCATTACATTGTTTGAGGTAAAGGCCAAACATGATTGGCATATACAATTTCGTTATAAGCATATTTAAAGAAATTGACTTTGGTCACATGACCTTGGATATAGGTGATCTTAAACCTACACTCACTGACGAGGGTTAAGTACCCGAAACATGCATGTCTGGTCCATGCCGCAAACTTATCTGCTTTTAAATGATGCTATTGAATTTGAAGACGTTTAACATTGTATGGATCATGAGCAACAAAAAACTGAATTAGTGATTGGATACACGGTTCAAAATATAAAGCCTAAACATTATTAGCATAGACAAGTTCAGCCTGGACATGCTTAGCATATACAATTTCATTACCAAAGTAAGAAGCTACCTTAACCATGTGACGTTGGGACAATGTGATAAGAAACATTTAGTCCTTAGAAACAACATACTAAAATATGAAAACAATTGTAAGAAGGGTTCAGGAGATATAACCCAGACAATATTAGTATGTACAATTTCATTAAAAAGAACTAAATGATCTTGACCTTGGGCACATGACCTTGGGTCAAGATGATAAGAAACCCTCCAATCCTGAGCAACAGCATACTATAGTATAAGAGTGATCCAGTATACGATTCCACAGATATAGCACAGACTCAATACTAGTAATAATAGTAGCATTTACAATTTAATTAAAAAATGTAATACTTGACCTTAGTCATATGACCTTTGATCAAGGAGGTGTGAAACCTTTGGGTCATCAGCACCATCATACTAAAATATGACGTGATCCGATCACGGTTCAAAAGATTAAGCCTGGACATAATACATGTAACAAATACAATTTCATTTAAAATATACTAATTGACCTTGACTTTGGTCACATGACCTTGAGTCAACGTGATGTGAAACCTTTACGTGATAAGCAACAACATACTAAAATATGAAAGTGATCCGGCAAACTGTTCAAGAGATATAGCCCGGACAAGAATGTATGCACAATATCATTAAAAATGCACTAAGTGACCTTGACCTTGGTCACATGACCTTGGGTCAAGGTGATGTGAAACCTACGGGTCATAAGCAACAACATACTTAGATATGAAAGTGATCCAGCAAATGGTTCAAGAGGTATAGCTCGTACAGGAATGTATGCATAATTTCATTAAAAATGCACATAGTGACCTTGGTCACATGACCTTGGGTCAAGGTGATGTGAAACCTTCGGGTCATAAGCAACAACATACTAAAATATGAAAGTCATCCGGCAAACGGTTCAAGGGATATAGCACGGACTGGAATGTATGTACAGTTTCATTAAAAATGCACTAAGTGACCTTGACCTTGGTCACATGACCTTGGGTCAAGGTGATGTGAAACCTTCGGGTTATAAGCAACAACATACTAAAATATGAAAGTGATCCGGCAAACGGTTCAAGAGATATAGCCTGGAAAGGAATGTATGCATAATTTCATTAAAAATGCGCTAAGTGACCTTGACCTTGGTCACATGACCTTGGGTCAAGGTGATGTGAAACCTTCGGGTCATAAGCAACAACATGCTAAAATATGAAAGTGATCCGGCAAACGGTTCAAGAGATATAGCCCGGACAGGAATGTATGCATAATTTCATTAAAAATGCACTAAGTGACCTTGACCTTGGTCACATGACCTTGGGTCAAGGTGATGTGAAACCTTCGGGTCATAAGCAACAACATACTAAAATATGAAAGTGATCGGGCAAACGGTTCAGGAGATATAGCCCGGACACGATGTGTGACAGACGGACAGACGGACAGACGGACGACGAAGGCAAAACCAATATGTCTCCTCCCCGTTGGGGGGAGACATAATTCTATGGAAACAGTCCTAAAAGTCTGGGAAATGATGGTATAAAAACGACGTTACCAAACCATTTTCATGACGTCATGATGGTTTTACATCAGATACCGTCTGTAAGGGGGAAAAACTCTGTATTCCGCAAAGACTCAATACTAAAATGCAGAACATCGGTAAGTACATGTACAATAACAGATCTGTAACCTATACATCTGTTTGTTTTACCCTTGATAGTGTCATTACCAGAAGTCTCTGACAAGACTGTAGCTCTCCTGGTTGTTTTGTTCTTTATCTGTTTTTTATTTACTCATTGACAAGTGAATAAGATACATACACATAAATATCAATTTCCATTTTTTAAGACCATAGGAAGCAATCATTCTAACAAATTAAAAGTAGCACAACAAAACACTGCAACTAGAATATCACTCATATAATTCATAATATCCAAGATAAAGTATTTAAAAAAAGAATGCCACACCCATTTCCCAAGATCCAGGGGGGCAGGGACTGCTAGCTCAAATGAACTATCAATGACATAACAAAACTGACGGATCCATCCTATTGCATTAAGAATTACAACAACTCTCATTCATTAATAGATTTGAAAGGTTGAAAGCACAATTATACAGGAAAAATGACCACACCTATTTTCTAAGACCCTGGGGGTCAGGGGCTCAAACAAAATATCAGATGCACAACAAGAACACAAACCAACCATATTGCAAAAAGAATGAAGCCTCAATCATTTATAGTGTCAGAGGAGTTGCGAGCGCAAGATTACATAGAGTTATATACTAGGAGAAAATGACCACACCATGAAGTTTCCATTATTTATAGTGTTAGAGGAGTTGCGAGCACAGGATTACATAGACTTATATAGGAGAAAATGACCACACCAATTTTCTAAGACCCTGGGGGATCGGGCTCAAACAAAATATCAGGTGCAAAACTAGACCACAGACCCATCATATTGCAAAAAGAATGAAGTCTCTATCATTTATAGTTTCAGAGAAGTTGCGAGCTCAAGATTACATAGAGTTATATAGGAAAATGACCACACCCATTTTCTAACACCCTGGGGGTCAGGGGCTCAAACAAAATATCAGGTGCACAACTACACTATGAACCCATAAAATTGCAAAAAGAATGAAGTATCTATTATTTATAGTGTCAGAGGAACTGGAACACTAGATTTACATAGAGTTATATAGGAGAAAATGACCACACCCATTTTCTAAGACCCTGGGGGATCGGGCTCAAACAAAATATCAGGTGCACATCTAGACTACAGACCCATCATATTGAAAAAAGAATGAAGTCTCTATCATTTATAGTGTCAGAGGAGTTGCGAGCACAAGATTACATAGAGTTATATAGGAGAAAATGACCACACCTATTTTCTAAGACCCTGGGGGTCAGGGGCTCAAACAAAATATCAGGTGCACACCTAAACTACAGACCAATCATATTGCAAAAAGAATGAAGTCTCTATCATTTATAGTGTTAGAGGAGTTGCAAGCACAAGATTACATAGAGTTTTATAGGAGAAAATGACCACACCCATTTTCCAAGACCCTGAGGGTCAGGGGCTCAAACAAAATATCAGGTGCACAACTAGAGCACAGACCCATCATATTGCAAAAAGAATGAAGTCTCTATCATTTATAGCGTCAGAGGAGTTGCGAGCACAAGATTTCATAGATTTTCATGACCACGCCCATTTTCTAAGACCCTGGGGGTCAGGGGCTGAAACCAAATGTCAGGTGCACAACTAGACCACATATCAAGTAAAATGCAAAAAGAATTAGCTTTCTATCTTTTATGGTTTCAGAGGAGTTGTGAGCACAAGAATTGTTGACGGACGGACGGACGGACGCTGGAAGACAGGGTATCGCATAAGCTCGACTGGTCAGAGACCAGTAGAGCTAAAAATGGACTGAGCAGTCAGCATTTGCTCTTTACAATGATACTGGATCAGTTTGTCAATATTTCTTACAAGAAGATGTTTACCTATACTCATCACATCACCTGTAACGTCTCATCATTTATAGCATTATAAACACTTGCCTGTTCTCCGTCCTCTTTCTTGTACATGGATATTAGTAAATATAAACATGACTCCCTCATTTAATTTGTACAGCAATGGTGAAGGAAGGTATTATACAACAATTATTCACTGGGAATATTAGGGGCGACACATGAATTTCGCTCCTGAAGACAAAATATTTTCTATGCCTCTTTACTTATAAGGTGTGTATGTCATACTGTATTGCTTCTTTGCAGAATACAGAGTTATTTCTCATTTGAGACGATATCTGACGTAAAACCATTATGACATCCTGAAAATGGTATGGTAACGACGATTTTGTACTGTCATTTCCCAGAGTTTAGGGACTGTTTCCATAGAATTTGATGACATCACAATTAGTCTAAGTCAGATACCATCATCCCAAATGGGAGGTAACTCTGGTCTTCGAAATTACAGAATATGTTGAATCTTTGCTGTGTATTTACCTTCGCCACTTTTATGCTTGACCTCCTACCGCGAAAGTTTGTATCAGTGAATGAAAATACTAAATGCATAACTCAATGAGACCAATGGCGGATCCACAAATCATTGTCCATGCGAAAAGTCTGCTGTTATAAAATCACATTAGAAAGTACCAGCGAGTGATTCTAATTTTACAGTAATCATTTCGCTCACCGAGACAAGTATTGGAGATACTTTTTGCTACACGTAATTTCATAAATACTAACCTCAGTATATTCTGGGACAGCATTATCTGTTGTCCTATTATACAAACACTCCAAGCATTCAAACAGCCCCAGGGTCAGATCCAGGGTCAGGCTCTGATGGGTCGTCACTGTCTTCTCTGTACAGTCTATGTTCAATGGCTTACCAACAAATCTATACAACAGAAATGTTTGGTCAATCATATTGTAAAATTCAGGAAACAAAGCTCTGACCAACAATTCTATTATCAGAAATATTTTGTTCATAGTACAAATGGTAAGTATAGTGACCTTCACTAAAGGTTAGTCATAACATCCAAGATATTTTTGTTAACTAAATCTACAGTAACAGTTAAGTCTGTCTGTTATGATTAGAACAGTTTACATATATATGTGCACTTGGATAATATGACAAATGTTGCAATTGGCTTTGAAATGATCCAAAGGTCAAAGTCATGACTAGATACAATGTCATTTTCAATTCATTTTCAACTTCAATGCAATTCAAATTGTAATTTATCTAATATGATAAGTCATACCTGACTAACATGACAAAGGTGAGCAAATATAAAAAAAATCCTACTATAAAGGTCAAGTTTATGCCGATGAATTGAACCTACCTGAGATGGTCCACTTGTAATACATCTGAGAACCTGTTCCTTAATGCCTTAAGATCTGACTTGCCGGCAGCCGTAAACGAAAACACATTATGGAAATATTCAGCGGAGATATCTCTCATCTTGGTGGAAGACTTATGTCCCTTAGATGGAGACGCAAGCTGAACTCGCTGGGAAGGATTCTCGTGAAGAAGACAGAGAGAGAAGAAGGCTAATCGGAAATGATATCGACATAGCTCTGCTGATGGGTCATCTAGAATTCGCTGCATGGTGTCTGTAAAGGGAAATTGACACTTATTAACCAACACAGATTGGAAAGATACAAATATCATTGACAAGGCCAAGAACAATTTGAAAAGTTTGAATGTGTTTGGCAATTTTTATGCCGTGTCTCAAACTAATCTATGTTAATTGTTGTGTCTATACTCGTAACAAAGTATTAATTCAGAAATCATCATTTGTTGTATAATTCATTTTAGTATACATGTTTGCAAGTAATTTTTATAATTAAAAATATTGTGCACAAGGAAATCCTTCTTTAAACCACAGGGCAGCATCATTGTCCTTGTGACAGAGGCTGACATACCTGTATATCATAATTGTGATCCAAACAAATTACTAGCAAACTCAAGTAACAACAGCTATTCCACTCAGTCTACCCGAGTGTCATTCCACAAAATTTATGCATGCACATGTATTTACATGTACAACCTAATTATGAATTGTTATGTTGAAGACTCATTGTTGTTTATATGTGAGGTAAGACTATCTTACAAACAAGTTGTACTTTACAAATCATACATGTACATATTTAGGAATCAATATAATTACACTACATGTATAAAATCCCAAAGCATAGTAAAATTCATCTTTTGTTTATACTCTTTATCATTCATTATCTATATAAACTGCCTTATTAATTTCAGGAACATTTCATGCATAAATTCTAAAGTATATACATGTGTTACAGATCAATTTTTTTACCTTTTGATGATCTAGACTCTTTTCTCTGACCTTGCCTTGTAGCTATAAACATATAACAAAACATATTAATACATGTATAATGAAGTGCTTTAAAATTCACAGAAACTAAACCTCAGTTTACACATATCACTTTAGCTCTCTTTAAAAAGATATATATTTTCAGATGAGACTAATGTGGTTGTGTGCACGTAATCGGGATAATTACACCATTTGCTATATGTACTTGCATAGCAAATGGCCGGTTACTCATTGATCTTGTTGGTTTTTGTGTAGTCTTTTGTGTTTCATGTTTCTATGTTGTATGTGGACGTCTCTCTTTCTTTCTCTTGTTGTGCTCGTCTTTTTGTTTTCGCACGGGGTGTTTGGCGTTTTGATGTTGGTACTGTAATAGGGTCTGGTTGGAGATCCCCTCCCTTCTTTTAATTAGAATTTAGATCAACTCGCTAGATCACTACCAAATCATCTTATAATATTTGATGATGATTTATGTCAAAGTCAAATTTTGTATTCAAATATTGAGCCATTCAGAAGTTACAGAAGAAGTCTTCAGTGCGATGTTTGGAAAATTTGCCTCTGACAGGAAGCCTTACCAATTTTTGTTAGATGTAATGTGTACAATAAAAATGCAATGATCGCTGTGCGATATAAGTCCCCTACCGGCGGCATAAATTTATGACTTGCATCTCTGTTCATCAGTTCATCATCTGCAACAACAGCCAAGAAAAGTCTGGGAAACTGAATTCATGAAATTTGCTAAGTCCAAGGGCCATAACTCTTGTGAAAATTAGTCAATCTAAATTAAACTCAAATCTGCATCACACTATAATGTATTCACATACAAAAAATCAGTTCATCATCTGCATTAACAGGCAAGAAAAAGCCCGAGAACTGCAAATTTCATGAAATTTGCTAAGTCCAAGGGCCATAACTCTTATAAAAATACGCCAATGGAAACCAAACTCACACTTGGTCTGTATCACACTGAGATGTATTCATTTACCAATAATTAGTGCATTATTTGCAATAGAACTGCAGAAAAGTTCGGAAAACTGAAATTTTCATAAAATTTGCTAAGTCCAAGGCCCATAACTCTTGTAAAAATAGGTGAATCTAAAGCAAACTCAAACTTGATCTGTATCACATTGAGATATATCCAGGGGTCATCCTAGGGGGCGACTCGGGCGAAATAGTCGCTTTTTGTGTGAAAACTTCGCCCCAATTTCTTCCGGGGGAGAAGTTTGAGTCGCCCTAAATTTTATCCTCACACCCTGCAGCTAGCAGATTATCTCAAAACTAAATACGGCAATCGGTAGGAAATTCTCAGCGGGTTACTTATTGTTTTGTTTGCAATATGCTCACGGGAAGTTGGTCTGCTAAGCAGGTGTTTAATATTGACCAGTAATACTCTGATCATTGTCAAATAACATAGTGGTCTATATCCCGTTAACGTTAGGTAATTTTATCATGTCTGTTTCTCGGACATTGCCGCGCGATGTCGCCGATTAGACGTACATGTATCTTTTAGAACTTCAGAAAAAAAATCCAACGTGTTTCATTTTCGACCATTGTTTAAATGCATAACATTAATTTTATTGAAATTCACTTGTCCTGTAAAAGTTGTACCAATGGTACACGTTCACGCTAAACGATAAATATTTCAGTCAAATCATTGCGCACCCCCGTATTTTCGTCACGGAACCACGAGACATCTTAACTTTATACGGCAACGTTTATCTTCGAGTATATTCTGATGTACAATAAAATGCCTACATCCCAGCTTTTTTCCTGCCTTGTAAATAAATTCTTAATAAATTTTACCATTTGATGATTATCGATTATACTACTGACCACATGCCGACACGTGTCGCGGACAATTATAAATTTATTTACTATTCTTTCTCGGTCTCCTCTCTCTAAATAAACAACATATATTGAGCGAAATAATATTTCAAAATAATTATGCCGAACATTATTATGAAGTCATTGAAATATTTCCGAATCTGTGTTGATAATGACGTTCGCGATGTAAGAAGTGAGCAGTGACCGCCGACGACTGCTGATGAATCCTATGATCTACGGATAAAAAAATGTACCCGAGTACATAACTTGTCTAAAACTTTAGATTCCGCTTCATCTAGACTTGACCTCCGCAGATGAACGCTACAGTATTATGTCAGTATATATCGGACGTACTCGACGGACCCGTTTTGGCGAAAATGACAATGGGAGAAACCAAGGACTTATAAGCAGTCTGCTTATAAGTCCTTGGAGAAACGGAGTGGTGTTGACTTACAATCCATTTCGAAAGAAAACAACTTTTTCCCATTAATAATAACTAAGAAAATACTTTCTACCAAGAAACAAACCTTAAATGATGGGAATTAATACACACAATTTTACTTTAGATAATAAGGAGAAAATAGGAGGGGGGGGGATTTAATGATTTTCACATTTAAGAGTATCCTTGATTTAAAAATTACAGACAATTAATATGATCAGTTATACCCTACCTACATTTGTACATTGCCACTTTTTAGAGGCAAAATGGCTGAGAAACATAAATATTTAATTTTCTGTAAAACTTATTTAATAAATCATGTTGTAATTAGATAAATTTTAATATGCACACTTAAGGATCATTTTGTACATGTAAATTAACCAACAACAGTCTGCATAAAAAGATGTGTCCATTAAGTTTTGCGACTTTGTTTCACTTCTCCCTGTTTCCCCACCACTTCTCCCTATTTTGAGCTGAGGGAGAAGTGAAGTCTCCCTAAAATTTTGGGCTAGGATGACCCCTGTATATCCACATACCAAAAATGAGTTCAATTTATCCAACAACAGTGGAAAAAAGTCCGGAAAAATGAAATTTTCATAAAATTTGCTAAGTCCAAGGGCCATAACTCTTGTAAAATTTGGTCAATCAAAAGCAAACTCACACTTGATCTGTATCACATTGAGATATATCCACATACCAAAAATGAGTTCAATATATGCAACAACAGCGGAAAAAAGTCCGGAAAACTGAAATTTTCATAAAATTTGCTAAGTCCAAGGGCCATAACTCTTGTAGAATTAGGTCAATCAAAAGCAAACTCACACTTGATCTGTATCACATTGAGATATATCCACATACCAAAAATGAGTTCGATATATGCAACAATAGCGGAAAAAAGTCCGGAAAACTGGAATTTTCATAAAATTTGCTAAGTCCAAGGGCCATAACTCTTGTAAAATTTGGTCAATCAAAAGCAAACTCAAACTTGATCTGTATCCCATTGAGATATATCCACATACCAAAAAATGAGTTCAATTTATCCAACAACAGCGGAAAAAAGTCCGGAAAAATGAAATTTTCATAAAATTTGCTAAGTCCAAGGGCCATAACTCTTGTAAAATTTGGTCAATCAAAAGCAAACTCAAACTTGATCTGTATCACATTGAGATATATCCACATACCAAAAATGAGTTCAATATATGCAACAACAGCGGAAAAAAGTCCGGAAAACTGAATTTTTCATAAAATTTGCTATGTCCAAGGGCCATAACTCTTGTAAAATTAGGTCAATCAAAAGCAAACTCAAACTTGATCTGTATCACATTGAGATATATCCACATACCAAAAATGAGTTCAATATATGCAACAACAGCGAAAAAAAAAACGGAAAACTGAAAATGGGACAGACGGACAGACGGACAGACAGACAGACAGACAGACGGACGGACAGACAGACAGACCGAGAGGAAACTAAGAGTCCCCTTCGGCGTTGCCGGTAGGGGACTAACAAGTTTGGAAAATGGTATACATGTATTAGATTGATTCAAGGCGTAATAATTAGAGCCTTACTTGAGATAGTACTAGTGGTCCTCTGTGAACTCATACTATAGTTACTATTGACAGAGGACTGCATCTCCCTCATCTTGTCAGGGGCCAGGGAAAAATACTGGTCATCCTCACCCTCTCCTATGTAAAAAAAAATTATAATCAATAGGTAATAACAAAGCAACAAGCAGCAAAGCATCCCATCAATGTACTGTAAATGTGGAAACTTTCGCGCAGGTTTAATTTTCGCAAAAAATTCCCCCACGCAAAAATATACCTGCTGCATTTTTACAATGAAAGATAATTTCATATCGTAGATATTTCCCCCAGAATTAGTATTTACACCATAAACCAATATCTTTACAGATTTGTAGTGCTGGTAGCGTAGTGGTTAGCGCTGTGGACTGCGAATCCATAGGTTGTGGGTTCAAATCTCACCGTCGCCGATCATTGCAAACCATTGTAACCTTGGGCAAGTTATTTTACACTACATTGCACTCTCTCCACCCAGGAGTAAACCGGGTACCTGGCACATGAGACGAGCTTGTAATGTGAATGAAAAGCATTAGCGCCTAAACGGCAGCTCTGCTTGTATACTCCCAAGGGAGTTGAGAATGCACTAGATTGTACAGGTCTCGCCAGGGAGGTGATTGTAGAAGTCGCGTGAGGCTCATGCGAATGAGACTATAAACCCTACCTTTACCTTTACCTTTTTTTTTAAGGAAAACTACATGTAATGACGTATACCATCTTGAGTGAATAAAACTTGTTTTGCAAATTAAATAAAGGCAACCAAAGCATGACATATCCTCACAACTGCATGTTCTATGCCATCAGCAAAAAGGTTTTAAAGTCAAGACCACAATGACCTTGGCCAAAGTGACCTTTGACCTTTAAAATCATTAGATTTATTTGTCTCCCAACAGGGAACATTTGTGGAAGCTTTGGTGATCCTATGATGATTGCTTTGTCTTCCATGTTGTGCACAAGGATTTTAAGCCTACATAAATGTCCAAAGTGAGTAAAACCTGTGCATATACAGTACATTTTCTGTATTACAAACTGATAATACATGACATATACATTATCTACCTATAGACTGTGTCATTATATCCTGCATTCCCATCCCCATGTACTGTGTTTGTAGAAACCGCTGCTGCTGCTGCTGTACCCGTCCCGAGGCTAGGTGGCGCTGTAGCTCCGTCTCAACTTTCTTATAGTCGTCAGGACTCATTGGTTTGTTTTTGTTTCCTCTTCCTTTCTTGCTGGTTCCATCATTTGTATCTGTAATTTATACAAGTGTATGAACATGTTGAACTGTTAATGTATCTTATTTCATAAGTGAAATTCAAATGAAATTTCGCACAAATCTCTCAGTGCATTACACACTCTATTCTCCGTCAATATCAGAGGCGGATCCAGTGCCCCCTTTGCCGGGGGTTAAGGGGCAAATTTTGGCGATTTTTACTGAAAATGGGCCAAAATATAGGGGTTTTTTGGAAAATTTTGTGTCAGTGCCGGGGGGATGCCTCCTCCGCACCCCCTGAATCCGCCACTGAATATTCATGAACATTAGCTACAGAAGAGTATCAAAAAGATAAATACTCTTTATCTTTATATTTGAAGAAGACAAGCTTTAGTTTGCTTCTGAAATGTATTTTCTTTACATTCTATTGCTAGAATGTTCAAAGAATGCATCCCACTCTCAGCACAAGCCTCATTGCAGTGATATTTCATTAATTAAGAAACGTTCATTACTGCTTGTTTTGTTTCGATGTGGTATAGTACATAATGTATTGAAAACAAAGGGTAATCAGCGATAACAAGCTTGCTGTTGCAGATTTTTTAAAAAATCAAATAACTTCTAAAATCCAAAAAGTATTGTAATGCGAAATCTATGCATCTATAAATATAAGTCCTATCTCTTAGAGAGCTAAAGATACAGTCAAAAAGTATGAGTAATTAAAAAGTAGATTAAAGGTTAAGGTCAAAGTCACTATGTTAATGGTCATTGTCTCAAATGAATGGTCATCGTAATAATAAATAAATGCATGAAATACATTTGTATAAAATTCCTTTCCATTAATATAGTTGAAGAGATGAAGACCAAACTAATTTTCAAAAGTAGGCCAAAGTCCAAGGTCAAGGTTATTGGGTCAAAGGACATGGTCTCAAATGAAAGATCTCATCACAAGGAATTTACATGTGAAGTATCAAAGCCCTACCCCTTATAGTAGAAAAAGTATATCCCAGGTTAAAGTTTTTGAAAAGTAGGTCAAAGTCCAAGGTCAAGGTCACTAGGTCAAAGGACATGGTCTCCAATGAAAGGTTTCATCACAAGGAAACTACATATAAATAAAAAGCCCTACCCCTTAAGAGATATTCATGTACATATAAGTATTTTGTGCTGGGCTTTGTTTACCAGCAGTTATGGATATACATGTATTTCAGGTTAAAGTTTTGTCTACTGACGACAATGATAACACTAAGAGTATGGCATTAGCTCTCCAGACTTTTTCGTCTCAGCTAGCTAAAAAGCAATAGACTGCAACTTTGTAGGTCATAGGCTATATCTGCAGTAAATAAAATGCAGCAATACAGATGTAATCTTGGAAAAGTTACTTTAATGTGAATTACACCCCCCCCCCCCCACTCCCTAAGTTCAAGGGGCCTAACCGTTGAAACACCCATACCTGGTACGAGACAAGCTGGTAATGTATATGACTAGGAAGCATCAATACCAAGTACAACAGCTCTGCTGTATACTCCCTTGGGAAATGAGAAAACAGGGAAGTATGTGTAAAATTGTGCAAGATTTTGACAATAAGAGACTACAAACCTTTACCATTTATGTGCCTACCACAAATGAATCGTGATATTCCTTGAACTTTGACGATAGAGAGATGTGAAGGGGCAGGTGTCATTGAAGGGTGTTGGCATCGAGCTCCTGTGCATTTATGTGCCTACCACAAATACGTCAATTCAGGAAAATAAATGTTACTTTAAGTGACATACCTGGTGACATGAGGCCCTCAATCAGATCTAGGAGACCGTGGAACTGCTGTGGTGAGAGTAATAAATGGAGTCCACCAATGTCAAGGTCTGTCTCTATCTATAATTACAAAAGGATAATGACAATTACATAAACAATCTTATTTACGGTACCTTTAATTCAATTTTGAAGGGAAAATTAATAGTTTTGCCAAAGGCTCAAGGTCATTTCATGGTAAATATGTAAATGTGAGATATTCAGAAAAATCTAGAATCTTTTAGGAACCTGTATGAAAATCATGTTTACATCATCATAAAAGTCATTGCAATAGAACATACTCCTCAATTTATGAGATAAGATTCATGACATTCTAAGGCAAACAATGAGGATTGCCATTTTTACTGAGATTTTTCAGATCATGGCAATTTTACATTTCAAAACTCCACTGCAAAGTATTCCATAACAACTTTTTGAAATTATGAAATACTTTATGAATTATTGATCCATAGACATTACAATTTATATTAACCTCTAAGAAATAAAAGCTAGTTTTAATATCATAGTTTACAATGAAAACAAAAGAGTCAAACAAATCAAATGGCTAATTGATTCAAAATATTGATCAAATTTCACTTAAAATCAGAAGTTGACAACTTAGAATTCTACCCATAGTTTAAAATCAGCATTCTTAGTTTTATTCACAATTGAAGCGCTAGACAGGAGCTACACTACATAAGTATCTGTAAGAAAGTCCTATATAAAGATCAAAAAGACAAACCTTTGGACCTTGGATAGCTTCCCCTTGTTTTATTTTCAGTTTCAGTCCTGTGCGGCCAGTAAGAACAGCAATTTGCACTGGATCTGTCAGGGTTTCCTGGGATACCGTAGGGGTTTTGTCAAAACTCTCTGGTGAAAGGGAACTGACTGTTGACATAAATGTCTGCAACAAAGGCAAGAGTTACTATTACTTTCGTTAATAGTACAACAATAGTAAAATAAGACTTGTAAGAAGACAACATCGCTCGCTGTGTAGGTTTTTGATGTAAACTGGTTTTTTTCATATTGAAATATGGCCAAGTTAAATTTAAAAAGTAGGTCAAACTCCAAGGTCAATATCACTAGGTCAAAAGTCAATGTCCCAAATGAAAGGTCTGGTCATAAGGATTTCACTTGTGAAATATCAAAGCTCTATCTCTAATAGTTCATGAGATATAGCCCAGGATAAAGTCTATTACAAGAAGGTTAAACTCCAAGGTCAAGGTCATGAGGTCAAAATGTCCCAAATGAAAGGTCTGCATCATAAGAAATCCACGAGTGAAATATCAAAGCCCTACCCTTTAAAGTTCTTGAAATAGAGCACAGGTTTAAGTTTTTGAAAAGTAGGTCAAACTACAAGGTCAAGGTCACTAGGTCAAAAGTTAAGGTCCCAAATGAATGGTCTGGTCATGAGGAATCAACATGTGAAATATCAATTTCCTACCCATTATAGTTCATGAGATATAGCCTAGGTTAAAAATTTTGAAAAGTAGGTAAAACTTCAAGGTCAATGTCACTAGGTCAAAAGACTAAAGTCAAGGTCCTAAATGAAAGGACTGGTCATGAGCTATCCCCATGTGAAATATCAAAGTCCTACCCCCTAATACTTCATGAGAAATAGCCCAGGTTAAAGTTTTGTCCACATAACCGATGCCAACTCTTAGCTCCCTGGACATTTGTCACAGCTCACTTTAAATGGACAGCCCATATAAACATGTACCTCAACTCCATCATCATGTAACAAAGTAAAATGAATGTTCATCAATGATAGATGTATGTTTGCAACAATTTGCAGTCAAACCTTGTCTGTCAGTTACCTAGAGGTCAGGTAAGAACCTGTAATCTTGGGGTTTTTTCTTGTTGAATGCAGCTGATAGCTTTCAGAATAATATGTGATTGTGAAGCACAAATGCCCCTGTCAGTATCTTTGTCAATACAAGCTATTAACTAGCAGTTGTTCAAAGTCACATGGTGAAAAATGTTGGTACCAATATTAAGGTCTTGACATAGGAAATACACATGTGATTTATAAAATGCCTTTCACTTACATATACCATTCAAAAGTTATGGCCAAGTTTAAAGTTGTTGCAAACAAACAGACATAAAAAAATCAAGTGGACAGGCCAAAAGGTGTACACCCATCAAAATATACACGATCACCTCCAACAACTTAAAATTTTAGAAAAGATGAAATAAATCACCTGAGGAGTAGAGCATGGAGAGTCTACAGGTGAGTCTCCTTGTCGGCAGTGTCGGGAGAATTGGTCCGATAGTAACTGTACACCTTCTAATACAATATTTTTATGAGCTATGGCTGCCGGCTCCCACAGATTGGCACGTTCTGGATCGTCAACTGGACTACCTTCTTCCTTTGCCATATCATCATAATACTCCATTCTAAATATAGAATATAAATAAATATAAATATAAAATCATTGGAGTATAAGCAGCAAGTAATAATGTGACATTTTAGATTATTTGGAGTAATTCAAATGTTTACAGAAATAGGATGTTTACATACATGATTAAAACATTAAAACAAATAAAGGCAGCACAAGCGTAGCATCCCTTCACATCTGCATCCTCTATGCTATTCTCAAAAAGATAGTAAGATAAAGTCTTAAGCGACCATGACCTTTGACCTTGAAATAGGGTTCATCCTTTCCCCAGGGGCAATATTTATGGAGGGTTTAGTGATCCTATGATGACTGCTATGTCTTCTATGCTGTTCACAAGCATATTTAGCCTAAGTAGACTGTGACCTTGACCTTTATGAAAATGACCTTTAACCCTTGACCCTGAAAATCAATAGGATTTATCCTCTCCCCAGGGGGAACATTCATTGAAGATATTATGTTTCTATGACAATTGCTATGGCTTCTACGCTGTTCACAAGAAATTTGGACACACATGAACACGAACACACCCATAAACACAAGGCAGTGATGCTATATCCCCTCTGCAACAGAGTTGTTAGGGGATAATTATGTCTCATTTGTGTTCCAGAACTTGTATATCACCTGTCACATGTTCTATGTGACCTTGACCTTAAAGTGACCTTGACCCTCATTGGGTGTTGAGTCCCGTCATGCTTCACCATTTCTGCAAGTTTGAATGAAGTATGATGTACATTGAGTATGTTTCCTGTATAGTATAGGGATTTCATTAGTCTTATTACTCACCTGTACCTGTGCCTGTTCTGGCATTTTTACATACCTTTTTATTCTTATTTCTAAGGCAACACCTTTGTCTGAATTTACAGGTAAGTGCTCTATCCGTATGATGGTATCAACCAGTGTAACTTTCACTCTACATAAAACTGAAATTGAAAATTTTATAATTCTATGTATCAATGACATTTGCTTATGACGTTATGTTAATTTTCATTTCACGCTGCTTTCCCGATTCAGTCCCCCCCCCCCCCCCCCCCAGTCCCCTAGTTTTGAAAGACTTGAGGAATGACATTGAATGAAGTATCAGAATTATGAAAAAAAGGACTGGAAACTGTATCATTGCACATAGCAACAGAATCTCAAAATGCATTTCTGAGCTATTACATGTATAATACATATATCATCAACTTTACATACTCGTTCGCAATTTGTTTAAGTTCTACCTGATTAGTACAATTAATATTTTCATTGACCCACCTGAATCTATGGTTTGAGCAAACTTCTGTACCCCCTCATATGGCTGTCCCATATCAACGTCTGGTTCCTCCTCAGATTTGGCAGATTTCAGACAATCTTCTGCTATCTGGAGACTTGTGTTCATGCTACTCATGCTGTTAAACATAACCTCCAATCCCGATACTGTGAATTAAATAATAAACATGGTTGAACAACATTTCTCATTGTAAATATGTGTTTTGCATGTACATGTACACAATTTTAACCAGGTATGTAAATGAAATTCTGACCTCTTAGCATTACAAAATAATGCCATACATGTATGGAACATACATGTTCAATGCATCAATGTCAAAGCTAGTCAGAAACAAATGTTTATCTCAAACTAGGAGAAACACATTCAAAGAATGGCAATTTATTACTTAAAAAGGTTATATCATCTCTTTCAAAAACATATCTATAGTTAAAGTCGAGAAAATTATAGATACATGTACATGTACATGTATTCTGTATTTTCGAAAATCAGAGTAACTTCCCTTTTGAAACGGTAAACCTATTGTGACGTCATGAAATTCTATGGAAACAGTCCCTAAACTCTGGGAAATGATGGTACAAAATCTTTGTTACCATACCATTTTCATGAGGTCAAAATGGTTTTACGTCAGATACCTTCTCAAATGGGAAATAACTCTGAATTCCGCAAAAGTTTTTGTTCATCAACAACGATAATGCCAAGGATTTGACATTATTTCTTCAAACTTTTTATCACAAGCTAAAGATTCCTCAACACTTTGCAACCATGTTACCATTACTCAGCATCAATGATTTTAACCGTTACCCCTTGCCCTCTTTGCTTACCATGTTCCTTCCTTTGTTTAGGTTGTAATGTCAGCTGAAGTCCATGTATTTCTAGCTCTGTACTATTCTGTATAAGACGTGTCCATGGAATTGCTACCGATATCTCCTCCACAAAGCCGTCCACGATCTCAAGTGGCACATTGCTGCTGTCTAACGCCTCATTCAAAGACTGAAATGTGGAGGAATTACGAGTATAATATTCATCATGTTCATATCAATGTAACCATACAGTAAATGACATTTTCACCCGTAACTGCACATGTATATAAGGGGTGAAACGTTACACCAAAAGTGAATGGCAATACATTGCGTTTTTTTATTAGCTGTATTGCGATATATTGTTTCTATTTATTTTTATCATTTTTGATGAAAAATCAGGTTCCTCTATATATTTTTGTCCATACTGTTCCTATTTCTGATTGAATTCATCATGTCTATGTCATTTGCTCGTAAAAACACAAATCATTGCTTTTGTCATAATTCATTTCCATTGTGACCAATGTGGACCATGGGAGTCAATGGGACTCTTGTTTTCAATTAAACTGATTAAAATCATATAATGATTCAATGATTTAATTATATAATCCTATAAGGATGCGATATATTGCGATACACATTTTGCGTCGCGATATAATATTGTTACACCCCTCATGTGTGGACTTCAAAAGCTGGTATAATCTGATAAAGTTCAATACATGTATGAATAGAACTTCCTTGAAACATGGATTTTTTCAAGGTCTAATTTAATACTGACAAAATTCAGCAGTACATGTACATGTATTGCTATTCCTCTTCATAAATCAGTCAAATTGTCCCTCTCTATGAAAAGTTTTCCCACAGTAATAGTGAAGAGAAATATGTATTTTTGCTGCGAACCTAGTCATTCTTTTTCTCTTGGAAAAAAAATCCGACTTTTTGGCTATAAACATGATAAAAAAAATCTGCCTCGGAGGCGTTTTCCCTGACCCGGTCGGGGCGAGGGGAAACAAACAATTTTTAAATTATGGCCTACCGGTAATTCAGAGTGTTAAATTACTGAGATATCGGGTTGACCTTCTAGTTCATTCAGTAACGCTCTGGTATTCCAAGCCAACGACCACGGTTTGAATCTCCGGAGGCAGGTCAGGGTACATGTATGAGTGCTCAGTTCACTTCACTGGCGACCAGATGAACAATGGCAGTGTGCTCAATCTTACATAACAAGGATACCACTGCACTGCATGCATCCAAAGGAGATAAGAGTGAACAGAATGGGGTACACACTTAAAGAAAGGAGGGAAGAGTGTTGTGGGATTACTATCTCGAATTGTTCAGAGTGTTTAATGACTAAGCTATCGGGTTGACCCTTTAGCTCACTCGCTCTTGTACTCCAAACCAATAACTGCTGTTCGAATCCCATTCAGGGCACGAGATCTCAGTTTACTTCAGGTGCTTCAAATAACTTTGAAATACCGTATGTAACACTCCCTCGTAGCCAAGGCATTCACTAACAACTTTCCTTTAACAAAGTAAGCACCTCAGAACTATTGCATCATTTCGCCTCTGGGCATGCGCAGGCCTTGTATATCAACAGAAATCAAAACAACAATGGCGGATTCTTCTTCTTCCTCATATTTTTTTCTTGATCTAATAGACAGTGTGAAAATGTTATTTCATCTCCAGGAAGTGTGGAAAGCACATTTTTTTAAAAACAAAATATGAAATATAAACGAGGATGGAATTATTATAGAAAAAAAAACTAAATAAAAACACCTAGCCCCCCCCCCCCCCCCCCCCCCCAAAGTGTTGGAGGTTGACCCCTTTCCAGATTCAATTATTCAGTGTTAAAAATATATTTCCAGGTCTCCTATCTACCTAAGATTCAACTCTTTTTCAAAATCATTCTAAATTAAGCATAAAATGTGCCCCCCCGGCCCCCCTCCTCGATCCTTCATGCATATCTACTCTGCAAATACTCTTTACTAAGTTCTACGTTTATTCTAAATACATTTTTGGCAGAAAAAATAGTATTTGAACGTTTTCATATCATATTTAGTCTTTTATCTCTGGAACATTCCTTCTGAAATCGATGTATCATCAACTAAGAAAGGCACACCGAGGATGGAATACCGTTCAAAATGGCGAAATTTACTGAACTTCACCGCCGATTGCCAACATAAAAGTCGAAAGACTCTGAGAAACAGGGACAGACTCCAGAAAAATCAGACGTCAGTTGCTAGATCAGAGGATATTCGATCAGAAAATGTGAATGAAATACCTTGTTTCCTCACAGATATTAAGAAATCCTAGTTGAAATGTAATCGATGTGTTCCAAAATCAAAATGGAACAAATCAACTTTAATTTTTTCCAAAAATCACAATAATTCAAGAACTAAACCGATTTCAATCGGGTTTTCACGTGCAGGTCAAAAAATAATCCTTCTTTCTAAATATAGTCACTGCGCATCTAATTTGAGTGGAATTCCCACTTCTATTTATATTGCGCATGTCGTGATTCGCTGAAATCTGGAAGGCTAGATTTGTACCGCTTCAGAGCTGTGACGTCAGCCTGGATCACGTGAACCCTAATTATTCATAGATCTGAGGAGCATTGAAAGTTGTTAGTGGCATTGCCTAGATTCATATTACATCTCTATGTTTACAAGGTTAAATGTGCCACTGCACTCTCTGTGCAGCTAAACTTTATCAAACAATCTCTCTACCTCAACATCTAACTCCAACTCCTTTATTTTCCCAGTTCCATTGTACAAATCTACACTCAGCTGATCCAATGTCAGTTTTTCCTTCAAAAAATGACCCAGATAATGTTGGAGAATATATCTACAAGCCCTTTTCTTTAAAAATTCTGTCCAGGGAAAATTCCAGGGCATTCTTGTTTAGAGTGTTTTTACACCTGTTACAGAGAAGTATTCGAATTTTCTGATTTCTTTCTCTGTTTCTGCGCCACCATCGTATTTACAAAAGTGACGTAATGTTGTTTTTATTTACTGAAGATTTCCTTCAAGGTAGATAACTCTCTTGGATTTTAACAGTATAGTATTTTTACATACTGTTCAGTGGCGGATTCAGCAAGAGGGGGCACGTGCCCCCCCCCCCCGGGTCAGTGCCCAACGAAGGGGCACTTATGACATGCTTTTGAAAGCATTAAACTACTGTTTCCGTAAAATATCTATGAAATTAGTCAGAAATAGCCCCAAAACAAACACCCCAGAAACCACCAATTTTAATAAGTTTTCCTAAATTTTCTCGGGGATAGATAACAAAGTCGGGAAGGATGCTTCTGTACGTAGACGTATACAAGTTTCGGAAACAATCTACATAACAGTCCTATGCAAGTCATAAAACACTCGATCATATTTCTTTACCAATCTTTGATATAACCTTCTATAAATTTAACATTTTTTTTCACTTTTTAAAAATCGTTTTGAATTTGAGGTCATGAACAATCTTTTTAAAATGAACATTTAAAATTGTTTTGGCCAGATCTGGACCGGACACCTCTAAGAAGCAAAGAGTCGAAAATGCATGTTTTTCTTTATCAATTTTATAGAATTGAATTGCCAATTGCAGAGAATGGGGCACCCGTAATCTCATGTATCACAACGAAATTTATCATCATCTAGAGTGATGGTTAGGGGGGGGGGGGCACCTGGAATTTGCAAAAATATATATATATATATACAGTTTTACGTGAATTTACGGCTGGACACCCCCTCTCATGGACTGCCCTTTCAAAACTTTTCTTGACCCGTCCATTTACTTAGAAAATCCTGAACATGTTGCCTTCTGCATGCCGTGCAAAAACAATTAATACAGCATCAGAAAATGTCGAAAAATTTTAAGATATACTAACCCAAATAATCATTACTGACTCTGACTGAATCACGCGCGCCTAATCCCTCCTATATTCAATTCAAATACGCTTCAGATGCCACAGTTGCTTCATTTCTTCAAAATTTTCTCGGGGAGGCCCCTCGAACCAATGGGAGGGGAAACACCTTTCCATACCCACCCCCTTCGGGCCTCGGAAGTGATTCCTATCAAAATTGTACGCCCCCCCCCCCCCCCCCCCCCCCCCCGGGGCAGTTGGAGTTCTGGATTCGCCCCTGCCGTTACGATTGAAACAACATAGTACACATACAGTGCTGCTAACTTTTTGCTTGACAAATGAAAGTTTCTCCGAGTCGTTATTCTTCATTTCAATATTTTTGAATAATTTCTCTCAATGCCTGTTACTCTGTTACACTTTGCATTATATGGGTGTCTATATGCATATGCGGATCTAAACAAAATTACATGGGGTCCAGACCATAATTTTCAGTAAAATAATATGTAAAAACGAAAAAAAAAAAAAAAAAAATGGGCGACCCCCCCCATCTAGTAGACCCTCGTTTCCTATGCAGTAAACCTGAATCACCAATGCATATATACCTTTACAAACCTTCAAATGTGATTCTTTTGTTATTCATCGGTCATTTTATTTCATAAAGACCGCGGACGATTCTAAATATACGAGGTTTTATGAACGTTAAATGAAGTGTGGAGGTCAATAAAAAACAATGAGGGGCGGAGAGAAGAAAATTATTTCAGTCGCGGGTGTGAATTGTTTCTATTATAATGAGTATTCGGCCATAGTATAGAAATACTGTGATTCAAGTCCGCGAAATACATTCTTTTATAAGAAATGTTACAGAAAAAGAATAGATTCTTCTATCCCGAAAAGTTCAAAATGCCATTTCAAATCAATTTAGATCCTTGTAGCGATTCTTGAAGACCAATAATTCTAAATGCTCTTCAATTGAATGTATATTGAGGAACTTGATGCACAAAATGAAGAAATATTATCCTCACTTGATTACAAAATCTTTCCTTATCTCTATTTGCAATAATTTAATAACATATTCAAAAACTTTAATGGAAATAGAACTCATTGTTTACGTGTTATTTTCTTCTCTGATCCGACAGGGTACCTTTTAGAAAATGATCGGGATGTATAACAAACTATTTTACTACTATGGCCTAATGACCGTTGCATATTTCCACCCGATAATTTGCATGGTCAATTTCATTTTGAAAAGCAGGGGTGTATTAAATATTTGGATTTTTATTTTTCTGAAAATTGAAGAAATTCTGCGGTTTGTAAGTCGGATAAAGACCTCGTTGAGGTCTGTATGAAGGTTAGATGCCCTCGGAGAGAACAGGGTGGTGTTTAAAGACCTCGGCCTTCGGCCTCGGTCTTAAAACACCACCCTGTTCTCTCCTTGTCTTTATCCTATACTTAATTTATACATATTCATATTTTCCAACGAGCATGCGCATAAAAGTCCTATTTAAAATGAGAAAGCTCCCTTCTTTACGATCATTAGTTTGATGTTTTATCAGATATCTTCGCAGGTCTTCATCAGGTAATATCAGTACTTTTTCATATTCATATATTTATTGAAATTGTAAAAAAAAGGTATATTTATTTTGAAAATTCTTCCAAGTGTATGTAATATAGGCATCCAGTTTTTGTTTGAAATATCTTTTTAAAGGAGACCGGAATTATGGCCTTTTTTTCGAATTTTTCCAAAGAAAATGAAAATTAACTAATCAAATTATAATTAAGCATCTTTTTCTTCCCGCGTTTAACACTGTATTTTTCCATAATTTTCGAAAAATTTGCAATGAGCGCGAGTGATATGCCCCTAGTGAAATCAAAAGATTTCATTGGACTGATATGTGACGTGTATGAATTATTCGATAAGTTTTATGAATGAGTTACGTATTAATGACTATATATATATATAATGTTGTGATTTACTCAAGGTAGACTTGCTTGGATAAGCGAAGTGTGTAGTATTATAGTATACAATTACTCATGCATTCAACTGTCATGATTATATACAACAGTCAATCTGACATTTTTAAAAAAAAATAACACGCTTTAACCTTCATATATTTAGATAATTCTTATATCCCTGCTTCCTATATGTATCGACTTATTTTAGTCTATACGTTATCTTTAAGGAGTAATTAACCCACTGCATGCTTGATTGTTTACATTTTTGCCTTCGGTTAATATGACGTCGATCACGGATAGTTGCGAAGATCACCGAAGTCGATGTGAAATATCTGAGCCCTTTCCAATTTTTTTATGCTGAATCTGATCGATTTCTTTAAAGAGAAAAATAGTTTTTGATTCAAAATATTGAATGTGTTTGAAAAAATGAAAAATGAAATATCATTTTTCCCTTCCACTTTAAGAAAGGATTTAGCAGAAAATTTTGTGACTTTACTCTGAGTAGATTTACAACTTCTTCACAAGAACTACTAATAGAAAAAAGCAGAATGTTCTTATACAGAGGATTACAGAGGAAATGTGAAAAATTTGATATAAACGATGAGTTTCATTTTGTTTTATCTGGTCCTTTGTGTTCAGATTTACATAAAAATATATCAAATGTTAAGATTTACATAAAAGTATGTCAAATGTTACTACTGGAGAAGACTATCGATGTTCAAATTAGTTCAGCTTTTTTCTATTCGGAATAGAAAAACACTATGCGTAACCTTTCTAGATATCTTATTAATGCATTTTTACTGAGAAATTCATAATGTATATATATATCGTTTCAATTGAAGTGTTTTCTTTTATTCTTTCACATGTAGATGACACAGTTCTGTTATCTGAGAGTCGTGATGGTCTGCAAAAAAAAAAAAACAAAAAAAAAAAAAAACAACAACAACAACAGTTCGGATATATGCCAGTAGGTTGTTGAGTTTAGAAATGTTTGTAGATTTGAGTAGAACTGACAATTGTTTTTATGAAGGTTTGAGAACTGAAGCTGTATTCTTTAATAAGTTAGTTGGAATTTTAAATTGTATAAATGGTCAAATCAATAAAACTCAGTCATTGCAATGTATACAATGTATGTATATTACATTTATTGTAATTGTAATGGGAATACTTAAACTAAATGACTTTGAATCATACGTTATGTTACACATATTTTTTTTATTATGGAATATCAATTTTTGTCGAGATAATTTCAAAGGTACAAAATAGCACACCAAAATACATTAATAATCAGAATTTGCATGATATGCTATTGTTACACAGTATTCGCTCACATCAGAACTGTAGCATGAAATCTTAGAGCTAATGTGAGAATCTTAGAGCGGAGAGCGCATGAACCAACAGCAATGTGATCCACTGCTCGTGGTTTCAGATAATAAGTTGCACGATGTAAAACATTTCCTCGAGTTCGTTAAAGAAAAAAAAAAGAACAAAACTAAATGAATAGATAAATAAAACTTGAATGCTTACTAGTATCATGATGAAATAATTACATAAACCCATTTTAAAATTGAATTAAGGAGAGAAATATTGCTCATCATACAAATTAATATGCATTTTTACACAAAGAGTGCACTTATTATACTGTTTAGGGAACAAAGAGTCTGTTTTCACCAAAACCTGTGTGCCGATTCTCATTATTAGTCCGAAGGGGACTATGTCTGTCTGTCTGTCTGTCTGTCCGTCCGTTAATTCACAATTACTTTTCTCACAATAAATATGATAAAAATGACAGAGAACACAAATTTTGTTTCTGTTCTCTTTTTTATAAGAGATCAGAAAACAAAAAACTCGTTCTCACGACATGATACTAGTAGTAATTCGAGGGAACGTATAAGAGAGAGAGAGAGAGAGAGAGAGATAAAACAAATAATTTGTTTTCTGTTCTCTCTCTAAAAAGAAACACCCCCCCCCCCAAAAAAAAAAACAAATAAAAGAAAAAGAACTACATGTAGCCTCTATGCCACCGTACTATCTTATCTTTAAAATGAATTTTAAAAATCGGTGTGATGCGTTTCACAAGGAGAGAAAAGAAATATCGATTATTAAATCGTAATGATGAAGTAGAAAAAGACGCCAAAAACACATGAGAATTAGTGAAATGAACAAACTTTAATCAAACTCCGATGTCTCTTGAGCGAGATAGATAATATCTCTCACTGTCAAAAGACTGGAAGTGTAAACGGCAGCAATTTTAGCGTTTTGCGTTTAGTATCTTCGTTTCTCGATATTGATAATAGAGAGGTTTAGAAGACTAACGTGTACGGGTACGCGTACGTGTAATCTAAAAGTACATCTACAAGTAAAAAAAAATAGCAGAGGTTTAGAAAATTGACGAGTACGTGTACGTGTACTGGTGCCCCTAGCGATGACGTAAAATAAATATATTCTAACATATACGAGACTGATATTTAGATAAAAGGTAAAATTAAAACTTATAAGGTATTCTCGGTACAAGTATTCATGAAATACATCTGCTATATAAACATAAATATCTACACGTTTGTACGTACGTGTAGCTCGCGATTTACACGTTATTGACAACTTATAGGATTTCCCGTACGCAATAAATAATGACGTCATACACAGTTACACGTAACGGTTTCTAAACCTCTCTAATATCAGTTTCAAGCTACGTAATTTTAACGTTTAGCAAACGTTGGGATGACGTTTCGTCGCTAAGATCGTACTACGTCTGATTTTAAAAGTCACAACGAGTCTTTCTTTTCACCTCTAGTTCATGCACGAGAATTTCAATTTCAAATTTCCAGAGGGTAACAATTTGAGCAATTTTTCAACATTTGGAAAGAGTTGTCAGCTACAAAAGCAATTCACCAAACTTTCAACGCTCACATTTGCTGTCTTTTCACAGTAAAAGGGAAATTAAGGAATTAGCCCCCATTTCTGGAGCTAGATAACTAGATAAAAGAAATTGCGTCATCTGATTATGCCTTGTTAATATGGGCCGACAAATGTCATGTTTCGTGTTCATTTATTCGAAAATTCTAATTCTCAAGCACGCCAAAATAGAATGAAATGAATAAATTGCATGTCTATTCTGCCCTCACTCTAATTAATCTTCTTGGTTGTTATTGAACTGAAATTGGCATTGACAGTATGTTTTAAAATGATTTGAGAGAAAATGTTTTCAAGTAAGTGTTCCTTAATTTACTTCATATTCACTAAATAGGGAGGGGTAAAAAGGTATTCAAATTACATAGCCTACACAATAATAACTTAGAATTGATCATATTAGAAAAGAAGAAGAAAAAAAAAAAAGACAAGCTAATTTAAATGATATATATCTTCAACAGTCGTTGTATAATTCTAGTAGTTGGAACCCTTCGACATTATTAGTAATGGTAATTATTTTGGAGAAAACTAAACCAAATTGATCGGGTCTCTTTTAATTAATCTCACCCCCAACTCCGCATAAAAATTCCTGACATGCAAAACCGAGAATGCATGCGCTACTAAATTTTAGTGACCTTTAAAATGACACCTCGGATGTGGGTCCAGTCAAATACCAGTACAGGTCATGGGCAATACTCTCACGCCTTTTGGTTGGACTGGTTATGTCCATACAAAACTCTTATATTTTTCATTTCTTTCTCATCTGGTTTACACATTCATTACAATCCACAATATGTTTGCAAAGGAAGTATAGATTTGATGAAATTCAAGTTTCTCTTTTGGATATCGGATGCTTTGTGATTTATTTTTTGTTAATTAATTAACAAACTTGATTAATACAAAATAATGATACTATTAGTATAATAATTCACAAAACATCCTACATAGAAAATGGAATTTCATCAAAATCTTGCTAATTCATTTTAAAATGTATTTTTGTTCTTTGTTTTTCTACCATTACAATCTCGAGGGATGTTTTTCACTTATAACCACAGGAGCTCGATGCCAACAACCCTCAATGACACCCGCCCCTTCACATCTCTCTATAGTCTATAAGGAGAGTAGAGGCGAATGTTCTTGTGGATCGTTAGCATCGAGCTCCTGTGTTGTTGGGTATTCTTCTTGAAGCATGATTATTTTAAACGTCGGAGACTCGTACATTGTTTTTCCATGATGCTGATATTGTGTAACACCCCGTCTTGGATCGCCCGTGTAAGGAATTATAAGGTCAGGGTTGCTACAGGTAGAAGAAATATGAAAATGTTCACGTAGAGAGACAATTGGAGCCTTGGAGACTGCTAATATTCAGACAAAAAAAAATCAAAAAATTTGTCCGTCTCGTTTTTGGCTAAAAGTGTAATTTTCTTGCCTATTTTAGCACATTCGTCATTTTTTAAGAAATCCATATGATAACTTTACACATATCTGCAGGTAATGCATGACATTTTAAAAAAATCATATATATCCGTATTTTCGAGATTCTTATAGCTTGTCTGAACTAAAGGCTATTTCGAGATAAGTACGATGTTGCTTGTTGCCATGGCAACAACTTGTAATTTTTATTTATAGCTAGAAATGAATTAAGGTCTGCAGTTACATTTTTTTCTACGTGTAGAGCTATGATATTGCTATAATTATGCTAAAGCAGTCAAACTAATATGTACCCGAATTCGTTTTGAGCAAAATTACTGCTTCAGTGGCGGATTCAGCCGGGGGCAGTGCCCAAAGAGGGGGCACATATGACGTGCTTTTGGAAGCATTAAACTACTGTTTCCGAAATAAATCTATGAAATTAGTCCGAAATAGCCCCCAAACACCCCAGAAACCACTGATTTGAATAAAGTTTCCAAAATTTTCCCGGGAATAGATCACAAAGTCGGGAAGGATGGATGGTCATGTTCATCGTTTGTGCGTGGACGTACGTTTCGGAAACGACCTACATGATTGTGAATCATGTCTTCATCTGAGACCCAGATGAATCGAGAATAAGGGTCCTGTGCAAGGCATAAAACACATATTTCTTTACCAAATCTTCAGAGACTCGATATATATAGCCTTCCATAAAATTTTTAAGATCGATCTAAAATTGCGGTCATGATCAATCTTTTTGAAATGAACAATTAAAATTAAAATAATTTATTCCTTAATTAAATCATACGATTTATCGGTTACAGTAATGAGTACAGTGCTAATTATGGTGGCATAACGTGCACGTGTAGTCTAATTAGTTCATAACAAAACAGAACATTACAACGCAAAATGGGGTATACATGTGTACTATTGGAGGCAAATAAAATCCATTTATGTTGGTTTCATATATTACGTTATTATATAACTTATATGAAAATAGAGTTATCTTATATACATACTTGAGTAAAATAGAGGAAATTATTTAAAAGATCTATCTGACAAAATATGTATGGAGGTGTCTATATATATTTGATCGTCCGCGTATTGAACATTTAGTGACTGCGGACAAAATACATAGATTTTTTTTGTGCTTGTCAGTTTCTCTTTGCTTTGAAGCAAGAACCTTTATAAGTTCTCGTTTGAACCCACCCCCCTATGTATTATAATCCTAAATCAGTCACTGTCTTCCCCTCTAGATATTGCATATCACACAGGACTTAAAAAAGGTGCTTGGTTTAAGCTCATTACAATTTCATATTTCGCGGGCAATATAATAGGTCAAGTTCAGTAGGGCATTAATGCAATACACATTGGGGAATTTCCACATTGTACTGCGTCACGTGGTAGATCAACTAGGTCAAAAATAGAATTGGTCCGAACAAACCTGTCCGGAACAAAATTGGATTATTAATTACCTTTAAATTAAACATTCTGGTTTCGAAACAACATTAAATTTTATCACATTATTATGAAGAACAATACTGAATCAAGTTTGTCCCAAAAGATGTGATACAGATGCAAAGATTCAGTAATAAAAATTGTTCGTTTCCGTTCCCGTTCGTTTATTTATATTTGACCTACATGCTGAAAAGGGGAAAATTTTCGCCGGTTGCAGGTGTTATTTAAGGTGATGCTCTTGTTGTCATTGTTAAATATGCTTTTCTATAATGTCTTTTTACTTTCATGAACTCATTAAAAACACAAAATTGTCCACTTAGTGTTAAGATTTTGAAAATATGTTATCTACTGCATGCATTGCATCTCATAACATACTGAGGACCTCTCAGGCCACAAGGTGAGAAAATGGTGCATATGCACTAGTAAGTACTGGTTTAGTGTAACCAAAGTAACCGAACGGAAGTAAGCAGTAACTGAACGGAAGCAGTAACCGAACGATTATGATGTAGGGGGTATTTGAATTAACGAAATTGGATAAAATTAAGGAAACTTATAAAGTTTCACTAGAAATCAACATTACTGGTGTCGGAACAGTTTCCGGACGATTTTGAAGGTTTTTCGGGGATAACTTCTCGGTCCATCAATGGAAAGCATTCAAATTTCTCTCGAATAATGCTATGCCCTTCCCACAGATACTCATGTTGAAAGAAAATATTAAATCTCTCAAGAAATATGGTTTCTAGACCGATTTTATGACCCTACTGGTGTCAGAACAGTTTCCGGACAGTAACAGTTTCTGGACAGTCACCCTTTTCAAGTACTTTGAAGGAAATTATTTTCAAAATTTTGTCGCAGAATTCAATTCACAAATCATGTAAACAAAATTTTGCATCTAAGTTGCTTTATCACACCACCTTATATATATTACCTCTTTCTGCCCCGTTTAATATCGCGCACCAGGGGAAGTCGCCGAGAACCATACTATTTTAATCTACGTGATTTGAGAACTTTCGGTTCTATTTTCAAAATTATTTTGATTTTTATTATCAAAATTTTGAAAATGATTTCTTTCAAAGTACTTAAAAAGGCGACTGTCCGGAAGCTGTTACTGTCCGGAAACTGTTCTGACACCAGTACTGTCCTCGCACCTCACTTCAGAAATCAGAAAATTGAAGTTTTTTCTACTTAGACAGCAAATTTTGCGATTAAAATTTAAACAGGGGGATAGATCTCGAACTCTTATAACTAATGGTGTAAATTATATGTTCCTACGACTAAACCTACGCACACAGTGACAGTGACAGAAAATAGTTTTAGACAGGTAGTAGAAAATGATTTTAGATGGAGAGATTTTTATGTTAATTTTTCAGTTTCAAAAACAAAAGAATTTGAGATGTTTTAGACGCCGAGATGAACGTACTATTTTGTGTTTAATTCTTCCAGTGAAAACGAAAGAAGGCTACACCATGATTTCTTTAAAATTGTTTTTAAGATAAATGAACGCAACATAACGGTTGCAAGATTTATTTCGATCAATATTTGTTTATTTTGTAATGATATAACCTCACTAATTTTGAACTAACACAGAATTTATCTTTATTATTTATTTTTGTTCTGTACTTTGAAGTGGTGATTTCCGATCATGACAACAAAGAATTACGCCGATTGTTCATTTGTTGGGCATGGTTTTTTTTTTCATTGAGACAAGCGTTACAATATGGTTCATAATTTATCCATAAGTTACTTTACATGGACTGCAAATTTAATTGAAACTCGTCACAATGTTTCATCTGAGTATCATGCTTACTGACCCATTAATTAAGGATTAACTTTAACAATTTTGCAATTTATTGAGATATAATTTGGTTTGAGGCGCACTTTTTTTAATCTGCTTTGCGGATTATAAAGTGTGCACCGCCTCAAACCATATTATATCTCAATAAATTGAAAAATTGTTAAACTTAATCCTTATAATTTAATCAGATATACTAGAAAAACTTCGATTAACTTCTGTTCATACTTAATTAACAACATTAAACTACAAATAAAATTGAAACAACAAGAGTGGAGGAAAGTATTCGCTCAGATGGTTGCTTTTATCAACCACGGCAGTGTCCTGGTCAGAAAAATGATGATTTTAGATGGGAAAATATCCCTACCTTAGTCCGATTTCTATATCCAACTGTCTTGCGTCGCAGACCCTCCAAAACGAGGGACAGCTTTTATATAATGGGGAAAATATGGGTTGTACACAGTAACTCAACGGAAGCAGGTCGCCATTTTGTGTTGAATTTGACCGTCATCTGGCGGGAAGATATTGACGTCACAATGGGTTTTACGTCACGTACACGTCAGTTTGTACGGAAAATTAGTGCAACTATGGTATTTTAGGTCAAAATTAGTTCCGGCAAGCATTCCCGGAAGTGGGCGTGTCCAATATTAAGCAAACCAATTTATGAAGGTATAATATGCTTCCAATGACCAATCAAATTCCTTGATACGAGTGAAATTAAATTATTCAATGATAAGAAGTTATAAGTATGACGTATGAATGGTTTTGTCATAGGCATGTATTTTAAATTTTATGATTATAATCGATTATCAATATCTTAATCAATTACTGTAATCGGAAGGGTCAAGCAACGATATCACCAACATCAGCCATAATCAGCACAATACTACCCTCTTCCTCTCATAAGGAAAAAAAATTAAGATCCACCTTTGTAAATAAATAAGAATTTTCTGTCGTTTCAGAATACAAGAATCATGAGCAGTTTAAACGGAACTACCAATGGAGGTATGGGTGTCACAGAGAATCAGACTGAGTTTCTGGATCGTCTTTACACGATGATGATTAATGACGTGTTTATTGGATCAAGGAAACGAGAAGCAAGGGTTGTCAATTTCAAGCACCCAAAGGAACTGGAGAAAACGATTGATTTACAGCTCAACGAGGATGAGACGAAAGATGAAGATTTGTTAAAAATTTGCAAAGATGTCATACAGTACAGTGTAAAAACAGGTATGTTAATTCATAACTTTTTTCATGTAAAGCCTTTCAATGTTTATGATATTTATTGTCATGTTCATGGTATGATAGTAAAGGTCATGACCAAGATATGATGTTCAAATTTGTAGAGCCAGCAACCTGTTTCACAAAAATACTTAAGAAAAATTTAAGGAATTTTCGTAACATTTGATTGCTGAATACCTCTTATAAACTAAAAATTGCAATTTTTGGTCTTGAATTTATATTTTTAAAATGTGTAGAAATTATAATAGAAAGCAAAATATAATCTTGATTGAAAAACATTTTAATTTTTTATTTGATGATGAAAGTTATGAAAATTTCTTAATTTTTTTGTAAAAATTTTTGTGAAACTGGACACAAGTTTTTATTTACATTGAATTTGTAGGATTACGTTTTGCTAAAATGTCAAAATTCCACACTGTAGTATGATACTAATGGAATGTTAGTAAATCTTCATTTATTTTCACTGCTGAATAAATATTTTAGGTCACCCACGTTTTTTCAACCAACTGTTTGGAGGTTTAGACGAGTACAGTTTAGGAGGAGCATGGCTGACAGAGGTGCTTAATACCAGTCAGTAAGTACAAGATACTGTTTTATCTTTCATTGTCACAAAAATTCTGATAAAGTAATTCCTAGTATACTGTAGGGTTTACAAATTTTTGATAGATCCAAAAATTTTGATCTTGTTTGTAGGAAATAAATGATGAGGAATGATTCTATTTTGTCTATTGATGAATTTAATAAAGGGATTGAAAACTTATGTATCATGGGCTATGCCTTTCCTTAAAGATAACCTTTATTATCAGAATCGGGGCCCTAAAATAAAAATGATTAAATAACCAATACATGTTATGGGAAATGACACATAGTTACAATAAAATCCATGCAGCAAGTAAACTTTTTGAAAAGGCCATCTAAAGGATCAGATTTTTTACAAGGGTATGTGGAAGAGTTAATTAGAACAGTCTTTTTTCCATAGTATATCATCCACTTGGCACATGCTACTTAATCTTTCTTTACAGGTATACTTTTGAAGTTGCTCCGGTGTTCACTCTCATGGAAAAGACCCTCCTCGGTAAAATGTTACAGTTGATCGGTTTCACAAACGGTGATGCCATTTTCACTCCAGGTGAACTCAAGTTTTATCTTCACGTCATAGATGTCAATTGTGTCTTCTTTTTCGCTTCCTGAAAAGCATAAGTAAATGATGAAATGCTTCATAGTCATGGCACTGTTTGCTTTTAACTGAATTTAAAATTAGGTATCACAAATACAAGGAAATTAAATTAAATTAGTATAGAATTAAGTTATGTTTGATGTATCACAGTATATTTTTATGTCACCTTCAATTCAAGGGTGCACATATAGAGATCATTTTGTCTGGCATCTGTCTGTCTGGTCGGCTGTCTGTATGCTAAAGAAACTTTCAAATAAATGATTTCACCTTACTTTACATGCCTTATACTTTCATCAAACTTGCAAGAGCAGTCTCATTGACCAATGAGGGTCAAAGTGAAGGTCACCTTCAAGGTAAAGATGACTTAATCAAGGTCAGATGACATATGTGTTTTTTAACTGTCTAGTTTTTAGAAATTTGAAATTGTTTATATGTAGTTGTAAAGTAATAGGAGCTTAAGTAATTATCATGATTATTTCATCATCTTTGACACTTTATGTGGTAGAGAATGCATAAAAATTAAAAATTGTTGAATAAATCTATATGCCAGACAAAATTCCAAATGTTATCAATTGATTTTTTTAAAAGAAATAGTTCAAGTATAGTTGCACCTACACTAGGTATGATATTTCGCTACTTAACAATAATCAATTTCAGGCGGCTCTATTGCCAATATGTATGCCCTTAATGTGGCCCGGTTTAAACAATTCCCAGATGTCAAGAGGACGGGGATGCAGGGCCTCCCTCACTTATGCGTTTTAACATCAGAGAAGGTAGAAGAAAGGCTTCGATACGAAGCTTGTCAAAGACAGAGATCTTGACATTTCTGTATCATATAAAAATTTGTATTTGAAATATATATCGCATCTGGTTTGCTTTTATGTCTGTAGTGTTGCACATAATCTTTAGTGAATGGTCTTCCATCTTCATTTCTTAACATTTAGATGCAGATCTTTTTATTAGCTCACCTGTGCGAAGCTCAAGTGAGCTATTGTCATAGTGAGTCGTCTGTCCGTGGACCGTCGTCCGGCGTAAACTTTTAACATTTTCGACATCACCTCTGCAACTGCTGCACGGAATTTCACGAAACCTTACAGGAAGCAAGAACTCAAGGTCTTCTACCAAGTTTGTGTTTTTCATGCCGATGTGTCATCAAATATGGCCGCTGAGGGCTCTGATTGGCTGACACATTTTCGACATCTTCTCTACAAGCGCTACATGGAATTTCATAAAACCTTACAGGAAGCAAGAACTCAAGGTCCTCTAAGTTTGTGTTTTTCGTGCCGATTGGTCAACAAATATGGCCGCTGAGGGTTCTGATTGGCTGACATATTTTCGACATCTCCTCTGCAACTGCTGCACAGAATTTCATGAAACCTTACAGGAAACAAGAACTCAAGGTCTTCTACCAAGTTTGTGTTTTTTGTGCCAATCAGTCAACTTAGGGCTCTGATTGGCTCACATTTTCGACATCTCCTCTGCAACCGCTGCACAGAATTTCATAAAACCTTACAGGAAGCAAGTACTCAAGGTCCTCTACCAAGTTTGTGTTTTTTGTGCTGATTGGTAAAAAAATATGGCCTTTGAGGGCTCTGATTGGCTGCCATATTTTCGACATCTCCTCTGCAACCGCTGCACCTTACAGGAAGCAAGTACTCAAGGTCCTCTACCAAGTTTGTGTTTTTTCATGCAGACTGGTAAAAAATATGGCCGCCCAGGGCTCTGATTGGCTGACACATTTTCAACATCTCCTCTGACAAGGCTGCACAGAATTTAACGAAACCTTACTGGAAGCAAGTGCTCAAGGTCCTCTACCAAATTGTCCACTATCATTCTTTGTGTGCAGCTTAGGTGAGCGATGTGGCCCCCTTGGGCCTCTTCAGGCTCTTGTTTATTTTTTTCCTATTCATTCAATTTCATTAAATTGTAGAATGTCAATTGAATTAGACTTCATTTCTGCAATACTGTTGAATTTTGATTCAAATGAAATCATATTGCTAGTCAAGTATCTATTGGGGCTCTTGAAAAATGTAAGATTTACATAATTCTGAAAATCCTTTCTGAACAGATTTTATCCAATTTTTTTTTCATCATAAGCAAAGTATTCAAAGCTAATTAGAAATTGATATACTATTTATTACATTAGTTGTTTTGTACTTTTTAATTGTGAATAACTAAAATTCTATTTTTATATGATATGCCAATATCACATTGGTGATAAATGGTTTTATTTATGTTAGAGTATTTCTTAATAATAATTATTAGACACATATTCTATTTTGCATCCTACGGTATATATCACAAAGCATGGAATATTTCATCTTCATCACTGATTTTGTTATATAAAAGAAAGAAAGGATAAAAAAAAGTAAAAAGCATGTAGAAATAAGAAAACAAAGGATAGAAAGATCAAATTCAGAGGAAGAAAAAAGTAAATGATGAATTATTACATGGATACATTATACATTATTATACTAACGATTTTTCAAGAAAATAGTTACTTTTACTAAAGGAGTATATATGGTTTATATGGTAAAGTGGCCCCCCAAAATCAACTTCTCCGAATTTATTTTGGTTCTCATTTTTAGAGAGTTAAATATCTATATTTTGAGAAATCAAGTTAAAAAAAACTACTCCTTGCTATATAAGACGTTGTAAATTTTGCATAAATATTGTGAAAACCGTTGATTTGGCCAATTTTTCACGAAAAATAGCATAATTCTTGATTATTTTCATTCAGATAACATCGAGCAGGATCCTGAACAACTTTTTCCTTTTGCATGCACTTAACTACGTGCACATGTAATAACATATCAAAATATAAAAGTTGTTCAGAAGCCCGCTCGATACTAACTTATAGAAAGTTTGTCGAAAATGAGCCCGAAAATGACGTTTTTCCCGAAATTTGGCAAAATATACCATTTTTGATGCCCAAATTCTAGGAAATTGAGAGAGGAAATGAAAGGTTTTGTATCATTTCATAAGTAGTTTACATTGTACAATAAAGTTTAGTACAAATTAATTATTTCATGAAAACTTAAGATTTTGCCCTGAAAGGGGGGCCGCTTTATTATATAAACCATATATAGTCCTTTATAGAAATTATATATTACATATGTCCTTGTTACATAGTATTGTCCAATGTTACATGAAAATTTACGTCCTACATATACATTGTATATGGGAATACTTGGTCTGGAATCGGATTTCATATAAATTCAATATGTACAATGCAGTAGTAGTTTTTGAGTATTTATATATCTATATTTTATTATTTAGGGTCATTATTCATTGAAGAAAGGCGTGGCACTGATAGGAATTGGAATTGACAACTTATATTCTGTGAAGGCAGACTCTAAAGGAAGGATGGATCCGGAGGATCTAGAAAAAATGATTTTAAAGCTTCAGTCTGAGGTATGTACATGTAGATAATGCTTGCGAACAGCAGTAGTATGAATTTTTATGTCACCTGCAACACAGTGTCCATCAATCTGTCCATCTGTCTGTCCATTTGTCTGGTAGTCACACTTTCACATATTTGGCTATAACTTACTTGATATACATCAGGCACCTTCAAACTTGCAGGGATGGTAAAGCATGATGAAACTCAGCACCCAATGTATGTCAAGGTCACTTTCAAGGTCAAGTTCACATACTTAGGGCCAAAGATGTGGCAGGCGACATCCCTGTTTTCAAACTGTGCTATTTTTGACCTTCTTTATTGATAACCACAAATTCTGATTAACTTATTATTTTTCCTTTAATCAAATCCAACACATATGTATATGATTCATGATATTGACAGAATTTTGCTGCAAAGGGGGGGGGGGGGGGGATGGAGTGGGGAAGGGGGGGTTAAATATAAGTAGCTATAGAAAACAGTCAGATTTGTAAGGACCTGTTATGGTGGGAGGAGGGAACAATTGGTTTTTAAATTCTGTATTATGTTCCACTTTTTTTACAAAATGAGCATATTTGTATGTAAATAACTTTTTATAGAGCAACTTTACTTTAAATTTTATCCAGATTTGAAAGAGGTACTATCATCAGCTTATTACTGAAAAGTAACATGCATTTACTCTTCATCCTAAGCTGACAACATATATCTACCATGTCTACTCTTCATCCTAATCTGACAACATATATCTACCATGTCTACTCTACATCCTAATCTGAGAACATATATCTACCATGTCTACTCTTCATCCTAATCTGACAACATATATCTACCATGTCTACTCTTCATCCTAATCTGACAACATATATCTACCATGTCTACTCTTCATCCTAATCTGACAACATATATCTACCATGTCTACTCTACATCCTAATCTGAGAACATATATCTACCATGTCTACTCTTCATCCTAATCTGACAACATATATCTACCATGTCTACTCTTCATCCTAATCTGACAACATATATCTACCATGTCTACTCTTCATCCTAATCTGACAACATATATCTACCATGTCTACTCTTCATCCTAATCTGACAACATATATCTACCATGTCTACTCTTCATCCTAATCTGACAACATATATCTACCATGTCTACTCTACATCCTAATCTGAGAACATATATCTACCATGTCTACTCTTCATCCTAATCTGACAACATATATCTACCATGTCTACTCTTCATCCTAATCTGACAACATATATCTACCATGTCTACTCTACATCCTAATCTGAGAACATATATCTACCATGTCTACTCTACATCCTAATCTGACAACATATATCTACCATGTCTACTCTTCATCCTAATCTGACAACATATATCTACCATGTCTACTCTTCATCCTAATCTGACAACATATATCTACCATGTCTACTCTTCATCCTAATCTGACAACATATATCTACCATGTCTACTCTACATCCTAATCTGAGAACATATATCTACCATGTCTACTCTTCATCCTAATCTGACAACATATATCTACCATGTCTGCTATACATTCTAAGCTGACAACATATATCTGCTCTGCACTCTAAGCTGACAACATACAATGTATGTCTACTCTACACTCTAAGCTGACAACATATCTCTACTCTACACTCTAAGCTGACAACATATATCTGCTCTGCACTCTAAGCTGACTGACAACATACAATGTATGTCTACTCTACACTCTAAGCTGACAACATATATCTGCTCTGCACTCTAAGCTGACAACATACAATGTATGTCTACTCTACACTCTAAGCTGACAACATATCTCTACTCTACACTCTAAGCTGACAACATATATCTACTCTACACTCTAAACTGACAACATATATCTGCTATACATTCTAAGCTGACAACATATATCGGCTCTACACTCTTAGCTCACAATATGTATCTGCTCTGCACTCTAAGCTGACAACATAAAATGTATATCTACTCTACACTCTAAGCTGACAACATACAATGTATATCTACTCTACACTCTAAGCTGACAACATATATCTACTCTACACTCTAAGCTGACAACATATATCTATTCGACACTCTAAGCTCACAACATATCTTTTCTACACTCTAAGCTCACAACATATATCTACTCTATGCTCTAAGCTCACAACATACAATGTATATCTACTCTGCACTCTAAGCTCACAACATTTACCTACTCTACATGCTAAGCTGACAACATATATCTACTCTACGCTCTAAGCTCACAACATATATCTACTCTACATGCTAAGCTCACAACATATATCTTCTCTACACTCTAGGCACACAACATTTACCTGCTCTACATGCTAAGCTGACAACATATATCTACTCTATGCTCTAAGCTCACAACATATATCTACTCTAAACTCTAAGCTCACAACATATTTCTACTATACATTTACATGCTAAGCTGACAACATATATCTACTCTGCTCTAAGCTCACAACATATATCTACTCTACACTCTTAGTCACAACATATATCTACTCTACACTCTAAGCTGACAAAATATATCTGCTCTACACTCTAAGTTCACAACATGTATCTACTCTACGCTCTAAGCTCACAACATATATCTGCTCTACACTCTAAGCTCACAACATGTATCTGCTCTGCACTCTAAGCTCACAACATACAATGTATATCTACTCTGCACTCTAAGCTCACAACATATATCTATTCACTCTCTAAGCTCACAATATATCTACTCTACTTGCTAAGCTGACAACATTTATCTACTCTACATGCTAAGCTGACAACATATATCTACTCTACATGCTAAGCTGACAACATATATCTGCTCTACACTCTAAGCTGACAACATATATCTACTCTACATGCTAATCTGACAACATATATCTACTCTACACTCTAAGCTGACAACATGCATTTGCTCTACATGCTAAGCTGACAACATATATCTATTCTTCATGCTACGCTGACAACACATATCTACTCTACACTCTAAGCTGACAACATATATCTACTCTACATGCTAATCTGACAACATATATCTACTTTACATGCTAATCTGACAACATATATCTACTCTACACTCTAAGCTGACAACATGCATTTGCTCTACATGCTAAGCTGACAACATATATCTATTATCCATGCTAAGCTGACAACATATATCTATTCTCCATGCTAAGCTGACAACACATATCTGCTCTACACTCTAAGCTGACAACAAATATCTGCTCTACACTCTAATCTGACAACATATATCTGCTATACATTCTAAGCTGACAACATATATCGGCTCTACACTCTTAGCTCACAATATGTATCTGCTCTGCACTCTAAGCTCACAACATAAAATGTATATCTACTCTACATGCTAATCTGACAACATATATCTACTTTACATGCTAATCTGACAACATATATCTACTCTACACTCTAAGCTGACAACATGCATTTGCTCTACATGCTAAGCTGACAACATATATCTATTCTCCATGCTAAGCTGACAACATATATCTGCTCTACACTCTAAGCTGACAACATATATCTCCTCTACATGCTAAGCTGACAACATATATCTGCTCTACACTCTATGCTGACAACATGCATTTGCTCTTCATTCTAAGCTGATGTCAACATGCATTTGCTCTTTATAATGTTTTTGTTGATTGTGTTCTTCTTCAGAATAAGAGGCCGTACCTTGTAAATGCCACAGCCGGTACAACCGTACTGGGAGTCTACGACCCGTTAGACAAGATTGCTGACATCTGCAAGAAATACAATCTGTGGATGCACGTAGATGGAGCATGGGGTGGCAGTGCTGTCCTCTCCAAGAAAATGAAATATCTAATGAAAGGGATTGAAAGGTAAGTAATTGTGTTATTCAATGATGTACTTCTTTAAGAAATGAAGAACAGTTAAACTAAATTCTGCAGCTGTCATGAATCGAAGTCCATTAAACTTAAGAATACTTAAATGTATCTGATACTTTTTGTGTAATTCTTCAAACTCATGAATTCAATTATGGTCTGAATGTGATCAATTTTGTACTACTATATCTTTACGATTTTGCTCTTTGACTGAAGAGTAATTAAAAAAAATTCCTAAGAAATTAAACGCATGATTTCATTTGTATAAACTTTAAAGGAAAATCAGAACTGGTTAAGGCAATCTCATATATTGATAGACTCCGGTATTTAAAACATACTCTAATAACAAGTAATGGTACAATATACATGTCAATCTCTTAACATACATGTACATGTAGTTTAAGAAGAATTTTAAAATACCCCGAATGTTATAAACATGAAAAAAATTATATCTTCTGTCACTAGGGCCGATTCGATGACATGGAATCCTCATAAGATGATGGGAGCCCCCCTACAAACTGCAGCTTTCCTTACTAGACATAAGGTATGTATTTCCTATAGAACAATACTTTTTGTTTTAGATTACTTACCAAAGACATTTTCTATTCCTTAGTTACTGAAAACTAGAAATTTTTGTGTTGGACTTATTTCTGCGCTTTTTGCAATTGTATTATCATCGCGAAAATAACCTCTGCGTGAAAATCATAACTAGTATAAAAGACTTGAGGGAATACTCCTAATTCCGCCAAAAGTACCCCCTATATTTAATGTTGCAATGGACATTTCTCAATGATTGCCCCCAGCGAAAATGACCTCATTTATAGTAACAGGCAAAGTATATGATATAGTTTCATTTCAAATAACAGGAGCGCATTGAACTACATATGCTAATATGAAAGTATTATTAAAAGATCCTACTGCTTCATAGAGCCATGTATATGAAATTATTACAGTGTGTTGAAGAATATAAGTTTATGTTTAATTTATCATTTAGGACCTCCTTCCGCAGTGCCACTCGGCTAATGCACAGTACCTCTTCCAACAAGATAAATTCTACGATGTGTCGTATGACACGGGAGATAAGTCCATACAGTGTGGTCGTAAGATCGACTGCCTCAAACTCTGGATGATGTGGAAGGCAAAGGGAGATAAAGGCTTCGAAAAAGATATTGACAACCTTTTCGATTGTGCACAGTAAGTCACGTCTTATAAAGTCTTTGACTGTTCAAGTATTAATTGTTCCAGATTATGGTAGCTCGATTGTTAAGATTGTGTGCCAAGTTGTATGTGGCAGATTTGGGGTATTGGCCCGGGTAGTTCAGATGGTAAGAGCCTATGCCAAGAAAGCAGAAAGTCTCTGGTTTGATTCCCGGCCTGGCAACTTATTTTTCCATTGCCTGTTACATCAGTGACATGAGAGTGATTTCATCTGTTGCTGAAGGGGGAAATAGCAATGATTGACAGAACCAGGGAGATTGTGAAGAATTTCCACAAATAAAGCCAAGGCGTATGAAAATGTGGAAATACTTGAATTAAATAGGGAGGAATGTGGCAGACTTAGAGTATCAGTCCGGATAGCTCAGACATGTAAACAGCTTCTGCAAGTAAAGAAGAAGGTCTGGCAACTTGTTTTTCCTGTGTCGCGAGAGTGATCTGATGATCAAGTATTTATAATCCTTGAATATTTTGAAATTTGTGCATGTGTGACATGCAGAATGGAAAATGTGGCCAGTCCGGGAATCGAACCCGAGACCTAATTTGCTCACAGGGCAGCAACTGAGCTAACTGGGCACCAATACATGAACTGTCACAGTCTCCACCCCGCCAAATTTTGAGGTTTTCCAAAGTTGTTAACTGGAAACCTCACAAAGAAAGGAAAATGTTGCCAGTCCTGGAATGATACGAATTGAACCGAGACCATCTGCTTACAGGGCAGATGCTCTTATTGACTGAACTAACCAATCACAATACCTGAACTGTCACACATGAAATATTTTATGGTTTTATCATTATTGTTTGAATTTTATTGCACTTGGATCCATATGAGGCAACAGACCCTGTCTTTTATTGACCAGCGGAGGCCCATATACATGTAGGTGTAGATGTTATATACTAAGTCGGTACTTTCCGTACGGTGACTTCTCCTAGCATATGGTACCTGCATATACATGTATTAGCTCCTTGCTTTCCATGATTTGGTTTTTTACTTTCAGATATTTAGCTGAGCTGGCAGAAAAAAGAGATGGCTTTGAACTGATTCAGAAGGTATGTTATCATGCAGAACTTTCTTTTTTAATGATTTTTCATATGAACGAAATTTTTGAAATAAAATGTTCTTGTTTCAAATCTAGTATAATTATGATAATAATGAAACATGCCTATCTTGAACTGCATATCGATTTTTAATTGCTGAAACCATTTCAGTTTTTATAGAAACATGGAACCATAGATATTTTAAGTGTCACAAATGAACATTTGCATTTATGTGATATTCTTTATGGTGAAATGTTCTGTTTCAGCCTGAATGTACCAATGTTTGTTTCTGGTACATACCCCCAAGTCTTAGAGGGAAAGAGAGAACAGCAGATTGGTGGAAATCACTTGCTAAGGTAATTTTTATTCATCTTTTATTCATGTTACACAGATTACAGTGGATGTATAAGATTACTGTATTTTACTTATAAAAAAAAAATTCACCAGTCAAACAAATGACTAATGACAAATGATCTTGTGGATGTGGACATTTGAGTTAAAACCACTTTCAATTTTACCAGATAAGTAATTACACTTTTTTTGTAATTTTCAAAAATTGAAAAAAAAAAATTGATTAAAGATTTTTTTTTTAATTATATTTTTTTTACCAAAATATGCAATGTTGTTTTCAACTGAAGGGAAATTAATTTTATGCTGCTCAGACTTATTTCTCTCTGAGTTATACATTTTTTGATCCATCAATTGATTTAATTATCTTTGTAAGTGAATAAGATATATAAATTGTAATTTTATTGTAACGAATTGTGAGCTTTGGAATATAAGCCTCTTGAACTGTCACCTCAGCAGGCTAGCTCTATAAGGAATGCGATCCTGTGTACTTAACTTCAGTCCCTTTCATCAAGAGGGAACTCAATACCGAATAGATCTACCAATGTCTGAGAATTAACTTAGCCAGGTCTTCTTATGTAGGAATTTTAAGCATGTTTGATGAACTAAAAAAGAAAATATCTATTTAACTTATAGGTAGCACCTGTTATCAAGGAAAGGATGACGACGAACGGCACAATGCTGATTGGATACCAGCCCGACGGAGAACGAGTGAACTTTTTCCGTATGATCGTGTCCAATCTTGAAATCGTGAAGAAAGACATGGACTTTGTGATCGATGAGATAGACAGGCTTGGAAAGGACTTGTAGTATAATGAAGATATTGTTCACAGTATTCAGTACATATATATGCAACTTGTGTTACTGGTTGAAAATTTTATCATGAACCAATTGTTAAAATAAATAACGTTTTATTTATTATTTATATCTGGTTGATACAACAAGTTGTATTATTATTTACAAAATGAAGTTTTTCAACTTTTACTATCAAGTGCCCTTAGCTCCCAGAATTTGACATACATGTAAAACCATAATTGCTTTCTAGTGCTAATTTTGTAGGACAAAATGCTAAGTTAAAGAGTAATTGGCTTTTTTGAGTGTTGGAAAATAAATTGCCAAAATTTGTGACATTACAATGTTTGTTACTCAGACAAAACAAGCTTTAAACCTCAGTCAAACATCAAAAATTGCATTGTGTCTTTATGAATTAAAAAAAAATTGTGTGACTGGAGGAGTAAATTCTTTACATACACGCTTCAGATATTATATAGCTCTCTATGTAAAACAAAAACCTAGTCTCTCATATCTGACGTGTCTTTACCTTTTGACAAGACCTCTAAAGTATTAGAGATTTTGAACTTCTCATCTCACTTTACCTTGAACAGCTTAAACCATATCAGTATATAATTTTGTTTGAAATGCCTTGTGATCAGATTTTAATACCTGTTATACATGTACATATTTTTCTCTCAAAAATGACTTAACCTTGACCTCCTTATTTTGACCTAATTTTGGACACCTTTCGAAACATTTATCATAAATGAATGATGATTAAAATTTTCATTATACATTTTCGATTAAAATTTTCATTATACATATGAAAATGTTTAGTCAAGACCTTTAAAATTTTTAACCTTGACATAAAACATAAAAGCTTTGAACTTGACATACATTTAAAACATACACACAAAAGCTGGCTGCATAATGATGAAGAATATAACAATCTTTTAATTCATTGTATTGATTGCAATGTATTATTTTGTCTTGAAGATGAAATGTTTTTATATTGTTACAAAGGTGTATCAAAATATTTTACTTTATACACTTTATCATAGCTTTTAGTGATGCTATGAATTTGAAGCATTTTACTGCATATTCTAGTTTTATATCAGTTAATGATAGTGTATCATTATTCTTTTTATTTGTGTATTCCACACAAGAGCAACTTTTGGGGATCATGTTGTCCAGCATCCATCCGTTCGTCTGTCTGTTTGACTGTTTTACTGGCTGCACAAAGACTAAGTTCACAACCATAAAACCATACAGTGAATATCTGATCTGCATCTTTTTCAACACACTGGGATTGAGTTCAATCCTACCCTTCATTTTTGTATAAAATAGAGCTGTAACGTGTATTTGCAAATGTTCAACAAATTTTTTTTCAGACCATTCAAAACCTGCAAGTTCTTTGAGTACCACTATTAAGTTGAATTGGCAGTCCGTAGTGAGTAAGCACAATGACAATGAACGTTGCGTTTCCGACAATGTTGGATTAGATGCTCCCTCTTTTTAGTTCTTGCATATTCAGCATTGGACTTTTTGATGGGTCTGTATTACTTAATACCAGTTGTACATTTTACCATCACACTAGTATTAATAAACAATCATATAAAGAAGGGCAGATTTTCTGCTTTAAATGTAACCTTTAACCACTGTGACAGTTTATACATTGTACTTGTACGGAGAATCTTGAGTCCTCAATGAAGGTTGTGATGAAAAATGATTGAACTTTGACAGAAATTTGTACCTGAATATTAATGAGCAAGTTTTAAAAATTACAGGCATTTTTCTTTCCCACCAAGCAGTATAAGTCTGGATGTTTAGATTTGTAGTTATGAATTCATTCTTCACAAGGTTTTGCTTTTGCTGCAAAGTTTTATCATATAAATATAAAACTGTTCCAATATACAATATTATGTGTCATCACTTGTCCAGGCATTGTGCTTCTTTAGGCTCTGTAGGTAAAGACATCTATCAAAGTAGTAGGAAGTCTCTGAGTTCCTCTCCCAAAAAATGACAATTTTAATCTTTGCCTGTCGCAGTATCTGATGACATGGGTATGACCTCATGAGTATAGAGTGATATTTTTAGCCCCCCAAAAAACCAGTTGATAACAACATCTGCTAAGATACCAAAATGTCTTTTGTTTGATTCCCAGACCGGTCTCATTTTCATCTCCATCTGTTTCATGTACACAGTAGAATTATTTATGTCTTATACAAAAAAATTAAGCTGAAAACAGACAGTTAATTGTTATTTCATAGCCATGGCATACTGCACTGCTAAAAAAAAATAAAGTAGCGTTTTGTCCATTGTAATATCATGGTACATAGAATGTAATACATGTATCTTTTGGGATAAGCAAGGCTACATAATCAAGTTTTATCATGTTTATATGGTTAATCTGTTTAATACAGACATTGGTAATTAAGAAATGACTATTAAATATGTCTTAATACATTTTTTTATCATATAGATTAAGCAGCTGCAAACATGTGTGATATGAAATAAGAAACCTTCCTCCCTTAATTTTTTTGAGCAGTGTATTTTGAAAATGCATTGTATTACATATATTACATTTTGTTTATAAAGATATTACAGTATTCTGAAAGAAGTGATAATATTGTCGTCATACATGTGGTGTACCTAATACATGTATGCCACTATCAAATATGAGACTTGTGTACCTTTTAAATAAAGAATCTGTTTTAAAATGACATGGATTAAGTTGATCTGAATCGCCATACATAAATACACATTTTAAATAAACACAATAAAAAAAGGTTTATTCTACTTGTCATGAATCTTGTATAGGTTTAGTGCAAATAAGTATATTTTGATAAGTAGGTCAAAGGTCAAGGTAATTATGTCAAGAGTACCAAATTTTAAAAGCCTTCTCCATATAGAATCCTTGCACCTATAAGATATTGGAACATTATGCCTCAAAATGTTCTGGTTAAAGAGAATGTACACATAAAACATTTAATGTTCTATGTCTTGTAGTTGACAGTTGATTTAGCCTTACTTACTTTTAAGCTTACCTTGACGAAGTTGAGATAAGCTTTTGCTATACCTGTGGTGTCCGTGTCTGTGTCCCCTATCCCATCCGCTTAAAGTTTTTGGGGTAGCTCAGTATCTGAAAAAGTACTGATGCTACAGTGACGAAAATAAATTGCACAAGTTATTCAGCTTTGGATGCTTAGGTGAACCCATGCATCTGAAATTCACATTTTCATGTTCAAAGACTTGCATTCGTTTCCGGTTGAAATTTTTTGGGTAGCTCAGTATCTGACAAAGTAGTGATGCTACAGAAATCAAACTTGCACAAGCGATTTATCTTGGGATGCTGAAGTGAACCCATGCATCAGATACAGCATCTGACCTACTTTTCCCGCCTGAGTGATTTTGCTTTTAAAAGCCAATATTGAGCAAAGTATAAGTGCTAATTGACCCTTCCGATTGCGGGAAAATAATGCAGAATTTCGTGACGTCACAATGCTTTTACCTCGGACAAACAAGCTTCGAACCTCGGTCAAACATCGAAATTGCATTGTGACGTCATGGAATTTCTCAAAATTTTCCCGCGTTCGGAAGGGTCAATTGTTCCAAAGGAAGGAGGGGATCTCCAACAACACTCGGTTGCAGCATCAACAGCAGAACTCAAAAACACCCACAGCAAAACACAAAGCAGACGCGCACAGAATGAGACGTAAACAGTACAATGAACTCCAAATCACATATAAACGTCAAACATAATTGCCTTCACGTAAACCAACTAGACCGATGGGCATTCGGTGCCGACTTAGGACGGCAATCTGTCACGTCAGTAACAGACGGTTTGGTTATCCTGGATTACGTGCGCACAAGCCTCCCACTGGTCTGACTACCCAGAGGTATCGAAGAACGTACATCTGTGGTGTAAAACAACCCCATCACTGTTAGATGACAACACACACACAAGACCGCAAAATGCAGGGCCCAAGCAACACAAATGAATACGTTAATGGATATAAAAAGAGGGCGTACGTAGTAAATCCGTGCTTTGTCGGCTGTAACGAGCTCATGTATGTTATCACACCCAGGAGTCCGACTGACATTCAGAGAGGACAGATGGTCCGGGCCCTGTCTTCTCTAAAGAGGTTTGGATTGGGCTCATCATGGAGTCCCGTCGTCACAGTCAGTCAAAGTGCAAGTTTTAAGAATGCGCTGGTACAAGACAGTAGATTGGTCAAGTACCAAGCATAGTGTCCGTCTGGTGACAGTAGGATCATATCCACGGTATGAAAGGCGTTTTATGATTCTGACGCATGTTTGATGGTTATTCTGTCTACCTTTGATCCTTCTTATTTTGTTAATTATGTCACCATAAAATACAGGTTGTGAAATACTAAGTAAAACACTCTGTTGCTTGTATATGTACATGTATATATGAGTCCGAATTTCAAAAGAAATCGACAATATTTTTTTGTAAAATTTCCAGAAAAACTACTAGTTGGTGAAAGCGAAAACCTTGCCCTAAAAGGTCTTCGTAATTTGTAAATTTCTACAATGAAAATCCAAAACATCAGTGCATGCTCTAGCACACCGGATGAGCTGTGAAATGTAGATACCTTATGGCGGTAATCTAGGAACATCACCGTCGGGCAAGGAACATTTTACTATGTTGAATCCAAAATCATCTCTTTTGTCATACACACTTGTACGAATCTCTCCATTAACAATTTTGATTATTAAGTCCAAAAACACGTGTTTCTGTGTTTGTAACGTTTGCCTTGTTTATAGTCAATTCTTGTGGATAAATAACATTTTTATACTTTTCAAAAAGAGGATTGTCGACTAGTAAAAATATTATCCAGGTACCTAGACGTACCAATGAAACATTTCACATCATCATGTTTTCTTTGCTTTTGAAGATTTTGGGTAAATTCTTTTTTATACATGTATAGAAATAAATCTACAACAAGAGGCGCGCAATGGGTACCCATAGGGATCCCTACAACCTTCTTATAGAGATTCTCACCAAATCTTGCGTAAATGTTGTCCAAGAGGAAGGACAAGGCAATACACAGGTCACTACATGTCCATAATTTGTATGATTTGTATTCTGTAGCGGAAAAGAAACCCTTTGATTCAGATGTACAAATATAAGCTTTCCCCTCTCGATTAAAGCACCATTTGATGAGTTTGGACTATTGACAATTAATTTTATCGCGATGAAGCGTGGTGTACATATTTGAAAAGTCGTATGCAGAAATCGTTTTGGCTTGAAATTTTCTATACTTCATTTTGTCAATCACATCCCCTGAATTTTTAATAGACCATAATGAATTTACATCAGTCCTTTTTAGAACAGTTTCACAATATTTTGCTACGTGTTCCTTCATCGCCGTAAGTGCTGACGTCAGATTTCTAGACAAAATTGTAGTTGAGCAGTTGCTAGAATTAGCAATGTATCGAAATTTGTAAGGACAGCTTGTGCAGTTATGGTATGCAGTATATTGTAGGAAGATTCAATTTAGAAATAGGGATATTGGATGAAGAAATTTCATTGTAATGTTTGCTCAAAATGTACTTTCATCGCTTTTGATATAAGTATTTGTAGACCAAAGTTCCGAAACTAAAGTTGATATATAGTAACGTTTTCAAATTGGCACGAGCGAAGACAATTTTTTTTTCATGTAAAATACGTAACTTGGATTTGAAATATCTTTCAGATTTAGAACTTGGATTTTCAAAATGATGAGGATTTTGGTGGAAGTTATCTATTCGAATGTCAGTAATATCCAAAATGAGGTTTTCCAGTCATTCAGAGCATGCGATTCGACTTCTTTCGCTTTACACCATCGTTTGGTATAGTTATCTGATGCTTTCTTTTAGCACTTTCCGCGACATTTAATAAAATCTATTTTGGATGGGATTCTATACTTAGGTCCTTTTTTAGAAGACTGCGGAGCTGCTTGTCCTTGATAATTGAAAAGTCACCAGTAAGAATGGTTTAAGTAGGTATTCAGACGTTCAACATTCTCAAGAAGCAGGGCTTGAATTAAGTATTTTAGGATCTGATGTTACTTTATTGTAGTTAAATACAAAATTTCTAATAGGTTTGTTATACTTGTAACAAAAAAGAGGAGGTTAAATTCTCAAAATATTGAGGAATAGTACTTTGTACGCGACGATCCCGAAAAATATTAGAGATGTTCAAAAGATCGAAACCTTTGTCAATGAATGGAATTTTATGAATCGTCTGTCGGGGGGGGGGTGTTTTAATAACAGGATAAAATTTATTCTGTGCGAATGCGACCATGATATTAAGTCTGAATGAATCAGTATTTCTTAAGAATGCAACCACTGCTTCGTATAAGATAAATTTCAATTGAACTGCTGGAACTGATGAGACAGCATGAAGCAGTTCGTGTCTGCCGCCGTTGCGTACAATGATTAGTAGATCTCTTAGGGTACGATGTATTCTAGCACTGTTTCTTAGTTTTCTGTCTCGTCTTTTTCCGTGTGAAGATCGTTGAGGGTACGGTGTACATGTACCTGTTTTCAAATTTGTTTAAATTTCAGACCCCAAGGGTCTTAGAAAATGGGTGTGGTCATTTTCTCATATATATATTATGCATTTTTGTGAACACCAATTCTAAGAATGCATAATTGATAGAAAGGAGGGGATCTCCAACAAGACTCGGTTGCAACAGCAACACACCAAACACCCTAAGTGAAAACACAAAGAACAAAGGAGGGGATCTCCAACAACACCAGGTTGCAGCACTCATAGCAAAACCCCAAAACAACCAATGCAAAAACACAAAGCAGACAAGCACAAAAAGAGACTCATAACGGACAAGGAACGTCAACGCACAACACAGAAACATCAAACACAAAGAACTACACATAAACCAACGAGACCAATGGGCAACCGGTGCCGACTTAGAACGGCCATATTCCACGGAAATAGCAGAAGGTGTGGTTGTCCTGGATTACGTGCGCACAACCCTCCTACTTTTCCGATTACCCAGAAGACACACACAGCTAGAGACAATAAACAGTAAACGAGACACCAAATATCGAACACAAAAGACCACACATAAACCAACGAGACCAATGGGCAATCGGTGCCGACTTAGAGCCACATAAGTAACAGATGGTGTGTTTATCCTGGATTACGTGCGCACAACCTTCCCACTTTTCCGCTTACCCAAAGGTCTCGAATAACGCAAAATTGTGTAAAATAACCTCCTCACTGTAAGATGACGGTCAGGTCTTTGATAGAGTGTAAATTCTTCTTGCATATAATACATATATAATGGGTATGTGGTTTGATTATCCACTTGGTAATTAGTTAATGAATTTGAAGACGTTCAACATTTGAACCACTTGGTGAGTGTCACTGCTGGTGGACCGGGGGTCCCCGAGGGCACATGTAGCCAAGTTCGATCAACTTTGGTTGATCGTCTGTCTCTTCAACGCATTCGAAAATTTCTGTTATCATAAAAAATCTTGAAATTTCCAAAACGTGGGTCCTGTAGCATCATATCCCACCCATCCTGCTACGTTTTCGGTACATTTTTGGACATAATATTTTTCACACTCTTTGGTCATATTCCTTTCATTGTTTAGATTGAGGATCACTGACGAGGGTTTAGTACCCGAAACGTGTATGTCTTGTCCATGCTGAAATTTTACCTGTTCTTAAATGATGCTAATGAATTTGAAGACGTTTAACATTTAGCCCCTGACCTCCAGAGTCTTGAGAAATGGATGTGGTCATTTTCTTCTATATACCTCTTTGTAATCTTCCGAACGCCATTTCTTTGAAAGTATTACTGATAAAGAGTTTTTGCATTATGTTTAGACTGACGTCTAATGTTACGCATCTGATATATCTTTTTATCCCCTGACACTTGGGTCTCAGAAAATAGTTGTGCCTCTTAGATGAATTTAGCTAAACAAGCAGGAGAGCTTCAGTCTCGTCACAGACATTCTTTAAAGGCATGACCTCAGACAGTGCATGTATTTTAGATATTGTTTTCATTTTCGTGCGTGCACATCGACGGCGGGTGTGGCTAGCAAAACAGGGGGTGCTTACTCCTCCCGGCATCTGGTCCCACCTCTAGCTTGCTAGGGGTCCGTCGATGCTCAAATTTGTGCTCTATTGTGAGTGTTGTTGGGGTTGTCGTCAGGATCTTCTTTAACTCATTCTAGTCTTAATTAAATTTTACAAATGCCTAATAAATCAATCCACATCGTCCAGGTACATGAAAAGATCATAGTTTTTGCAAAAACTTCAAAAGATTGTCGACGACAGAAGACGAATTCTAAAAGTGTTTGCAAAATCTAAAGACTGATCAGATATATAAATGATATGAACTTACTTATTAGGCATTGCCCTACTGCAACGTCTCATCAGTTTTGTGCAGTATCACTTAAATGATGAGAAAACAATCAAAAACCTCCGTAAAGAATCACAACATCATACGTTTCGATCCCACGCGGTGAGACTGGGTATTTTTTTTTTTATTTTAAAAAGAGATAAATCACGTGACATTCTATGTATTAAGGTTCCAGTCTAACTTTGAGAAATGGAGGACGTACTTTTAGAATATAGAAATTCTCGTATTTTGTGATTGTAAGCCAGGTAAAGAAAAATGTTATATTGATTGAGATAATAATGATTCAGTAATTGATTTCAGAATAAAGAAAATTATTGTTCTTTAGGAGAAAATCCAGCCTACTTTCGGTTTGAGAGTAAATAATAAAAAAATCAATATTATCCCGAAGATCACTGTGTAGGTTTTGAATCCTTAAGTTTCTGATCCTTACTCTCTGGATGAACCGGTATTTTCGTCGATATAAATGTCTGCAAAATAACCAATCCTATGATAGAAAAACTGTGAAAGTCGAGTACATATTTACTCCTTTTAAAAAGTTTTTGACACTAATTGTTTCATTTGAAAAGTTAATCAGGCGCGTATTTAGAGGGAGGGGGATGGATTCAGGACTCCTTGGAATTTAACCAGGTCTTGTTATTTGTTTATCTTGGACATTAAGATCGGAATTCTCTAAAAGAGGTGATGGTTAAAGTGTGGATATAGAAATGAAGTGTGTTAAGGCGCCAGGACCCCTTGGAGTTTGCCTACGTATGTATTTGATTTCAAAACCATATGCTGGACCACTGCCCTGACGGCCTTGACTCGCGAAAAATTTGTCTAATTCCACCAAATACAGTTCATAATAACTCTCGATGTAGCATTTCATTACTACATATATTAATCAAGGATGATATGCGGAAATAGCACCTATATTTTAAATACGAGCTCAACAAAGAAATTGTTTGTGTACGGCATGTTGTTAGCCAACAGTTCGGCTTGTTGAAAATTCAGGATTTTATCTCGAGCAAATGATTTCACTCAAGCAAAAGAATACACTCATGAAGATAAACTGATAGTTTTCTTTCCTTTTATGCATATGAATGCTATACAAAGCTCCATAACTCGAGTACTCGTAAGTTATTACGAACACTCGAGAAGTTGCGATCTTAAGAAGAACTTTCATAGACGCGATATTTTGTCGAAACGACATTTCATCGACTAGTTTTTAAGGGGGGGGGGGGGGGGGGCTTCGAATATAGTTTCGGCTTTTGAGTTTGACTTTCATTTACTGATTCGAAGATGGCTCATTTAGTTTCAACAAAACGCCATTGGTGCCTATATTTCATGTCCTTCAGAAGGTGATTTATCGAAGAATTTGGATGTCGGCGAAGCCTTGTTAGTTTTGATCTTTAAGCGAACAGTACATAGCCCTACAAATGAACCCCCCCCCCCCAATAAAACAAAACAAAACACTTGTTGAAATACAGGTAAGTTTCAAACTGGAGCACTCACAAAGGGAGAATTATTTCAGTAGGAAAAACAATACCTTTTAGAGTATCGTTTGATCAAATTCTATTCATGCAGCTGATAGCAGTTTTTGTGCACAAACAAAACAAAGGAGGGGATCTCCAACAATACCAGGTTGTAAGCACCCTCAGCAAAACCCCAAAACACCCAATGCAAAAACACAAAGCAGACAAGCACAAAGAGACGCGTAAGGGACAAGGGAACGTCAACGCACAACACAGAAACATCAAACACAAAGAACTAAACATAAACCAACGAGACCAATGGGCAACCGGTGCCGACTTAGGACGGCCATCTGCCACGGAAATAGCAGAAGGTATGGTTATCCTGGATTACGTGCGCACAACCCTCCCACTTTTCCGATCACCCAGAGGTCTCGAAGAACGTACAATTGTGGTGTAAAACAACCTCCTCACTGTCAGATGACCACACACAAACAAGACCGCAAAACGCAGGGGCCCAAGGAAGACATATGAATATGTAAATGGTTATAAAAAGAGGGCGTACGTAATACAATCCGTGCTCTGCCGCCGCGAGCTCATGTATGTTATCACCCGAGGAGTCCGATTGACATTCAGAGAGGACAGGTGGTCGGGGCCCTGTCTTCTCTAAAGAGGTTTGGACATGGCCCGTTATGGAGTCCCGTCGTCACAGTCAGTCAGAGTGCAAGGTTTAAGAATGCGCTTGTACAAGACTGTAGATTGGCCAAGTACCAAGCCTAGTGTCCGTCTGGTGACATTAGGATCATACCCACGGTATAAAAGGCGTTTTACGACTCTGACGCATTTTCGATAGTGATAATAACAAAGTCTTTTCGTCACCATTCAGAAACGAGTCAATTGTAAATTCAGTAGAATTGTTTGTAAATTCAATAGATTATTTTTTTTATTATGCGTAGTAAATGTAGTATAACGCAGCTAAAATATCCAAACTGTCCTCATCTTTCAGGTCCCTTTGTAGTTTGGTTCCCGAGACCTCGACCTTTGAGGTCTCGGGTACCAGATTATAGCCCCTTTGCCGCAAACCTGATTAATCGTCCAAAATCATTTGTGTCTAGTATTTTGAAAGAAAACAGGCGAGGGTAAAGTATTTTTGTATATGGAGGACTGAACGAAGGGCTGATATTCAGACCCTCTTTGTGTCATATGTGACATAATTAACGCCACAATCACATATACATTTATATATGTTCACCACAGGACCTGAGTCTAAGTCTTATTCAATATATATATATACATCGGGGAAGCAAGTGGAGACGAAAAAAGAAAAAAATAATTGTTACATTTTGTTTTAATTCATAGAAAGAAGAAACAATACTGAAAATTAGCATATTAGGGTTCTTACCAATGTCACACCCCTGAACTAGCTCCTACGTAACAAACAAAAATGTATAAAGACAGATGATAGACGAAGTGACGGACAGGTACACGTAGGTGGACGGTCATCGACGTTCCAAAAGCTCCAAACTTGCTTTGCAACTCCGACCAAAAAATCAAATTGACGTTCTCTTCTATTCCAACATGCCGTACAGTAGTTTATTTTTTGTCCAGCAATATGCCGTAGATCTACACCTGGAGTGTATTCTTTAAGGGAAAATGCATGTTGTTCTTACTAAGATCTTAATTAACACACAAATGAAAGCATAGTACATTGATCAAATCGTTACGCATAGATTTATTGCAAGTCTAGAAAAAAGTGCAAAATGCGAATTTAAATCCAAATAAACTTCTCGTTATGGAACATTTGACGGTACTAGGTGATGCATTTTGCTCTTAAAAATTAAAAAGTTTTCTGCTTAGACATATCTTACTCATATAACTTCAAAGATAACTTTCTGGAGTAATGCATTATACAGTTGCTTATGAAAGGAACTGCCAGATTCAAATAAAAACCGATGTTAAATAGGAGCACTTAGGGCCTCTTATGTTAAAATGTCTCGCCTACAGTAGTACCACGGTGCCGACAAATAGTACCGATATCCGGTGTACGACTTTACACAGTGATCTATATAGCATTGTACACTGACCGACCATGACATGGATACTCTATGTCGTACGCGTGTTAATTTGATAAGGATAATATCATATATGTCTTCTTGTTGCCTTCTGTTTGTTGAATTACTTTTCCTTATGTCCATTCTGTGTTTCAATCTTGCTAGTGTGTTCCGCAGGGTCAGTGCAAGTTGTCGTCTTCTACAATTGCTTTTCTTAGCTCTACTGGTCAAAGACCAGTCGAGCTTATGTTGTCCGTCCGTCTGTCTGTGTGTCTGTCTGCTAAAATTTTTTGTGATCGCAACTCCTCTGAAACCATAAATGATAGAAACCTAATTTTTTTGAATTGAGCTCGATCCATGGTTCAAATGTGACCTGATATTTTGTTTGAGCCTCTGACCCCAAGGTCTTCAAAATGGGTGTGGTCATTTTCTCCTATATAACTCTATGTAATCTTGTGAACATATATTCTCAGAAAGTGTAATTCATAGAGAGTTAATTATGTTGGCAATATAATCTATCTCTGGTCTAGTTGTGCACCTGCTATTTTATTTGAGCCTCTAACCCCCAGGGTCTGCCAAAATGGATATGGTCATTTTCTTCTATTCATCTCTATGTAATCTAGTGAACACTAGTTCTCAGATAGTGTATTTGACCGAGAGTTTATTCTTTTTGCAATATAATCAGTCTCTGGTACAGTTGTGCACATGGTGTATTGTTTGAGCCCCTGACCCCAGGGTCTAGGAAAAAATGGGTGTGGTCATTTTCTCCTATATAAGTCTATGTAATCTTGTGAACACCAGTTCTCGAAAAGTATGATTGATAGAGAGAAAATTCTTTTTACAATATGATCATTCTCTGGTATAATTGTGCACTTGATATGTTGTTTGAACCCCTGCCCCCCAGGGTCTAAATAAATGGGTGCGGTCATTTCTCCTATATAAGTCTATGTAATCTTGTGAACACCAGTTCTCGAAAAGTAAAGTTGATAGTAAGATAATTCTTTTCGTATTATAGTCAGTCTCTGGTATAGATGTGAACCTGATATTTTGTTTGAGCCCTGACCCCAGGGTCTTTGAAAATGGATGTGGTCATTTTCTCATATATAATTTTCATAATGTTATCTTGTGAACACCAATTCTCAGAAAGTATGATTGATGGAGAGTGAATTCTTTTAACACCATTTTACAAGTATCTGTGGTGTATATGTGCAGGGTCTTGAAATGGGTGTCACTTTAGTTCTATGAATTAAACAAAACAGCCAGTAGAGCTTCAGTCTCATCAGAGACATCTTGTTCAATTTTATACTTAGACTGAATATCTATAAGTCCTGCATCAAATACTTGCATGCATTGAGGATAAGTGCACAACAATGATAAACGTAATACATGTCATCAACTGGCATTTCTATATATATTATTTCATTCTAGGAAAATCATTTTGACGATGTCGCTAACAAAGTCTGCAAATTTCGAGCATGCGCAGTCCACAATACAATGTGATCACTGTGGTGGAGTGGACGATGTCAATCATCACTGCCTTATCTGTGAGGAAACAATGTGCCCTGCATGTAAAGCTATTCATAACAAGGCCCGTGCGACCAGGGACCACCAAGTGGTGCTCAGAGAGGAAAGACTCACCAAGAACCGGAGCTCCACATTCTGTAAGAAACATCCAGATCAGAAGACCAGTCTCTACTGTGACACATGTAACATTCCTGTATGTACCAAATGTATAGCAGAAACCCATTATGGCCACAAATTTTCCGACATATCAAAAATCCTACAAAGCTTCAAACGGGAAATAGAAGATAGCAAAAGGAAAATGAAGACACGAATGAAAGAAGTAAATGCATTGATTCAAAACGGCGTCCAAAGTTGGAAAGATTATGAAAACAAGGTAAAGAGTATAGAATCAAGTATTTCACATGACACCGCGGTTTTGTATTCCCTTGTAGATAAAATGGCACAAGAAAGAGAGGATCAACTGAACAGCATCAAACATCAAGACAGAAAAACCTGGGAAACAGCAAAGGGTCGACTAGATGAAGAGAAAACTAAGATATCAACGAGCCTGGTACAACATGATAAATATCTGTCTTCTACAACTACTACAACTGGTATGGCCGAACTTCTGGAGGAAAGTAAAGTCCTACGAAGCAAACTACTAGATCCAATTAAAATTGTTCCACCATCTTATCAAACACCCTCACATACCTCCGTTGAAGGTATTGGGGAAATCATAAAGCAATCAAAAGTACCGACAAAAGTTCACAACAACAAGCTTAAAGTATGCAGACCAGAAGTCATATCGTCTTTTAACAGCACCTTAAAGGGATATCCTTTCATTTGCTATGCTGGAAATGACCAGATTTTGATGGGCACTGCCGAGTCCAACGATATTCACACAGTCAATAGTAAAGGAAAGATTGTACATAAGAGGGAAAATGTACTTAGACATAAGTGTTATTCGTTGGCTTTAACTATATCCCAGGATATTTTAGTATCTCCCCAAGAAGGAAATCATGTAGACATCTTAAGAAGGCAAAATAAGCTGACAACGTTTCTTGATACCTCTCCATATGAGACGCGATTCATTACCCTCACGGAGAAACAGGAAATACTGGTGTGTTTGAAAAAAGACATATATAGTAATGGCCGAGTGATATTATGTGATCGTAAAGGAGGAAATCAAAGACACATTGGATCAGATGACCTGTACGAGAGCCCAATCCAGGCCGTACAATTACAAGATGGTGGATTCTGTATCAGCGACTATGGCAAAGAACGACTGGTGCTGCTGAACTCAGATTGTAACATCAGACATATCATACAGAATCCACTCGGGAGGAAGAGGTTCTGGCCAAGGGGAATATGTACAGACAAGGCTGGTAATATCCTAGCTACTGATGGTTGGAATACCTGTGTGTATGTGATAGGGAAAGACATGTCTGTCAGAGAACTGGTGGGGAAAACAGAGGGAATCACACTGCCACGGTGTCTGTGTGTGGATGACGACAATAATCTGTGGGTAGCACAGAAAAATTGTGAAATCAAAGCTTTCAAGTACTTAAAAGAAGATTAAATTTTGTTATAAAGACTTTGTGCAAACTCAGTCATTGTTTCGATGTACATATCAGGTAAATATGTCTTCTTTGGCGATGTTGGTAGCCATTCAATGTCAGTGATCATTCTGGAAAGAGGAATCTCATACGTCTTAATGATATAAATCAAAAAGATTTGCAAATGGGTACTGTTAATGTTATAATTTTTCCTATGTTGAAGAATCGATAGGCCTAGAGAGCAAAACTTCCATTTGATTTTAAACAATACGATTGTGTTGGCCAGATAAAGAAAAATTTCGGATTTTTTAATTACAACAATGCACAGTTCGTTTTTCCTGAGATCCAGTCCTTTCATGTTTTAAGGAGAGAAAATTAGTTTATGTCACTTCAATTTTTCATTGAAAATGCATAAAGCATGCATAAATGCATGAGCTTAAAGGTTTTTTGATGAATTCTTGATTAGAATGTTTTCCGTAGAACATTACCAATTTTTCAAAGGGTTAATTGAATATCATCTAACCAAGGGCATACAAAACCAGGATAAAAGCAGAACTAAGGCAATGGAACAGAGAGTAAAAACAAAAACATCTACCATATGAAGAGACGTGAACTCCCTGCGAAGGAGTTAGATCAGGTGCCCAGGAAGAGTGAGCATCTCCTGCTTGCATGCAACACCCACCTCTATTTCTAAGGCCCATTTCCTAAATTGCCAATATCATTTCAGAGCAACATGGTCTTCTATGACAAATATGGATAATGACCATATCCCTGTATACAGCACAAAATCGATAATTCAAAAATCAGAAACCGAAGGCATACAAAATCAGGACAAAACAGGAACCAAAGCAAACAAACAAAAACCTCCACCATACGAAAAGAAGCGAACTCCCGATATGGGAGTGAGATCAGGTGCCCAGGAAGAGTAAGCATCTCCTGCTTGCATGCAACACCCGTCGCTTCAATTCGGTAGAACTGTCACATCCGGTTACTTCCATTTTGGAAGATATAGAGTACAATCTTTGGTTCGATGGTTCAAATGGTCTATGACAGAATATCATCCACCATTCTTGAGAGTGGAACATCATAGTGTATGACGAGTTCCCCATATCGACCGTAGAACTTCCTTAGTGACGATGTTAGTCGGTCACAAACATATCCCTGACCGAGAAGCTTATCTGAAAGACGCCTAGCTCTCAGAACAAAATCCGTATATTTGGTACTTGCTCTGGCATAGCGTATCAACTGAGATATGAACACGCCATAAGCAGGCGATGAAGGGATGTTGCTACTCAGAAAAGGAAAGTTTGTAATGCTGAAATTGAAGTCGTCACGTTTGTCATAGAGTGAGGTGTTCATGTGACCATCAGTGTCGTAGGACAACATTATGTCCAAATAGGATGCTGAATTAATTGTCTCTGAGGTTTCTTTGACTTCAAGCTCCGAAGGATAGATACTGCTCAGGTAATCCGCGAATTTTGGATTATTGATGGACAACACATCGTCTATGTATCTGTAAGTGAAGTTAAAGTCAGAAGCTAAGTATCTTTTCCCTTCAGAGACCAAAGATTGAATGAATTCAGCTTCGTACGAGTAAAGGAAAATGTCGGCAAGGAGTGGGGCACAATTGGTCCCCATTGGAATTCCGACAATTTGTTGGAAGACCTTTCCTCCAAACACCACAAAAATGTTGTCGATCAGAAAGTTTAACATATGAATAATGTCTGTTTCAGTGTACTTATTTTCAGAATCGGACTTTTCTTTTACAAAGTAGGTTTTGTCATAGTTAACAACAATAAATTTGTATTTGCGATTACCGTTCTTACTTGTAAACGCATTACTTATAATTTTTGCGAGTCTTTCTTTCAATTTAGAATGTGAAATTGTAGTGTAAAGTGTCGAAAAATCAAAGGCTTTGATCGAATGGACTCTACTAAAATGAGTGGATTTCAGATGTTCTAAAAGTTCCTTCGAATTCTTTAAAATCCACATCTGGTTGATACCACTGCGAGAATACACTGTCGAACAATATTTTTGAAGCCCAGATTTGATTTCAGATAAAACTTTGGTGAGTAAGATCGATACAGATTTGGTAGAACATTTTGAGGAACCAGCGATGAAACGTTGTTTGTACGGATTCTTATGCATTTTAGGTATGCAGTACAAGTATGGTAAATCTAAATCTAATTTGGTAGTGTCGAAGCCAAAGGAAGTAAGAGCTGATTTGTGGTTATCTATTATTTCAGAGGCAGAAAGGTTTGTTGGGGTGTAAGTGGGATTTCCAGGTGTCGAATTTAAACCCAACTCTTTAACTAGACTGTCGAAATAGTACTTTTTGCGAGTAAATGTGTAATTATTTGAGGCTTTGTCCGCTGGTGTGATGGCATAATGTTCTTGGAGGTAGGTGAGCTCTGTGATAACATCAGGGTCTTTAAATATAGACACGAATCTGGTGTTCACAGTTGATTTTAATCGGTTAATTCTAGATAAAAGTAACCCTCTGATTGATTTTATCCATTCGGAAAGGGTGTCGAGCTGTACATCCTCTTTCTTTGCCCAACGTCTTGCATATTCCTCACAAGAGTCCATGATAATTTTGACATTTTGGTTCCATGTAAAGGACATACTTTCTCTGTATTTGGGACCCTTTTTTAACAATTCTCTCAACTTGTCGTTCTTGACTATACTAAGGTCACCAGTAATAACGTGTCCACAAGGAGAGTAGTTGAAATCCGATGAAGAACATTCGCAGGGAAGTGGATGTAGTGAGGGATTACTTAAATCAATACACTGCAGGAATCGTTTGTAATTGTAAATTTTAGATGCAACTGTTGGTGTGTAGCTATAGGAAATACAAGGAGTTTCTTTTCTTTTGAAATATGGTGGGATTTTTTCTGTGACAGTTTTGTGATTCAAAATTTGACCAAGATTCAAGTTATCAATACCTTTGTTTGCAAATCTTACTTTAATGAAAGGGCGGTTTGTTTTCTCCTCTGATTTATCTGATCTAACTGCTTGAAATAAACGAAAAGTAGAAATGTCCAATATGACTCCTTGTAGTTATATCATATTATTTACTATGCAAAAACGAACCGACCCAAATAGAATAAAGGGTTCGCAATACTGTAAGTAATTTTGACAAGCTTAGGCGAGCAACTACCTGAAATTTTTACCTTTGGCATTGAAAATCCTATTCGAATCGTGTGTGGAAGTTTTGGATATCAAGAAAGATTGCTTCTTCATTCATACCCGCGTATGTGTTACAGAGAAGGCCCATGAGATACAGCTATGTGAGCTACAATTGTATCACATATCACGTGACAGCTGTATCTCATATTACTTGATACTTTTGTTTCGATTGTTAAGGCTATTGTGACGTCATGATTTCAGCTCCAAGACATACAAGCTAGCACCGAAGTGACAATAAAACATCGATCTTAAGATGGTTTTTCAATGTATTCTTGCATTATGTTTTGAAAAGCTTATTATTCGTAGTTTATTCTTTTATTCGTTTGCCTTCAGTTTTCTTATATTCGTATGCCTTCAGTTTTTTTTAATATACATTTACATATCCATCTGCGTTTCTTGGGCCCATGAGTTCGCTACAGCAGGCAGAGTACAGACTGCATGCCGTATGCCCTCTGTTTTTATGTCAATTTACATATCTATCTGTGTGTTTCCTTGGTTCCTGTGTCATGCTGTCTGTTTGTATGTTCATCTTACAGTGAGGAGGTTATTTTACACGACAATTGTGCGTTCCTCGAGACCTCTGGGTAATGGGGAAAGTGGGAAGGCTGTGGGCACGTAATCCAGGATAACCTCACCGTCTGCTATTTACGTGGCAGATGGCCGTCCTAAGTCGGCACCGCTTGTACATTGGTTTGGTTGGTTTATGTGTAGTAATTTGTGTTCGATGTTTCTCTAGAGCTTTACCAATAACAGACGGTTGTTGGCCGACGAAGTACGTCCGAACGAAATCTCACCAAACATAAGGGGTCGTGTATAAAATCCTGATATATCTTTTTAAACAGTAAACAAAACTCTATTAGTACTGCAATCAGTAATAAAAAAACATGAATAAACACATATATAGTTATATGTTTTCGTCTTAATAGAGTTTAATCAAGTTTATGAATGATATATCATGTTTTTTTTTATACACGACCCCTTATGAATGGTCAGTTTCGTCGCGCTTCGTTCGGACATACTTCGTCGGCCAATAACCTCTGTTATTGGTAAAGCTCTTCTGTGATTTGGCGTTCCTTGTGCCGTTTGCATCCCTTGCTGTGCGTGTCTGCTTTGTGATTTTACAGTGGGGTTTTGCTGTTGGTGCTGCAACTAGGTGTTGTTGGAGATCCCCTCCTTTCTTTTATATCTACACTTATTTCGTGTCGCAGTGTAGAGTTGGTAAAACAATTCCCCGCGACCCGATGTGAGAAATGTTTTAATTCCAAATCATTCTCTAACTTGACTGTGTTTTTGTATCTTCTACGCAGGATCTGTATTCACCTTTCTTTCTTCGATCATCTCATTATGGCATTTTAAGGTCGCTTCGTATCAAATAAACTCCTTTGAGATTACCCTCTGTCCCACTACAGTCACTTTCCCATCACCGACATTTAACAGTAATCAACGTTTTTCCTCACCCAGAGTCAGGATCTTCTTTAACTCAATTCTATCCCCTCTTAAATTTGTATCCCGTAGACGTATTGCACCCACTACTTCATCTGCAGGCTCTACATTTGACAACAAACACACAGGGCTCTCAGCCATTCGCAAGTGCAATGGAAAGAGATGTTCTATTCGTCCGCTCATCAATTGCAATTCCACGATTACATCTAATGTTAATTGGCATACATTACAGATCGAGCTTGATAATGACGTTGCTTGATCGTATCAAGATGTCATTTATGTTATTTCATGACACGCCAGGGGATTTGGTGCCCAATATGGAGGGGAAACAGGTCAGTCTTTAAAATATCGTTTTCGAAATCATTTATATCAGATAAGAAACTCGCGTCACAAAAAGCACAGACATTTCATTTACAATCACTTCGTTAAATATAACCATTCAATTTCCGATATAAGTATTACTCTAGTTCAGTCTTTTCGAAAACTCAAAAACCGAAGTAAAACATTAAATCAAAAAACGCCGACTAAAAAAGAAGGGAGTGGTCTCCATCAAGACCCTGTTGCAGCACCAACAGCAAAACACCAAAATACCCGATGCAAAAACGCAAAGACGAGCATACTAAGAGACAAAAAGAGACATACGACATAAAACATCAAACACAAAAGACTACTCATAAACCAACGAAACCGATGGGTAAACGGTGCAAACTTTGGACGGCCATTTGCCTCACAAGTAGCAAATGGTGTAGTTATCCTGGATTATGTGCGTACAACCCTCTCACTTATGCAATTGCGCAGAGGTCTCGAAGAACAACGTACAATTGCGGTGTAAAACAACCTCCTCTCTGTTAGACGACCAAACACAAACAAGACCGCAAAACGCAGGGACCCAAGCAATACAGATGAATATGTAAATGGATATAAAAAGAGGGCGTACGTAATATAGTCCGTGCTCTGCCGGCTGTAGCGAGCTCATGTATGTTATCACCCGAGGAGTCCGACTGACATTCAGAGGGGACAGATGGTCGGGGCCCTGGCTTCCTTTAGATGTTTGGACAGGGCCTGTTATGGAGTGCCGTCGTTACAGTCAGTTTCTTGTGGAATTTGCGAAAACAAAATAGAAACACAGCGAACGCTAAAATAATCTAACAATCACCTTGCACCTTTAGACCTGGAACAGGAATGTAATTGAAGCGTATCTTATGCGTGAAGAGTGCAGGCTTTAATTAAATGCCGATCATAAAACGCTCAATCCACGCTCTAGCCTAACCAAGATACGATCTACCTTGCCTGTACCCTCGACTACACCGATCGACCCCGACCATTTCACGATCAAAATGAAGTGGTTGAAAAAAAGATATTACCTTCTTAAGCCCAAACAAAGTTTATCTGTCTTAAATTAATGTAATTGATCAACAAACATCCTGTATATATTTCATGTATGTTTCTCTACAATGCACTTATTGTATTCATGAGATTACTGCATTTTGTTGTTGTTGTTGTCATTTAAAAAGAAAATTAAGATGAAGATAGAATGTAAGCGAAAATGTAGAGCCGATACTAGACATACGGAAAGAAACTCTCATACATACACGCAATTATTTCAGGAAGGTCTCAGACAGGGTCGGAAGATGGACACGTGATCCCATTGCAGAGATACTTCCTTGTCAATCGAGGAACGTATCTCTTGATAGAAAAAAGTGGATGGCATAGAAGAAATTCACGTATTTAAAACCTATAAAGGAGAGGTAAGGAAAAATCTTGTTTTGATTTAATAAGATAGGATCTTACATAACGTAACGTGAGTTGCAGAAAATGTTATTTCGAATGTCCATGACGAAAACCATTAATAACGAGGCTTGTCGATGCATTGAATTCACGAATATTGAGATTCCTTCTTAATCAATAACGAAACAAAGGAGGGGGTCTCCAACAACACTAGGTTGTAGCAAACCACAGCTAAACTGCTAAACACCCAATGCAAAAACGCAGAGCAGACAGGCACAGAAAGAGACGCAAAATGAACAAGGAGCACCAACGCACATCATAGAAACATCAAATACAAAAGACTACACAGAAACCAATGAGACGAATTGGCAACCGGTGACTACTTAGGACGTCCATCTGCCAAGCATGTAGCAGACAACGTGGCTATCCGTACTACGTGCGCACTGCGCACAACCCTTCCACTTTTCCGATTACCCTGAGTTCTCGAAGAACGCACAATTGTGGTGTAAGATAACCTCTTCATTGTAAAATAAACGTACAAACAGACAGTTTGATACAGGAACCCAAGAAACACACAGATAGATATATAAATTGACATAAAAACAGAGGGCATACGACATGCAGTCCGTACTCTGCCTGCTGTAGCGAACTCATGCATGTGATCACCCGAGGAGTCCAACTGACATTCAGAAAGAACATGTGGTCGGGGCCCTGTCCTCTCTCGAGATGTGTCTCTTTTCCGCAACAGACGACAATCATACAAACAACTGTCAAATTGTGACCTGTGTAATGCCTTGTCCTTCCTCTTGGTCAACATTTATTTTAGATGTGGTTAAAATATAAACGAGAAGTTTTAGGGATCTCTATGGGTATTAAATTTGCGCCTTTGGTTGCATATTTCATTTTTATAGACTTATACACTTATCCAAAATCTTCAAAAGCAAAGATAACGTAAAAATGTTTCAATGGTACTTCTATGTGCCTGATTGAAATTATGATTATTGAAAAACATGTTTTGAAAAAATATATATATATGTAGAATTGATGCTCAACAAAGCAAACGTTCAAACATAGAAACCCAATTTGTGGACATTAATATCAGAATAGAAAATCTAGAGACTCATACGAGTGTATATGACAAGAAAGGAGGGGATCTCCAACAACACCCAATTGCAGCTCCAACAGCAAAATCCCAAAACATCCACTGCAAAAACACAAAGAAGACACAGAAATAAAAGGAGGGGATCTCCAACGACACCCGGTTGTAGCACCCACTGCAAAACCCCAAAACACCCAATGCAAAAACACAAAGCAGACAAGCACGGAAAGAGACGCGTAAGGGACAAGGAACGTCAACGCACAACACAGAAACATCAAACACAAAGGACTACACATAAACCAACGAGACCAATGGGTAACCGGTGCCGACTTAGGACGGCCATATTCCACGGAAATAGCAGAAGGTGTGGTTATCCTGGATTACGTGCGCACAACCTTTCCATTTTTCCGATTATCCAGAGGTCTCGAAGAACGTACAATTGTGGTGTAAAACAACCTCCTCACTGTCAGATGACCACACACAAACAAGACCGCAAAACGCAGGGGCCCAAACAAGACAGATGAATATGTAAATGGATATAGAAAGAGGGCGTACGTAATGCAATCCGTGCTCTGCCGCCGCGAGCTCATGTATGTTATCACCTGAGGAGTCCGGCTGACATTCAGAGAGGACAGGTGGTCGGGGTCCTGTCTTCTCTAAAGAGGTTTGGACAGGGCACGTCATTGAGTCCCGTCGTCACAGTCAGTTTTAAGAATGCGCTTGTACAAGACTGTAGATTGGTCAAGTACCAAGCCTAGTGTCCGTCTGGTGACATTAGGATCATATCCACGGTATAAAAGGCATTAGATGATTCTGACGCATTTTCGATAGTGATGTTGTCTATCTTTGATCCTTCTTATCTTGTTAAAAATGTCACCATAAAATGCAGGTTGTGAAATACCCAAAGTAATATACTCTGTTGCCTGTATTGGTCCGAATTTCAGAAGAAGTTGACAATAATTTTTGCAAAATTTCCAGAAAGTCTTTGCTAGTTTGTGAAAGCGAAAACCTTTTCCTAAAAGTTTCTTGGTAATTTGTAAATTTCTACTATGAAAATCCAAAACATCAGTACATGCTCTAGCATTCCGGATGAGCTGTGATATATAGATACCATAGGACGGTAATCTAGGAACATCACCGTCAAGCCAGGGGAAATTTACTATGTTAAATCCAAAATCATCTTTTTTGTCATACACACTTGTATGGATCTCTCCGTTAACAATTTTGATATTTAGGTCCAAAAATGGTGTTTCTGTGTTTGAAACGTTTGCCTTGTTTAGAATCAATTCTTGTGGATAAATAACATTTTTATACTTTTCAAAAACAGGATTGTCGATAGTAAGAATATCATCCAGGTACCTAGAAGTACCAATGAAGCATTTAACATCATCATGCAAATGGTACAAGGAACGCCAAATCACAGAGAAACATCGAACACAAACGAATACGCATAAACCATCGAAACCTATTGGCAATCTGCCACGCATAGAAATGATTTTGCATTCAACGTAGTAAATTTTCCCTGGTTTGACGGTGATGTTCCTAGGCTACCGTCATGTATTTACATATATATTAGCATGTTTTGAATTTCCACGGTAGAATTTTATAAATAACCGAACATCTTTTAGGTAAAATATTTCGCTTTATAAAATTTAAAGACCCTCTGAAAATCATACCAAAGTATACTCTGCACCGTCTGAAATTCGGTCCTATTCTCAATATTGGCGAGATGTCACATAAATGTTTTGATCGAGATAAAAGAAAGGAGGGGATCTCCAACAACACTCGGTTATAGCATCCATAGTAAAAACCCAAAACACCCAACGCTAAAAAACACTTAGCACACACGGATAAACAATGACAGGAGGAGACGCAAAAGGGACAAGGCATGTCAACGCACAACACAGAAACATCAAAGACAAAGTGACAAATATGGATAATGACCATATCCCTGTATACATCACATAATCGATAATTCAGAAAATCAGAAACCGAAGGTACACAAAATCAGGACAAAACAGAAACCAAAGCAAGCAAACAAACACCTCCACCACATGAAAAGAAGCGAACTCCCGATATGGGAGTTCACATGAAGGACTACACATAAACCGACGAGACCAAAGGGCAACCGGTGCCGACATAGGACGGCCATCTGCCACGGAAATAGCAGAAGTTATGGTTATCATGGATTACGTGCGTATAACCCTCCCACTTTTCTGATTACCCAGAGGTCTCGACGAACGCACAATTGTGGTGTAAAACAACAGCAATAGTAGTCCGACTTGCAGACCTACGACGGTGTTATCTGTTTTTCCGTCTTCGGTCTGACTGCTATGCATAGGCAAAACTTGAGAATTTCAGTGCGAAAAAATTTTCGGCAAGTCGTTCTTTTTTGACAAATTCCAGTCTCTTCAACCAAAAAATAACTCACCCAGTCCTCCTGCCCCTAAAAATCCCCTCCGAGCCTGGTTTCACCTCTTCTTCTCTTCCGATTTTCCTCTGATCGACAACATTTTGTCATGCGCACAGAGGTGAAACCAGGTGAGTTATTTTTTGCTTGAAGAGACTAGAATTTGTCAAAAAAGGAAGGTTTTCCCGAATTTTTTTTTCGCACAGAAATTCTCAAGTTTTGCCTATGCATAGCAGTCAGACCGAAGACGAAAAAACAGATAACACCGTCGTAGGTCTGCAAGTCGGACTACAGCTATAGCAGATTCGAAGAAGCTGACACATTTTTTTTTATCGAATATGCGTCAGAATCATCATTCACCTTTAATACCATTGATATCATCCATCTGTCAACAAACGGACATTCGACATGGTACTTGTTCAATCTACAGCCACGTACCAGCACATTTTTTTAGAATTCCAATCGGATTTACTGTGACGATTTACTGTGACGATTTACTGTGACGACGCGGCTCATAGGGATGTTTCTTTGTTTTGCTGTGGATGCTGCAACTGAGTTTTATTGGAGATCACCTACTTTCTTTTGTTGTAAATCCTATTTATCCCCATCTGGAAAATGTCGTTTATCGACATTTAAGTTCAAGTCTTAATAATGAATTTATTTTATACACATTCTAGGTATAACATTTAGTAGACTATGTCGTTATCAAAGTCCCTGAATTTTGAGTATGCCCAAGCCACAATTCAATGTGATCACTGTGGAGAAGTGGAGGATGTAAGACATTACTGCCTTATCTGTCAGGAAGCAATGTGTTCTACATGTAAAGCCATCCACAACAAAGCCCGTGCCACTAGGGACCACAAAGTGGTGCTCAGAGAGGAGAGGCACACCAAGGAGCAGACCTCCACATTCTGTAAGAAACATCCAGATCAGAGGACTAGTCTCCACTGTGACACATGTAACGTTCTTGTGTGTACAAAATGTGTAGCCGAGACCCACCGTGGCCACAAATTCTCCGACGTCTTAAAAGTCATACAAAAATTCAAACGGGAAATAGAGGATAGTAAGGAGAAATTGGAGACACGAATGAGGGGTGTTAATGCTTTGATTTATAAGTGTGAGCAAAGTTGGAAAGATTATGAGAACATGATCAGAAGTATAGAATCATGTATTTCGCATGACGCCACAGCATTGCATTCTCTGGTAGACAAAACAGCACGAAAAAGAAATGACGAATTGAACAGCATCAAGCATCAAGACAGAACAACATGGGAAATAGAAAAAGGCCTACTTGATAAAGAGAAAAACAAGATATCAGCATGCCTGGAACAACATGATAAATGTTTATCGTCTACTACCACATCTGGTATGGCCGAACTAATCCAGGAAAGTAAAGAATTGCGAAGCAAGCTTCTGGATCCCATCGAAGTTGTTCCACCATTTTATCAATCACCCTTGAATACTTCCATTGAAGGTATTGGGGAAATCACAAAGCAATCCAAAGCCCCCACAATAAATAACAGCAGCAAGTTAAATGAAATCAAAGCAAAAGTAATCTCGTCTTTCTCCAGCACCTTAAAGGGAAGTCCTTCCATTTGCTTTGCAGGAAATGGTACGGTTTTGATAGGCTCGACCGAGTCAAACAACATGCACACAGTCCAATGTGAAGGAAAGATAGTACAAAAGAGAAAAAATGTACTTAAAAGGTATTGCAATTCCTTGGCTGTCACCAATTCCGGTGATACGTTGATATCTCCCGCAATAGGAAATGATATGGACATTTTAAATAGGCAAAATAAACTAAAAACTTTGTTTGATGCCTCTCCATATGTGACCCGATTCGTTACAATCACAGAGAAGCAAGAATTCCTGCTGTGTTTGAGTAGGAATATCATCGGCAGACATAACGGTCATGTTGTATTGTGTGATGGTAAAGGAGGAAATCAACGACATATTGGATCAGATGATCTGTATGAGCAGCCAATCCAGGCCGTAGCATTACAGGATGGTGGATTCTGTATCAGCGACTATGGCAAACAACGACTGATGGTTCTGAACGCAGTTTGTATCGTCAGACACACAATAAAGAATCCCCTAGGACGAGGGGAGTTCTGGCCAAGGGGGATATGTACCGACAAGGTTGGCAATATCTTGGCCACTGATCAATATAATGACTGTGTGTATCTGATAGAGAAAGACATGTCAGTTAGAGAGCTGGTTGGGGAAGCAGAGGGAATCAAAGAGCCTAGATGTTTGTGCGTGGATGACAACAATAATCTTTGGATTGCACAGGACAATGGCGAAATCAAAGTGGCCAAATACTTGGAAGAAGAATAACAATAATGTTTTAATCTAGACTTTTGTCGAACATGCTAAGAAATATTTCGGTTAAATCTATCCAAAACACCAAATTAAAAAAAAACCAAGATAGGCTTTATTCTGCAAGGCCTAAGTGATGGGCGATGCTAGCAAACAGGAGATGCTTACTCTCCCAGACGCCTAATTTCATTTCATTTGCTTCTTTGCAGAATGTTGTATAATTCTAATATCTGTCGAATTGTTTTTAAATGGAAATTCATTGTAGGCGGCGCTGTCAACATTAAATTGTGCGGCGCGGAAAATATACAAAGTGCTATAGATATTACGTTCAAAAATAGATCTTTCACTTTTTTAATTAGTTTGAAAATCTATATTTAGTGTACTCTATGTCTTCCGAAATGGAAGTAACCGGATGTGACAATTCTACCGAATTGAAGCGGCGGGTGTTGCATGCAAGCAGGAGATGCTTACTCTTCCTGGGCATCTGGTCTCGCTCCCATATCGGGAGTTCGCTTCTTTTCATATGGTGGAGGTTTTCGTTTGTTTGCTTTGGCTCCTGTTTTATCCTGATTTTGTATGCCTTCGGTCTCTGATTTTCTGAATTATCGATTTTGTGCTGTATACAGGGATATGGTCATTATCCATATTTGTCTTTACAACAGAAAGTCTAAGTACTGCTACATCTTTCGGTACTTTATATTTGATTTACAAATATGTAAACAAACAGAAAGTCTAAGTTATGCTACATCTTTCTGCTTACATCCTGTTACATCTTTCGGTACATTTTTGACATAATATTTTTCTACCTCTTTGGCCATATTACATTGTTTAGATTGAGGATCACTGACGAGGATTGAGTACCCGAAACGTGCATGTCTGGTCCATGCTGCAAATTTATCCTTTTGTCATATCCAACCCATCCTGCTACATATTTCGGTACAATTTTTGACATAATAATTTTCACCCTCTTTGGCCATATTACGTTGTTTAGATTGAGGATCACTGACGAGGGTTTATTACCAGAAACGTGCATGTCTGGTCCATGCTGCAAATTTATCCGAAAAAATATGCCGCAACCCCAGCTAAGGACAGAGCTATGCAATGAGGGAGATACCCCTTAGTTTTAGAACTTTAGGTCTAATTTGGTGACAGGAAATTTAAAATGTAAAACGTAAACAGTAGGTGAGCGATATCCTCGGGGACTGACAGTCCATCAGTAGCGATGTCAGGCTAGTTGTTGAAATTGTCAATATTGAAATATATGTTCTATACAACGAATTTTATTGTAGACACTTGTTTCGGATATTTGTATCCTCGTCAGTAGTACTTCATGCCAAACAGTTTAGATAAAGCCGAAGTGAATTTTCCTGGCGCCATCTACAATACAGAGTTTTAATTTCAAGTTTATTTGATAGCTATACACATATGGAATCATACACATTAAGACTACCTACTGGAAATTACACCTGTAGGTTTTGCAAATACAGTAGAGATAAGCCAATCAACAATGGAAAACAAGACATAACAACAACAACGACAACAAATATACCAACAAAAACTCAAAGCAGGAAACCAGAAACAAAATAATTTCGGAAGATCAATGTGCCCACCATTGACTTTGAAGTGTCATCTTCGATATAATATATAAAGGTGTTACTATTTGAATTACATGCGAAGTCCCCGGATCTTAATCTGGAGACAGGAAGGTCGTATCAAAAGATAAATGTACATATATGTAGGAATACTTTAGTAATTGCTTCTATTACGAATTAATCAATGAAAGAAACAATGAATAAAAGAATGAGTGAATGTCAATTTATCAAACTTTAACAATATTTTTTTTATGTCAACAGTACAGATGCCGAGGATTTATTACTAAAAGAGCAGCGATTTGGAATATTTTCCAATTTGAAAAAAAACCTGAATGAATTTATACATTTGGCTGTGTCAGAAAATCCTTTCAGCAATTCATTACTTCTTCAGGTAACTACTTACAAGAGCTCGCTCCAGCTGGAAGAGCACGGACTGATTTTCGAATTCCCTTTATATCCATTTACATATTCATCTATTGGTTGCTTGAACCATGGCTTTTTGCTCTTTCTTGGATGGTAATCTCATAGTGAGAGGGGTATTCTACAGTACAATTGTGCGTTTGTGGATACCTCTTGGTAACCAAAAAGTAGAAGGATTAAATACACGCAATCAGGATAACCACAACATTCATGAGAAATGATGGATCTCCAACAGCACTCGGCTGCAGCTCACAGCAGCAAAACAACGAAACATCCAATGCAAAAAAAGAGGAGCAACACGCACAGTATGAGACACAAAAGGGACAAGGAAAACAAAAACACAACATAGAAACATTTAACTTAAAAGGTTTAATAAAACCATCAGGACCAATGGGCAGGCGGTATTGACTTAGGGCATAGCAGATGGCTGTCCTAAGAAGAGACTGATTGCCCATTGGTTTCGTTGATTTATGTGTAGTTTTCTTTGTGTATGGTGTTTTGATATCGTATTTAGTGTTTTTATCCCCTTTGCATCTCCTGCTGTGTATGACCTCTTGGTTTCTTCACTTGGGGCTATTTTAATAGTTGGTATTATTAGAAATACCCTCCTTCCATTTAAACTCTGAGTTAAAATTCGAAACTAAATTTATTTGAGAGAGCTGAAAAAATTTTAGCCATTTAAAATATAATATTCTGTCATGAAAATTTAAGTGTTCCAACTCGTTATCTTTTTGAACAATATTTCAAACCACTTCAATGCACCGGACACGTGTTTTTGGATACTTAATCCTCCTCAGTGATGTTTCCAGCCAAATAGATTTTCGGCTGACGCCAATTTTTTTGTGTGTGACGCCCTGTAGTTTGATTTCTTCACATCTTGTTATCTACTTTGCATGGTCCAAATTTCTTGAAGAGTCGATTCGGTAGCAAAGTTTGATATTTCTATGACCTAAATAATCCTAACATAAGTGAAGTCTGGGTTAAGCCTGCAAATTTCAAGTATATTAATCGTTTCTTTTGCATCCTTTGTAGGAAAGATAAAAAACATCTTCACGTGAAAAAGTGGCCGATTTTGTAGAGGATCTTGATTTATTGTTTATTCTATACAGTATTTATAGAGGAGAAGTCGAAATGAGCATTTTTGTTTATCATCCTGCTAGGTTAGATGATGTCGTGTACGTTATTTCTTCTTATGAGACGTTTAACATTCGTGAAATTATGTGCAGCACATGTGAAGAAAAACAAAGTGTCAGTCAATTAGAGGTTGTGGTGGCATTATTTGTTAAATTATCGCAACAACCCCTCCTCCTCAAATAAAAAAATTATAGCAGATAAATTTAAAGCATGGACCAGACATGCACGTTTCGGGTATTTAAACCTCGTCAGTGATCCTCAATCTAAACAGTGTAATATGACAAAAAAGTGTGAACATTATTGCGTGTGTCCAAAAATTTACCGAAAGACGAAGCAGGATGGATGGGATATGATGCTACAGGATCCACGTTTTAGAAATTTCAGCTATATGCCGGTGTGATATAGTAGACCGTCCCCTAGCAGATCCACCCGGGTCGATTTATTATATAATAAGATCCGCTATATAGCAGATCATCTCCCCGGATATTTCACTTATATAGTAGATCGTCCCCGGGGGACATTTCACTATATAGAAGATCATCCTCGTTATAGTAAAACTTCCCCGGAGGATGTTTTACTGTATAATAAATTATCCCCTCCTGTGTTGTGTTTCCGGATTACCATTCAAACGTTTGTTCCATATTCATCTTTGAAGCTCAGAATGTTAAAAAGCAACTTCCTTCTCGGTCTGAAAGGTCATGTCGATACCGACACATACTATTTTCTTTGTGTAAAATGTCAAATCCCTTTGGATCTATACCCCAAGTGGGACAACTGACCAAGGGGGAATGTTTTACTATACAGTGAATCGTCCGGAGGATCTGCTATGGGGGATTATCTAATATACATCACCGGTTAAGAACTCTTTCGAATGACAAAAAATAAATTTAGATAGAATTTATATCTTTACATATATTTTTTTATGCATATAATCGGAGAATGATACCGAAATCAGAATACAAATATCATAACCGAAAGGTTTACATATTTTTTTAAAAATATAAACAAAGAAATCGGAAAAGCAGTCGGAGACTACAACATTTGATCATTGAAACACGAAGGATAACAATGAACATGACTTTTACTCCTTATAAATTGACTACCACATATTTGGATGTCCCCTGTTTTTAAGTAATCATCTCCCCAAGCGGGAGATGCTTACTCTTCCTAGGCACCTGGTCTCACTCCCATATCGGGAGTCCGCTTCTTTTCATATGGTGGAGGTTTTTGTTTGTTTGCTTTGGTTCCTATTTAATCCTATGTTTTTGTTTATCTGAATTATCGATTTCGTGCTGTATACAGGAATATGGTCATTATCCATATTTGTCATTTGCATCGAGCATTACCGACATGACAGATGCACATATTGTGCTCTAAATTATTATGATAAAACGTATTTCGATTCTGATAATCGTTTATCAGTATGTTAAACGTCTTCAAATTCAATAGCATCATTTATCAACAGATAAATTTGCAGCATGGACCAGACATGCACGTTTCGGGTACTCAACCCTTAACCCTCATGTTACATAAAGCTATCATGTGACAGTTTACTTTATTTCATCAATGGACCTTAGAGGTATCTCCCCACAGGTAAAAGACAAGAGAGAGAGATGGAGGTATACATAATCTGAACCTTGGAAGATTTTTCATCATTTTCAGCGTACGAGGTAAAGAACATTATTTAGATTATTCAATTTCTGAATTCGAAGAAAATTGAACTTAAATTTCGAAAAGCATGAAAGTAAAAATATTCACGGGTGATTTTATACGTGCTCGAAAGATGTTAATCTACGTAAACGATGAATCATTTCTCCTTTTTTAAGTTTCTCCCACAGGGGACATATGCAATTTCATATCTTCTTATAAATTGGTTCACGTGACACTTTAAAAAGTATGTTCGCTTTCATGTATCATTTGTTTCTAGGAATATCAATTAGACGATGTCCCTTTCAAAATCTGCAAAGTTCGAGCATGAGCAGGCCAAAATACCATGTGATCACTGTGGGGGAAATGAGGATGCCAAACATTACTGCCTCATCTGTGAGGAGACAATGTGCCCTACATGTAAAGCCATCCATAACAAGGCCCGCGCCACCAGGGACCACAAAGTGGTGCTCAGAGAGGAGAGACACACCAAGGACCAGACCTCCACATTCTGTAAGAAACATCCAGATCAGAAGACCAGTCTCCATTGTGACACATGCGGCGTTCCTGTGTGCTCAAAATGTATAGCTGAAACCCATAATGGTCACCCAATTTCGAACATCTCAAAAATATTACAAGACTTCAAACGGAAAATAGAGGATAGTAAAAATAAAATGGAGTCACAAATGAAAGAAGTAAATGTTTTGATCAAAAAGGGCGATCAAAGTTGGAATGATTATGAAAACAAGATCAAAATTATAGAATCAAGTATTTCGCATGACGCCGCGACATTGCACTCACTTGCAGACAAAATGGCACAAAAAAGAAAAGATGAACTGAGCATAATCAATCATCAAGACAAAGTAACATGGGAAACAGCAAGGGGTCGACTAGACAACGAAAGAATTAAAATATCAAACATCCTGGAACAACATGATAAATGCCTTTCTTCTACAACTACAACTGGTATGGCCGAACTTCTGGAAGAGAGTAAAGGCTTACAAAGCAAACAACTGGATACCATTGAAGCTATTCCACCTTCTTATCAATCACCCTCAAAAACATCCATTGACGGCATGTGGGAAATCATAAAGCAATCCAAATTCCCAAAATGATTAACTGCAGCAAGTTGGAAGTAGGCAAAGCAGAAGTCGTATCGTCGTTCTCCATCGCCATAAGAGGGGAACCATCCATTTGCTATGCTGGAAATGGGCGAGTTTTGTTAGGCACATCACACTCCATGTACATTCATATTGTCAATATACATGGGAAAGTAATAGAAAAGAAAGAAAAATTGATTATCCATAAATGTTTGGCAATAGCTGTTACGGTATGCGGTGATGTCATAATATCTCCAAGAGAAAAAAATGACATTTTTATCCTAACTAGGCAAAACGAGCTGACGCGATTATTGGATACGTCTGGATTTAAGTCGCGATTTATAACTATCACACCGGAACAGGAAATTCTCGTATGTCTGACTAAAGATGACAGGGATGGCAGATCTAACGGTCGAGTTATAATGTGTGATAGTAAAGGAGGTAATCAACGACACATTGGATCAGATGACCTTTATGAGCAGCCTATCCAGGCCGTAGTATTACAGGATGGTGGATTCTGTATCAGTGACCATGGCAAAGAACGTCTGGTTGTGCTGAACACGGATGGGAACGTCAGACAAATCATACAGAACCCACTAGGGTGGTACGGTTTCTGGCCATGGGGAATATGTACAGACAAGGCTGGTAATATCCTGGCTTCTGATCGACGTAACGACTGTGTGTATGTGATAGGGAGGGACATGTCAGTGAGAGAGCTGGTGGGGAGAAAAGAGGGAATCGGAAAACCGATGTGTCTGTGTGTGGATGACGATGATAATCTGTGGATAGCACAGGAAAATGGTGAAATCAAAGTCTTCAAGTATTTAGAAGAAGAATAACTTTTGTAATCAAGACTCTGTTCAACACTTTGACCTTATTTTTGTATTCAGTGTTACAGAAACGTTTAATCAGAATATAAAACGTATCTGCTTATCATTTTATTTGTTGTTTTTTTTTCAGTTCATAAAACATTGTGATATATGTTTAATTTGATTCTTCATCAATCCTCCATTAGTATTATTTCAGAACAAACCCCGTCCGTGTGTAAGTTTGTCCCATATTTAGTAAGACTTATTGTGAAGACTTAAACGCGATTATTAAAAAATGTAGAGATGTATTATGTTTTATGTACGTTTAATTATTCAGATTAAAAAAAGATACTTAAGTGATCTTTTCGGAAATGAAATTAGATTCCAGAACATACATGTACTTATAAGTATAATGTACAAATTTGAATATGAAACAATGCGACCGATGGTTGAAATACTAAGTATATTACGTCTATTTAAGAAATAACAACTAGCTAGCCGTGGTTTATTGTCCAGTAATTCCACGAGTCTCATGAACCAATCAAATTATCACCAAGCCGCGAAGCGGCGAGGTGATAATTTGATTGGTTCATGTGACGAGTGGAATTACTGGACAATGAAACAGGGTTAGCTAGTTGTTATTTCTTTCTAATATAGCACGTGAATGGGCGGAGCTTAGCGCACCGGAAGTTTGTTGGAGATTTTACACCAGGCGAGTTCTAAGGTACATATAGGGAGAAAATCTCTAGGCATATTAGAAAATCATTTTTATCATGCAACTTATTCTGAAAATGAGTGTTTGAATGGATTAGTGTTGAATGGATTGGTATAACAGCTACATCAAATTATAAGAATTATTCAACTCATGAAGATGATTGGTAGTTTTGGCCTGGACACTACAGTTGTCAAGCACCGTTATGATAAAGACATGTGGATATACCAGATTTTAAGGTGTACAAAGGTTATTGGTGCATTATCTCAATATACATCCTTTCATTTTCATATTAACAAAAATTAGAAAATAAAATCTTAAACGTAGGAGTGCTACCTAGATTCTTTCCCACCATTTTGGATTTTCATTTGTTAACATTTATTGATTTTACAACGTTTCACAAACAAGTTACGAACTTATACTAATGTCTCAAGTTCACTCAGATGTTGACGTTAGGGGGTCCTTGGAGCAGCAGGAGACTGCAATACCTGGGAAAACCTCCTAGGACTGGGTTGGCGATCGCCATGCCCTCCCAGATAAGACTCTTGACGAATCTGGGATTCGATCCCGGGACGCTAGAGGTGAGAAGCGAGTGCGTCAAAATTGCGCTAACCCGCCAGTGAATTTACTTTATACGTGTCCGCATGAGACATTTGTCTGTTATGCTATACTGCTTTTATCCGTCTGTCTGATAAAAAAACCATGTCTGGACTTCACCTAGAAAAAAGGAGGGGGTGTACCATTGTACATCTATCATTTGTAAAAATAAAACTTCAACTACAATGCTTTTGATTTTTACATTGAACATGTGGACTTGAATTTCAATGTTGAATCCGACTCCCGTTATGGGGAAAATTAAAAGGGGAAATAAAATCTTGTCTAGACTTCTTCCTTAAAATAAGATTACACAAATTTTAATGGATAGGATTAAACTACAACTGATTCACATTGAATTTAAGATTGGGATCTGATACTCAGAAATGACACGTTGAGTGCGATAAAGGGACAGGGTAAGATAACATTGTCTAGGCATGTCCTCCATATCTATAGAGTTGAAGAAGATCGATAGATGTTACATCATAGTTGTGCAACTGGTTTTTAAAATTGGAATGAAATGGGGTGAATTTGACGGGATCAAAAACTCTTGGTCGAGCCTCCCATTGAATGCAGGTTACAAAATTTTTTCACGGTGTCATACGCAAGGATGTGTCGACATCGACGGCGGGTGCGGCTAGCCAACAGGGGATGCTTACTCCTCCCGGGCACCTGGTCCCACCTCTGGCTTGCTAGGGGTCCGTCGATGTTTGATTTTGCGCTCTATTGTGAGTGCTGTTGAGATTATCGTCAGGATCTTCTTTAACTCATTTGTGTCACACTTATGCCCTTTGCCGTGTGGAGCTCGTAAAAAAGTTCCCCGCGAGGGGTTTGACAGTAAGTGTTTTGAATATACTTCCCTGACATTGTCGCCATAGCACTTTCTATATAGACATAACGTCAGACAGTGCATGAAGTTTTTATATTTTCATTTCCATGCTTCATAAACATCGACGGCGGGTGCGGCTAGCCAACAGGGGATGCTTACTCCTCCCGGGCACCTGGTCCCACCTCTGGCTTGCTAGGGGTCCGTCGATGTTTGATTTTGCGCTCTATTGTGAGTGCTGTTGAGATTATCGTCAGGATCTTCTTTAACTCATTTAGAAAAAGTGTTTATGGGTTTCACTGTTTAAGTCTGTTCTGTTCATATTTTTCATTGTTAGGATAAAGTTTTGAAAAATAATAATCTTCCTTTTATCAACGACTCGTCAAGTCCAAAAAAATGAATCATGCATAATCTGAACCACAGCAAATCACCTCCATGCCTTGAAGTGACAGAAATACACTTTGCATATACTTAATAATAAATCCCTTGCAACATTGTTTCCGGGGGATATAGTACACGGTCGTTCGTGTGTACGTGTGTGCGTCACAAAATCATTGTATGCAGCTTAAAGGGTGAAATATTGATTGGATCTTAACCAAATTTCATACACTGATAGCTTAATTATGACAAGAGGAGGAACCCTATTGATTTTCTATGTCATAGATCAAAGGTCAAGATCACAGATTGGAAAAGGTCAAAATCCTTGTGTACAGCCTAGAGCCCGCGGTTTTGATTGGATTTTAACCAAACTTCATACACTGATAGCATATGACAAAAGGTCTATGCCATTGATGGTCACATGAACACCTCACTCTATGACAAACGTTACGACTTCAATTTCAACATCACAAACTTTCTTTTCTGAGTAGCAACATCCCTTCATCGCCTGCTTATGTCATGTTCATATCTCGATTGATACGTTATACCAGAGCAAGTAGCAAATATAAATATTTTGTTCTGAGAACTCGTCGTCATTCAGATAAGCTTCTCAGTCGGGGATACGTTTGTGATCGACTAACATCGTCACCGAGGAAGTTCTACGGTCGATACGGGGTAATCGCCTTACACTATGATGTCTCACTGTCCAGAACAACGAATGATGGTCTGTCTTAGACCATTTGAACAGTCCAACCACAGACTTTACTTTCATCTTCCGAAATGGAAGTAACCGGATGTGATATTTCTGCTGAATTGAAGCAATGGGTCTTGCTCAATTTGGTACTCTATTGTGAGTGCTGTTGAGATTATCGTCAGGATCTTCTTTAACTCATTTGCATGACGATGTGCATGGATCAGACATGCAGACATGCACTCAACCCTCGTCAGTGATCTTCAATCTAAATAATGTAATATGGCCAAAGAGGGTGAAACTTATTATGTCAAAAAATGTACCGAAAGATATAGCAGGATGGGTAGGATATGATGCTACAGGACCCACGTTTTGGACATTTCAAGAATTTTAGTACCAGAAAATTTTGAATGCCTTGAAAAGACAGACGATCAAACGAAGTTGATCGAACTTGGCTACATGTGCTCTCGGGGACTCCTGGTCCATCAGCAGTGACACTCACCAAGTGGTACAAATGATTAACGTCTTCAAACTCATAAGCATCATTTTACAGCAGATGAATTTAAAGCATGGACCAGACATGCACGTTTCGGGTCAGTGATCCTCAATCTTAACAATGTAATATGACAAAAAAGTGTGAAAATTATTGTGTCCAAAAATGTACCGATAGACGTAGCAGGATAGGTGGGATATGATGCTACAGGATCCATGTTTTAGAAATTTCAGCTATATGCCGGTGTCATATAGCAGACCGTCCCCTAGCAGATCTTCTCCGGATCAATTTACTATATAGTAAGATCCGCTATATAGCAGGTCATCTCCCCGGATATTTCACTTTATATAGTAGATCGTCCCCCGGGGGACATTTCACTATATAGTAGATCATCCCCGTTATAGCAAAACTTCCCCGGAGGATTAAATTATCCCCTTCTGTGTTGTGTTTCCGGATTACCATTCAAACTTTTGTTCCATATTAATCTTTCAAACTTAGAATGTTAAAAAGCAACTTCCTTATCGGTCTAATAGGTCATTTCGATTCGAATTTGACCATACCTACATACTATTTTCTTTGTGTAGAATGTCACATCCCTTTGGATATATACCCCAAGGGGACAACTGATCAAGGGGGGTGTTTTACTATATAGTAGATCGTCTAAGGAACGATCTGCTATGGGGGATTATCTAATATATATCACCGGTTAAGAATTTTATCGAATGACAAAAAATAAATTTAGATAGAATTTATATCTTAACATATATTTTTGTCATGCTTGTAATCAGAGAATGAAACCGAACTCAGAATACAAATATCATTACCAAAAGGTTTACACATTTTTTGAAAAATATAAACAAAGAAATCGGAGAAGCAGTCGGAGACAACAACACTTGATCATAGAAACACGAAGGATAACAATCGACATGGATTTTACTCCTTATAAATTGACTATTTGGATTTATTTCCCCTGTTTTTGCATCGAGCATCACCGACATGGCAAATGCGCATATTGTGCACTAAATTATTATGATAAAAACTTATTTCAATTCTGATAATCGTTTATCAGTAAAGTGCAGATAGCAATCATGTGACAGTTTACTTTGTCAATGTTATCAATGGACTTTAGAAGTATCTACCCACAGGGAAAATAAATAATGTGATTCTTTGAAGTTTTTTTTATCATTTTCAGCCTATGAGGTAATGACATTATTTAGATTATTCAATTTCTGAATTTGAAGAAAATGAATTTTAATTTCGAAAAGCATGAAAGCAAAAATATTCGCACGGTGATATTATACGTGCTCGAATGATTTTCATAGAAGTAAACCTTGATATAATTCTCTTTTATAAGTTTCTCCCAAGGGGGACCTATTTCTCGGAATACAATAATAATTGCATTATTTTTTTAATTGGTTCATGTGACACTTTAAATATAAAAAAAAATGATATTCGCAATAACGTAACATTTGTTTCTGGGAATATTAATTAGACGATGTCCTTGTCAAAATCTGCAAAGGGGTAGGGCCACAAAGCCCGATTTTGGCCCTATTTTGATAAATTTTGAACATTGTACTTCATAGAATTTTTAACTGTGATTTAACATTTTGAAATGTTCTCTACTAAATCACGAATCTTCTTTTTGTAAACATTGCTTTTATCAACACCTTTTAGCCCTTTGAAAACACCAAAATAGGTCATATTCGGCGAAATTGATGCAAAAACTCAATATTTCTATTAAATAAGCAATGGCCGCATGCATTAACTATGATGGAAAATTTATATGTGAAAGATTATCATTATATCCTTTTCTCATAAACATTTTATCTCAGTTAACGCATGCGGCCACATTGAATTATACGACAAAAGACAAAATTCCCAGCAGTTTTCGCCATATTTTGTCAAAAACGTCAAAATGACGTCACTTCATGACGTCATTACAGTTAAAGGGCACATTGTTTGGTGATATTATTCTTTTCATGAAAAGCGGTAAACATTCGTGTATTTTCATGAGAGATATCAAGTATTCCTAATGAAATTTATTTTAAGATAATAAACAAGGGCCGATTTAGGGGTCTCGTGGCCCTACCCCTTTGGAGCATGCGCAGGCCACAATACCATGTGATCACTGTGGTGGAGTGGACGATGTCAAACATTACTGTCTTATCTGCGGGGAAACAATGTGTCCTACATGTAAAGCCATCCATAACAAGGCCCGCGCCACCAGGGACCACCAAGTGGTGCTGAGAGAGGAGAGATGCACCGAGGATCAGGGTTCCACATTCTGTAAGAAACATCCAGATCAGAAGATCAGTCTCCATTGCAACACATGCAACGTTCCTGTCTGTACAAAATGTATAGCCGGAACCCATAATAGTCACAAGTTCTCCGACATCTCACAATTTCATCAGAACCTCAAACGGGAAATAGAAGATAGCAAACGAAAAATGGAGAAAAGAATGAAAGAAGTAAATGGCTTGATTCAAAACGGCGTCCAAAATTGGGAAGATTATGAAAAGAAGGTCAATCGTATAGAATCAAGTATTTCACATGACGCTAAGACATTGTATTCCCTTGTAGACAAACTGACACAAAAAAGAAAGGATGATTTGAACAGCATCAAGCATCAAGACAGAGTAACCTGGGAAACAGCAAAAGGTCGACTCGATGGAGAGAAGACCAAGCTATCAAGAAGCCTGGTGCAACATGATAAATGTATGTCTTCTACGACTGCAATATGTATGGCTGAATTACTCAAGGAGAGTCAAGTCCTTCGATGTAAACGATTAGATCCAATTGAAATTCTCCCACCATTTTATCAAACACCCTCAAATACTTCCGTTGAGGGAATTGGAGAAATCATAAAGCAATCCAAAGTCCCAACAACACTTCACAGCAACAATCTGAAAGTTGGCACACCAAAAGTCATATCGTCTTTCAACAGCACCTTAAAGGGATATCCATCCATTTGCTATGCTGGAAATGGACAGGTTTTTTTAGGTTCTGACCAGTTCAACGATATTCACACAGTCAATAGTAAAGGAAAGATTGTACATAAGAGGAAAGATGTACTTACAAACAAATGCCATTCCCTGGTTGCCACCCATTCAGGGGATATTGTAGTATCTCCAGAGGAAGGAAACTGTATAAACATCCTAGGCAGGAACAATAAGCTGACAACTTTGTTTGATGCCTCTCCATATGAGACACGATCCCTCACTCTCACAGAGAAACAGGAAATACTTGTGTGTTTGAGAAAATATGTCGACGTCAGATCTGAAGGTCGTGTGGTATTGTGTGATGGTATAGGAGGAAATCAGGAACGTATTGGATCAGATGAGCTGTATGAGTACCCTATCCAGGCTGTAGCATTACAGGATGGTGGATTCTTTATCAGCGATCATGGCAAACAACGACTGATGGTTCTGAAAGCAGATGGTAACATCAGACACATCATACAGAATCCACTAGGAATGGAGCCGTTCTGGCCATGGGGAATATGTAAAGACAAGGCTGGTAATATCCTGACTACTGATAGGTGGAATAACTACGTTTATGTGATAGGGAAGGACATGTCAGTCAAAGAGCTGGTGGGGAAAAGAGAAAGAATCACAGAACCTAGGTGTCTGTGTGTGGATGACGACAATAATTTGTGGATAGCACAACACGATGGCGAAATAAAAATTGTCAAGTACTTAGATGTACAGTAACTTTTGTATTGAAGACTCTGTTTAACATTTTGAACTCATTCTCGATATTTGTCCGAGGAGCTTATGATTTGTCTTTTGATATCGTGTAATGTTTATTTTAATCCTTCCTATTCGGTCTTTTTTCTATGTATTTAAGGTTTTTCCAAGAAACTTGTTTAATTTTTGAACATGATAATTTTCACACATTTTGGCCGTATTACATTGTTTAGATTGAAGATCACTAATGGGGTTAAGATACCGAAACGTGCATGTCTGGTCCATGCTGCAAATTTATCTGTTCTTAAATGATGTTATTGAATTTGAAGATGTTTAACATGAATAGTAGTATAACTATCATTAATATTAGTTTGATAAGAGTAAAAAAAAACCCCCTAAATTTCTGTCCAGACTTTAGCTGAATGACTTTTGAGAAAACATACTACATGTACAGTTATTATTCGGAGATTAAGGAAATCAGATACCAGTAAAGGCTTATGATAATAAGTCATTTATAATATGATTCAGGGGAAATCAACAATTTGACGAACGAATAAATACTATATTGAGCAAAAAAAAAATTATCATATTTTGAAAGGCTAAGCAATATACAGATGAAAGGTCAAATTCCTCGAATTAGTGAATTTTATTCAATAATGACTAAGACACTTCCTTTTCATTACTTGGACATTGAATGCACTGATGAGTGTCGAAGTAGAGAGTTTAGAAAATGCTACTCTTCTTTGTTCTGGTTGGCTGCTCCAGGTGGGAAACTGTCTATAAAAAATCTAGGGAGACTTCCTGAAAATGAAATTAATAAAAACAAATTCAGAAACATTAAGCATGAAAATCAGAAGAATGACGCAAAAAATCAGGAAAAACAGGCTTAAAATTTACCGGAAGTCCTATGAAGGTCATGCGCGATTTCGACAATCCATACCACGTTCTAAGGATACCTAAGACGGTGCATGAACGAATCCAAAATTTCATTCGATTGAAACAAGAAATATCGGGACAAGAGGAGGTCGAACAGGAATAATTCCTTTGATTTCAACCATTGATGATGACGTCACACGGACATCAGTTTATCAGGAACTTGACAAAATCGAAAACTGGAAGAGCAAGCAGTTTATCTGTGATTTTTTTCTTTTTTGCTCAGTATACATGTATATCATGTCTGTATTTACTTTACTCTGTCATAAATGATTCTGAAAAAAAGTGTTTGAACGGATTGGTATTACATCAAATTATAAACAAGATCAATATTTAGATATGGAATTTATGTCCGTCATATCCCAATATATTGCAAATTTCTTGTTTCAATACACCAAAAAAAAGGGTAAAACTCATTACTCTATAGTTTCCCTTGAAGATCTAACGTACCTCTCTATGTACTGCATGTCAGTCAGGTGGGGAAAACAGAGGGAATCACAGAACCAAGGTGTCTGTGTGTGGATGACGACAATGATATGTGGATAGCACAATACAATGGGAAAATAAAAGTAGTGAAGTACTTAGAGTAATCTTGTTTGTAATTAAGACTCTATTTAACATTTTGAACTTATTTTTTGTATCTAATGTACCAGAAACCGGGTAAGAGAAACTGGTGAGCGGAACCTAAGTTGTCTCAAAGACTTCAATTGACCAATGATAAAAGCGAATCTTATTGTGACGTCACAGTATTGTCGTCAGAAAACATGGCGTGAGATGGCATGAAACGTTGTTTGAATTCTTTTTTTTTTCTTATGTTTCATGGAAGAAGAAAAAGATATCATCACTTTCTACTTAGTGAGACATAAAAATTTACACTCGTTACGGAAATTTCGGTCACTCGTGTAAATTTTTATGTCTCACTTAGCAAATCGTGATAGAACATATTATTCTTCATACTACTTATAGACTTGCATTTTAGTCACCCTAAGACCCGACATCACTACTTTTGGCGTTATTTCTAACTGTGACGTCATATATCTGCTACAACGTCACAGTTAAAAGTTACGTCAAATATTGTGATGTTGTAAAATGCAAGTTTTTACTGCGGTAATGTGAAAATCGTGTATTAGCGATGAAATAAAAGATGGGTAGATTTCTTCTTCAAATGTAACCTTTATGATCAGTCCACAGTTTATATGAAAGAAGGATTTTTAGTCCTCAATGAAGGTCGTGATGAAAATGACTCTGCCTCGACAAAAATTTGTCCCTAAATAAAAGTTAACAAATTTTCCTTCCTACCAAGCAAAACAAGTCTGGAATGTTTAAATTTGTTGTTATTCAATTCATTTTTCACAAGAATTTGTTTTTGCTGAAAAGTTTTATCATATATACTATACAATTACTGACTTTTGATGAGGTCTACTCGTGACTATACAGACCTGGTCAGGTATTGGCAGACCGAGGCCGAAGGCCGAGGTTAACCAATGCCTGACCAGGTCTGTATAGTCACGAGTTGACCGAAATCAAAAGTCAATAACTGCTTTATTAAATTATCAGGATTTTATTATAATTTGCACTGTAATTATACGCGAAGTCAAAGGTCTAACACTACAAAAATAAACGCACGCACTGGACACGCACGCGTTAATCCCGAATAGACCGCTTTTGAGCGTTAGCGGTCAACTCTCTCTGAGGTACACTCTATCAAACAGCGTCTCCACCAATCAGAAATAAGCAAAATCGGCAATAATTCCTGATCATTTCATAAATGTAATTGTAAAACTTTCCTATGTACAATATTATTGTTCCTTCACTTGAAACTAGTCAGAAATTGTGCAAATTTAGCTCTGTGGGTAAGAACATCTGTCAAAGTAGCACAAAGTCTTGGGGTTCCTTTCCCCCCAAAATTACAAATTTAATCTTTGTCTGTTACAGTATCTGGTGTCATTGGTATGACCTCATGAGTATAGTGAGACTTTCTAGCCTACAATATCTCAGTTGATAACAACATCTGCTAAGATAGCAAATGTCTATTGTTTGATTCCCAAACCGGTCTCATTTTCATCTCCATCTGTTACATGTACACAGTAGAATTATGTCTGTCTTATACAAAAAAAATAAGCGGAAAACAGACAGTTGTTATTTCATAGCCATGACATACTGCACTGCTGAAAAAGTTTAAAGGAGCGTTTTGTCCATTGTAATATAATGATACACAGAATATAATATCTTTTGGGATAAGCAAGGCTACATAATCAAGTTTTATCATGTCTATATGGTTAATCTGTCCAATACAGACATTGGTAATTAAGAAATGACTATGAAATATGTCTTTATACACTTATTTTTATCATATAGATTAAGGGGTAATGAGTGGCTGGTAAGCGAGCTAACTCGCACAGTCAATTACTTCGTTTCAGTTTTCCCGTTAAAGGTGGAGTCAAATTTTACAAATTATCAGAACTCTTTAATAAAGAGATACATAAAAAGGTTGGGGTTTGACTCGCACAAAAACGTTTTCGCACTGGAAATATTCGCATTTGACAACCCTTTACTAGTTCAACGCGGGAATGCACGCACAACTTTTTAAAACATTGAGGATAAAATCCAAATGACTTAATCGCTAAATAATGGGAATATTCACAAAAAATTTAACGGTTAAACGAAAAGACTAGGGCATCTATTTTTTGATATAGCATAGTTTTTATCAGGTCTGGTGCTCTGGATCAGTGGAAATCGTCAAGACTTATTCTTTTTCTTGATGATTTCCTCAAAATTGTATTCCCCTTACCTTAAATTTAATTTTATTTTGCTGATTTTTTCTCATTTAGAAATTCTAAATAATTCTTAAAAGGATCAGGTTTTTATTCGAAAATGAGAAGGAAATGACATGTTGTGTGATTGCCTTTACTTCACAGGAATGTATTATACAGGAAAGATAACTCTAGCAACTTATGTATTTGAAACTTTGAAACTGATCAGATTTGCCGAGCTGTAACATAAAAGTACTGATGGATACCTCAGTGTTTCATGCTTTTTTCTGCTTTTTACGTCCCAGTACATGAATATTACATAAGTTGCATCCCCCCAAAAATATTCTGCAACAGTAAATTTTTGAGATTTTATTAGGTGTACAAATTTTGTGCATTGTCTCATGAGACTGTCATCATCTTCAATGTCAGTTTCTGATGAAGTATTGATGGAAAGGTGTATCAAAATTACTGTCATATGCTTCAAAATCACTCATATTTTCAGTAAATAATTACAAATAACTGAAAAAAGTTATTCAGATTCTTAATTTTTTTCTGTCATTTATACAAGCAGACCCTCGTTACCCCTTAAGCAGCTGCAAACATGTGTGATATGAAATTAGAAACTTTGTTCTCTTAATTTTTTTGAGCAGTGTATTTTGAAAATGTATTGTATTACACATATTACATTTTGGTTATATAAATATTACAGTATTCTGAAAGAAGTGATACCATTGTCGTCATACATGTGGTGAACCTAATATGCCACTTTCAGATATGAGACTTATGTACCTTTTATAAGTTGATCTGAATCGCCATACATAAATACACATTTTAAATAAACAGGATAAAAAGGTTTTATTCTATTTGCCATGATTCCTGTGTAGGTATAGTGTAAATAAGATATTTTGATAAGTAGGTCAAAGGTCAAGGTCATTATGTCAAGAGTACCAAATTTTAAAAGCCTTCTCCATATAGAATCCACCTTTAAGATAATGGAACACCATGCCTCAGACTGAAAAAGATAAAAGTCTTATATTCTTAAAGAAGGTCAAAGACCAGAGTCAAGGTTACCAGGTCAAAAGTCATGGTGCAAAGCAAAATGTTCTGGTAAAAGAGAACGTACACATGAAGCATTAATGTTCTATGTCTTATAGTTGATCAAAATCAGCTCTACTTAGATGTCAAGGTCGCTAGCTTCAAAAATGTGATATTGTAAAAATTGAAAGGTAGCCACCTACATGTATTTACCTGGTTCAGCTTTGTCAGATTACTTTTTGCACATAGTCTAGTACCATGCAAAGGCCTGTCTGTCACGTGGTGATTCATGATTGTTTGTGTGGCCAGAGAATGTGTACAGAGCAACACTGTTCACTATGTATTGGCTTTTCCCGTCTATTCATCTGCAACAATGTAGCAAAGATTCAGCAAATCTCAAATGAGGGCATGTCATACCGTACCGTCTCGTTCCGTCGTCCGTTATTAACTTTTCATTTTCGACTTCTTTCCCGAACCTCTTGAAGAATTTTGATGAGACTTTGTACACATGATGTACGTATCGCCTACCAAAATTGTGCTAGAGATTCACGTCCTTTCGGGGTTGAATCCAGGTTGGCCCAAACTGTCCAAAAAGATTACACCTTCTTTATTTTCCCCATAACCTTTGAACTCCTTGGAATAGCTGACGAGGGTTAAGTACCCGAAACGTGCATGTCTGGTCCACGTTGCCAATTTATCTGTTCTTAAATGATGCTATTCAATTTGAAGACGTTTACATTTAGGAATGTAAAATTTTGTGTATTTACTTTCAATTTTTTAATGATTGTTTCCTTATATATACTTGTAATAGAGACCGGAGTTTCATACAATTTCACTTGTTTTCCGATATCGTTAAAAGTATTTTGATGAAACTTGATATACATAATACACTAGAAAGATAATGTTCGAGAACCTTATCGATTTAGAGGTGGACAATTAGTCTGAAAGAGTACTCTGGTCAACAATTTTTTTCTTCTATTTCTTTGAATAACTTAAACAGGTATGGTTTCGTGTTTTCATTTCCTGCATATTTATCAGATTTAAGTTACTTTATGCTTTGATATTAATTTCGTGCGAGAATTTATTCATTTGACTTTCCAAGATTATTTCCTATAGTGACACACTGGAGTTGGACACTGTGTTCAATATTGTCACATTAAGAAATATGTTATGAATCCAACTCTATTCAAATGACCGAAAGGTTAGCATGACTATAAATGTTGTTTAAACAAATAAATGTAATGATCGCTGTGCGATATAAGTCCCCTACCGGCGGCATGAAATATATGTCCTGCATCTCTGCTCATCAGTTCATTATCTGCAACAACAGCCAATAAAAGTCTGGGAAACTGAATTCATGAAATTTGCTAAGTCCATGGCCATAACTCTTGTGAAAATTAGTCAATCAAAATTAAATTAAAAAATTAAAAAAATGGAAACCAAACTCAAACTTGGTCTGTATCACACTGAGATGTATTCATATACCAAAAATCAGTCCATTTTTTACAATAGAACCGAAGAAAAATCCGGAAAACTGAAATTTTCATAAAATTTGCTACATGTAAGTCCAAGGGCCATAACTCTTGTAAAATTAGGTCAATCAAAAGCAAACTCAAACTTGATCTGTATCACATTGAGATATATCCACATACCAAAAATGAGTTCAATATATGCAACAACAGCGAAAAAAGTCCGGAAAACTGAAAATGGGACAGACGGACGGACGGATGGACAGACAGACAGACCAAGAGGAACTAAGAGTCCCCTTCGGCGATGCCGGTAGGGGACTAAAATAAAAAAAAAACAATTCAACAAAAAAAAAAAAAACAACAAGTTAAATTCGACAATATACATATTACAGTTACATTTTCACTCCGAACTAGTTACATGTCATGCGATTAATGGTTCTTAACGTTATTCTAATCTTCTATATATAAAACTTTCAACAGTGGGAGAAACAGGAAGAATTAATGGATCGACATTGGAGCGTTCATTTACTAACTTCGAAATCTATATCGACAGTCTTCCGGCCTTAGTTTGAGAAATGGAGGACGCACTTTTAAAATTCTTGCATTCAGTGAATATGTAGACCAGGTAAAAATATGATATGATTGAGATAAAAATTATTCAATAATTGATTTCACAATAAAGAAAATTAATGTTCATTAAAGTGAAAATTCAACCTACTTTCGTTTTGAGGGAAAATTATTCAAGTTCTTGTGTTTATATTTCAACAAGTATTAGCTTTCCATAAAAGCTTGGTCGATATCAACATTTATTTAATCTCGCAATAATTTTTTTCGTCGAAATAGGTTAAAAAATTGACTCTTAGAATAAAGAGTAAAGAGAAGAACTAGTAAAGCTTTGCATGAATTCATAAAAAAAAACTGGATACACAATGGAAACTAAATATGTGTTGATCATATTGAAAAGTTAGGAAATAGATACATTTACACTAGTCAACTCAGGATGCAATACTCATCATAGTCATTCATAAATTCCTTGGCCCGGGCCTTAGGAAAATTCCATTATTAACTTGACAATCAAAAGCCTTTCTGTATATATGAATTCGCTGGAAAAGCGGAATAAGAATTTTGGGGGAAATAGGGGAAACTTCTAAAAGCTTTCTTTTAATTACGCACATGCTGCTTATCGATTTTTTTTACCGCTCATTAATTTCTTTGTTGCACTTTTTATCAATTTGTCTTTGGTAAGAAAATAAACAAACAAACAAAATGGTATATCCTCAACAAAACACCTAAGTTCGATCAGCTGGACGGTGAGAAACTTTTAGCCCACTGGCACCTCGCATTCAAAGTGGCCAAACGTTTTCTTTGCTGCAATCGATCTAAGGATCCTGAAATGTCATCAAGGATTTCAGTTGAAGGCATAGGGTTCAGTGCATCACTCACCAATTTGTCTTAAAGTAAAAATTGTTAGAGAAAAAAATATGTAAATATTAAGTTAATCTGCAATATTTAAATTCAGAACTGCGCTACCAAAGCGTTGTCATGACGACTGTCCTATTTTTGTGAAGCGGAAAAAGTGCAAGGACATCAGACTGCATGTCTCTGGTCACGTGTTTTTCACTGGTCGTTTCTTACTTAAAGGATCTATTGCATCTTGGAATCTGATGGAATCAATTCGGTAGTATCTGTGTCCATGGGATGATTGATAGCATTGGACATAATGTTGTCCTACGACACTGATGGTCACATGAAACCTCACTCTATGACAAACGTGACGACTACAATTTCAGCATTACAAACTTTCCTTTTCTGAGTAGCAACATCCCTTCATCGCCTGCTTATGGCGTGTTCATATCTCAGTTGATACGATATGCCAGAGCAAGTACCAAATATACGGATTTTGTTCTGAGAGCTAGGCGTCTTAAAGATAAGCTTCTCAGTCAGGGATATGTTTGTGACCGACAAACATCGTCACTGAGGAAGTTCTACGGTCGATATGGGGAACTCGTCATACGCTATGATGTCCCACTCTCCAGAATGGTGGATGATATTCTGTCATAGACCATTTGAACCATCCAACCAAAGATTGTACTCTATGTCTTCCGAAATGGAAGTAACCGGATGTGACAGTTCTACCGAAATGAAGCGGCGGGTGTTGCATGCAAGCAGGAGATGCTTACTCATCCTGGGCACCTGGTCTCACACCCATATCGGGAGTTCGCTTCTTTTCATATGGCTGAGGTTTTTGTTTGTTTGCTTTGGTTCCTGTTTTATCCTGATTTTGTATGCCTTCGGTTTCTGATTTTCTGAATTATCGATTTTGTGCTGCATACAGGGATATGATCATTATCCATATTTGTCATCTACAAATCTAGTAGGTCGACCAACAATGACAGTCTTCTTAATTATAGCGTAGGTCAATGTGAAGGTTTTGAATCATTCTTCCTCTCGAGATGAATCAGTACTTTCGTCGATATAATTGTCTGCAAATCGACAAATTCTTCTATAGAAAAAAACTAAAGGTCGAACATGTTTTTACCCTAGTAGTTTCATATGCAAAGTTAGTCAAGCGCGGATTTAGAGGCAGAGGGAGGGATCCAGGACTCCATGGAATTAAACCCGTTCTTCTTATTTGTTAATCGAATTGGATACCCTCTGAATGAGGTGATGGTTAAAGTGTGGATCTAGAGAGGAGGTGGGTTAAGATGTCAGACCCCCCCCCCCCCCGAGTTTACCTAGGTATATATTTTTTTCAAAACCATACGCCCTTGACTCCTGGAATAAAAAATCTAAATCCATCGATGAGGTTCATATTAAATCTGCTTTTGTGTGACGTCATCTTACAGTGAGGAGGTTGTTTTACACCACATTTGTACGTTCTTCGAGACCTCTAGGTAACTGGAGAAGTGAGAGGGTTGTGCGCACGTAATCCAGGATAACCACACCGTCTGCTATTTACTTGGCAGATGGCCGTCCTAAGTCGGCACCGGTTGCCCATTGGTCTCGTTGGTTTATGTGTAGTCTTTTATGTTTCTATGTTGTGAGTTGGTGTTCCTTGTCCCTTTTGCGTCTCTTTCTGTGGGTATCTGTTCTGTGTTTTTTTGCATGGGTGTTTTGGGATTTTGCTGTGGGTGCTGCAACCTAGTGTTGTTGGAGATCCCCTCCTTTCTTTTATATCTACACTTATTTCGTGTTGCAGTGTGGAGTTGGTAATACAATTCCCCGTGACGCGATGTTTGAAGTGTTTTAATTCCATTTCATTCTCTAACTTGACTTTGTTGTAGTGTCTTCCATGCAGGATCTCTACTCACCCTTCTTTGATCATCTCACTATGGCATTTTTAAGGTCGCCTCGTATTAAACTTACTCCTTTGAGATTACCCTCTATCACTACAGTAACTTTCCCATCATCGACTTTTAACAGTAATAAACTTTTTTCCTCACCCAGAGTACTTCTTTCACCTCTTAAATTGAAATCCCGTAGACGTATTACACCTACTTCTCCATCTGCAGGCTCTACATTTAACAACAAACATAGAGGGTTCTCAGCAGTTTCTACGTGCAAAGGGAAAAGATGCGGTATGTGTCCGCTCATCAATTGCAATTCCACAATTAAATCAAGTGTTAACGGGCAGACTTTTAAAATTGAGATTGAAAACGACATCGATTGATCGTACCAAGATGTTATTTATGTTATAACATGAAACGCTAGGGGATGTGGCGCCCAATATGTTGGAGAAACAGGTCAGGCCTTAAAATCTCGTTTTAGAAGTCATTCGTATCAGATAAGAAACTCACATCACAAAAAACAAAGAAATTTCCTTTATAATCACTTCGTTAAATACAATCATTCCATTTCGGATATAACTATTACACCGGTTCAGTCTTTTTCTAAACTTAAAAATCTTAGTAAAACGGAAATTAAAAAACGCCGACTACAAGCTGAACTTGCCTGGATCACAAAACTCCAAACTGCGTACCCCTTTGGTCTAAACGATCAAATTTATGGACAAGGCAACATTTCCTCGACGTCAACTAATATTAATGTATTTTCAATCCGCCCAAACACTAAACGGAAGCATAGGTCTCACGGAAGACGACGAAACCGAAAACTCAGAATAAGATCTAGATTACACCGTACCCTCAACGATCTTCTTATCATTGCTCGCAACGGCGGCAGACATGAACTGCTTCATGCTCTCTCATCAGTTCCAGCAGTTCAATTGAAATCTATCTTGGATGAAGCACTGGTTGCATTCTTAAGAAATACGGATTGATTCAGACTTAATATCATTGTTGCATTCGCACAGAATAAACTTTATCCAGTTGTTAAAAACATCCCACCTAAAAAACGATTCTTAAAAATTCCATTTATTAACAAAGGATTCGATCTTCTTAACATCTCTAATATTTTTCGGGATCATCGTGTACAAAGTGCTATTCCTCAATATTTTGAAAATTTAGAACCTCCTCTTATTTGTTACAAATATAAGAGACCTATTCGAAATTTCGTTTTTAACTGCAACAAAGTTACATCAGATCCTAAAATACTTGAATCATGTCCTGCTTCTTGAGAATGTGCAACATCTGAATATCTATATAAACCAGCTGGTCATATTATTACAGGTGACTTTTCAATTATCCAAGACAGGCAGCTCCGTAGTCTTCTCAAAAAAGGACCTAAGTATAGAATCCCGTCCAAGATAGATTTTATTAAATGTCGCGAAGTACTAAAGGAAGCCTTAGATAACTATACCAAACGATGGTGTAAATCGGAAGGAGTCGAATCGCATTCTCTGAATGACTGGAAAAACCTCATTTTGGACATTACTGACATTCGAATAGACAACTTCCACAAAAATCCTCATCTTTTTGAAAATCCAAGTTCTAGATCTGAAAGATATTTTAAATCCAAATTACGTAATTTACAAGAAAAATTTGTCTTCGCTCCTGCAGATAAAGCAGCCAACAACACCATAATCATATGAAAACTTTACTATATATCAACTTTAGTTTCGGAACTTTCGTCTACAAATACTTATATCAAAAGCAATGAAAGTGTCCCTAACATTTTGAGCAAACATAGCAGTGAAATTTCTGCACAAATCTCCTTACAAATTTAGATACATTGCTAATTCTAGCAACTGCTCAACTACAAGTTTGTCTAGACATCTGACGTCAGCCCTCACGGCGGTAAAGGAACACGTTGCAAAATATTGTGAAACTGTTCTTAACAGGAATGATGTAAATTTATTTTGGTCTATAAAAAATTCCGGGGATGTGATTGACAAGATAAAATCTAGAAATTTTCAAGCCAATACGATTGCTTCATACGATTTTTCAAATATGTACACCACGCTTCCTCACGACAAGATCAATGATCAATTGTCCAAACTCATTAAATGGTGCTATAATCGAGAGGGGAAAATTTATATTTGTACATCTGAATCAAAGGGTTTCTTTTCCGCTACAGAATACAAATCATACAAATCATGGACATGTAGCAACCTGTGTAGTGCCTTGTCCTTCCTCTTGGACAACATTTATGTAAGATTTGGTGAGAATCTCTACAAGCAGGTTGTAGGGATTCCTATGGGTACAAATTGTGCGCCTCTTGTTGCAGATTTATTTTTATACACATATGAAAAGGAATTTATTCAAAATCTTCAAAAGCAAAGAAAACATGATGATGTGAAATGCTTCATTAGTACTTCTAGGTACCTGGATGATATTCTTACTATCGATAATCCTGTTTTTGAAAAGTATAAAGATGTTATTTATCCACAAGAATTGACTCTAAACAAGGCAAACTTTACAGACACTGAAACACCATTTTTGGACCTAAATATCAAAATTGTCAATGGAGAAATTCATACAAGTGTATATGACAAACGAGATGATTTTGGATTCAACATAGTAAATTTCCCCTGGCTTGACGGTGATGTCCCTAGATTACCGTCATACGGTATCTATATTTCACAGCTCCTCCGGTATGCTAGAGCATGTACTGATGTTTTGGATTTTCATAATAGAAATCTACAAATTACAAAGAAACTTTTAGGTCAAGGTTTTCGCTTTCACAAACTAGTAAAGACTTTCTGGAAATTTTACAAAAATTATGATCAACTTCTTTTGAAATTCGGACCCATAAAAGCAACGGAGTATATTACTTTAGGTATTTCACAACCTGCATTTTATGGTGACATAATTAACAAAATAAGAAGGATCAAAGGTAGACAGCATATGTATCGAAAATGCGTCAGAGTCATCAAACGCCTTTTATACCGTGGATATGATCCTAATGTCACCAGACGGACACTAAGCTTGGTACTTGACCAATATACAGTCTTGTACGAGCGCATTCTTAAGACTTGCACTCTGACTGACTGTGACGACGGGACTCCATGACGGGTCCTGTCCAAACCTCTTTAGAGAAGACAGGGCCCCGACCACCTGTCCTCTCTGAATGTCAGTCGGACTCCTCGGGTGCTTACATACATGAGCTCGCTACAGCCGGCAGAGCACGGACTGTATTACGCATGCCCTCTTTTTATATCCATTTACATATTCATCTGTGTCTCTGGGGCCTCTGCGTTTCGCGGTCTTGTTTGTGTGACGTCATCTTACAGTGAGGAGGTTGTTTTACACCACATTTGTACGTTCTTCGAGACCTCTAGGTAACTGGAGAAGTGAGAGGGTTGTGCGCACGTAATCCAGGATAACCACACCGTCTGCTATTTACTTGGCAGATGGCCGTCCTAAGTCGGCACCGGTTGCCCATTGGTCTCGTTGGTTTATGTGTAGTCTTTTATGTTTCTATGTTGTGAGTTGGTGTTCCTTGTCCCTTTTGCGTCTCTTTCTGTGGGTATCTGTTCTGTGTTTTTTGCATGGGTGTTTTGGGATTTTGCTGTGGGTGCTGCAACCTAGTGTTGTTGGAGATCCCCTCCTTTCTTTGACATGGATGGTCCTAGACTTCTATCACACGGTAATTAACATTTTCAGACATCCGATATGCTTGTTTTGGTTAAAATGAGCTAAAAACTATAGACTACAACTTAAAGTTCATGGATCTCGATATCATAGATTTCTTTTGATAAATTCGTCTGGAGATTTTACAGAAATAATCTTTGCTCCTTTCGAGATTTTTTTTACTATTTTCGGTATCACAGTACGAACTTTTTCGAATACATTTGACGTTGATTTTTTGAGACTGTAGAAAAACTCGCCTTTTTGATTTTACATTGTATCCCGAAAATATCATAAGATAAGAAAGAGCAAGATCAATAACATATCTACAGTTTTGTACATTATTTTGATCAGCATTGTATGTAAACGTCTTCAAATTGAATAGCATCATTTAAGAACAGATAAATTGGCAACGTGGACCAAACATGCACGTTTCGGGTACTTAACCCTCATCAGTGATCCTAAATCTAAACAATGTAATAAGCCAAAAAAGTATGAAAGTTACTATGTCGAAAAAGTGTACCGAAAGACGTAGCAGGATGGGTGGGATATGATGCTACAGGACCCACTTTTTAGAAATTTCAAGAAATTTTGATAACAGAAATTTAGAATGCGTTGAAGAAACGATCAACCGAAATTGATCGAACTTGGCTACATGTGCCCTCGGGGACTCCTGGTCCACCAGCAGTGACACTCACCAAGTGGTATAAATGTAAACGTCTTCAAATTGAATAGCATCATTTAAGAACAGATAAATTGGCAACGTGGACCAAACATGCACGTTTCGGGTACTTAACCCTCATCAGTGATCCTAAATCTAAACAATGTAATAAGCCAAAAAAGTATGAAAGTTACTATGTCGAAAAAGTGTACCGAAAGACGTAGCAGGATGGGTGGGATATGATGCTACAGGACCCACTTTTTAGAAATTTCAAGAAATTTTGATAACAGAAATTTAGAATGCGTTGAAGAAACGATCAACCGAAATTGATCGAACTTGGCTACATGTGCCCTCGGGGACTCCTGGTCCACCAGCAGTGACACTCACCAAGTGGTATAAATGTAAACGTCTTCAAATTGAATAGCATCATTTAAGAACAGATAAATTGGCAACGTGGACCAAACATGCACGTTTCGGGTACTTAACCCTCATCAGTGATCCTAAATCTAAACAATGTAATAAGCCAAAAAAGTATGAAAGTTACTATGTCGAAAAAGTGTACCGAAAGAGGTAGCAGGATGGGTGGGATATGATGCTACAGGACCCACTTTTTAGAAATTTCAAGAAATTTTGATAACAGAAATTTAGAATGCGTTGAAGAAACGATCAACCGAAATTGATCGAACTTGGCTACATGTGCCCTCGGGGACTCCTGGTCCACCAGCAGTGACACTCACCAAGTGGTATAAATGTAAACGTCTTCAAATTGAATAGCATCATTTAAGAACAGATAAATTGGCAACGTGGACCAAACATGCACGTTTCGGGTACTTAACCCTCATCAGTGATCCTAAATCTAAACAATGTAATAAGCCAAAAAAGTATGAAAGTTACTATGTCGAAAAAGTGTACCGAAAGACGTAGCAGGATGGGTGGGATATGATGCTACAGGACCCACTTTTTAGAAATTTCAAGAAATTTTGATAACAGAAATTTAGAATGCGTTGAAGAAACGATCAACCGAAATTGATCGAACTTGGCTACATGTGCCCTCGGGGACTCCTGGTCCACAAGCAGTGACACTCACCAAGTGGTATAAATGTAAACGTCTTCAAATTGAATAGCATCATTTAAGAACAGATAAATTGGCAACGTGGACCAAACATGCACGTTTCGGGTACTTAACCCTCATCAGTGATCCTAAATCTAAACAATGTAATAAGCCAAAAAAGTATGAAAGTTACTATGTCGAAAAAGTGTACCGAAAGACGTAGCAGGATGGGTGGGATATGATGCTACAGGACCCACTTTTTAGAAATTTCAAGAAATTTTGATAACAGAAATTTAGAATGCGTTGAAGAAACGATCAACCGAAATTGATCGAACTTGGCTACATGTGCCCTCGGGGACTCCTGGTCCACAAGCAGTGACACTCACCAAGTGGTATAAATGTAAACGTCTTCAAATTGAATAGCATCATTTAAGAACAGATAAATTGGCAACGTGGACCAAACATGCACGTTTCGGGTACTTAACCCTCATCAGTGATCCTAAATCTAAACAATGTAATAAGCCAAAAAAGTATGAAAGTTACTATGTCGAAAAAGTGTACCGAAAGACGTAGCAGGATGGGTGGGATATGATGCTACAGGACCCACTTTTTAGAAATTTCAAGAAATTTTGATAACAGAAATTTAGAATGCGTTGAAGAAACGATCAACCGAAATTGATCGAACTTGGCTACATGTGCCCTCGGGGACTCCTGGTCCACCAGCAGTGACACTCACCAAGTGGTATAAATGTAAACGTCTTCAGATTGAATAGCATCATTTAAGAACAGATAAATTGGCAACGTGGACCAAACATGCACGTTTCGGGTACTTAACCCTCATCAGTGATCCTAAATCTAAACAATGTAATAAGCCAAAAAAGTATGAAAGTTACTATGTCGAAAAACTGTACCGAAAGACGTAGCAGGATGGGTGGGATATGATGCTACAGGACCCACTTTTTAGAAATTTCAAGAAATTTTGATAACAGAAATTTAGAATGCGTTGAAGAAACGATCAACCGAAATTGATCGAACTTGGCTACATGTGCCCTCGGGGACTCCTGGTCCACCAGCAGTGACACTCACCAAGTGGTATAAATGTAAACGTCTTCAAATTGAATAGCATCATTTAAGAACAGATAAATTGGCAACGTGGACCAAACATGCACGTTTCGGGTACTTAACCCTCATCAGTGATCCTAAATCTAAACAATGTAATAAGCCAAAAAAGTATGAAAGTTACTATGTCGAAAAAGTGTACCGAAAGACGTAGCAGGATGGGTGGGATATGATGCTACAGGACCCACTTTTTAGAAATTTCAAGAAATTTTGATAACAGAAATTTAGAATGCGTTGAAGAAACGATCAACCGAAATTGATCGAACTTGGCTACATGTGCCCTCGGGGACTCCTGGTCCACAAGCAGTGACACTCACCAAGTGGTATAAATGTAAACGTCTTCAAATTGAATAGCATCATTTAAGAACAGATAAATTGGCAACGTGGACCAAACATGCACGTTTCGGGTACTTAACCCTCATCAGTGATCCTAAATCTAAACAATGTAATAAGCCAAAAAAGTATGAAAGTTACTATGTCGAAAAAGTGTACCGAAAGACGTAGCAGGATGGGTGGGATATGATGCTACAGGACCCACTTTTTAGAAATTTCAAGAAATTTTGATAACAGAAATTTAGAATGCGTTGAAGAAACGATCAACCGAAATTGATCGAACTTGGCTACATGTGCCCTCGGGGACTCCTGGTCCACCAGCAGTGACACTCACCAAGTGGTATAAATGTAAACGTCTTCAAATTGAATAGCATCATTTAAGAACAGATAAATTGGCAACGTGGACCAAACATGCACGTTTCGGGTACTTAACCCTCATCAGTGATCCTAAATCTAAACAATGTAATAAGCCAAAAAAGTATGAAAGTTACTATGTCGAAAAAGTGTACCGAAAGACGTAGCAGGATGGGTGGGATATGATGCTACAGGACCCACTTTTTAGAAATTTCAAGAAATTTTGATAACAGAAATTTAGAATGCGTTGAAGAAACGATCAACCGAAATTGATCGAACTTGGCTACATGTGCCCTCGGGGACTCCTGGTCCACCAGCAGTGACACTCACCAAGTGGTATAAATGTAAACGTCTTCAAATTGAATAGCATCATTTAAGAACAGATAAATTGGCAACGTGGACCAAACATGCACGTTTCGGGTACTTAACTCTCATCAGTGATCCTAAATCTAAACAATGTAATAAGCCAAAAAAGTATGAAAGTTACTATGTCGAAAAAGTGTACCGAAAGACGTAGCAGGATGGGTGGGATATGATGCTACAGGACCCACTTTTTAGAAATTTCAAGAAATTTTGATAACAGAAATTTAGAATGCGTTGAAGAAACGATCAACCGAAATTGATCGAACTTGGCTACATGTGCCCTCGGGGACTCCTGGTCCACCAGCAGTGACACTCACCAAGTGGTATAAATGTAAACGTCTTCAAATTGAATAGCATCATTTAAGAACAGATAAATTGGCAACGTGGACCAAACATGCACGTTTCGGGTACTTAACCCTCATCAGTGATCCTAAATCTAAACAATGTAATAAGCCAAAAAAGTATGAAAGTTACTATGTCGAAAAAGTGTACCGAAAGACGTAGCAGGATGGGTGGGATATGATGCTACAGGACCCACTTTTTAGAAATTTCAAGAAATTTTGATAACAGAAATTTAGAATGCGTTGAAGAAACGATCAACCGAAATTGATCGAACTTGGCTACATGTGCCCTCGGGGACTCCTGGTCCACCAGCAGTGACACTCACCAAGTGGTATAAATGTAAACGTCTTCAAATTGAATAGCATCATTTAAGAACAGATAAATTGGCAACGTGGACCAAACATGCACGTTTCGGGTACTTAACCCTCATCAGTGATCCTAAATCTAAACAATGTAATAAGCCAAAAAAGTATGAAAGTTACTATGTCGAAAAAGTGTACCGAAAGACGTAGCAGGATGGGTGGGATATGATGCTACAGGACCCACTTTTTAGAAATTTCAAGAAATTTTGATAACAGAAATTTAGAATGCGTTGAAGAAACGATCAACCGAAATTGATCGAACTTGGCTACATGTGCCCTCGGGGACTCCTGGTCCACCAGCAGTGACACTCACCAAGTGGTATAAATGTAAACGTCTTCAAATTGAATAGCATCATTTAAGAACAGATAAATTGGCAACGTGGACCAAACATGCACGTTTCGGGTACTTAACCCTCATCAGTGATCCTAAATCTAAACAATGTAATAAGCCAAAAAAGTATGAAAGTTACTATGTCGAAAAAGTGTACCGAAAGACGTAGCAGGATGGGTGGGATATGATGCTACAGGACCCACTTTTTAGAAATTTCAAGAAATTTTGATAACAGAAATTTAGAATGCGTTGAAGAAACGATCAACCGAAATTGATCGAACTTGGCTACATGTGCCCTCGGGGACTCCTGGTCCACCAGCAGTGACACTCACCAAGTGGTATAAATGTAAACGTCTTCAAATTGAATAGCATCATTTAAGAACAGATAAATTGGCAACGTGGACCAAACATGCACGTTTCGGGTACTTAACCCTCATCAGTGATCCTAAATCTAAACAATGTAATAAGCCAAAAAAGTATGAAAGTTACTATGTCGAAAAAGTGTACCGAAAGACGTAGCAGGATGGGTGGGATATGATGCTACAGGACCCACTTTTTAGAAATTTCAAGAAATTTTGATAACAGAAATTTAGAATGCGTTGAAGAAACGATCAACCGAAATTGATCGAACTTGGCTACATGTGCCCTCGGGGACTCATGGTCAACCAGCAGTGACACTCACCAAGTGGTATAAATGTAAACGTCTTCAAATTGAATAGCATCATTTAAGAACAGATAAATTGGCAACGTGGACCAAACATGCACGTTTCGGGTACTTAACCCTCATCAGTGATCCTAAATCTAAACAATGTAATAAGCCAAAAAAGTATGAAAGTTACTATGTCGAAAAAGTGTACCGAAAGACGTAGCAGGATGGGTGGGATATGATGCTACAGGACCCACTTTTTAGAAATTTCAAGAAATTTTGATAACAGAAATTTAGAATGCGTTGAAGAAACGATCAACCGAAATTGATCGAACTTGGCTACATGTGCCCTCGGGGACTCCTGGTCCACCAGCAGTGACACTCACCAAGTGGTATAAATGTAAACGTCTTCAAATTGAATAGCATCATTTAAGAACAGATAAATTGGCAACGTGGACCAAACATGCACGTTTCGGGTACTTAACCCTCATCAGTGTTCCTAAATCTAAACAATGTAATAAGCCAAAAAAGTATGAAAGTTACTATGTCGAAAAAGTGTACCGAAAGACGTAGCAGGATGGGTGGGATATGATGCTACAGGACCCACTTTTTAGAAATTTCAAGAAATTTTGATAACAGAAATTTAGAATGCGTTGAAGAAACGATCAACCGAAATTGATCGAACTTGGCTACATGTGCCCTCGGGGACTCCTGGTCCACCAGCAGTGACACTCACCAAGTGGTATAAATGTAAACGTCTTCAAATTGAATAGCATCATTTAAGAACAGATAAATTGGCAACGTGGACCAAACATGCACGTTTCGGGTACTTAACCCTCATCAGTGATCCTAAATCTAAACAATGTAATAAGCCAAAAAAGTATGAAAGTTACTATGTCGAAAAAGTGTACCGAATATATATACTGACCGACCGTGTCAACGGAACTCCACAAAAGAGGTGTGCCAATTAATGTGATTAGTTTTATATGTCTCCTTGTTCCCTGTTGTCGTTGGTTTTCCTCATGTCCGTTTTTTGTTTTAATATTGCGACTGTGTTCCACTCTCTGTCATTGCAATAATGCCGAAGGGCTCCAACTCTATACCTTCTTGAAGAAAATTCCAAACCAATTTCCATGCACCAGACACGTGTTTCGAATATTAAATTCTCATCAGCGATGCTTCCAATGGAGCCACCAAGTTAGGTGTCTTAACCTGATATTTTATCCATATACTGTCTTCGATCAAATAATTAAAATTCCTGAATCAAATGCATGCATGCAACGATAAAAAGTGTCCAACAAAAGTACATCCAACAATAATACATGTAATATGTACCCAACAGGAAATTCAATTTAAATTATTCTCATTCCAGGAAATTCATCTTGACGATGTCGCTATCAAAGTCTGCAAATTTCGAGCATGAACAGACCACAATACAATGTGATCACTGTGGTGGAATTGAGGATGTCAAACATTACTGTCTCAGCTGTGAGGAAACAATATGTCCTACATGTAAAGCCATCCACAACAAAGCCCGCGCCACCAGGGACCACCAAGTGGTGCTCAGAGAGGAGAGACACACCAAGGACCAGGGCTCCGCATTCTGTAATAAACACCCAGATCAAAAGATGAGCCTCCAATGTGACACATGTAACGTTCCTGTGTGTACAAAATGCATAGTTGAAACCCATAATGGTCACAAATTCTCCGACATCTCAGAAATGCTGCAAAACTTCAAACGAGAAATAAAGGATAGTAAGAAGAAAATGGAGACACGATTGAAAGAAGTGACTGCTTTGATTCAAAAGGGGGAACAAAATTGGAAAGATTATGAAGACACAATCAAGAGCATTGAAACAAACATCTCTCACGATGCTGTTTCTCTTCGTTCTCTTGTTGACAAAATGGAACAAAAAAGAAAGGATGAATTGAACAACATCAAGCTTCAAGACAAAACAATCTGGGAAACAGCAAAGAGTCGACTAGATGAAGAAAAAACCAGGATATCAGCAAGCCTGGTACAACATGATAAATATCTGTCTTCTACAACTACAACTAGTATGACCGAACTTATAGAGGAAAGTAAAGTACTACGAGGTAAACGACTAGATCCAATTGAAATTCTTCCACTATCTTATCAGACACCATCAAATACTTCTGTTGAAGGTATTGGGGAAATCATAAAGCAATCCAAAGTCCCAACAACAGTTCACAGCAACAAGCTGAAAGTAGGCAGACCAAAAGTCATTTCATCTTTCAACAGCACCTTAAAGGGAAGTCCATCCATTTGCTATGCTGAAGATGGCAAGGTTTTGAAGGGCACAGACGAGTCCAGTGACATCCACATTGTTAATAGTAAAGGAAATATTGTACATAAAAGGAAAAATGTACTTAGAAATAAATGCTATCACCTGGCTGCTTCCATACATGGGGATATTTTAGTAATTCCCTCAGAGAGAAATCGTGTAGAAATCTTAGATAAGCAAAATAAGCTGACAAGGTTCTTTGATGTCTCTCCATATCAGACGCAATTCATAACCGTCACTCAGAAACAGGAAATATTGGTGTGTTTGTATAGGGAGGTCAATGGCAGATATGACGGTCGTCTGATGTTGTGTGATGGTAAAGGAGGAAATCGACGTCGTATTGGATCAGAAGACCTGTATGGGGAACCTATCCAGGCCGTAGCATTACAGGATGGTGGATTCTGTATCAGCGACTATGACAAAGAACGACTGGTAATACTGAATACAGATGGTAAAGTCAGACACACCATACAAAATCCACTAGGGAGGAAGAGGTTCTGGCCATGGGGAATATGTACTGACGAGGCTGGTAATATACTGGCTACTGATAAATTTAATGAGTGTGTGTACGTGATAGGGAAGGACATATCAGTTAAAGAACTGATGGGGAAAACAGAGGGAATGAGAGAGCCGAGGTGTCTGTGTCTGGATGACGACAATAATCTGTGGATAGCACAGGGCAAAGGTGAAATAAAAGTTGTCAAGTACTTAACATAAGCACTTTTGTCATCAAGACCCTGTTCAACATTTTGGACGTTTTTTTTTGTAATAAATATAACAGATACATTTCAACAAGCTGCAATTTGTTATTCTTCTGATGAGTGTATTATTCTGTATTTTTTATTTGTTCATTTATATCGCGGTATGTTTATTATAATACGTCATATTCCGTCTTTTTCTATGTATTTTTGTTTTAGAAAAAGTTCTCCCAGAAAATTGTTTAATAGTATCATAACTATCAGTATGATCCAAGTTCGATCAATTTCGGTTGATCGTTTCTTCAACGCATTCTAAATTTCTGATATCAAAATTTCTTGAAATTTCTAAAATGTGGGTCCTGTAGCATCATATCCCACCAATCCTGCTACGTCTTTCGATACACCTTTTCGACATTGTTACTTTCTTACTTATTTGGCATACTTCCTTGTTTAGATTTGAGGATCACTGACGAGGGTTAAGTACCCGAAACGTGCATGTCTGGTCCACGTTGCCAATTTATCTGTTCTTAAATGATGCTATTCAATTTGAAGACGTTTACATTTATACCACTTGGTGAGTGTCACTGCTGGTGGACCACGAGTCCCCGAGGGCACATGTAGCCAAGTTCGATCAATTTCGGTTGATCGTTTCTTCAACGCATTCTAAATTTCTGATATCAAAATTTCTTGAAATTTCTAAAATGTGGGTCCTGTAGCATCATATCCCACCAATCCTGCTACGTCTTTCGATACACCTTTTCGACATAATTACTTTCTTACTTATTTGGCATACTTCATTGTCTAGATTTGAGGATCGCTGACGAGGGTTAAGTACCCGAAACGTGCATGTCTGGTCCACGTTGCCAATTTATCTGTTCTTAAATGATGCTATTCAATTTGAAGACGTTTACATTAACCTCTACTTGTTTTTCCTATATAAGAAGATACTCATTAAAACTAGCTGTAATTCGCCTGGTAAGAATATTTGCCTGTGAAGACTTTTTCTCTAGGGAAATAGCTTCGAAATGGGGTGGAGCTTCAGCGAAATTGGGCGGAGCTTCAGCTCTTGACTCTAGTTACGTTATAATAAAACAGTTAAAGTATGTCATTGAGGGAGTTATCACGATTCTGGTTTACCTCGACCAGACATATTTCCCACGACTTCGCCTCGGGAAATAGGACTAGTCTCGGGAAACCAGAGTGCTAAGTCCCTCAATGGTACACTTTACTGTATATTAATATTACTTTGATCTCGCCTTCTGTGTAGACTTTAGCATGATTGTTTAGAAAAAAATTTAGACGGATTTTCTGTTCATTTATACATTTAATCATTTAGATTTTTATGATTAAAAGAAATCAACGATTCTTCGAACGGATAAATATTATATCACATCTGTTTGAATTTTACTCTGTTCCTAGTATAAAAGAAAGGAGGGGATCTCCAACAACACCTAGTTGCAGCATCAACAGCAACCTCCCAAAACACCCACTGTAAAACACAAAAATGACACGCACAGAAAGAGACGCAGTAGTACAATGAACGTCAAATCACAGAAAAACATAAAACACAAATGACTACACATAAACCAACGAGACCGATGGGTAAACGGTGCCGACTTAGGACGGCCATCTGCCTCGTGAGTAGCAGACGGTGTGGTTATCCTGGATTACGTGCGCACAACCCTCCCACTATTCCGATTACCCAGAGGTCTCGAAGAACGTACAATTGTGGTGTAAAACAACCTCCTCACTGTCAGATGACCACACACAAACAAGACCGCAAAACGCAGGGGCCCAAGCAACACAGATGAATATGTAAATTGATATAAAAAGAGGGCATGCGTAATACGACCTGTGCTCTGCCGGCTGTAGCGAGCTAATGTATGTTATCACCCGAGGAGTCCGACTGACATTCAGAGAGGACAGGTGGTCGGGGCCCTGTCTTCTCTAAAGAGGTTTGGACAGGGCCCGTCATCGAGTCCCGTCGTCACAGCCAGTCAGCGTGCAAGTATTAAGGATGCGCTGGTACAAATAATTCTGAAAGTAATTGCTTGAATACATTGGTATTGAAAATTCTTTGTTTAAAAATATTGGTATTAAGATATTCTTTGTTTCAATATACCACGGAAATATATACTTCATTATTCTATGACGTTCATAAAAAGTTTAGAATCACACTATTGTTTCCCTAATATGTCTAGCCAATTTGCATCCTTTTCAAATCACTTTAACAAATATATGAATGATTCATTTCAAATTCTATTCATTTAACTAAATAAGATTAACATATCTATGTATAAATCTGAATATCACTTGTTTGAAAATTACCGTCCTGGAAAACACGAAAGATATACAATAAAATGGTATTTTTGAAAATTCCCTTCTTGAATTTTATCATATTCTTTTAGGTAACTGATGAAACTGGATCAGAAACATCTTCATTACGAAGGAGACATTTTATTTCTTAGAATAATATGACACTCATGATTTCTGATGTAACAGAGGTAAAATTATGGTAATTTTTGAAAATTGCTAATATTACAAAAGCTATCACATTTTTCGATTTACAAGCAGTTTCCAGGAGCGATTTTTAAAAGAAATCAAATGTATCCTACATTTTGTTGTATTCATGTTTAGAGTATCCCATTGTCAGAGTATGTTCTTGCATTCTTCACTTTTTCCTCATAATTTTTAATCCAACGGCATACCTCTTAGCTGCATATATTCGAGAAATGTGATTCTGCGCTTTCTTTGAGTAGTATATAAGAAAATCTTACCTCTTTATTCATAAAATTTCCCCTGTTATTACTGATCATGTCACAGCATTTGATAATAGGTAACCATGCTGTCATGAGTTAGATGCCTTGGGTAACATGAGAAATTCGTTTTAACCTACAATTTCTCAGAGAGTCTTTCAAGTCAACCATTACAAGCGATACTTTGGATAAGTACTCTTATATACACATACACAAATCTACAACGGATATTATAACTAAGAATTGAAATGAATTTTGTCAATAATGCTTATTATTCAGATTTTCTCAAAGGCTCAGTTCTACTTCTCAGGGATTGAACATTGTCCAATACAAATGTTTTAAAAATTCGCTTATGATCAACAAGTAATTGATGTTATTAACTATACTCTAATTTACGTTACCGTTGATAAGTTTTCCCATTGGCCAAAACGCGGTCACATACAATGCGATAAATTGTCGTATTGAATCGGTTATATTGACGCGTTTCCGGTTTTGTGTATTAGAGGAAAATGGTAGTCGACAGCAAACTGTGTGTTTCTGACATAACTGAGTATGCTATTTGGCAGCATTTTTTAATGAAAAAATTATAAGAAAAGATGAAGTGTAAAGAATGTTACTAGAATACAAAATGATTAACTGGAAGAAAAAATGTGAAAGCGAGCAGTGATAGGGAAGCAAAACATTATAGGTATCCTTTTCTTCTCCAGTTTTCATGTATATGATAAAACACTTATAGCACAGATGATTCGGTCGATATGATGATTTATGGAGTGATATAACCAATATCAACCTCGGCCTTCGGCCTCGGTCGATCTTGGTTTTATCACTCCATAAATCATCATATCGACCTCATCACTGTGCAATAATTGTATAAAATCATTCAAAACTTCCAAACTCTGGGTAATCCCAAGTAAAGTCATGATATTAAAATTGACAATATCCTGGCGATTCAACCCACGTGCTATAATCGCAGTGCATTATCTAGACCATCGGTTTCCGACGATAAGTACAAGTTTCCTCACAGTATTCATATAAACGATAAAACATTTGTAGCAAAGATAAGTTGAAGGGATGCTTTTTGGAATGATTCAAATATCAACAAAAGCCTTTGGCTTCGAACTATATGGTTTGATTATGTCGACCTCATCACTGGGCAATAAGAGTATATCATGTATTTTTAAGAATATATAACCATTGAAAAGAAATCAGCTCAAATAAAAGTTTCTGTAGAAAAAACAACAAACAGACTTTTTGAAATCAAACAAGATGGAAACTCATTTTTCTTTTCATTAAACATGTTATCTTCCCTATATTTCGTGACATTGAAAGGATAAGAAATATGTTTGTAGTGCATTTCTGATGAGATCAAGACAAGATCTATGACAGTGCATGTAATTTTAATATATACGTAGTTATTTTCGTTGGGGAAAATTTTCGTGAAATTATCATTAAAAAAGTACGCGTGGTGGTAGATTTGGCGAAATCGGAAGTACTCCCTGTAGTCTTTTACATTGGTTGAACTCACAGGGGGTTATTTTCGCGAAAAATATCATAATCACGAAATCGCGAAAATAATCCTCAGGCACAAATTTTCCATGTTTACGGTATTCAAAATGAAAATTATTTTGCAGAGATTTTGTAACCCCCCCCCCCTCAAAAGAAAAAAAAAAGATAAATCAATCAATAAATCATATTCTTTTGTTGCTCTTTTGAATACATGTGCTACGATAGCTTAGAAACTTTATTTCACCTAAGGACAACATTTGAAAGTGAAAATGAATTCTGAGGCTTGAAAAGTGTATAGATCAGTTAAGACTGGTGAGGTGCACTGTAAAGACGTAATGCATATTTTCAACTAGCAAAGAGGCTTGTTTTGTACAAGGCTTGTATAGATGAAGATAGAACGTACGTACGTTAATAACATACTGGTGATATTGGCCACCGTAAAATCACATAAGGAAGAATATTCTAAGTCTATTCAAGTATTCCAGGAAGAGTTCAGATTGGTCAGAAGTAGTTCATGTGATCTCTTTCAAAGAAATACTTCCTTGTGAATCATGGAACGTAAATATCTACATAGGAGAATGACGGATGACACGGAGGGTGCTCTTTCAATGCAGAAAGATTTCACGTTTTGAATACCTATGTTTGTGAGGTAAGGAATAATAATGATGTTCATTTCGGGGTTCGCAACCGTTCCGATGAGAATTCTCACGATTTTGCCTTGGCTTCTCGACTTTGAGACTGAATTACTGTTAGGTATCCTTTGATGTTTATTGTTTTGATTTAGATAAATAGGATTTTACATAGAACTCCGGAAGGATTTAGATAAATAGGATTTTACATAGAACCCCGGAAGGAACAGACAATGTTATCCGACTGCCCGTGACGATAAGTATCTATGGCGAGGTTTGTTGAGGAATGAATTTCAATCGACATGGGCATGGACTCCTATGACATTGCGTTCGATACTTTTTTCCCCGTTGATAATACTTCTAATTCACTACGTATAATTTACATACCATTCAAAATAAGTTTTGCAACACATGAATTTTCCGTTCAATGTTATGCTTATATGAAACGAAGGGGTGTATTTTTTTCTGATGAAAGATTTTTAAAAATATCGAAATTTTCACACTGCTCTGATTTTCCTGGAAGGGAAGTTTAAACTAATGGGTATTCAGAGTCCTATAAGTAAAGTATTGTCTCTATGGAAAGAAACGTCAAAATCTAATATCCCTATCCCTATCATGTATTATGGCATCGGAGCATGAAATCATACAACGTGTAAGTTTGCGGTAAAGGAGCTGATAAGATAAGGGCTGTATTTAGCCCTGAATCTCATCAAGTATTTCTTCTACACAATGATCTGTATGCAAGGAAAACTTGATAATTGCTAAAATGTAATGTATTTGGAGAATTCTTGATACAACTTTTATTTTGGTAAGCTTATTTCTAGATACTTAAATTACAGTCCAAAGAGTAGGGGTAGCCATGTTGAAAAGCAGTTAATATCGATCAAAAAACGTTGAAAATTAAGAACAATCTGGCTAATATGGATATCTATAACTGTAAAACATAGTTATTGTCTAAACAAGATGCTAGAAATTAAATTCAAAAGACTGGTCTCATTTTTTTCCATAAATCTTAAAATCTTGAATCTGAAATATGGTTGTATTTTGAATTCATTGACTACAAAGTAGGTATGTTACCGCGAAATACACATTGTGTAGAAATAAACTGCACACTTCTGTTTATTTCATTCCAAAATCTTGTGCGTTTCGTGTGAACATGTTTAGAATAAATAAATGAATGACTTTAAAAGGGGAAAAAATAAATTTGCTTATATTACGGCCTAAAACACAGATTTGTAAAAAGGCCCCCCCCCCAACCACCCTTTTTCAGTTTTTCGTCTCTGGGGCATCGTTCCCCCCTTAGCTACAGAACCCAACTTTGTCAAAAAATGTGTATCAGTAATACACACCTTCTGTAAAAGTGGCGTTCTGTAGCTGAGGGGGGAACAATGTTTTAAAAAACTTTTCCATTTTCCATTGGTTTCTATAGAAAATAGACATATTTTGTACCAAAATTTAGGAAAACTATGCATGATTGATCTTATGCAACTGCTGATTATGATGAAACCAAGAACTGGCATAAATTTTGTGAAAAATTTTTTTTGAAGTTCCCATTTTGAAAATTCCACTTTTTCAGGGCAGATTTTACGCCTTATCTTATCAGCTCCTTGTCTTGTTTGACAAAACTTATTTTGGGTAGTATCTATGCATTAACAGAACCGGACGTAAGCAATGTATTTACTTACGTTTTTGCAAACATTATTTCAATGAATCTTTATAGGGGGTGTTGAAACCTACATTCAACAAAAAATTTCAACAAATGATTACTTCTTATGTGCAATATTTCAACTTCAGGCAGGGTAGACAGGAAGATATAATACAGGGTGCAAAATGGAGGGTTTTCCCAAGCATAGTGCTCTAACTCATTTCAGAATGAAAAATGGACCAATCATATTTGGGGAAATAGTACTTATTTATGCTATATTGACAATAGATTTTATTTTATTATGCTACTGAATCGACCTTTCAGGAAATTTGTAGCCGCGTTCTCTTTGCACACTAAATTCACAAATTTAGATTAAACAAAAAAAAAAAAAAAAAAAAAAAAAAACAACAACAACAACAACAAATAAATAAAAGGAGAAGGCGCTACTGAGATAGTTTTGATTATGTCTGAAAATCCCTTTACAAGGTGGTTTACTGAATAGGATTTAATATCCGAAACAGACTCATTAAAATTGTTAAGAAATAAAATTGGATATAACAAAAGCATATCAGATTCTCCTTTCCAGAATGATCTGTGACATTCTACATTGTGATTGAATGTCTGTAGTAATCATCAAACAAGACATACTTACCTGATATGTACATCAAAATGTACATCGAGACAATCACCGAATTTGACAGGTTTCCATGGAGCTGTTGCGACGGGTGTTGCATGCAATCAGGAGACGCTGACTCTCCCTGCGCACCTGGTCTCACGTCGGAGTGTTGTTCATTCCGGGTTTCGATGGGAATTCTCATGGTTTGGCCTTGTCTTCTCGACTTTGAGACTGAATAACTGCTAGATACTTATTTGATGTTTACTTCAAGAAAGAAGGGAGGAGATTTCCAACAAGACCCCGTGACACTTCCGAATTATTACTTTTGGTTAAAGGAAAATCAATTTTCTGTAAATCTTACGTTTATTACTTTTGGTTGAAGGAAAAATAAGCTTTCTGTAAATCTTTCATTTATGTATATCCAGATTTATTTCTGAATTATAGAATAATGTATATATATTAACCTTTCTTCCTATTAACTGCAGAGGTCGTTTTGTCTACATAAAGGTCAACACGCCCATGTATTTTGAAAAATTCAAATGAAATTTATATCATTCTCTATATTTATAGGAATAACAGCTATTAGACGATGTCTCTGTCAAAGTCTTCGATTTTTGAGCATGCGCAGGCCATCATAAAATGTGATCACTGTGGAGGAGTTGACGATGTCGAACATTACTGCCTTGTCTGTGGGGAAACAATGTGTCCTACATGTAAAGCCATCCATAACAAGGCCCGCGCCACCAGGGAACACCAAGTGGTACTCGGAGAGGAGAGACTCACCAAGGACCAGGGCTCCACATTCTGTAAGAAACATCCAGATTTTCTGTCTACATAAAGGTCAACACGCCCATGTATTTTGAAAAATTCAAATGAAATTTATATCATTCTCTATATTTATAGGAATAACAGCTATTAGACGATGTCTCTGTCAAAGTCTTCGATTTTTGAGCATGCGCAGGCCATCATAAAATGTGATCACTGTGGAGGAGTTGACGATGTCGAACATTACTGCCTTGTCTGTGGGGAAACAATTTGTCCTACATGTAAAGCCATCCATAACAAGGCCCGCGCCACCAGGGAACACCAAGTGGTACTCAGAGAGGAGAGACTCACCAAGGACCAGGGCTCCACATTCTGTAAGAAACATCCAGATCAGACGACCAGTCTCCACTGTGACACATGCAAAGTTCCTGTCTGTACAAAATGTATAGCTGAAACCCATAATGGCCATAAATTCTCAGACATCTCACAAATCCTGCAAAAATTCAAGCCGGAAATAGAAGATAGTAAAGCAAAAATGGAGACACGAATGAAAGAAGTAAACGCTTTGATTCAGAAGGGGGAACAAAGCTGGATCGATTACGAAACCTCAATCAAGAGCATTGAGGCAAATATCTCACACGATGCTGTTTCTCTTCGTTCCCTTGCAGATGAATTTGAAGAAAAAAGAAAAGATGAACTGAAGAGCATTATACATCGAGATAGAACTACATGGGAATCAGAGAAAAATCGACTAGCTGAAGAGAAAAACAAAATATCAATATGCCTGGCTCGACATGATAACTGTTTATGTTCTACGACAGCAACTGGTATGGCCGAACTTCTGGAAGAGAGTAAAGTACTGCGAAGCAAACTACTGGACCCAATTGAGGTTGTTCCACCATCTTATCAATCACATGACAATGCCTCAATTGAAAGTATTGGAGAAATAATAAGAAGCAATCTGGAAGTATGCACAACGGAAATCATTTCGTCATTCGCAAGCAGATTAAAGGGGCGTCCATCTATTTGTTATGCTGGAAATGGCAAGGTTTTGATCGGCACAAATAAGTCCAATGACATTCACACCATCGATAGTAAAGGGAAAATTGTACACAAGAGAACAAAAGTGCTGAACAATAAATGCCATTCATTAGCTGTTGCCAGTTCCGGAGATATTTTAGTATCTCCTCTAGAAGGCGATATGATAAACATTTTGAGAGGGCAAAATAATTTGAAAACTTTGTTTGAAACCTCTCCATATACGACCTTATTCGTAACCATCATAGAGACGCAGGAAATACTGGTATGTTTGAGAAAATATGCCGATGACAGATATGAAGGTCGTGTGATACTGTGTGACAGTCAAGGAGGTAATCAACGACATATTGGATCAGATGACCTGTATGAGAGTCCTATTCAGGCTGTAGCATTACAGGATGGTGGATTCTGTGTCAGCGACTATGAAAAGGAACGACTGGTGGTGCTGAAATCAGATGGGAACGTCAGACACATCATACAGAATCCTCTAGGAAGAGAGAGGTTCTATCCCGAGGGAATATGTACTGACAAGGCTGGTAATATCCTTGCTACTGATCAGTACAATGACTGTGTGTACATGATAGGAAAGGACATGTCAATCAGGGAACTGGTCGATGAAGCAGAGGGAATCAAAGACCCGCGTTGTATGTGTGTTGATTGCGACAACTATTTGTGGATAGCACAAGAGAACGGGAAAATAAAAGTAATCAAGTACTTAGAAGAAAAATAACTATAGCTATCAAGACACTGTTCAACATTTTAACCTACATATATTTTAGCAGTTAATTTAGAACAATATCTTTGAATACAGTGTTAGTTGAATGTACAAATGAAACTTGTCCAATAGGTCTGCGTGCATATTCAGTTCGTAAGTCTACCGAGAATCTTATTCGTTTTATCATTTTTGTTCATTAATATCGTGGCCTGTATATTTCAATATCTTAAACTTTATGCTTTTTTTCTAACATTCTCTTTTAAATTTGTCTTAGGTATATCTCAGTAACGAAAGTCCAGACATCGTAGACATAAATATAAAAGAAAGGAGGAGATTTCCAACAAGAATCGGTTGCAGTAACGGAGGAGATTTCCAAAAATAATTGGTTGCAAGAATCGGAACGCTAAATACGCCATACCAAAATACTTAACACCATGGTACTTGTAAATTTGTCACTTTAAAACATCGACGGCAGCCAACAGGGGATGCTTACTCATCCCGAGCACCTGGTTCCACCTCTAGCTTGCTAGCGATGCTCAATTTGGTACTCTATTGTAAGTGCTGTTGAGATTATCGTCAGGATCTTCTTTAACTCATTAGTTATATCGCAATAACGAAAGTTCAGTCATTGTCGATATAATGAAAAAGAAAGGACGAGATCTCCGACAAGAATCGGTTGCAACACTTAGAGGAAAACATCAAAATACCCCCATGCGAAAACACAGGACCGACAAGCACAAAAAGAAGGGAGGAGATCTCCAACAAAACCCCGGTGCAGCATCAACATTAAAACACCAAAACACCCGATGCAAAAACACAAAAGACGAGTACAGCACGATACGGAAAAGAGACACACGACATGTAAACATCAAACACAAAGAGACGCAAAAGAAAAAAAAATGAACTCCAAATACGCCATTTCAAAAACCTTAACACAAACAAATACAGATAAATCAACGAGACAAATAAGAAATTGGTGCCAGCTTTCGAGCAAAGCCTTTGATTTTTCGACACTTTACACTACAATTCCACATTCTAAATTGAAAGAAAGACTAGCAAAACTTAGAAGTAATGCGTTTAAAAGTAAGAACGGTAATAGCAAATACAAATTTATTGTTGTTAACTATGACAAAACCTACTTTGTAAAAGAAAAGTCCGATTCTGAAAATAAGTACACTGAAACAGATATTATTCAGATGTTAAACTTTCTGATCGACAACATTTTTGTGGTGTTTGGAGGAAAGGTCTTCCAGCTACTTGTCAGAATTCCAATGGGGACCAATTGTGCCCCACTCCTTGCCGACATTTTCCTTCACTCGTACGAAGCTGAATTCATTCAATTTTTGGTCTCTGAAGGGAAAAGATACTTAGCTTCTGACTTCAACTTCATAGACGATGTGTTGCCCATCAATAATCCAAAATTCGCGGATTACCTGAGCAGTATCTATCCTTCGGAGCTTGAGATCAAAGAAACTACAGAGACAAATAATTCAGCATCCTATTCAGACATAATGTTGTCCTACGACACTGATGGTCATATGAACACCTCACTCTACGACAAACGTGACGACTTCTATTTAAGAATTACAAACTTTCCTTTTCTGAGTAGCAAGTTTATATAGGTTTATTCCATTTGCCATGAATCCTGTGTAGGTATAGTGTAAATAAGTTATTTTGATAAGTAGGTCAAAGGTCAAGGTCATGATGTCAAGAGTACCAAAGTTTAAAAGCCTTCTCCAAATATTTAATTTATTGTATTGTCTACTCATGTGTCTTGACCTTGATTATTGTATCTATATTGTCATGATTTATTATCTATATGCTGTATCATGCATTCGATCAATAAACTATACTATACTGTACTATACTATACTATACTATACTATACTATACTATATAGAATCCACCTTTAAGACAATGGAACGTCATGCCTCAGACTGAAAAAGATAAAAGTCTTACATTCTAAAAGAAGGTCAAAGACCAGAGTCAAGGTTACCAGGTCAAAAGTCATGGTGCAAAGCAAAATGTTCTGGTTAAAGAGAACGTACACATGAAGCATTAATGTTCTATGTCTTATAGTTGATCGAAATCAGCTTTACTTCAAAATATTAAAGAGGGCGCTACTGAAATTATTTTTGGTGGTTCCGCTGGAAGCATCACTGATGAGAATTTAATGTTCGAAACACGTGTCTGGTGCATGAAAATTGGTTTGGAATTTTTTTCAAAAAGGTATAGAGTTGGAACCCTTCAACATTATTAGATGTCAAGGTCGCTAGCTTCAAAAATGTGATATTGTAAAAATTGAAAGGTAGCCACTTACATGTATATACATGTGTAGTTCAGGTTTGTCAGATTACTTTTTGCACATAGTCTAGTACCCTGTCTGTTACGTTTTGATTCATTATTGTTTGTGTGGCCAGAGAATGTGTACAGAGCAACACCGTTCAATATGTATTGGCTTTTCCCGTCTATTCATCTTCAACAATGTAGCAAAGATTGAGCAAATCTCAAATGAGGTAATGTCATACCGTACCGTCTCGTTCCGTCGTCCGTTATTAACTTTTCATTTTCGTATTCTTTCCCGAACCTCTTGAAGAATTTTGATGAGACTTTGTACACATGATGTACGTATCGCCTACCAAAATTGTGCTAGAGATTCACGTTCGTTCGGGGTTGAATCCAGGTTGGCCCAAACGGTCCAAAAAGATTACACCTTCTTTATTTTCCCCAGAACCTTTGAACTCCTTGGAATAGCTGTCGAGGGTTAAGTAGTCTGGTCCACGTTGCCAATTTATCTGTTCTTAAATGATGCTATTCAATTTGAAGACGTTTACATTTAGGAATGTAAAATTTTGTGTATTTACTTTCAATTTTTTAATGATTGTTTCCTTATATATACATGTAATAGAGACTGGAGTTTCATAAAATTTCACTTTTTTTCCGATATCGTTAAAAGGATTTTGATGAAACTTGATATACATAATACACTAGAAAGATAATGTTCGAGAACCTTATCGATTTAGAGGTGGACAATAAGTCTGAAAGAGTACTCTCGTCAACAATTTTTTTCTCCTATTTCTTAGAATAACTTAAACAGGTATGGTTTCGTGTTTTCATTTCCTGCATATTTATCAGATTTACGTTACTTTATGCTTTGATATTTATTTCGTGCGAGAATTTATTCATTTGATTTTCCAAGATTATTTCCTATAGTGACACAGTGGAATATTGTCACCTTAAGAAATATGTTAGGAATACAACTCTATTTAAATGACCGAAAGGTTAGCATGACTATAAATGTTGTTTAAGCAAATATATGTAATTATCGCTGTGTGATATATGTCCCTACCGGCGGCATAAATTTATGTCCTGCATCTCTGCTCATCAGTTCATTATCTGCAACAACAGCCAATAAAAGTCTGGGAAACTGAATTCATGAAATTTGCTAAGTCAAAGGGCGATAACTCTTGTAAAAATAGGTCAATGGAAACGAAACTCAAACTTGGTCTGTATCACACTGAGATGTATTAATATAACAAAATCAGTGCTTTTTTTTTGCAGTAGAACCGCGGAAAAGTCCGGAAAACTGAAATTTTCATAACATTTGCTAAGTCCAAGTACCATAACTCTTGTAAAAATAGGTCAATCTAAAGCAAACTCAAACTTGATCTGAACCACATTGAGATATATCCAGATGTCAAAATTGAGTTCAATTTATGCCACAACTGCGAAAAAAGTCCGGAAAACTGAAATTTTTCATAAAATTTGCTAAGTCCAAGGGCCATAACTCTTCTAAAATTAGGTCAATCAAAAGCAAACTCAAATTTGATATGTATCACACTGAGATATATCCACATACCAAAATTGAGTTCAGTATATGCAACAACAGCGATAAAAAGTCCGGAAAACTGAAAATGGGACAGACGGACGGACGGACGGACAGACAGACGGACCGAGAGAACCTAAGAGTCCCCTTCGGCGTTGCCGGTAGGGACTTAAAATAAAACAAAACAAATAAAAAAAATACAAGTTAAATTCGACAATATACATATTACAGGTACATTTTCACTCCGAACTAGTTACATAACATGCGATTGTTGGTTCTTAACGTTATTCTAAACTTCTATATATAAAACTTTCAACAGTGGGAGAAACAGGAAGAATTTTTTTAAACACCACAGACATGTATACAATATACAGACAAGGACATTTTTAGCATATAACACAGAACATAGATGAGTATATGTCGACCGACCCGTAGTGCTAGTGAGGCTCTAACCAGCAACCTTTCGGTCACTGGCCCGACGCCTTATCCACTAGACCAAGGCGGCGACAGAAAACAGAAACAGGAAGAATTAATGGATCGACATTGGAGCGTACATTTACTAACTTCGAAAGCTATATCGATCGATGCATACTGCTATAGACTGGATACTTAACAATTCACAATATTTACCTTTACTTTTTACAGAATTATACAACGAGACAAATCATGTGACAGTCTTCCAGCCTTAGTTTGAGAAATGGAGGACGCACTTTTAAAATTCTTGTATTCAGTGAATATGTAGACCAGGTAAAATATATGATTGAGATAATAATTATTCAATAATTGATTTCACAGTTAAGAAAACTAATGTTCATTAAAGTGAAAATTCAACTTACTTTCCTTTTGAGGGAAAATTATTCAAGTTCTTGTGTCAATATTTCAAAAAGTATTAGCTTTCCATAAAAGCTTGGTCGATATCAACATTTGTTTAATCTCGTAATAATTTTTTTCGTCGTAATAGATTTTAAAAATTGACTCTTAGAATAAAGAGTGAAGAGAAGAACTAGTAAAGCTTTGCATGAATTCATATAAAAACTGGATACACAGTGGAAACTAAATATGTGTTGATCATTTTGTGAAGTTAGGAAATAGATACATTTACACTAGTCAACTCAGGATGCAATACTCATCATAGTCATTCATAAATTCCTTGGCCCGGGCGTTGGAAAATTCCATTATTAACTTGACCAATCAAAAGCATTTCTGTATATATGAATTCGCGGGAAACGCGGAATAAGAATTTTGGGGGAAACTTCTAAAACCTTCTAGTAAATTACGCACAGGCTGCTTATCGATTTTTTTACCGCTCATCAATTTCTTTGTTGCGCTTTTTATCAATTTGTCTTTGATAAAAAATAAACGAACAAACAAAATGGTATATCCTCAACAAAACAGTTTAGTTCGATCGGCTGGACGGTGAGAAACTTTTAGCCCACTGGCACCTCGCATTCAAAGTGTCCAAACGTTTTCTTTGCTGCAATCGATCCTAGGATCCCGAAATGTCATCAAGGATTTCAGTTGAAGGCGTAGGGTTCACTGCATCACTCACCAATTGGTCTTAACGTAAAATTGTTCTTGAAAAACTATTATGTAAATATTACGTTAATTTGCAATATTCAAATTCAGAATTGCGCTACGAAAGCATTGTCATGACGACATGTCCTATTTTTCTGAAGCGGATAAAGTGCAAGGACATCAGACTGCATGTTTCTGGTCACGTGTTTTTCACAAGTCGTTTCTTTCTTAAAGGATCTATTGTATCTTGGAATCTGATGGAATCAATTCGGAAGTATCTGTGTCCATGAGATGATTGACAGCATCTACAAATCTAGTAGGTCGACCAACAATGACCGTCTTATAAATTATAGCGTAGGTCACTGTGAAGGTTTTGAATCATTCTTCCTCTCGAGATTGAAGTACTTTCGTCGATATCATTGTCTGCAAAACGACAAATTCTTCTATAGAAAAATAGCAATCCAAGGAATGCTTGTGTCGCCTGCGAAGCGGCCTATTTCCAAAAAGTTGATCAAATATATAGGTCAAGTTCACTTGGTTTAATATTTGTACGTGTATCAGTGGGAAAAAAATTAAGGAATAGACATGTGAAATATCAAATTCATTCAATACTTGGTGTTTCTATCAAGACCTTGTTAAATGAAAACATACATTAAGGTTTTATAATCTTTAAAAAAATCACTTACCAATCAAAAGATATAGCCAATCTTAGTTTTTTGAAAGTAGGTCAAATATCTAGGTCAAGGTTACTATGTAAAAATTGTGGCATGTAAAGTAAGGTTTTACCACAAGGAATACACATGTGAAATTTCAAAGCCCTATCACTTACCAATCAAAAGATATAGCCAATCTTAGTTTTTTTGAAAAGTAGGTCAAATATCTAGGTCAAGGTCACTATGTCAAAATTATGGCATGTAAAGTAAGGTTTTATCACAAGGAATACACATGTGAAATATCAAAGCCCTATCACTTACCAATCAAAAGATATAGCCAATCTTAGTTTTTGAAAAGTAGGTCAAATATCTAGGTCAAGGTCACTATGTCAAAATTATGACATGTATAGTAAGGTTTTACCACAAGGAATACACATGTGAAATATCAAAGCCCTATCACTTACCAATGAAAAGCTATGGGGTGTGACACCCAAAGTGTGACAGACAGACAGACGGGCGGACGGACGGACTGACTGACTGACAGACGGACAGACGGACAACGGACAAAGTGATCCCTAAGTGTCGCTGTGCTTCGCAGGCGACACAAAGAAGTAAAGGTCGAACATGTTTTTTACCCTAATAGTTTCATATGCAAAGTTAGTCAGGCGCGGATTTAGAGGGAGAGGGAGGGATTCAGGACTCCATGGAATGAAACCAGTTCTTCTTATTTGTTAATCCAAGACATAAGAATTGGATACCCTCTGGATGAGGTGGTGGTTAAAGTGTAGTTCTAGAGAGGAGATAGTTAAGATGTCCGACCCCCCCCCCCCTAGTTTACCTAGGTATATATTTTTTCAAAACCATACGCCCTTGACTCCTGGAAAAAAAATCTAAATCCATCGATGAGGTTCATATTAACTCTGCTTTTGACGTGGATGGTCCTAGACTTCTATCACACGGTAATTAACATTTTCAGAGATCCGATATGCTTGTTTTGGTTAAAATGAACTAAAAACTATAGACTACAACTTAAAGTTCATGGATCTCGATTTCATAGATTTCTTTTGATAAATTCGTCTGGAGATTTTACTGAAATAATCTTTGCTCCTTTCGAGATTTTTTACTATTTGTGGTATCACAGCACGAACTTTTTCGAAAACATTTGACGTTGATTTGATGTTTTGAAACTGTAGAAAAATTCGTCTTTTTAATTTTATCCCGAAAATATCATAAGATAAGAAAGAGCAAGATCAATAACCTATCTACAGTTTTGTACATTATTTTGATCAGCATTGTACACTGACCGACAGTGACAACGGAACTCCACAAAAGACGTGTGCCAATTAATGTGATTAGTTTTATATGTCTCCTTGTTCCCTGTTGTCGTTGGTTTTCCTCATGTCCATTTGTGTTTCAATATTGCGACTGTGTTCCACTCTCTGTCATTGCAATAATGCCGAAGGGTTCCAACTCTATACCTTCTTGAAGAAAATTCCAAACCAATTTCCATGCCCCAGACATGTGTTTCGAATATTAAATCAGTGATGCTTCCAGTGGAGCCACAAAGTTAGGTGTCTTAACCTGACATTTTATCCATATACTGTCTTCGATCAAATAATTAAAATTCCTGCATCAAATGCATGCATGCAACGATAAAAAATGTCCAACAAAAGTACATCCAACAATAATACATGTAATATGTACCCAACCGGAAATTCATTTTAAATCATTCTCATTCCAGGAAATTCATCTTGACGATGTCGCTATCAAAGTCTGCAAATTTCGAGCATGCGCAGGCCACAATACCATGTGATCACTGTGGTCGAGTTAATGATGTCAAACATTACTGTCTTATCTGTGAGGAATCAATGTGTCCTACATGTAAAGCCATCCACAATAAAGCCCGCGCCACCAGGGACCACCAAGTGGTGCTCAGAGAGGAGAGACACACCAAGGATCAGGGCTCCACATTCTGTAAGAAACATCCAGATCAGAAGACCAGTCTCCATTGTGACACATGTAATGTTTCTGTGTGTACAAAATGCATAGCTGAAACCCATAATGGTCACAAATTCTCCGACATCTCAAAAATGATACAAAACTTCAAACGAGAAATAGAGGATAGTAAGACGAAAATGGAGACACGAATGAAAGAAGTGACTGCTTTGATTCAAAAGGGGGAACAAAATTGGAAAGATTATGAAGACACAATCATGAGCATTGAAACAAACATCTCTCACGACGCTGCTTACTCTCCGTTCTCTTGTTGACAAAATGGAACAAAAAAGAAAGGATGAACTGAACAACATGAAGGTTCAAGACAAAACAATCTGGGAAACAGCAAAGAGTCGACTAGATGAAGAGAAAAACAAGATATCAACGAGCCTGGTACAACATGATAAATGTCTGTCTTCTACAACTACAACTAGTATGACCGACCTTATAGAGAAAAGTAAAGTACTACGAGGTAAACGACTAGATCCAATTGAAATTCTCCCACCATCTTATCAGACACCATCATATACTTCTGTTGGAGGTATTGGGGAAATCATAAAGCAATCCAAAGTCCAAACAACAGTTCACAGCAACAAGCTGAAAGCAGGCAGACCAGAAGTCATTTCGTCTTTCAACAGCACCTTAAAGGGAAGTCCATCCATTTGCTATGCTGAAGATGGCAATGTTTTTATAGGCACAGACGAGTCCAGCGACATTCACATTGTTAATAATAAAGGAAAGATTGTACATAAAAGGAAAAATGTACTTAGAAATAAATGCTATCACCTGGCTGCTTCCATGCATGGGGATATTTTAGTAATTCCCTCAGAAAGAAACCGTGTAGACATCTTAGATAAGCAAAATAAGCTGACAACGTTGTTTGATGCCTCTCCATATCAGACGAGATTCATAAACGTGACAGAGAAACAAGAAATACTTTTGTGTATGAGTAACAAGGTCAATTTACTTACAAATAAAGGTCGTGTGATATTGTGTGATAGTCAAGGAGGGAATCGACGACACATTGGAATAGATGACTTGTATGTGGAGCCTATCCAGGCTGTACAATTACAGGATGGTGGATTCTGTATCAGCGACTATGACAAACAACAACTGGTGCTGCTGAACGCAGATGGCAACGTCAGACACATCATACAGAATCCACTAGGAAGAGGACAATTCTGGCCAAGGGGAATATGTACCGACAAGGCTGGTAATATCCTGGCATCTGGTCATTGGAATAACTGTGTGTACGTGATAGGGAAAGACTATGTCAGTCAGAGAACTGGTCGGGAAAACAGAGGGAATCACAGAACCGAGGTGTCTGTGTGTGGATGACGACAATAATCTGTGGAGTAGCACAATACAATGGGAAAATAAAAGTAGTGAAGTACTTAGAGTAATCATGTTTGTAATTAAGACTCTATTTAACATTTTGAACTTATTTTTGTATCTAATGTACCAGAAACATTGCATCAAGATGCAAATCGTATCCGTCCGAAGAGCTTATCATTTTTCAATTGTTCATTAATATCGTTGTATGTTTATTTTAATACTTATATTCCGTCTTTTTTTCTGTTTTATATAAACATTTCTCCAAGAAACCTGTTTATGAGTCGTAGTACTTTCATTATCTAAGGTTGATCCTGTGCAGACTTGGCATGATGTTTGTGAAATTTTTTATTGATACATATAATTATTTCTATTTTAAAAGCATACTAATGTTACTATTCAGAGATTAATTAAGGGAATTAGATACCAATTCATGCTTATGATAATCAGTCACTTATTCATTTAATTTTACGAAGAAATCAACGATTCGACGAACGGATAAATACTTCAGCACATTTCTATTAATAGAACTCTGTTATAAATGGTTTTGAAAATATATGTTTGAATGGATTGGTATTATAACTACATAAAAATTATAAACAAGACCAATATATTATTAAACAAATAACCAAAAGTAAGACAAACATCACCTATATTTACATTTATTCTTATTATCGGTTATTTTTATATGCATGTTACATCGTACCTTTTGTTTGTAACAATGTCAGATGCTTTTTAAACGTTGGTAAATTCCCGTATATAAAAACTTGAATGTGCATTACTTCACAATAGCAACCCAAGTTATTGGAATATACTTGTAGTTCTCTAATACACGTTTAACATGGGGAATCTACCAGTAATTTGGATTTTATGTCTGTCATATCTCAATATATTGCAAATTTCTTTCATCGATACACCAAAGAAAGATATATCTCATTAATCTAAGTAAATTGATATGGATACACCAAATTCAAAGATTGATATACAAAAGTAATATGTTTAATGTCTCAATATGCGCAGTTTTCATTTCTATATCAACAAATAATAGGAGTGAAAATCTTAAATATTAGAATGCTACCATGAATACTTCCCACCATTTTAGTTTTTTTTCTTTATGACCACTTGGATATATGCTATTTCTCTCATATCCGCGTATGTGTTACAGTGTAGGCCCATGAAATACAGCTATGTGAGCTACTTCTGTATCACATATCACGTGACAGCTGTATCACATATCACGTGACGCTATTGTTTCGATTGTTTACGCTATTATGACGTCATGATTTCAGCCCGCAAAACAAACAAGCTAGCGGCGACGTCGCCATAAAACTTCGATTTTAAGATCGTTTTTAAATGTACTATTGTGTTTTATTTTGAAAAGCCTTATATTCGTAGTTTATTCTTACAGAATAAACCATTTTCGGGGTCGCTGAATTCGAATATCGCAAATTTTTTGCGATTAGATCAACTTGACATTTTTTCGTCCCTTTTCTTTCAGTTTTGTTTTGACCCTTAGATATGAGAGAAAAATACTTTTTCATGTTCTTCTATGAAAGATACATCGTTTCCACCCTCGGGGTCTCAAAATTTTGCAAAACCCTCGGCAAGCCTCGGGTTTTACATGATTTTGAGACCCCTCGGGTGGAACCGATGTATCTTTCGTAGAAGACCATGAAAGAGTCTTATAATCCATTTCATCCAACTATCTGTTCTCAAAATCTTGTCTGTGTTTTCCTTAAGGAGGTATGAGTGTGAACCGCATTTTCAGGGAATAGTAGGAATTGAAAATTATTGTCTACATATAAAAGAATATCCCTTCCACCATCGATTGCAATATTTCATATTTCAAAATAGGTTTACATGTTTTCAATTGCGTGGTCAGTAACGCCGCATCGTCAACTTGTACTTATGAAATATAATTATTTTTTTTAAATTTATTTGTGTCTTTTTATGCAAAAATATACTGGACTTCTCCATTACTACAGAGTAGTACAAGTAAAATGGTGTCATAGAAAAGGGTTTGACTTGTTCCTGTGCATCTTTGATTTATATATATATATATATTTACATCTGAATCGAAGGGGTTTCATTACGCGAGACCTCTGGATGGGAAGTTGGGAGGATTGTGTGTACGTAATCCGGATAACTACATTGTCTGCTGCTAGCTTGGCAGATGGCCGTCCTAAGTCGGCACCGATTGCCCGTTGGTCTAGTTCGTTTATGTGTAGTCATTTGTGTTTGATGTTTCTTTGTGATTTGACGTTCATTGTACCTTTTGCGTCTCTTTCTGTGCGTGTCTGCTCTGTGTGTGTTTTTTAGCACTGTGTGTGTGTTTTTTTTGGAGGGGGGTTTGCTTTGGATGCAGCAGCCGAGTGTTGTAGGAGACCCCTCCTTTCATTGACATTGATGTCTGTTAAGTTTAATCTCCTTTGAATGCCAGAACCCATGTGGACCCAAGCCAAACGTCATCGTTCATTCTTGAGCTGCATGGACTTACAGTAATCCTCATTCAGACTGAAATTCACTGATATGGCTTGATTAAAAGCTAAAACCCTTTCTTAAAAGTTAAAACACATGGTAAATTGATATACTTACTCGATATCTATATCCACTGACAAGAAGTTTTAGGAGTGAGTAATTTCCCCTGAAGGGAACTAGTCTTTATTCTTGACTATCACGTGACAGCTCAGCCATTTGTCAGAAAACAGATCTCCACAAGTAACAACATAACGGCACTGCACTGTCTGAAATACGAGAGATTATTTAAAAACATTGAACAAAGTTTACGTACACTTTTTGGGGTGTTTTGTGGTTTTGCTATGGATGCTGCAACCGAATGTTGTTGGAGATCCCCTCCTTTCTTTTACATAGAGTCTAGTTTGAATGTTTTTACTTATTTGACATAATAATTCTTTTTTACTTGTCAGAGAGGATATTTAGCATCCATTGACCTAAAAAGCATTAAAAAAAGTAATGTATTTACTTGAATTGATTTTTAAAATTAAGTAAACTTAAGACTTTTTTGTCATTATTTGCTGAATGAATGGATGAATGAATGAATGAATGAATGAATGAATGAATGAATGAATGAATGTCAAGAAACGGTATAAATAAAGGAAAACGTGAGATGTTTAAACAGCTAGATGAACATACATGGTCAAATTCTTCATCTTTATTATATCACTGTATACGGAAAATACTTCGTTTGAATTTGAATTACTGTGTTTTCTTTATCTTCGATTACTACATGTAATGGACGTGATAAACCTTCAATATTCTTTCCATTGATATCTGGAGTAATTTTAAAATGTTTCACTTCCAAGTTGTGTGAATTTGTTCACCATGCTTCTCAAACTATTTTCCATTATAATTTTGTTACTTCCTTGTATCCTATAATACCAGCTTGAGATGAGTGAATTGTTTTAAGACCCGGAATGGATTCTTATTGAAATAGCCAACATCATATTCATGTATGCCACATGTACATACAGCACTTTTCACCCTTTATAATGAAGAAATGTAAACAGTACTCATTCTCGGTGTTTTCGCATCGGGTGTTTTGCTGTTGGTACTGCAACCGGGTCTGGTGGGAGACCCTCTCCCTTCTTTTACCTTGAGAGTAATCTTACTCTTCATTGTTTCACCATCTCTGTAATTTTGTTTATAAATTCCTTAGTAATAGCTTAACTTTATCAATATTGATAAAATAGTTTCTATAGTCATCATCTAATTCACCATATGCGCCCTTATAAACTGTTTTCCTATTCTTCCTCTGTAAGGTGTGTGATCTGGGGCAACACAACCCTACCAAGATGTTGTTAATGGTGTCAATAAAAAGGGGAACATTTTGCGACCTGGACTTGAAAGATGACCTTGATCCTCATGGATTGTTTATCATTATTGTAAAACAAAGGAGGGGATCTCCAAAAACACCAGGTTGCAGCACCCACTGCAAACCCCCAAAAACCCAATGCAAAAACACAAAGCAGATAAGTACAGAAAGAGACGCATAAGGGACGAGGAACGTCAACGCACAACACAGAAACATCAAACACAAAGGACTACACATAAACCAACGAGACCAATGGGCAACCGATGCCGACTTAGGACGGCCATCTGCCACGGAAATAGCAGAAGGTGTGGTTATCCTGGATTACGTGCGCACAACCCTTTCACTCTTCCGATTATCCAGAGATCTCGAAGAACGTACAATTGTGGTGTTAAGGAACCTCCTCACTGTCAGATGACCACACACAAAGAAGACCGCAAAACGCAGGTTCCCAAGCAACACAGATGAATATGTAAATGGATATCAAAAGAGGGCGTACGTAAGTTTGATTGAAGTTCAATGTAAATCAAGAAGTTTGTGAGTGAAAGAAAGGGGGATGATCTCCAGCATGACCATCAGGCACTGACCCAGCGAAACAAACCCACAAGAAAGCGACACATATATAACATCAGACAAAACTACAAACCGCAAAAAGACACAACAATATTCACAAGAACAATGGGAACAGACGTACAGAAACATAAAACATAAATGAAAACACACAAAAGGAATTAGACCAATGTGCATCCGTGGCCGACTTTGGACTGTCATCTACTATTAGCAAATTGTGTGGCTATTCGGATAACATGCACCCAACCCTCCCACAGACACACAGACGTCTCCATAGACGACCAATTGTTGTATAAACATAACACTTTGTCACTGTAACGTGACATCACAAACAAGATATAGTTAAACGCAGAGGCTTCTTGTAGATAGCACAGAATATATTAAGTACCGAGTTAACTCTGACGAGATTTGAACAAGGCAGGTCATTGAGTCCCATCGTCACGGTTGGCCAGTGTACGACGTTTGGAAAGACAAAACTGTAGATTTGTTCAGTGCCGTGCCCAGACTTTTTGATGACTTAAGGGTCATATCCTATGTACAGCATGCGACCGACAATTTTCTTACATTTTTGTGATTGAAGTTTGATCTGCCTTTGATCCTTTTGATTTTGTTTATTAGGTCACCGTAAAATGAAGGCAATGAAATTACCAATGATAAAAAATTTTGAAAAAAAAAGTGCAAAATAGTTATTGTAAAATTTCCAAAAAGATTTTACAAGTTTATGATATCTATAAATCCTTACCTTATAAGTTTGTTTCGTAATTTGTGTCTTGCTCAATTTTTGCTCTATTGTGAGTGCTGTTGATATTATCGTCAGGATCTTCTTTAACTCATTTGTGTCACACTTATGTCCTTTGCCGTGTGGAGTTCGTAAAAAAGTTCCCCGCGAGGGGTTTGACAGTGTTTTGAATATTTTCCCTGATATGGTCGCCATAGCACTTTCTACGTAGACATAACCTCAGACAGTGCAGTGCATAGATTTCATATATTGTTTTCACTTTCGTGCATGAACATCGACGGCGGGTGCGGCTAGTCAACAGGGGATGCTTTACTCCTCCCTGGTACCTGGTCCAACCTCTATCTTGATAGGGGTCTGTCGATGCTCATTTTGGTTATCTTTTGTGAGTGCTGTTGAAATTATCGTCAGAACCTTCTTAAACTCGTTTTAATCATGGACGTCCGAAAATGGGAGCAGGCTCTAGTATATCTGATGAGTTGAGAGATGTCAATGCCGTACGAAGGCAATCTTGAAACATCGCCATCAAGCAAAAGTCTTCTCTTTTGTCGTATATCTTTGCCTGAACTTCTCTGTGTTTGATTTTGATATCAAGATTAAAAAGATGTGTAGCCATATCTCCTGTGTTTGCTTTATTCAATGTTTCCTCTGGTGGATAATTTAATATTTTAGGTTTGAATCATTCAAAATGACGAATTTGACATATATACTGATTTTGACTTTTTTTCTGCACAGTTTACGTGACAGATGTTGCAAGAAAGCAGGTGGTGCATACTCTTCTTGCCCTGTTTCTTTTTATGCGTTAAGATTAAAAATAGTAAGATTAAAACTAAAGACGCTTTGTTTAGGGGCACGTTTTGACCTGCATCTTTCCTATTCCACTAAACGGCTATACAAAGACTATACAGACCAACGGCTATACAGATTTGGAACCCGTCCGCATTATTGATATATACACTTATTTCTTGTAGGAGTGTGGAGCAGCTAAAATCGTTCAACGTGACTTTTAATATTTGTCAAGTGTATTAATTACTTCTCTCAAGCTCTGTCGCATGAAAGAATGTTTTGGCGCTTTATCAATGTGACATCGTATATAATTTCTGCTATTTCGGAAAATTGCCATATCACCGTAAAATATCATCAAAATTACAGGAGGTAATCATCTTGGCACCATCCTTCCAATGCTATTTTGAACATACATTTTATTTGGATATGCTACTGAATTGACCCTACAAGAAAGTTCGAGCCGCGCACTCTCTGCACAGAAAATGCAGAAGTTTAAATTCTAAAAATAACACAAGAAGGCGCTAGTGAAACTAGTTTTGGCTGCTTAATAAAAGTACTTTGGCTGGAAACATCACTGATGAGAATTAAATATTCGAAACACCTGTCTGGTGCATGAAAATTGGTTGGCAATTTTCTTCAAGAAGGTATATAGAGTTTGAACCCTTCCGCAATATAAAATAAATGCTAGCATGTTTGTATTCATGAAAATATAATGGCCTAACAATTTGGTTTTATTTCTCAATCATATTCTGATACCATAAATGCTACAATAAATCTCATTGAATTTTGAAGTGATTTATTTTTATCGTTTAGGAGGGAGTTCGACATTTATATTGGAAAATTAAATTTTAGATCGTATTAAGGTAAGGAGGATATCTCCAGCATGACGACGTCACAGTTACAACATTGGATTTACACTCATCAGACATGAAAACTGGGATAAACAGACACAGACAATAACATAACGTCATAAAGAAGATGAAGAACAAAACCATAAACATGAAAAAATATCTACTCTATTAGGAATTGCCATTATGAATGTGACCAAAATAAACATGGGCAGCACAAAACGTAAATGGGATCGGAAAAGTTTTTTTTTCAACATTCGGTTTTTAATCACATTCAATAGTTTGAATCTAAAACTATATTTCTTTCAGATTCAGAACACAAAAATATGGAAAGGACTCAGGTATTTCACATCGACGTAGGGGATCTTCGCAAGTATCCGTAACCGACGTCATAATTAATAGTGGGCCAAATTGTAAACGAGCATGTAGTTGATTAATAGCTATTCTCTGTAAGCATTTGCACTTTTATGAAGGCCGCATGGCACGGCATGTCTCAGATTTTGATAAATTTTGTACATATGGTTGGGTCTGACCCTAAAGTAAAAATTTATTAAAAGTTTTCTTAATATCACATCCGGTTGCCATGGAAACGGACTTTGAATATTGAAAAAATGCATTTTTGGGCGTTTTTGAAGTCACATACATAATTTATGCAGCATAATCTAAAACAAACACTAATGAATTATCAGTACCCTATCATTGCTCTTTCAAGTTAAGTAATAATAATGTTGGGTTTATGGTCTTATCTATATGTTTCCATAGCAACAACACAGGTACCCTATCAAAATAGTATTTTTGGCATTTTTTCAAAATTCAGCGATAAATTGCTTACATTTTTGAGTTTTTTATGCAAATAAAACATAAGCATTTACATTGGGACAAAGTTTCTGTTCGTTGCTATGGCAACATGACCTCAAATCGCAAAAATGAAAGCAATTTTGGACAATATTTAGAGTCCTTTTTTTTTCTAGATCATTGAATTTTAATTCAAAGTGATGAAAATCAATTAATGTATTTAAATAGATCTTTCATTACACGAAAGAAAATTTTTAAAACATGTTCAGGAAATAGCCTGTTGCTATGGGAATGATTGTGTAAAATTGCACACAGACCCACTTTGAGTCCTTGGATACGGGCATCAAAAGTTAAGTAATCTGAAATTTTTAAAATCTAAAATAAAGTTTAGACTTTGCTTTATCTAATACGTATAAAAGGTTGTGTAAGCCTGTTTCGTTTTTTGAGGAAAAGACTTCGAAAAACAACAAAAAATGCTTATTTTTGTAATGTATGGCCAAATTACTATAGCAACCATTAATTATTTGAAACTTTTTTATTATATTTTGATAGAGGCTTACTTGATCTTTATTGTTATTAAATTTGAACTTCCTGGGATTAATAATTACTGTTTTATGAAAATGATAAAAAATGGTTGCTATGGTAACATATGTTCCCCATAGCTTTTCACGGTTTTTGAAAGGGCTCTTTGTGTTGGATATTTCCCAACAATTTTTATCTGTTCATCATGATGCAAAATTTTTTAAAATGACTCTGAAGTTGCAAAATAAGTAATATTCAAGACCATAATTACCGTTGCCAAGGTAACTTATGTGCATAGTAACAAGTGGGTTTATCTTGAATTTGCTCATTTTATATATTAATCCTATTTCCTTATTATATACCCATCAAGAGAGAAGAAAAATTGGAAAATACAAACAGCATTTTGAAATCAATATATCAAAATTAGCTAATAATGTTGTCATGGCAACCAGCCTTTTTACAATATTAAACACTACTAGTGAGCTTATTTAAAATTTTATGTCCTAATCTTTAGGATGCATAAAAAATCTTTCATTGATGTCACATACAGACCAAATTATAGAGCTTCAAATTAGCTCAATTTTGCCAATTTTTCAACTTTAAAGGCCGTTGCCATGGTAACCAGATGACCTAAAATTAATTTTTTTGTCAAATTTTCCATTTTTCATTGGTCCCTACTTATGTGTGAAATTTCATGAAAATCGGAGACCATGCGTGCCGAAATTGTTTAAATGCTTACAGAGAATTGCTATTAATCACTTTTTAAAAAAAAAAGATAACTTATAGATTTTCTTGTTAGGTAAAATGTAATTCGACACTTATGAAACAAAAATTTGTTTTTATGATAATAAGACAGTGTTAGACGTCTTCAAATTGAATAGATCATTTAAGAATAGATAAATTTGCATCATGGACCAGACATTCACGTTTCGAGTTCTTGCCCTCGTCAGTGATCATCAATCTAAATAATGCCATATGACCAAAGGGTGCGAAAGTCATTATGTCCAAAATTTTACCGAAAGATGTAGTAGGATGGGTGGAATATGATGCTGCAGGACACACGCTTTAGAACAGATTAACTTGCTGCATGGACGAGACATGAAGGTTTCGGGTACTGAATCTTCGACAGTTATCTTCAATCTAAACAATGTAATATTACCAAAGGGCATAAAAGCGTGTGATATAAAAAAAGAAATCATTAATGATTAATTCATCATATTGATCAACTTTTTTCATCTCATTAGTTTATACTTATGAATTGAACATTCGATCGATTTCAAGATTTTCATAAAACGTAAAAATGATGGCAATGAAATAATGTTTTTCTCATGATTAATATCAAATAAATTCGAAGTCAAGTGATTGTGAAGTCATCTAAATATATGGATACGATTGTAAAATTCAGTGTAACAGTGCTTCAGGAGAAGTTTAAGTTATTGACACAAAAGCGAATAATTAACATCAAAGTATTGATAAAAATTAGCTCAAGCAGATGACCATAGGCTTTCAGACAGCAATGTAATTTATAGACCATTGCAGAAAGTATTTTATGTTTATTGGAGAGTTATGTTCTCATCAAGTATCTTTGGGAGTTATAAAATTGTTTTAAACTTTTTATTATAAGGAAAAAAAAAGATCGATGCTTTGAAAATCTAGGTTAGTTAAATCAAATCTCAAATGTACATCTTATGAAAGGTTTACCAACAGGTAATATTTTACAAGTGAATATAATGGTGAACTTTGAGAATGAAAGAAAATTTGAATAAGTATGTAGGTAAGTAAAGAGGATACTATATTATACATTTTCTTTTAAAAATTCATTTCAGAATAACAAATAAATATCCGTAGTAGGGAGGTAAAGTCAGCTTGATTAAAATTGGACTACGTGTTTTAGGAATTTGCGGAACGGAACGAAATAAAAAATGATAGCCGAAATCAGTTTCCAAAAATCACAATTTAAAGGCTTACGAATTCTTGATAAAATATGAAGCATCACTTTCTAACGAGGGACGAAACATCGGACAAACAGACAGAGACAATAACAAAGCTACATCGAAGCACGAGGGAAAATTTATCCAATAAACAGTCTCCAGACCTATGTAAGAAATTACGAAAAGAAAGAATTATAGTCATAAGTATCCTTTCACAAAATAATGTGGTCATAACTATTGATATAAAAAAGGAAATATATTAAGTGAATATTTTTCCAAAGAAATGGATAATAGCCTTTAGTACATATGTATATATGTATGTTTAAAGCCCCCTTTCCACTGCAATTCTGCTTTACCTTAGCCCATTCCCGACTCCGAAAATTGTCAATTTGGGAGAGAACGGCTCTTAGTCGTATCTTGGTCTGATACAGCGTATGTTGTTCCAAAGTCGATCGGTAGTAGAGCATATATGCTCTAGATGTCGGAAAAAGTTCCAGTTTTTTTTTTCAACCGGTTGAAGAAAACACGGAAACCTGTCCCCCTCTCTTTGTGGTCGTGAATTGTCGAGGTTTTGTCGGGATAGTCGGGGATAAAATCTGGGTTAATCATGGCCTGGTCGGGTAAGAGTGTGGATTGAGCGTGGTCTGATCGGCATTTAACTAAACCCCCGCTCTTTTCGCGCACAAGATACGCTTTAATTACGCCCTGTTCGCGAACTTCACCCGTCTATTTAGCTCTTACCACGATATTTCCACAATGTATTTATATTGTTCGATATCATTTTCATGATCATCTTGCGAAATTTTAACGCTCTATACGACCAAGGTACGACCAAATGTCGCTTCAAATAGGATCCGTGCATATTTCATTCATTTATTTTTCGCACAGATTTTGATTTGAAAAATAATTTTCAAAATACCCAGCTCCATTCTCACGCGAAAAGAAAAATGGGACTACCAGGCGGACACAGCTCGTTCCATAGAAGCACGAAGGAAAATTTATCATATGTACAGTCTCCGATGTGCGGTGCGAGTTTGGACTGCTCTTTAGGTATCGCTGTCAAGAACACGAAGTAGCACTTATATATATGGAATATTATGTCTTTAATACAAGGTCATTCCCGAAACGTTCGGTCTTAAAGGTCCTAGTGATGTCGTTAAATTATGTGTAAAAACTCTAGGTCTAAATAAGACTGGACGACAACATAGTGAGTCTCTCATTACTTCATCGCGTTGATGACAAGCATTCCATACCATTGTTTCTTATTCCCTTGGTGGATTCTCATTGCTCAGTTTTGTTCCTTTCCGCAAAGTACTAATCGATATGTCTTGTTGATAGGTCGTTTTGTTGAATTGTAAAATGTTAAAACTTTGCAAATTGACATATTATGAAGAAAAGCCGAGAGCAATTTGATTATTCTCTTTCTAGAAATGAAATCAATATGATGTCATTGTCAAAGTCTGCAAATTTCGAGCATGCGCAGGCCACAATACAATGTGATCACTGTGGAGTAGAGGAAGATGTCAAACATTACTGCCTTATCTGTGAGGAGACAATGTGTCCTACATGTAAAACCATCCACAACAAAGCCCGCGCCACCAGGGACCACCAAGTGGTACTCAGAGAGGAAAGATAAACTAAGAATGAAGCCTCCACATTCTGTAAGAAACATCCAGATTAGAAGACCAGTCTCCACTGTGACACGTGCAAAGCTCCTGTATGCACACACTGTATAGCTGAGAGCCATTATGGCCACAAATTCTCTGACATCTTAAAAGTCCTAAATAGTACCAAACGGGAAATAAAAGACAGTAAGAAGCAAATGGAGACACGAATGAGGACTGTTGATGCTTTAAGTGTGAGCAAAGTTGGAACAATTATGAGAACAAGGTCAAGGGTATAGAATCAAGTATTCTGCATGACGCTGTGGCATTGCATGCCCTTGTAGACAAAATAGCACAAAAAAAGAAAAAAATAATTGGACAAGATCAAGAATCAAGATAGAATAACATGGGAAACATCAAAGAGTTTACTAGATAAAGAAAAATCAAAGATATCATTAAGCCTGGAACAGCATGATAGACGACTGTCTTCTACAACTACAACTGGTATGGACGAATTATTAAAGGAGAGTAAAGTCCTTCGAGGCAAACAACTGGATTTCATTGAAGTTTCTCCACCATGTTATCAATCATCTTTAAATACCTTCATAGAAGGCATCGGGAAAATCACAAAGCAATCCAATGATCAATCAACAGTCCGTAGCACAAACTTCAAAACAGGCAAAGCAGTTTTCGTGTAGCAATTCTCAAGGAAATTCCACCCGTTTGATAAACTTGAAATGACAATGGAATTCACAATGTCAATAGCAAACGGAAAATTGTACAAACGAGAGAAATAACGCACGGTTCATTTGCTATCCTTCGCTGCAGGAAGATTTTTGCCCCAGGAAGAGACAAGATTTTTTCACCTCAAAGTGGAGTAATGTTTTCTTTATAACAAGTGATATAGATATTATGTTTTAGTGTACAATAATGTATGTTTTATCGATAGAAGTACTTCAAATAAAAAAAATATCACACCATACCCTTCGAATTGAAAGACCACAATATACTAGTATTATGGTATATTATATACATTGTAATTGACTTAATAAGTAGAAAGCACAAACAAAACAGTACAGCACCCATATTTATACGAAGGACCTTGGATAGTCACAGACTATACATAAGAAATAACATATACAAAGCACATTCAAAAGAAGAGTATATCACAAGGTACCCTAGTTGCCTATTCTTTGCATCCTGGAATTCGAACCTCCTACCTACGGCACCTTCCGCGTGGCAATCAAGAGTCCGGCACACTATCCAATATTTCATCTCGACTTCACAAAACTGAAGTTTTGATGGCAAGGGTCTATCGTATCGTACTCGTGAGTACTCGGTAGTCGATGGCTTTCGGGATTTATCCTATATACTAATGGGTGGATCACCCTAGGGGTACTGCAGTACTGAAATACATATATACAACACCCAAGTTAGTACGAAGAACCTTGGATTGACTTAATAATTATCTAGAGATTATCTTTTTCAAAACTTATTTCAAGACTTGATTTAGACACGATTTGTTGCCGAATTTTCAATTTGATTATTCAGCAAGAACAATCATTCATCGTAGAAAATAAAATGAGCATAATTTCAGAGTCAAAATCCTACGTAAACGTAACACTGATGAAAAAATCAAAGATAATCAAAAAGAGATCAATTTGACATCATATATAATTTCTTGCTATTTCTGAAACTTGTCATTTCATCGAAAGATGTCATCGAAATTAAAGGAGGCAAACATCTTATCATCATCCCTACAATGCTATTTTGAACATAGATCTTATTTGGATATGCTAGTGAATCGACCCTACAGGAAATTTGGAGCAGCGTATTCTCTGTAAAGTAAATGCAGAAATTTTAATTCTTAAAATAAAACCTGAGGCCGATAGTGAAATGAATTTAGCTGACGTATGAAAAGCAATTTGGTTGGAGGCATCTCTGATGATAATTTAATATAAGAAGTACGTGTCAGGTGCATGAAAATTGGTTTGAATTTTTTTAAGAAGGTATAGAATTGGAACACTTCCGTATTACTAATACAAAATAGATTTCTTTCCCTCGAGTACAGGCGTGTAGGGCATACTGCGCGTGAATCAGAATGTCGCTATTTGCAATGGCGTAAGGTCCCCTATGCAAAAAATAGATTTATCGGTTATAATACAATACTGAGGGGACCTTACGCCATTGACTTTCGTGTTGACCATAGTAAAGAGGGAACCTTACGACATTGAATTTAATAAAAAGGGATCCTTACGCTTTTGACTTTTCATAATTGGAGGAGGGGGCGACAGAACTGGGCGAAGAATATCAGAAAGGGATGAGGGGGGGGGGGGAGGAAAGGGGCGGAAAAGGGAGAAAAGGGTGGGAGGTGGTAGGAGGAGAGGAGGGGACCTTACGCCATTGACTTTCTACATGGACCATAATAATGAGGGGAACCTTACATCATTGACTTTCTATATGGACCATAATAAAGAGGGGACCTTACGCCATTGACTTTCTTTATGGACCATAATAAAGAGGGGACCTTACGCCATTGACTTTCTCTATGTATTATAATACAGAGGGGACCTTACGCCATTGACTTTCTATATGGACCATAATAAAGAGGGGACCTTAAACCATTGACTTTCTACATGGACCATAATAAAGAGGGGACCTTACGCCATTGACTTTCTCTATGTATTATAACACAGAGGGGACCTTACGCCATTGACTTTCTATATGGACCATAATAAAAAGGGGACCATACGCCATTGACTTTCTCTATGTACATGTATTATAATACAGAGGGGGCCTTACGCCATTGACATTCTATATTGATTATAATACAGAGGGGACCTTACGCCATTGACTTTCTACATGGACCATAATAAAGAGGGGACCTTACGCCATTGACTTTCTCTATGTACTATAATACAGAGGGGACCTTACGCCATTGACTTTCTATATGGACCATAATAAAGAGGGGACCTTACACCATTGACTTTCTCTATGTATTATAATACAGAGGGGACCTTACGCCATTGACTTTCTATATGGACCATAATAATGAGGGGACCTTACGCCATTGACTTTCTCTATGTATTATAATACAGAGGGGACCTTACGCCATTGACATTCTATATGGCTTATAATACAGGAGGGGACCTTACGCCATTGACTTTCTGTATGGATTATAATACAGAGGGGACCTTACGCCATTGACTTTCTATATGGATTATAATACAGAGGGGACCTTACACCATTGACTTTCTACATGGACCATAATAAAGAGGGGACCTTACGCCATTGACTTTCTCTACGTATTATAATACAGAGGGGACCTTACGCCATTGACTTTCTATATGGACAATAATAAAGAGGGGACCTTACGCCATTGACTTTCTCTATGTATTATAATGCAGAGGGGACCTTACGCCATTGACTTTCTATATGGGCCATAATAAAGAGGGGACCTTACGCCATTGATTTTCTCTATGTATTATAATACAGAGGGGACCTTACGCCATTGACATTCTATATGGATTATAATACAGAGGGGACCTTACGCCATTGACTTTCTACATGGACCATAATAAAGAGGGGACCTTACGCCATTGACTTTCTCTATGTATTATAATACAGAGGGGACCTTACGCCATTGACTTTCTATATGGACCATAATAAAGAGGGGACCTTACGCCATTGACTTTCTCTATGTATTATAATACAGAGGGGACCTTACGCCATTGACTGTCTATATGGACCATAATAAAGAGGGGACCTTACGCCATTGACTTTCTCTATGTATTATAATACAGAGGGGACCTTACGCCATTGACATTCTATATGGATTATAATAAAGAGGGGACCTTACGCCATTGACTTTCTACATGGACCATAATAAAGAGGGGACCTTACGCCATTGACTTTCTCTATGTATTATAATACAGAGGGGACCTTACGCCATTGACTTTCTATATGGACCATAATAAAGAGGGGACCTTACGCCATTGACTTTCTCTATGTATTATAATACAGAGGGGACCTTACGCCATTGACTGTCTATATGGACCATAATAAAGAGGGGACCTTACGCCATTGACTTTCTCTATGTATTATAATACAGAGGGGACCTTTCGCCATTGACACTCTATATGGATTATAATATGAAGGGGACCTTACGCCATTGACTTTCTACATGGACCATAATAAAGAGGGGACCTTACGCCATTGACTTTCTCTATGTATTATAATACAGAGGGGACCTTACGCCATTGACATTCTATATGGCTTATAATACAGGAGGGGACCTTACGCCATTGACTTTCTGTATGGATTATAATACAGAGGGGATCTTTCGCCATTGACTTTCACTATGGATTATAATAGAGAGGGGACCTTACGCCATTGACTTTCTATATGGACCATAATAAAGAGGGGACCTTACGCCATTGACTTTCTCTATGTATTATAATACAGAGGGGACCTTACGCCATTGACATTCTATATGGCTTATAGTACAGGAGGGGACCTTACGCCATTGACTTTCTGTATGGATTATAATACAGAGGGGACCTGACGCCATTGACTTTCTATATGGATTATAATTCAGAGGGGACCTTACACCATTGACTTTCTTCATGGACCATAATAAAGAGGGGACCATACGCCATTGACTTTCTCTATGTATTAAAATACAGAGGGGACCTTACGCCATTGACTTTCTATATGGACCATAATAAAGAGGGGACCTTACGCCATTGACTTTCTCTATGTATTATAATAAAGAGGGGACCTTACGCCATTGACTCTCTATATGGACCATAATAAAGAGGGGACCTTAAACCATTGACTTTCTACATGGACCATAATAAAGAGGGGACCTTACGCCATTGACTTTCTCTATGTATTATAACACACAGGGGACCTTACGCCATTGACTTTCTATATGGACCATAATAAAGAGGGGACCATACGCCATTGACTTTCTCTATGTACATGTATTATAATACAGAGGGGACCTTACGCCATTGACATTCTATATTGATTATAATACAGAGGGGACCTTACGCCATTGACTTTCTACATGGACCATAATAAAGAGGGGACCTTACGCCATTGACTTTCTCTATGTACTATAATACAGAGGGGACCTTACGCCATTGACTTTCTATATGGACCATAATAAAGAGGGGACCTTACACCATTGACTTTCTCTATGTATTATAATACAGAGGGGACCTTACGCCATTGACTTTCTATATGGACCATAATAAAGAGGGGACCTTACGCCATTGACTTTCTCTATGTATTATAATACAGAGGGGACCTTACGCCATTGACTGTCTATATGGACCATAATAAAGAGGGGACCTTACGCCATTGACTTTCTCTATGTATTATAATACAGAGGGGACCTTACGCCATTGACATTCTATATGGATTATAATAAAGAGGGGACCTTACGCCATTGACTTTCTACATGGACCATAATAAAGAGGGGACCTTACGCCATTGACTTTCTCTATGTATTATAATACAGAGGGGACCTTACGCCATTGACTTTCTATATGGACCATAATAAAGAGGGGACCTTACGCCATTGACTTTCTCTATGTATTATAATACAGAGGGGACCTTACGCCATTGACTGTCTATATGGACCATAATAAAGAGGGGACCTTACGCCATTGACTTTCTCTATGTATTATAATACAGAGGGGACCTTACGCCATTGACATTCTATATGGATTATAATAAAGAGGGGACCTTACGCCATTGACTTTCTACATGGACCATAATAAAGAGGGGACCTTACGCCATTGACTTTCTCTATGTATTATAATACAGAGGGGACCTTACGCCATTGACTTTCTATATGGACCATAATAAAGAGGGGACCTTACGCCATTGACTTTCTCTATGTATTATAATACAGAGGGGACCTTTCGCCATTGACACTCTATATGGATTATAATATGAAGGGGACCTTACGCCATTGACTTTCTACATGGACCATAATAAAGAGGGGACCTTACGCCATTGACTTTCTCTATGTATTATAATACAGAGGGGACCTTACGCCATTGACTTTCTATATGGACCATAATAAAGAGGGGACCTTACGCCATTGACTTTCTCTATGTATTATAATACAGAGGGGACCTTACGCCATTGACATTCTATATGGCTTATAATACAGGAGGGGACCTTACGCCATTGACTTTCTGTATGGATTATAATACAGAGGGGACCTTACGCCATTGACTTTCTATATGGATTATAATACAGAGGGGACCTTACACCATTGACTTTCTACATGGACCATAATAAAGAGGGGACCATACGCCATTGACTTTCTCTATGTATTAAAATACAGAGGGGACCTTACGCCATTGACTTTCTATATGGACCATAATAAAGAGGGGACCTTACGCCATTGACTTTCTCTATGTATTATAATACAGAGGGGACCTTACGCCATTGACTTTCTATATGGACCATAATAAAGAGGGGACCTTAAACCATTGACTTTCTACACGGACCATAATGAAGAGGGGACCTTACGCCATTGACTTTCTCTATGTATTATAACACACAGGGGACCTTACGCCATTGACTTTCTATATGGACCATAATAAAGAGGGGACCATACGCCATTGACTTTCTCTATGTACATGTATTATAATACAGAGGGGACCTTACGCCATTGACATTCTATATTGATTATAATACAGAGGGGACCTTACGCCATTGACTTTCTACATGGACCATAATAAAGAGGGGACCTTACGCCATTGACTTTCTCTATGTACTATAATACAGAGGGGACCTTACGCCATTGACTTTCTATATGGACCATAATAAAGAGGGGACCTTACACCATTGACTTTCTCTATGTATTATAATACAGAGGGGACCTTACGCCATTGACTTTCTGTATGGACCATAATAAAGAGGGGACCTTACGCCATTGACTTTCTCTATGTATTATAATACAGAGGGGACCTTACGCCATTGACATTCTATATGGCTTATAATACAGGAGGGGACCTTACGCCATTGACTTTCTGTATGGATTATAATACAGAGGGGACCTTACGCCATTGACTTTCTATATGGATTATAATACAGAGGGGACCTTACACCATTGACTTTCTACATGGACCATAATAAAGAGGGTACCTTACGCCATTGACTTTCTCTATGTATTATAATACAGAGGGGACCTTACACCATTGACTTTCTATATGGACCATAATAAAGAGGGGACCTTACGCCATTGACTTTCTCTATGTATTATAATACAGAGGGGACCTTACACCATTGACTTTCTATATGGACCATAATAAAGAGGGGACCTTACGCCATTGACTTTCTCTATGTATTATAATACAGAGGGGACCTTACGCCATTGACATTCTATATGGATTATAATACAGAGGGGACCTTACGCCATTGACTTTCTACAGGGACCATAATAAAGAGGGGACCTTACGCCATTGACTTTCTCTATGTATTATAATACAGAGGGGACCTTACGCCATTGACTTTCTATATGGACCATAATAAAGAGGGGACCCTACGCCATTGACTTTCTCTATGTATTATAATACAGAGGGGACCTTACGCCATTGACTGTCTATATGGACCATAATAAAGAGGGGACCTTACGCCATTGACTTTCTCTATGTATTATAATACAGAGGGGACCTTACGCCATTGACATTCTATATGGATTATAATAAAGAGGGGACCTTACGCCATTGACTTTCTACATGGACCATAATAAAGAGCGGACCTTACGCCATTGACTTTCTCTATGTATTATAATACAGAGGGGACCTTACGCCATTGACTTTCTATATGGACCATAATAAAGAGGGGACCATACGCCATTGACTTTCTCTATGTATTATAATACAGAGGGGACCTTACGCCATTGACTGTCTATATGGACCATAATAAAGAGGGGACCTTACGCCATTGACTTTCTCTATGTATTATAATACAGAGGGGACCTTTCGCCATTAACACTCTATATGGTTTATAATATGAAGGGGACCTTACGCCATTGACTTTCTACATGGACCATAATAAAGAGGGGACCTTACGCCATTGACTTTCTCTATGTATTATAATACAGAGGGGACCTTACGCCATTGACATTCTGTATGGCTTGTAATACAGGAGGGGACCTTACGCCATTGACTTTCTGTATGGATTATAATACAGAGGGGACCTTACACCATTGACTTTCTACATGGACCATAATAAAGAGGGTACCTTACGCCATTGACTTTCTCTATGTATTATAATACAGAGGGGACCTTACGCCATTGACTTTCTATATGGACCATAATAAAGAGGGGACCTTACGCCATTGACTTTCTCTATGTATTATAATACAGAGGGGACCTTACGCCATTGACTGTCTATATGGACCATAATAAAGAGGGGACCTTACGCCATTGACTTTCTCTATGTATTATAATACAGAGGGGACCTTACGCCATTGACATTCTATATGGATTATAATAAAGAGGGGACCTTACGCCATTGACTTTCTACATGGACCATAATAAAGAGGGGACCTTACGCCATTGACTTTCTCTATGTATTATAATACAGAGGGGACCTTACGCCATTGACTTTCTATATGGACCATAATAAAGAGGGGACCTTACGCCATTGACTTTCTCTATGTATTATAATACAGAGGGGACCTTACGCCATTGACTGTCTATATGGACCATAATAAAGAGGGGACCTTACGCCATTGACTTTCTCTATGTATTATAATACAGAGGGGACCTTTCGCCATTGACACTCTATATGGATTATAATATGAAGGGGACCTTACGCCATTGACTTTCTACATGGACCATAATAAAGAGGGGACCTTACGCCATTGACTTTCTCTATGTATTATAATACAGAGGGGACCTTACGCCATTGACATTCTATATGGCTTATAATACAGGAGGGGACCTTACGCCATTGACTTTCTGTATGGATTATAATACAGAGGGGACCTTACGCCATTGACTTTCTATATGGATTATAATACAGAGCGGACCTTACGCCATTGACTTTCTATATGGACCATAATAAAGAGGGGACCTTACGCCATTGACTTTCTCTATGTATTATAATACAGAGGGGACCTTACGCCATTGACATTCTATATGGATTATAATACAGAGGGGACCTTACGCCATTGACTTTCTACATGGACCATAATAAAGAGGGGACCTTACGCCATTGACTTTCTCTATGTATTATAATACAGAGGGGACCTTACGCCATTGACTTTCTATATGGACCATAATGAAGAGGGGACCTTACGCCATTGACTTTCTCTATGTATTATAATACAGAGGGGACCTTACGCCATTGACTGTCTATATGGACCATAATAAAGGGGGGACCTTACGCCATTGACTTTCTCTATGTATTATAATACAGAGGGGACCTTACGCCATTGACATTCTATATGGATTATAATAAAGAGGGGACCTTACGCCATTGACTTTCTACATGGACCATAATAAAGAGGGGACCTTACGCCATTGACTTTCTCTATGTATTATAATACAGAGGGGACCTTACGCCATTGACTTTCTATATGGACCATAATAAAGAGGGGACCTTAAACCATTGACTTTCTACATGGACCATAATAAAGAGGGGACCTTACGCCATTGACTTTCTCTATGTATTATAACACAGAGGGGACCTTACGCCATTGACTTTCTATATGGACCATAATAAAGAGGGGACCATACGCCATTGACTTTCTCTATGTATTATAATACAGAGGGGACCTTACGCCATTGACATTCTATATGGATTATAATACAGAGGGGACCTTACGCCATTGACTTTCTACATGGACCATAATACAGAGGGAATCTTACACCATTGACTTTCTATAAGGACCGTAATACAGAGGGGACATTACGCCATTGACTTTCTATATGGACCATAGTACAGTGGGGACCTTACACCATTGACATTCTACATCGACATTATACAGAGAGGAACTTACGCCATTGACTTTCTCTATAGACCATAATACAATTGGGACCTTACACCATTGACTGTCTATATAGACCATAGTACAGAGAGAACCTTACGCCATTAACTTTCTGTATAGACCATAATACAGAGGGGACCTTACGCTATTGACTTTCTACATCGACCATAATACAGAGGGACCTTACGCCATTGACTTTCAATATATACCATAATACAGAGGGGACCTTACGCCATTGACTTTCGATATATACCATAATACAGAGTGGACCTTACGTGATTGACTTTCTTTATGGACCATAATACAGATGGGATTTTACGCCATTGACGTTCTGGATCAAAATACAGAGGGGACCTTACGCCATTGACTTTCTATATGGACCATAATACAGATGGTAACTTACACCATTGAATTTCTACACGGACCATAATACAGAGGGGACCTTACACCATTGACTTTATACATAGACAATAATACAGAAGGGACCTTACACCATTGACTTTCTATATGGACAGTAATACAATGGGGACCTTACACCCTTGACTACTATATGAATCATAATACAAAGGGGTCCTTACTCCATTGTCTTTCTATATGAATCATAGTACAGAGGGGACCTTACACCATTGACTTTATATAAGAACTGTAATACAGAGGGGACCTTACACCATTATGTTTCATGGAAGAAGAAATAGATTCTATCACTTTCTACTGAGACATTAAAAGTTACACTCTATGCTGTCCCACGACCTCACTCAATGACAAACGTGACGACTTAAGTTTCAGCATCACAAACTTTCCTTTTCTGAGTAGCAACATTCTTTCAGCGCCTGCTTATGGCGTGTTAATATGCCAGATAAAGTACAAAATATATAGATTTTGATAGATGCAAGCAGGAGATGCTGACTCTTTCTGGGAACCTGGTCTCACTCTCATGTAATGGGAGTTCGCTTCTTTCCATGTAGTGGAAGCGCAGGGATCACTTTGTCCGTTGTCCGTCTGTCAGTCAGTCCGTCCGTCTGTCTGTCTGTCACACTTTGGGTGTCACACCCCATAACTTTTCATCGGTAAGTGATAGGGCTTTGATATTTCAAATGTGTATTTCCTGTGATGAGACCTTTTTACACATACCATAATTTTTGACCTAGTGACCTTGACCTAGATATTTGTCCTACTTTTCAAAAAATTAACATTGGCTATATCATTTGATTGGTAAGTGATAGGGATTTTATAATTCACATGTGTATTCCTTTTCATAAGACCTTTGTACAGATACCAAATTCTTTTTACCTAGTGACCTTGACCTAGATATTTGACCTACTTTTCCAAAAAAAAAAACATTTGCTATATCTTTTGATTGGTAAGTGATAGGGATTTTATAATTCACATGTGTATTTCCTGTGACATAACCTTACAACATGTACCATAAATTTTGACCTAGTGACCTTGACCTAGATATTTGATCTACTTTTCCAAACAATTAACATTGGCTATAACTTTTGATTGGTAAGTGATATGAATTTTATAATTAACATGTGTATTCCTTTTCATAAGACCTTATTACAGATACCAATTTTTTTTACCTAGTGACCTTGACCTAGGTATTTGACTTACATTTGAAAAAAAAATTAAGAATGGCTATATTTTTATATTATAAGTGACACGGCTTTGATATTTCAAACATGTATTTCTTATGATGAGTCCTTTCTTTTATTCCCAAAAATTTGTACCCAGTGACTTCACCTAGATGATTGACCTTTTTTGAGAGTAACAGATTGACCATAGCTTTTAATTGATAAGTAAGAGGATTTATATTTCACATGCGACTTCATTTGACAAGACTTTCCCACTGATAAAATGTACAAATATTGAACCAAGTGACCTAGACCTACATATTTTATCAACTTTTTAAAAATAGCCCGCTTCGCAGGAGACACAAGCATCTCTTGGATTGCTATTTTTGTTTGTTTGCTTTGGTTCCTGTTTTATCCTGATTTGTATGGCCCGGTTTATGATTTTCTGAATCATCCTTTTATTACTGTATTTTGGGATATGGTCATTGTCCATATTTGTCATTTGTATCGTGGATATGATCCCGCTGTCAGTGAACGGACACTCGAAATGGTACTTGACCAATCTACAGCCTTGTGTCAGCACATTTGTAAGAATTGCGCTCTGATTAAATGTGACGATGGGAATCCAAGCCGGGTCCTTTCCAAACTTCTTTAGAGAAGACTGGGCCCGATAGCTCCTCTGAATGTCAGTCGGACTCCTCGTGTAAAAAAAAGCATGAGCTAGCTGCAGCCGGCAGAGCACGGACTGTACCGGTATTACGTACGGGCCCCTAGCCCCATCCATTTATATACTAGTATTAATCTGCGTTGCTTTGGCCTCTGCATATAACTGTCTTGTTTGTGTGGTCATCAAACATTGAGGAGGTTGTTTTACACTACAATTTTGCGTTCTTCGAGATATTTTGGCAAATGCAAATTTGGGAGGGTTGTGCGCACGTAATCTGGATAATCACACCATTTCTGCAACTTGCGTAACAAATGACCGTCCTAAGTCGGCACCGGTTACCCATTGGTCTCGTTTTACACTACAATTTTGCGTTCTTCGAGATATTTTGGTAACTGCAAACGTGGGAAGGTTGTGCGCACGTAATCTTGATAACCACACCATTTCTGCTACTTGCGTATTAAATGGCCGTCCTAAGTCGGCACCGGTTACCTGTTGGTCTCTTTGGTTTATGTGTAGATTTTGTGTTTCATGTTTCTGTGTCGGGTGCTCGTCTTTGTGTTTTTGCATGGGATGTTTGGCGTTTTCCTGTTGGTACTGCAACAGAGTCATGTTGGAGATCCCCTCCCTCCTTTCATATGGATGCTGATACCGAGTCTTCTTGAATACCCAATCATTTCTTTTGTTGCGTGAAGTAACAAATGTATTTAGTCAATATAGAAAGAATTTGGAGTATAAGGGTACCCTCAGTATTACAGTCAATATGGAAAGGAAATGTCAAAATGTATCCTCTGAACAATAATCGTCCATATAAAAAGTCAATGCCATAAGCCCCCCTCTATATTACTGTCCTTCTAGAAAGTCAATATAAGTGTCCATATAAGAAGTCAATGGCGTAAGGTCCCCTATCTATTTAAGATTATTGGAAGTCGATGACGTAATGTCCCTCTGTAATTTTTTTCAATGGCGTAAGGTCCCCTCCGTATTACTGCATATCGAAACAGAAGTCAATGGCGTTAGGTCCCCTCTGCTCAGTTCAGTTTGATAGGCGTACCGTCAGAAATAAGCTGTATGTTGGAATTTTGACCTATGCAACGGACCCACCGAGGCAGCGAGGGTTCTTTTACGTTCCTACGCCTATCCGAGACAGGGGACCCCCGTTTTATAGTCCCTTCAGAAAGACTAGGCTGGGGTTACTTGTCTATACACAAGGTGTAAGCCCACATCACCTGGCGAGGCTCTAAGTTGGTAATCGTCCCTTCACCTGGCGCTCGTCGGATTCGAACCTGTCAGTCTCATGCTTCACTGACCACGACGTACTTAACGCTTTACCAACTTAACTTATTGTCCAGACAAGGTCGGAAAGTCCCTCTGTTATGGGGGTGGGGAGAGAGAGACAAGGAGGTACCACTTCTCCCCTTTCTCGTTCCTTTTCGACCTTAGAACGTCAATGGCGTAAAGTCCCTCTCGTAAAATTGTCCGTATAAAAAGTCAATGACGTAAGTTCCCCTCTGTATTATAATCCATAGAGGAAGTCAATGGTGTAAGGACCCCTCTGTATATTATTGTCCATAAAGAATGTCAATGGTGTAAGGTCCCCTCTGTATATTATTGTCCATAAAGAAAGTCAATGGTGTAAGGTCCCCTCTGTATATAATTGTCCATATAGAAAGTCAATGGCGTAAGGTCCCCTCTGTTTATAATTGTCCATATAGAAAGACAAAAGCGTAAGGTTCCCTCTGTATATAATTGTCCATATAGGAAGTCAATGGTGTAAGGTCCCCTCTGTTATAATTGTCCATATAGGAAAACAATGGCGTAAGGTCCCCTCTGTATTATAATCCATATAGAAAGTAAATGGCGTAAGGTCCCCTCTTTATTATAATCCATAAAGAAAGTCAATGGTGTAAGGTCCCCTCTGTATATTATTGTTCATAAAGAAAGTCAATGGTGTAAGGTCCCCTCTGTATATAATTGTCCATATAGAAAGTCAATGACGTAAGGTCCCCTCTATATAATTGTCCATATAGAAAGACAATGGCGTAAGGTTCCCTCTGTATATAATTGTTCATATAGGAAGTCAATGGTGTAAGGTCCCCTCTGTTATAATTGTCCATATAGGAAGACAATGGCGTAAAGTCCCCTCTGTATTATAATCCATAAAGAAAGTCAATGGCGTAAGGTCCCCTCTTTATTATGGTCCATATAGAAAGTCAATGATGTAAGGTCCCCTCTGTATTATTATCAATATAGAAAGTCAATGGCGTAAGGTCCCCTCTGTATTATAATACATAGAGAAAGTCAATGGCGTAAGGTCCCTCTTTATTATAATCCATATAGAAAGTCAATGGCGTAAGGTCCCCTCTGTATTATAATCAACATAGAAAGTCAATGGCGTAAGGTCCCCTCTATATTATAATCCATATAGAAAGTCAATGGCGTAACGTCCCCTCTTTATTATGGTCCATGTAGAAGGTCAATGGTGTAAGGTCCCCTCTGTATTATAATCCATATAGAAAGTCAATGGCGTAAGGTCCCCTCTGTATTATAATCAATAAAGAAAGTCAATGGCGTAAGGTCCCCTCTTTCTTATGGCCCATATAGAAAGTCAATGGCGTAAGGTCCCCTCTGTATTATAATCAATATAGAAAGTCAATGGCGTAAGGCACCCTCTGTATTATAATACATAGAAAAAAGTCAATGGCGTAAGGTCCCCTCTTTACTATGGTCCATGTATAAAGTCAATGGCGTAAGGTCCCCCCCCCTGTATTATAATCCATATAGAAAGTCAATGGCGTAAGGTCCCCTCTGTATTGCAATCCATATAGAATCTCAATGGCGTAAGGTCCCCTCTTTATTATGGTCCACATAGAAAATCAATGGCGTAAGGTCCCCTCTGTATTATAATCCATATAGAAAGTCAATGGCGTAAGGTCCCCTCTTTATTATGGTTGATGTAGAAAGTCAATGGCGTAAGGTCCCTTCCTCTCTTCCTCCCATCCTTTTCTCCCTTCTCCGCCTCTTTCCTTCCCCTCCTTCATCCCTTTCTCATATCTTCCGCCCAGTTCTGTCGCCCCCGCCTCCAATTATGAAAAGTGAAAAGCGTAAGGCTCCCTTTTTAATAAATTCAATGTCGTAAGGTTCCCTCTTTAATATGGTCAACACGAAAGTCAATGGCGTAAGGTCCCCTCTTTATTATGGTCCATATAGAAAGTCAATGGCGTAAGGTCCCCTCTATATTATAATACATAGAGAAAGACAATGGCGTAAGGTCCCCTTGTATTATGGTCCGCATAGACACTCAATGGCGTAAGGTCCCCTCTGTATTATAATCCATATAGAAAGACAATGGCGTAAGGTCCCCTCTGTATTATAATCCATATAGAAAGTCAATGGCGTAAGGTCCCCTCTTTATTATGGTCCATGTAGAAAGTCAATGGAATAAGGTCCCCTCTGTATTATAATCCATATAGAAAGTCAATGGCGTAAGGTCCCCTCTTTTCTATGGTCCACATAGAAAATCAATGGCGTAAGGTCCCCTCTGTATTATAATCCATATAGAAAGTCAATGGCGTAAGGTCCCCTCTTTATTATGGTCCATATAGAAAGTCAATGGCGTAAGGTCCCCTCTATATTATAATACATAGAGAAAGTCAATGGCGTAAGGTCCCCTTTATTATGGTCCGCATAGAAACTCAATGGCGTAAGGTCCCCTCTGTATTATAATCCATATAGAAAGTCAATAGCGCAAGGTCCCCTCTGTATTATAATCCATATAGAAAGTCAATGGCGTAAGGTCCCCTCTTTATTATGGTCCATGTAGAAAGTCAATGGAGTAAGGTCCCCTCTGTAGTATAATCCATATAGAAAGTCAATGGCGTAAGGTCCCCTCTTTTCTATGGTCCACATAGAAAATCAATGGCGTAAGGTCCCCTCTGTATTAAAATCCATATAGAAAGTCAATGGCGTAAGGTCCCTACCTCACTTCCTCCCATCCTTTTCTCCCTTCTCCGCCCCTTTCCTTCCCCTCGCTCATCCCTTTCTCATATCTTCCGCCCAGTTCTGTCGCCCCCGCCTCCAATTATGAAAAGTGAAAAGCGTAAGGATCCCTTTTTAATAAATTCAATGTCGTAAGGTTCCCTCATTACTATGGTCAACACGAAAGTCAATGGCGTAAGGTCCCCTCTTTATTATGGTCCATATAGAAAGTCAATGGCGTAAGGTCTCCTCTATATTATAATACATAGAGAAAGTCAATGGCGTAAGGTCCCCTTGTATTATGGTCCGCATAGAAAATCAATGGCGTAAGGTCCCCTCTGTATTATAATCCATATAGAAAGTCAATAGCGTGAGGTCCCCTCTGTATTATAATCCATATAGAAAGTCAATGGCGTAAGGTCCCCTCTTTATTATGGTCCATGTAGAAAGTCAATGGTGTAAGGTCCCCTCTGTATTATAATCCATATAGAAAGTCAATGGCGTAAGGTCCCCTCTGTATTATAATCCATATAGAAAGTCAATGGTGTAAGGTCCCCTCTTTTTTATGGTCCATATGGAAAGTCAATGGCGTAAGGTCCCCTCTGTATTATAATACATAGAGAAAGTCAATGGCGTAAGGTCCCCTCTTTATTATGGTCCATATAGAAAGTCAATGGCGTAAGGTCCCCTCTGTATTATAATACATAGAGAAAGTCAATGGCGTAAGGTCCCCTCTTTATTATGGTCCATGTAGAAAGTCAATGGCGCAAGGTCCCCCCTGTATTATAATCCATATAGAATGTCAATGGCGTAAGGTCCCCTCTGTATTATGGTCCACATAGAGAAAGTCAATGGCGTAAGGTCCCCTCTGTATTATAATCCATATAGAAAGTCAATGGCGTAAGGTCCCCTCTGTATTATAATCCATATAGAATGTCATTGGTGTAAGGTCCCCTCTTTATTATGGTCCATATAGAAAGTCAATGGCGTAAGGTCCCCTCTGTATTATAATACATAGAGAAAGTCAATGGCGTAACGTCCCCTCTGTATTATAATCCATATAGAAAGTCAATGGCGTAAGGTCCCCTCTGTATTATAATACATAGAGAAAGTCAATGGCGTAAGGTCCCCTCTTTATTATGGTCCATGTAGAAAGTCAATGGCGCAAGGTCCCCCCTATATTATAATACATATAGAATGTCAATGGCGTAAGGTCCCCTCTGTATTATAATACATAGAGAAAGTCAATGGCGTAAGGTCCCCTCTGTATTATAATCCATATAGAAAGTCAATGGCATAAGGTCCCCTCTGTATTATAATCCATATAGAAAGTCAATGGTGTAAGGTCCCCTCTGTATTATAATCCATATAGTAAGTCAATGGCGTAAGGCCCCCTCTGTATTATAATCCATATAGAAAGTCAATGGTGTAAGGTCCCCTCTTTACTATGGTCCATATGGAAAGTCAATGGCGTAAGGTCCCCTCTGTGTTATAATATAGAGAGAAAGTCAATGGCGTAAGGTCCCCTCTTTATTATGGTCCATATAGAAAGTCAATGGCGTAAGGTCCCCTCTGTATTATAATCCATACAGAAAGTCAATGGCGTAAGGTCCCCTCTTTATTATGGTCCATGTAGAAAGTCAATGGTGTAAGGTCCCCTCTGTATTATAATCCATATAGAAAGTCAATGGCGTAAGGTCCCCTCTGTATTATAATCCATATAGAAAGTCAATGGCGTAAGGTCCCCTCTGTATTATAATACATATAGAAAGTCAATGGCGTAAGGTCCCCTCTGTATTATAATCCATATAGAAAGTCAATGGTGTAAGGTCCCCTCTTTATTATGGTCCATATAGAAAGTCAATGGCGTAAGGTCCCCTCTGTATTATAATACATAGAGAAAGTCAATGGCGTAAGGTCCCCTCTTTATTATGGTCCATATAGAAAGTCAATGGCGTAAGGTCCCCTCTGTATTATAATACATAGAGAAAGTCAATGGCGTAAGGTCCCCTCTTTATTATGGTCCGTGTAGAAAGTCAATGGCGCAAGGTCCCTCCTGTATTATAATCCATATAGAATGTCAATGGCGTAAGGTCCCCTCTGTATTATGGTCCACATAGAACAAGTCAATGGCGTAAGGTCCCCCTCTGTATTATAATCCATATAGAAAGTCAATGGCATTAAGTCCCCTTTGTATTATAATCCATATAGAAAGTCAATGGCGTAAGGTCCCCTCTTTAGTATGGTCCATGTAGAAAGTCAATGGTGTAAGGTCCCCTCTGTATTATAATCCATATAGAAAGTCAATGGCGTAAGGTCCCCTCTGTATTATAATCCATAAAGAAAGTCTATGGCGTAAGGTCCCCTCTTTATTATGGTCCATATAGAAAGTCAATGACGTAAGGTTCCCCTCTGTATTATGATACATAGAGTAAGTAAATGGCGTAAGGTCCCCGCTATATTATGGTCCATATAGAAAGTCAATGGCGTAAGGTCCCCTCATTATTATGGTTGATGTAGAAAGTCAATGGCGTAGGGTCACCTCCTCTCTTCCTACCACCTCCCACCCTTTTCTCCCTTCTCCGCCCCTTTCCTTCCCCTCCCTCATCCCTTTCTGATATCATTCGCCCAGTTCTGTCGCCCCCTCCTCCAATTATGAAAAGTCAAAAGCGTAAGGATCCCTTTTTATTAAATTCAATGTCGTAAGGTTCCCTCTTTACTATGGTTAACACGAAAGTCAATGGCGTAAGGTCCCGTCAGTATTGTATTATAACCGATAAATCTATTTTTTTGCATAGGGGACCTTACGCCATTGTATTTAGCAAAATCGGCGTGAATCAAGTTTATGTCATCATTGGAAATGATACAAAAGGCCCAACGGGGTCACATCACTCATCTGAAAGCGAGAAAAGGATGAAAATGGCCAATGTGGTACAGGACATTTCAAGAGTACTATCTTCCTGTAAGGTTTTGTTAAATTCCTTATATCAGTTACGAAGAAACCGTAATTGCTACAGCCAATTAGAGTCCTCGATGGCAATATTTGTTTATCAGTCTGTTTGAAAAGCACAAACTTTGTAGAGGACATTGAGTACTTGCTTGCTGAAAGGTTTCGTGCAATTCTGTGCGGCGGTTGTAGGGATGATGTCCAAAATGTGTCAACCAATCAGTATCCATGTCGGCCATATTTGTAGATCGATCGACACGAAAAACACAAATCTAGTAGAGGACCTTGAGATAAAGAAGATCCTGACAACAATCTCAGCAGCACTCACAATAGAGTACCAAATGAAGGAAGCTAGAGGTGGGACCAGTGCCCGCGAGGATTAGGCATGCAATGTTTGGCTTTCCGCACACGCCGTCGATGTTCACGTGCGAAAATGAAAACAATATGTACAAAATTTATACTGTCTGAGGTTATGTCTTAATCGAAAATGCTATGGCGACCATGTCAGGGAAAAGCATTTAAAACACTTGAGCACTTGCTATCTGTAAGGTGTCGTTGATTCCTGAGCAGCGGTTGCAGAGGAGATGTTAAAAGTTTACCACGGAAGGACGGACGGACGGACGGACGGACGTACGGACGACGCGCTATGACAATAGCTCACTTGAGCTCTGCTCAGTTGAGCTAATTAAAAGACAGCCGTCAACCTTCTACCTTGAAATATTTTTCCGAGAGCATATAGTCGGTCAAGTAGTCCTTTTACATTCTCCCGAGCACGCATTCCTTATACACTTGTAATAATACAATACATCGAGGTTACAAATAAAACGCTGAATTATCTCTTTTATCTGGTTTTCTTCGTTATATTGTAAAAACCTCAAGAACACGGCCACCTAGAACCTTAATTTTTCGGGACATCGAGATAAAGCATATTTTTTCAAAGAATGTGCATTCTTTTGGATATTTAAGACCAATTCTCTGTTACCACCAAATGACAAATATGGATAATGACCATATCCCTGTATACAGCACAAAATCGATAATTCAGAAAATCAGAAACCGAAGGCATACAAAATCAGGATTAAACAGGAACCAAAGCAAACCAACAAAAACCTCCACCATATGAAAAGAAGCGAACTCCCGATATGGGAGTGAGACCAGGTGCCCAGGAAGAGTTAGCATCTCCTGCTTGCATGCAACACCCGCCGCTTCAATTCGGTAGAACTGTCACATCCGGTTACTTCCATTTCGGAAGACAAAGAGTACAATCTTTGGTTGGATTGTTCAAATGGTCTATGACAGAATATCATCCTCCATTCTGGAGAGTGGGACATCATAGTGTGTGACGAGTTCCCCATATCGACCGTAGAACTTCCTCAGTGACGATGTAAGTCGGTCACAAACATATCCCTGACTGAGAAGCTTATCTGAAAGACGCCTAGCTCTCAGAACAAAATCTGTATATTTGGTACTTGCTCTGGCATAGCGTATCAACTGAGATATGAACACGCCATAAGCAGGCGATGAAGGGATGTTGCTACTCAGAAAAGATAAGTTTGTAATGCTGAAATTGAAGTCGTCACGTTTGTCATAGAGTGAGGTGTTCATGTGACCATCAGTGTCGTAGGACAACATTATGTCCAAATAGGATGCTGAATTATTTGTCTCTGTAGTTTCTTTGACTTCAAGCTCCGAAGGATAGATACTGCTGAGGTAATCCGCGAATTTTGGAATATTGATGGACAACACATCGTCTATGTATCTGTAAGTGAAGTTGAAGTCAGAAGCTAAGTATCTTTTCCCTTCAGAGACCAAAGATTGAATGAATTCAGCTTCGTACGAGTAAAGGAAAATGTCGGCAAGGAGTGGGGCACAATTGGTCCCCATTGGAATTCCGACAATTTGCTGGAAGACCTTTCCCCCAAACACCACAAAATGTTGTCGATCAGAAAGTTTAACATCTGAATAATATCTGTTTTCAGAATCGGACTTTTCTTTTACAAAGTAGGTTTTGTCATAGTTAACAACAATAAATTTGTATTTGCGATTACCGTTCTTACTTGTAAACGCATTACTTATAATTTTTGCGAGTCTTTCTTTCAATTTAGAATGTGGAATTGTAGTGTAAAGTGTCGAAAAATCAAAGGCTTTGATCGAATGGACTCTACTAAGATGAGTGGATTTCAGATGTTCTAAACGTTCCTTCGAATTCTTTAAAATCCACATCTGGTTGATTCCACTGCGAGAATATACTGTCGAACAATATTTTTGAAGCCCAAATTTGATTTCAGATAAAAATAATTCTGGCGCCACGGCATGTCATGGATTTTCATGTCTTTCTGCATATTTGGTATATATGATGTCCTTATTGCAAAAATTAAGGTTTCCGGTCAATATGAGTTCCGGTTGCTATGGCAACGAGATCAGTCTTTTTGTGCTACTTTAAAGACTGTGAAGTAACCTACTTTTAGATACGTCGTTCCCATGGATACCATTGAAGGAGATACTTCATTTTCGTACCTTTTGGACATCATTACCTCCTTTCTTGATGTTACAGAACGCTTACTGTAAACAGCCACAATAAGGAAAATTCAAGTCAAAAATGAAGGTAAGTTTAGGGGTCATTTTCATGTGATTTAAAAATTTTTTAGTGTCAATTATCACTAAATGCAGACCTTTTCGAGACCTATGATGGGTTATTTTGAAAAGGAATGTCCCTTAAAAATATAATGAAAGAAAATCGAAGTTGGGATCTTCGAGCTCTTCATCTCAATTTTGACATCAAAAACCGCTGCTATGGCAACTTTAAGCGTTAAGGCTTGAATATGGTACCTTTTAAAATTTTTAAAAACTCCTAATAAATACTACTTATGAACAAGAAAATGTAAAAATGAACTGATGAGACTCTCTCATTTGATTTTAAATCATTGCAAATTTCCAAGGTCATAGACTTGAAGTTCAAGGTTACTTCTGACTTAGACTAAAAAAAATCGATAATTATGTGATTTTTCAATTTTTTTTTCAAAAATTTATAGCATTTTCTTTTTGAATTTTCCAATAACTTATATACATTTTGAAAAATGTTGGAATTAAAAAGAAATTCCCTGATTTTATTGACTTTTTATATTCAAGTATCATATTTTTGTCAAGGCGAAAAAACTAAGAATTTAAATTTCATGCCCTCTATTTTTGATATCCACACCTCAATTTCAGGAAGTCAAAGAGTTGATTGAACTCTCGAAGTTATCCCAAGAAATAATTATAATACCCATTATTTTGTTGCATCTAGCAGTTTCATTTGTCACAAAAGGCTTATTCTAGAATTGATCCTTTTTTTTCCCACGAAAAATCAAAATTTTGGTGAAATCTGCTCAATTACAATTCGGTGACCTTGACAATACAACGCATGACCTTGAACAAGTATCAAGGTCATCTCTACATTGATTTGTCTCCAGTAGATGTATGAACGGGAATTTGTTTTTATATCATGAATGGACAGTTCAAAATAAGCTCAAAATGCATCGAAGATGCAAAATACCGAGTTGCAAAACTGGAATGTAAGTATGAATATGCAGACTATAACATGAAATGTGTATGGTTTGTAACAACATTTTGTGGTCCTAAATGAAAATTTCTGGATCAAGAAATTGTCTTCTCTTTATTCTATATCAGCGTGTAATATATTTTCAAGGATACAGATTTTCAATCTCATAATACAGAATACTTTATGTCCTAATTTTTCTTGTTTACATGGTACCATTTGTAAACTCATGCTATTATGTACGAACATTTGCGATGATAAAATCATCGGTACTTGTTGGAAATGGCGAAATGTTGTGAAAATTTTAACCGAAAGTTGTCAATTAGGGTGCAGGAACCTTAAGCAAAAGAGAACTACTATAAAACAAAAGAACAATAAGTAATATGCACTTACAATTTTCCTTTCATAGTACAGTGTTACCAGCCACTGGGCCATATTAACTTGTCATCTAAGACAATAAGCTGTTCTTGCAGTAAGAATCAAATGACAAATATCAAAGCTCAAGTTTCCTAAATGCTTGAGTTATGAAATTATTAGTCACTTTTGACCACATTAGATGAAAAATTAAAAAGAAAAATGAATGAAATTAATCTTTTTCAAATGACATTATACAGGAATCGGGCGAAGCAAGCTTTGACTATGCATCATCCTCTCCACTGCAAAATCAAAGTGACATTTAGCCAGACACATTGGACGCATAGATCAAGCTGAATTATAATGATATGATTCTTTGTAAGAAAGGAATTTGATGATAGGTAGTGTGGTTATATACAAAATACTACTGATGAGCTACAAGCATACACTACTACTTCCTACTAGCACCAAAGTGTACAAACAACAGCTTGGGAAACAACCAAGGTCTCTGTTACCGGTGCTCACCACGTGGAGGTAGTCACATTTTATGAGAAAGCAGATGGTTTTTTTAAAACGAAACTTCAGCATACAATAGACAAATGACTATAACATTAAGATGCAACTTCTTTCCTCCAGAAATGTGGTATTAGTATTCCATATTCATTTTACATATATACATTATTTTTCTTTATTTATTCCAGTTTATTTTGAAAGTCTATTTTATCAGAATGTCCATTGCTTTTTCATAATGAGCACCATTAACAGAATGGAGTGTGTAAGAAAACTTGTGTCACTTGTGGTCAGTCAATGTAATAATTTGTTAATCTAAGTTAGATAGACAATTCACAACATGATCATTCTGTTATAATATTTTTAATTGACATCACAATAAACGAAATATACTGTTATCAAAAGATTCTGAATAACATGCAACACACACTAAGAAAAACCAATACTGTACCTTCCAATATGGAGTCCATGAGAACAGGATAGACTGGCAGAAAAATGACAAAAAACACGCAAATATCTGGGAAAGCGCGAGAAATTTATTTCTACTTAAATCACGGGAAACATTTCTGGCAAGTTTCATGATTATAGGTGCAATACAGGCTCAAATATGGTTGGGAATACATTTTCAATCATCTGAGTTCTGTGACCTTGATCTTTGACCTTTTGACCCAAAAATTAATGGCAAGTTTCATGATTATAGGTGCAATACAGGCTCAAAAATGGTCTGGAAACCATTTTCAATTACCTAAGTCCTGTGACCTTGATCTTTGACCCTTTGACCCCTAAATCAAAAGTGGTCATTTCCTATTCACTGGAAACATTTCTGGCAAGTTACATGATTATAGGTGCAATACAGGCTCAAATTCAGTCGGGAAACCATTTTCAATCATCTTAGTCCTGTGACCTTGACCTTTGACCTTTTGACCCCAAAATTGATAGTGGTCATCCTTGATCCATGGGAATCATTTCTGGCAAGCTTCATGATTATAATTGCAATACAGGCTGAAATATGGTCCGGAAACCACTTTCAATCATCGGAGTCCTGTGACCTTGACCTTTGACCTTTTGACCCCAAAATCAATAGGGGTCATTCTTGATTCATGGGAATCATTATTGGCAAGTTTCATGACTTTAGGTGCAATACAGGCTAAAATATGGCCAGGAAACCATTTTCAATCATCAGAGTCCTGTGACCTTGACCTTTGACCTTTTGACCCCAAAATCAAAAGTGGTCATTTTCTATTCACAGGAAACATTTCTGGCAAGTTACATGATTATAGGTGTAATACAGGCTGAAATATGGTCCGAAAATCAATTTCAATCAACAGAGTCCTGTGACCTTGACCTTTGACCTTTTGACCCCAAAATCAATAGGCCTCATCCTTGATTCAAGGGAAACATTTCTGGCAAGTTTCATGATTATAGGTGCAATACAGGCTGAAATATGGTCCGGAAACCATTTTCAATCATCTGAGTCCTGTGACCTTGACCTTTGACCTTTTGACCCCAAAATCAATAGGCCTCATCCTTGATTCAAGGGAAACATTTCTGGCAAGTTTCATGATTATAAGTGCAATACAGGCTGAAATATGGTCCGGAAACCATTTTCAATCATCTGAGTCCTGTGACCTTGACCTTTGACCTTTTGACCCCAAAATCAATAGGGCTCATCCTTGACTAATGGTGAGTAAGTGTATGAAGTTTCATTGTTATAGCCTCTTTCGTAGTTGACTTATAGTCCGGAAACCAATTGTTGACGCCCTCCCGCCCGCCCGCCCAGACGCCCGTCTCACATCAAATTAAGAGCCGAGTTTTGCAACTCGGCTAATAAACTCATAACATACATTCACCTTAGCACTCCATATTGAACTTCCAAACCGAACTATGACGTGCCGTGCCAACGTGTCATTGAATTGTTTTGGTTCTTGCAGAGAATTGCTCTTAATAAGAAGGAAAAATTATAAGTGTTAATTTGCGATAACACAGAATATGCCAGTAAGGGACCTTTAGGATAAGCTACAAATCAAGCTACATGTACCACTAGCTAGCCCAGATAACCCATTATGATAAGTTGAAGTTGTCGACTTGACATTAAGTATTTCAAAACTATAATGAAAACGTCTTCAAATTGAATGGCATCATTTAAGAACAGATAAATAATGATTCAAGAGATCATGTTAGATATTCACAGATCATATTTGAAATGTTGCATGATCTTGACTTGGTCAGTAAAAGCGTAAATTGGTCGCGAGATCACCATAAAAAGGGCTCGGGCAGATCGGCGAACATTATATCTGGGCGTATGGGTCGTGGTTAGTGCGTAGAATAAATGGGTAACTTAGACCGAGAACAAGACGTGATCGAAGTGTATCTTAGTGAAAATATAGGGCTGATATTAGTCATAAGGAAGAAAAATAATTATTTAAGGTTCATGGTTACACCCTTTCCAAAACACCCCCAAAACAATATTAAACATCCCAGGTTAAGTTTTATTGATTTTATTGGTAGAGAACAATGTAATGTATAGTATTTTAATGAAAAAAGTATATGTCATCGAGCTTCCAATTGATTTATGACCTTCCAAAGAAGTACATGTCCAATTTTTCTTTAATTTCCCCCAAATTTGCATCATATCATCAATAGACCCCTGTTATTTTAAACCTGATGCATGAATGTATATGGTCATTCTTTTAATAACGAAAGAAGGTCTGAAACAAATAAAAAATAGAAAATACATCAATGCTGGTAACTCAAATTCTATGAAATAGTAAATATTATACCATTTTAGGCTCTATTCTTGACGTCATTATTTTTAGAGTCCAACCAGTAAATGGCGGGTTTAAGTTCTTTGTTAACATGCCAATGAGCGGAAAATTTGCTATCTTAATCTAAGTTAACATATCTTTCAACAATAGAAATAAATGTTGCAATCATCGAACAAAATTTTAAGTTTGATACAAAATTATGACTTTACCCCCCTCCAGATTTTGTCACAAAATGCTGGCAAGATATCCCCTCCGTGCTCTATTTGGATTTATATCACCTGAACCTTTCATCTAAATTACTCCATTTATCATCCATATACCAATTGGAAATAGAACTGATCAAAATGTAAATTCTGTAACCCATTTTATAATATTTACCCATTATATCAGTAATATTAACGCCTGCAACAGTTTTAAGCAAATGACGTCACGTGATGCATTTGGCCATTTGAACGTCAAATCAAGTTGATAAAGAAATAAAAACGGTCCAGAATGAAATGGGGCGATGAAAACAAGATGTATATCTTATGAATAGAATTATAAATAAATAGAATGTATTCAGATAAAAGAATACGCAAAGAAAATTACTAATACTTGAATGTAATTCGCAGCTACGTTAAGGCACTCCTCAGAAATGACGTCTTCAAATATGGCGCGAAATGACGTCAACCTCAGATTTTGACGTCATCAACACGGATTCTATTGTCGTTTGCAAATTTTGATACTCTTTATTGTCATTTATCATCGAGTTAGATCCTTTATACATGATTGAATTTCTTGCTGAATATGTTATTACTTTTATCTATAGTAAAAATACTTGAATGGCATAACGTACTATACAAATACTTGATGAAAATGCTTGCCTAGCAACCACGTTCGGATGTTACTCAAAGTATTAGAAAAGCTTGAAGGCTTCATGGATTCTTTTTTAAAATAGATGATTCGTTTTTTAAACTGACGTTAAACTAACTGAGGTTACAGCCTTTCAATCTAAACAAAGTGAAAGCAAGGAAATAATAATGATAAGATCATAATAAATTATCTATATTATATTACATATTATTCTCTAAAGGCCAAATTTAAAGACGGGAGAGAAAATACTACCGACGACACTTGATCCTTAAAAAATTAAAATGCTGGAAGTTACTAAGTAAGGTGGCGTGCGTAACATTCAGATTGGACTTTGTCAATTATGAATAATTGTACGACATGCATTTTCTTCGTGGTATTCTTTTAGATTTTAATTAGAATGAAAAAAAAAATAATTATATAAAATTTTCACGTCTCCCTTTTGTTTTTTTTTTCTCTCTCTCTCTTAGACCATGTTTCAAATTGAATATCACAAGCTAAAATAAAAATTATAATTTATATGTTAGTAACGAAATGTTACAGAATTAATCTTCTCTTTCCTAATATCACATATTTTATCTGTACTGTACAAAGTACAAGCATATACGATATACGGAAACAATAAAAAAAAAAAAAGCAAGGATCTTCGTAAAAATTTTGAAAATGCCAGGATCGAACTCGCGATCAGGGAATTTGCAGTCCTGCGTCATCACCACTACGCCACCGCACCGTTGAGTCAGAGTAATGAAATTGTAAAATACATTTCACTGATTGCCAAAGATTTAATCTTTTCACTTTTTTGATTGAAATACGATGAAATTTTCCTCAATTAACAACATAGTATTTATTTCATCTTCTCGGGTAAACATTTGTGTTTAAAGGCCACAAAACTATGAGAACGAAATCGGCGAAGTCGACCTTGATTGCTATAAACTACGAGTTGCTTCCCTTCGCTAGTCACATATACGTTTGAAAAAGATATCGTTGTAGGGTGATGGTATAAAATTCATGGGCGGATCCAGAAATTTTTTTCAGGGGGGGTCCTAAAGTCCGAATTTTTTGAAGAGCAAAAAAAAAAAAAGGAAAGAAAAAAAAAGGAAAGATAAAAAAGAAAAAGAAAAAAAAACGCAAGAAAGTAAAGTTATTGATTGATGATTGTCAGTTCTGTCTCTAATTATTGATAAAACAGGTGACTGGAAAGCAATGGCGAGCTAACAGCTTAAAAACATTTGAATTTTTTACATCATAGTAATTGATTAAATTGATCGTCAGTTCTAATATGTAAATACAACAAATGGCGAGCGATAGCGAGCCAGCGAATTTTTTTTTCCAAGAATTGGAATAAAACTCATTATTTGTGTCTTTTTCAGTTTTTGTTCGTTTCCTTAGTGCCCTTGTTTATTGACCTAGGTGTAATGTATATGTGTTGTATATAGCATGTATAGGAAAGCGCAGCATCATTTGAAAATAACGTACATGTACAAGTATGTAATAAATTCTGGCGAGCGGAAGCGAGCAAGAAAATTTTTGAAATACTGACGGCAAAATATAATCAAAATGAAAGATTTCTAATACAAATTCGTGATATATTTTTCAAATATTATGACAACAAAAGGGGAATTGGGACTTAATCTTATGAAATATGCATATTAATAACAAAAATTTAGCAAAGTTTCGAAAATTTCAGGGGGGGGGGGTCCGGACCCCCCCGACCCCCCCTCTGGATCCGCGCTTGAAATTGCATGGCGCAGGCTGAAATTACAAGTCAATGCTATGTGTTGGGGTCGCGTTAAACTAGTCCGATAGATGGTTGTCCTCCATGATCTAAGTAGGCACTTTGTCGATTCATCTATGACTATTTAAGGTATCCGATGTACAATAGGGCATTTTTCCATGCCTGGTAAGGTACTATAAATTATATATTTTCTGAAAGGTTATAATGCCCATTGGTCAAAAATAATAATTTTGAGGTCAGAAAAATAATGGGGAATAACTGGTGAAGCATTTAAATTGTCTATTTTCTCTATATAACCTATGCAAAATGACAAAGTTGTACAAGAGTTTTCCCCCTTTGATTTTTAAGATACGGGAGTCTTATATCTGTACTTAGGGCATCATTACCTTTCAGAAAATATATAGTCTATAGTACCTTACCAGGCATAAAATTTACCATACTTTACAATGGAGATGATTAAAACGCTATGTAAAATGACTCTATTTTACAACAGATACCTTAAAATATATGACAATACTGGGAGTTTAGTGCTGTTCTAGTCATTCTTCAGATAAAAATCGTCTTTTATTCCAAAAATATAAAAAAGAAGAAATGTGCGCACTTGAACTCATAAATGGCAATACCTACAAGGTATTTTGGTAGTAAGCATAGGACTGTAATTGCAGGAATGGCGTTGCGCCAGCTCGTTTTATACAATTCATTGTTTGCATGTTATAAATAGTTGTCACGTGACTTGTGATGTGACACATGACATCACTATTGGCTGAATGTGTAGTACAAGCCTAGTGTTAAACACTGATACCAAATACATGATAAAGAAATTTTATTGGAGGATGTCCTTTTTTCATTATTGAAAATGTCTTTTAAAAATGTCACGAATATTGCAACGTAAAAACGAGGAGTGCCTTAACGTAGCTGCGAAGTGCAATTACACGTTATATATAATATACAGGCTTAGTACATGTATGTTGCTATCCATTGGTTTTGGATGTGGAGAAAAGCCGAGAAGGGCTAAAATCGGCCTTGTGACAGAATATCATTTTGAAATAGTTTTTTTTTAATTCCTATATTTATGAAAAATCATATTTATTTCCGCATGACATTTGTTTTCTTCTAAGAAAGGGTAAACAATAGCACGAACAATGTCGTTTTGAACCAGGACGTCGCCTTATAATTGCTCGGCGTTTTGAAACCTATTTGTAAGAATCTGTGTTTCAAAACAGAAAACATTCACAAGGATTTTTTAAAATATTTTTAACCAAAAAAAAAAAAAAAAAAATCCATATAATGTAAAATGCAACTAACTGACTTATAACAGTAAAACAGTGCTGCAACTGAGTTCTATCTTCGATTAATATTATAAACGTTCCATACCCCCCCCCCCCCTCCTTTTTTTATTTACTGGTCTACGTGCACATATTTCATTACAGGCGTTTATTGACAAATTCTTTCCTGATTGCAAAATAATTTTAGTGTACTTCAATGTAATACGATAAAAACAGTATTCCTTGCATTTAGTACGTATTTATGGAGATCATATAATGTAGGTAAGTCGGCATTCGCATTTTTCATCAAACATGCTGGGATATTCAGCATTATGGCATCCAACGTGGGTCAAGGTCATCCTCAAGGTCAGTGTGACTTGTTCAGGATCAAATATCCTTTAGGTAATCAGTGGCGGATCCAGCGCCCCCTTTGCCGGAGGAGGGTCAAGGGGCGAATTTTGCCGATTTAACTGAAAATGGGCAAAAATATACCTGCTTTTGGAAAATTTGGGATCATTGCCGGGGGGCGCCCCCTCCGCCCCCCCCCCCCCCCCCCTGAATCCACCACTGGTAATTTTAAAATATGTATGTACTTTCCATTCCTATAATATTTAACGCATACCGGTAATAATAATTCACTGCCGGGGAGAGGGTTAAATTTAGGCAATAATCCTGAAATCATTGATTTATAACAGGTCCATGAATATTCGCATTGGAAGAAAAGGAGAAGAACAAATAATGTAAAAAAAAAGAGAACTTTTTCAAAAGGAGGATTCACTTTGAGAAGATTTGACTGATAGTACTATGTCATAATTTTGTCATGAAAAGTCTTCTGTTCGATAAATTAAAAATATAATTATTACGCTTCGCTTATAATAAATGGCGAATCTTACACATAGCGGAGAGAAATTGCTACGTAGCAGTAATACTCCCCCCTCCTTTGCCCTTATCGTGATGCTTGCTGTTCTAAATATCACTACTCCTAGATATATAGACATAGAAAAGTCCATTCATTTGTTTTACCCAAATCCCGCATGTAAACTAAGGAGTTGTTTCCTAATAAAATGTACAATTTTGTGAGATGTTGCTCATTTAAACCCCGCGTGTAAAAAAAAAGCATCACACACATTTTAATTAGATTCAATTGCTATTTCAACCCAGGGTATCAATCAAACGGTTGTTTACAAATAAAACAAGCATAAAATTATTCTTTCGTGATTTTCTCGTAGAGATGACGGCGAGCGGCAGAATGCGCTGTAAGCCTTTTCTCTGAATGAACATACCCATCAAAGAACTGTTTTACATCAATTTTTAATCAAGATTCAAAGGAAAACGATAGAAGTCCCAATCTTATCAAAATAAGGCAGTTTTATTTAGCACAATCCCTAAAATACTAGTTCTTATTATATAGTCTGTTTATATTCCCACTCTCATTGGCTGAGAACTGTCACGTGACGAGTCATTGTCTCATCATATTGACCTGTGAGAGGCGATTTCATTAAATATCACTACCGCGAAAACTCTTGCTTCCGGTTTACCATGAAATATCGAAAACGCGCGAAATTTATATCTGTGACGTCATTAACGTCATTTCGTAAACAGCAGCAAGGACCCTGAAGCTGAGCTCAAATTCTTGAATTTTGAGCCTATCTACGGATTTTGACTCTGAAATATTTTTCATTTGACTCATTGAATGAATTCCATTACGTTCAGGATAATTCAGCGACAGAAAATGCTGATATAGACACGTCTTGAAACATTTTCAAAGAAAAGTCGATGTCAGCCATTTCGAAAAGGTACTTTTATAAATACTGATTAAGTCCACTATATAATAAAACAATTGTGGACTTTTCACTCGGTGAATATGGTGTGATATTTTCTGAATTTGAAAATATTGACCTCGGCTGTCGCCTCGGTCAATATTTTCAAATTCAGAAAATATCACACCATATTCACCTCGTAAAAAGTCCATAATTGTATAATGTTTCAGGACGTACAGCCGGAACGCCAGTCGGCACTTGTCTTTGAAGTATAAAAACGAAGTCACGTGACAAATGTTTTGAATATGACGACATTGTACCACGTCATCAAAAACGCGTCATACTGACTGTGCTGCATGTGTAAACAAGAATGGCACAGGTGATTTTGATGGCAATAGAGATACCTTTTCAATTCATAACACTTAATCAGGTAAATTTTGTGGCATTTTGAAATTAATCGGGTGTTGTCAAGGGCTGTTTTTCGCCAACGATCTGTTTACCTGCATTTTATTGCTTATTTTCTTTTAAAATCCCGGCTGGGAATGATTGGGAACAATCTCAATGTAAACTTTATATATCATCGAAGTCACCAAAACCAAAAATAGTATGCCGATCTTTGCCTTAAGGGGTTTGTGTCACCTTTCAAACTTCGATATGCTGTTCGGGCGTCTATCTTCCATGTCAACGTATTGAAACTCGTTTGTAAACAGAGAGTAAACGGGTACACATGTACCCAAGTCGGTGTTGCGAAGTGGTTAGATTTGCCAAAATGAAACATGACATTGGCACAAAATCATCTACAAGGTATAAAACCATCAAACAAATGTTAAAAATTCCATTGCCACTTGAATTTGGTGTATTCTGAGTCCGTAATGATAAATTTTAATGAAAATCTGGTCCTCATTATAGCGTTTTTACTCCTATTTATAGAGTACTTGTACACTAAAATTCTATATAGGTATCATAATTGGGATTCTGTTGAAAAGATTATCATTGTATTTCGACCAGAAGTGCAAAGGGGAGCATTTGTGTCAGCTTTTAGAACCAACGATGTATGCACAATTTTCGTTGGATCTTTAGCAGGGCTGATAGATATTATAAATCCCTTTCAGAGGAATTTCAGTTATATGTAGTGAATTATACCTGAGTATTATTTGTTTTATAATAATATTTAAAATTTGAGATAAACAATTAAGGTCGTTTAGCCCAATTAATTCTTATTCCGCTACTTTGTATGTCAAGAGTTATCCGCCCCTTTTAGAAACAATGCTTCCAACCGTCAAAATAGGGATTGGCGTTCCGGCTGGTAGGTGAGTCAGCGTCAAATATTAAAAGAGTGCCGATGCAATTTTGGCGCGTTTTTTCGTGACGTCATAGACAACGTGACGTCGATTTTGGCGACGAGAGAGACTCCGAAGTGATTTGTTGTTCGGATGGTGTATCCTTGAACCTTAAAGTAACGTGTCAGAGTAGGTCGGAGGATTGCCACGTGATCCCATTGCAGATATACTTCCTTATGATAGAGTAGTGATATTGGACAGATAATTTGGTCAATAGGCTGCTAAGATACCTTTCAAACTTTGTTTGACCTAAGTAAAGAAAAAAAAAACTGAAAAGGGAACGGTTTTTTAAGTACTTTAAAATGTCCAGATAAGTTAGGCCGCATTACCTTCTGGAGTCGCAATAACGTGTATCTGTCATTAATTAATTTAATTTATCAACATACATCCTGTAAATATATTATGTGTGTTTCTATACAGGGCACTTTTTGTGATTATGAGAATATAGCATGTTGTTGTTGTTATTGTTGTTGTCATTTATTTTCAAAGTGAAACGTAATAATTTTACAAAGAGGTTTTCTTGTACAAAGCTATGTTCAGATGAAGATAGAATGTAAGCGAAAATGTAGGGCTGATATAAGACATGAGGAAGAAAATTTTCATGCGTACACGCAATTATTTCAATAAGGTCTCAGACTGGGTCGGAAGATGGACACGTGATCCCATTGCAGATATACTTCCTTGTCAATCGAGGAACGTATCTTTTGATATGAAAATGGTAGATGACATGGGGGATGTACTTTCAATATAGAAGAAATTCATGTTTTCAAAACCTATGTAAGTGAGGTAAGGAATAATATTGTTTTGATTTAAATAGATAGGATCTTAAATAACGTTCCTGGAGGTACTTATGTTATTCCGAGTGCTCATGAAGATAACTATCTATGACAATGCTTGTCGAGTCATGAAGTTCACGAAGATTTAGATTTCTTCTTATGCCAATAACAAAACAAAGGAGGGGATCTCCAACAACACTAGACTGTAGCACCCTAAGCGGACATCCAAAACACCCAATGCAAAAACACAGAGCAAACACACACAGAAAGAGACGCAAAAGGAACATGGAACACCAACTCATACCATAAAAACATCAATCACAAAAGACCACACATAAACCAATGAGACCAATGGGCAACCGGTGCCGACTTAGGACGGCCATCTGCCACGCAAGTAGCATACGCTGTGGTTATCCGGATTACATGCGCACAACCCTCCCACTTTTCTGATTACCTAGAGTTCTCGAAGAACGCACAATTGTGGTGTAAAATAACCTCCTCATTGTAAAATGAACATAGAAACAAACAACAAGACGCAGGAGCCCACGAAACACACGGATTGATATGTAAATTGATATAAAAAAACAGAAGGCACACGAAATACAGTCTGCGCTCTGCCGGCTGTAGCGAGCTCATGCATGTGATTACACGTGGAGTCCTACTGACATTCAGAGAGGACAGATGGTCGGGGACCTGTCCTCTCTAAAGAGGTTTGGACAGGGCCATTCAATTTGTCTCTTTTCCGCAACAGACGACAATCATACAAATCACGGACAAATTGTGACCTGTATAATTGTCCTTCCTCTTGGACAACATTTATGATGTGGTGAAAATATAAATGAGCATCTTATTTAAGATCTATTTAGGTATTAAATGTGCGTCTTTTGTTGAAGATTTACCTTATACATTTATCCAAAATCTTCAAAAGCAAAAAAAAAAAAACTTAATTCAATGGTACTTCTAGATGGATTTTAAATGATTCAATGGTACTTCTAAATAGATGTGGCGCACAATATGTTGATGAGACAGGCCAATCTTTAAAATCTCGTTTTAGGAACCATTCTTATAAGATCAGAACCTCACGTCAACAAAAATACAGAAACAGAAAACAGAAAAATGTAATCACTTTGTTAAATACAACAATTCTATTTCGGATATCACTATTACCCCAGTTCAGACTTTCCAAAACGTAAAAATGAAAGTAAGACCGAAATTAATAAAGGCCGATTACAAGCTGAACTTGCCTGGAATACTAATCTTCAGACTGCATATCATCTTGGTTTAAACGAAAATATAAAGAAAACATTTCTTCAACCTCAACCAATATCAACATATTTCAAATCGCCCAAACACTAAAAGAAAATACAGGTCGCTCGGGAAAAGACGAAACAGATAACAAAGAAAACGATCCAGAATCTACCGCTCTCTCAATGATTTACTTACAAAAGCACCTAATGGCGGCAGAAATGAGCTGTTACATGCTCTGTCGTCAATACCAGTTCTACACTTGAAATAATATCATTGTCTCATTTGCACAGTATAAACTTTATCCTATTGTAAACCCCCCCCCCCCCAAAGACGATTCATAAAAATCCCGTTTATTAAAGCTGAAAAAATATAAAATAAACTTCTTCGAGAAAAGAAAAAAACATTCGGAGACAACAGCACGTAATCATAGAAACAAGGATGTTAAAGGTCTTCAAATTCAATAGCATCATTTAAGAACAGATAAAATTGCGGCATGGACCAGATATTCGGGTACTTAATCCTAGTCAGTGATCCTCAATCTAAACAACGGAATATGATCAAAGAACAAGTTGTTATGAATTTCACTCGTTATAAATTTACTATTTTGATTTTCTCTCTTTGGGCATGGTTCATCACTGATGATACATTATATGTTCAGTTGCACATATGGTGCACTAAATCATTACGATAGATAACGTATTTCAATATTGATGATCGTTTATCAATAGAGTACTGATATCAATCATGTGACCGTTTACTTTATCTATTTTATCATTGGACTTTAGAAGAATCTACCCACATATAAAACAATGTAAAACGATTGAGATGTACATTATGCAATCATCGGAAGATTTTTTTTATCATTTTTTATCATATGAGGTAAAAACCATTATTTTGAATATTAAATTTATGGATTTGAATTTGAATACTATTTGAATTTCGAAGCATGATACAATATTTTTTGCGCTGAGATTGTATACGTGCTCGATTAATTTCTATCGATGTAAAAGATGAATCATTTCAAAATTTTTCAACAGGAGACCTATTTTTCGGCATACATGTAATTGGATAAAACTTTTAAAACTGATTCATGTGACACATTTTTTCTTTAAATGTTAATGTTCGCATTAATTTATTGTTTGTTTCTAGGAATATTAATTAGAGGATGTCCCTGTCAAAATCTGCAAATTTCGAGCATGCGCAGGCCACAATACAATGTGATCACTGTGGTGGAGTGGACGATGTCAAACATTACTGCCTTATCTGTGAGGAAACAATGTGTCCTACATGTAAAGCCATCCACAACAAAGGCCGTGCCACTAGGGACCACCAAGTGGTGCTCAGACAGGAGAGAGACACCCAGGAGCAGACCTCAACATTCTGTCCGAAACATCAGAATCAAATTACCAGTAGCCATTGTTACACATGCAATGTTCCTGTGTGTACAAAGTGTATAGCTGAAACCATCCATAATGGCCACAAATTTTCCGACGTATCGAAAATCCTGGAAAACTTAAAACAGGAATTAAGAGACAGTAAAAAGAAAATGGAGACACGGTTGAAAGAAGTAAATGATATGATTCAAAAAGGAGACAAAAATTGGAGAGAGTATGAAAACAAGGCCAAAGGTATAGAATCAAGTATTTCTCATGATGCTGTTTCTCTACGTTCCCTTGTAGACAAAATGGAAGTAAACAGAAAGGAAGAACTTAAAAGCATCAAGTGTCAAGATAGCAAAACATGGGAAGCAGTTAAGAGTCTACTAGACGAAGAGAAAATCATGATATCAAGAAACTTGGCAAAACATGATAAATGTTTATCCTCTACAACTATCTCCGGTATGGCCGAACTTCTAAATGAGAGTAAAGAACAGCGTAGCAAACTTTTGAATCCTATTGAAGTTGTTTCACTATCGTATCAACTACCCTCAAATACGTCGATCGAAGGAATCGGGGAAATCTGCAGGACATCCGAAGTCCAACCAATGATACATGGCAGAAATCTACATATAGGCAGAGCGGTAGTCATGTCTTCATTCTCTTTCACCTTGGGAATTCCAAGCATTTGTAATGCAGGAAATGGTAACGTTTTGATCGGCTACAGAGAATCCAACGACATTGTAACAGTCAATACAAAAGAAGGAAAGATCGTACATAAGAGGAAAAACGTGCTTCGAAATAAATGTCTTTCCCTGGCTGTCACTGCATCAGAGGATATTTTAGTATCTCCAATAAAAGGCCATTGTATGTTCGTCTTAAATGGGCCAAATAAGCTGAGCACATTATTTGATACCACTCCATATGAGACCCTATTCATATCCGTCACAGAGACACAAGAACAACTTATATGTTTACGGAAATCTGTCAATGGCAGATATAAAGGTCGCGTAATATTGTGCGATGGCGAAGGAAGTAATCAAAAACACATTGGATCAGATGATTTTTATGAAAGCCCTGTCCAGGCAGTAGCATTACAGGACGGTGGATTCTGTATCAGTGACCTTGGTAAACAACAACTGATGGTGCTAAACACAGATGGTAACATCAGACACACAATACAAAATCCACTAGGAAGGGAGAGGTTCTGGCCAAGGGGAATATGTACCGACAAGTTTGGAAATATCCTGGCTACGGATTTGTTGAATCACTGTGTATACTTCATAGAGAAGGACATGTCAGTCAGAGAGCTGGTTGGAGTAAGAGAGGGAATCAGAAAACCGAGGTGTATGTGTATAGACGACGACAATTATCTGTGGCTAGCACAGTACAATGGTGACATCAAAGTAATCAAGTATTTAGAAGAAGAATCGCTTTTGTAATCCAGAATATTGTTGAAAATTTTGTGTTAATGTACAATAGAAAATAAGAACACAAATTATTTCATTAGATTCTAAATTTGACTTACTAACAGATACATAGACGATGTGCTGTCCATCAATAATCCAAAATTCGCGGATAACCTGAGCAGAATTCATCCTTCGGAGCTTGAAGTCAAAGAAACTACAGAGACGATTCAGCATCCTATCTTGGCATAATGTTGTCCTACGACACTGATGGTCACATGAAAACCTCACTCTATGACAAACGTGACGACTTCAATTTCAACATCACAAGCTTTCCTTTTCTGAGTAGCAACATCCCTTCATCGCCTGCTTATGGTGTGTTCATATCTCAGTTGATACGCTATGCCAGAGCAAGTACCAAATATACGGATTTTGTTCTGAGAGCCAGGCGTCTTTCACATAGGCTTCTCAGTCAGCGATACGTTTATGACCGACTAACATCGTCATTGAGGACGTTTTACGGTCGATATGGGGAACTCGTCATACATTATGATGTCCAACTCTCCAGAATGGTGGATTATATTCTGTCTGAGACCATTTGAACTATCCAACCACCGAATATACTTGTATCTTCCGAGATAGAAGTAACCGGATTTGACAATTCTACCGAATTGAAGTTACGGGTGTTGCATGCAAGTAGGAGATGCTGACTCTTCCCTTCCTGGGCACCTGGTCTCACTCCAGTTCGCTTCTTTTCATGTGGAGGAGCTTTTTCTTTGTTTGCTTTGGTTCTTGTTTTATCCTGATTGTATATGCCTTTATTTATGATTTTCTGGATTATCAATTTTATATTATGTATTGGGATATGGTCATTATCCATATTTGTCATTATACATATCTGTAGAATTTTAACTCATCTCTGCAAGGCTCAAGTGACATTTATAAGTTTTAACTTCTACGGAAACACTAAATGGATTTTATGAAACTTCACAACCTGCCTTTATGGTGCCACAATAAACAAAGTATGAAGAATCAAATGTACAAAGGGACATATCAAAAAGCGTCAGAATAAACAATCGTCTTTTAAACTGTAAATATGAATCAGCTGTAACTCAAAGGACACTCTGCATGGTACCTGAGCAATCTCTGCATTTGACAATAGGACTCCATGACGGGCCCTTTCCGAATCTCCTAGGATAGGACAGGGTCCCTAACACCAGTTCTCTTTGAGTAAAGGTCGGACTCCTCGGGTAATGAATTCATTAGCTCGCTCCAGCAAGCAAAGACCGAACGTTTGTTTCCTAAGTCCTATTTCTTTGATATTCATTTACATGTGTAACCTGGGCAACTGCAGTTTGCTGTATTGTTTGTATTGTCATTTTGTTGTAAGAGGGCTATTATACTCAACACTTATTCGAGACCACTGGGTATCTGGAAAAAACCCGGTCTTTGCATGTTTCATTGACTTCTCTAAAGTGTTTGATACCGTCTTGCGAGATGCATTACTATATGAATTAAACAACATTGGTATTTCTGGTAAAATTTTCATTTTAATAAAAAATATGTACTCAAATGCCTATGTGTGTATCAAGAAAAATATAATATCTTTGATTGAGTTTTAGTTATAATGGAAATTTGAAACATTCTGCAGAAGATTTAGATAAGAAAGGTCTCAAATTTTTTTAAAGTTTAAAATCCAAAATTTTCAAACTTTGTAAATGTACCAATGAATACAGCTGGTAAGCTGTTTGACTCTCTCATTAGACCTATTATAACATATAGTCTAGGATGTATCACTGGGTTGGGTGCCCCCCCCCCCCCCCCCTTGATCCTTCAAAACCGGCCTAACTTTGTAGCATTTTTACGCTCTTTCAGGTAAAAAATTGTCTCATGGAAATTTCCATTGTAAAAGTGGTGATTTTTTTTGGGGGGGGAAACATGATTTTTTTAGTCAAAAATCACTGAAAATAGGAAAAAAAATATACCTTTTATATGGTTGATGGTTTTAAAAATTGAAAAATGTGAATATATAGTATTTTTGATGCTCTTTCAGATGAAATAAGTTGCAAGTTCCAATTCCTATTTTTACTGTGTGTTTTCGGGTAATTTATCCCTGCTTCTCAGCTCCTCAATATTGCATATGATCGTTCAATGATGATTAAAAAACATCTTTAAAGTCTCCTCTTTCAAATGACATATATATAAATCATGATGAAGATCTTTTTTAACACAATGGATTTAAAAAAATAAATTCGTAATGTTTGAATTAAAAGAAAAAATATCAGTGATAAACCAAAATGACACAGAAACCAAATCGTTCGCGCAGTGGAGACACTCCTTTTTATAGATTTCAAGGTCAGCTGCAAAGGTCCCATAGTCATCTCAATGTCTTTTTTTTTTTTCTTGTTTAGATGATAGAGTGAATCTTACATGTTAAAAACAAATTCAATAGCATTATTTAAGAACAGATACATTTGCAGCATGGGCCAGACATGCACGTTTCGGGCACCTAACCCTCGTCAGTGATCCTCATTCTAAACAATGTCACATGGCCAAAAAGTGTTAAAGTTATGTTCAAAATATACCGAAAGATGTAACAGGATAGGTGGGATATGATTCTACAGGAACCACGTTTGAGAAATTTCAAGACTTCGAGAAAAAAAAATCGGAAAAGAAGTCGGAGAAGACAACATATGATCATATCATCAAGGGATTCTTACTCCTCCCGGTCACCTGGTCCCACCTCTAGCTTGCTAGGGGTCCGTCGATGCTCAAGTCGGTGCTCTGTCGTGAGTGTTGTTGAGATTATCGTCAGGATCTTCTATAACTCATAAAAATAGGAAGGATTAATGAACAAGAATTTCACTCGATATAAATTTGACTATTTGGATTTCCCCTCTTTTGGAGTCGTCCATCACTCACGAGACATTATAAGTTGAGCTGCGCATATGTTGCACTGAATCATTACGATAGAAAACGTATTTCAATATTGATAATCCTTTTATCAGTAAAGTACAGATATCAATCATATGACAGTTAAATTTGTCTATTTTATAAATGGACTTTAGAAGTATCTACCCACAGGTAAAATACAGGAAAATGATGGAGGTATAAATAATGCAAGGTTATCAATTAGATTATTCAAACTTTATAATATTGATAGAAATTGAATTTGTATATAGATACCTAGATATGATACAATGATTTTTGTGTGATGATTATAAACGTGCCCGAATAATTTAATCGATGCAAACAATGAACCATTTCTCTCTCATAAGCTTCAGGTGGCTAATTTTTCAGCATGATTGCATGAATATTCTAAAAATGGTTAAACAACGTTAAACAAAAATCAGATATTGATCGCATTGATAATTTCTTTTTAGGACAATTAATTAAAAAATGTCCTGTCAAAGCCTGCAAACTTCGAGCATGTGCAGGTCACAATTCAATGTGATCATTATGGTGGAGTTAATGATGTCAAGCATTACTGTCTTATCTGTGAGGAAACAATGTGTCTTACATGTAAAACCATCCACAACAGGGGCCACCAAGTGGTGCCTAGAGAGGAGAGAAACACCGATTATCAGACCTCCACTTTTTGTAAGAAACACCCAGATCAGAAGACCAGTCTCAACTGCGACACCTGCAAGGTTCTTGTCTGTACCAAATGTTTAGTTGAACCCCATAATGGCCACAAAATCTCCGACATCTCAAAAGTCCTAGATAATCTCAAACGGGCAATAAAAGATAGTAGGAAGAAAATGGAGGTATGAATGAGGGATGTGGATGCTTAAATTAATAAAGATCAGCAAAGTTGGAAAGATTATGAAAACAAAGTCAAGAATATAGAATCAAGTATTTCGCATGACGCCGAGGAATTGCATTCCCTTGTAGACAAAATGGCACAAAGAAGAATGCTGAAGTGCTGAAAATGTTCAAAAATCACGACAGAACAACTTGGGACACAGCCAAGGTTCGACTAGATGGAGAGAAAATCAAGATATCAAAAAGCCTTGAACAACATGATAAATGTATTTCTTCTTCGACAACAGCTGGTATGGCCAAACTTCTTGAGGAAAGTGAAATCCTACGAAGTACACGACTAGATCCAATTGAAATTCTTCCACCATCTTATCAAACACCCTCAAATACTTCCGTTGAAGGTATTGGGGACATCATACGGCAAGTCCCATCAACAGTCCGCAATTTTAAAGTAGGCAAAGCAAAAGTAATATCGTCTTTCAAAAGCATATTAAAGAGATGGCCAACCATTTGTTATGCTGGAAATGGGCAAATTTTGATAGGCACGACAGAGTAAAACGATATCCATACCGTCAACAAAGAAGGAAAGATTGTTCAAAAGAGAAAAAATGTATTAAGAAAGAAATGCTGTTGCCTGGCTGTATCAGGGGATATTTTAATGTCTCCCGAAAGAGGGAAGCATGTATACATCCTCAGTAGGCAAAATAAGCTAACAAAATTGTTTGATACCTCGCCATATGAGACGTTATTCGTGACCGTAACATAGAAACAAGAAATACTGGTCTGTTTGAGAAGATATGTCAATGACAGAGTTGAGGGTCGTCTTATATTGTGTGATGGTAAAGGAGGAAATCGACGACAGATTGGATCAGATTACCCGTTTCTGCGCCCTGTCCAGGCCGTTGCATTACAGGATGGTGGATTCTGTATAAGCGGCTCTGGCAAACAACACTGGTGGTGCTAAAATCAGATGGTAAAGTCAGAGACATCATACGGAAACCACTAGGAAGAAGGGAGTTCTGGCCAAGGGGAATATGTATCGACAAGGCTGGTAGTATACTGGTTGCTGATAAGTATAAGAACTGTGTGTACGTGATAGGGAAGGACATGTCAGTCAGAGAGCTGATAGGGGAAGCAGAGGGAATCAAAGAACCAAGGTGTCTCTCTGTGGATGACGACAATAATGTGTGGATAGCACAGGACAATGGGGGAATCAAAGTCATCAAATACTACGAAGAATAATGACATTTATCCATAGATTTGTCGAACATCTTCACTTGATGTACAATATAAAATAAGAACACAAATGTAAATGTCAAGATCATTTTTTCTGATGGGTTTGACAGTGGGCAAGCAATGATGAAATGTAAAAAAAATCCTATACTTTCATTTATGATTCAATGCAAAAGATATTAACTTCGATGATTTATGTTTTTTATTGCGAAAGAATATCTATCTTTTTCCTCTAGATTATAAAGAACCTGTATTTAAAAGACGTAATATACGCCCCGAAATATTGAAATTTCAAAGTACTTCATTTCTGTAATCAATATGGAAGTGTTCCAACTCTATACGATCTTGAAGAAAATTTCAAACCAATTTTTCTGCACCAGACACGTGTTTCGAATATTAAATTCTCATAAGTTATTCTTCCAGCGAAGCCACCATAATTAATTTTAGTAGCGCTCTCTTGTTTCAATTTATGAGTTTAGTTGATCGTCTGTCTCTTCAACGCATTTGAAATTTTCTGTTACAAAATCGCTTGATATTTCTAAAACGTGGGTCCTGTAGCATCATATCCCACTCATTCTGTTACGTCTTTTGGTACATTTTTGGACATAAAAAAATTCATACTTTTTGGCCATATTACATTGCTAAGACTAAGGATCACTGACGAGGGTTTAGTACCCGAAACGTGCATGTCTGGTCCATGCTGTAAACTATCTGGTTTTAAATGATGCCATTGAATCTAAAGACGTTTAACAATTAAAGTAAATTTGCTATACAGAGAGTGCGCAGCTCCGAATTTCCTGTAGGGTCGATTCAGTAGCATAAACAAATAAAATCTATGTTCAAAATAGCATTGGAAGTGAAGAAAGATGTTAACCTCCTTTAATTTCGGTGATATTTTTGAATGGATGACAAGTTTCCGAAATAGCAAAATAATATATGTGATGTCAAATCGGTAAAGGGCCAAAACGAAGGTTCTTTCAGGCGACAGAGCTGGAAAAATATAATTAATACATTTCTACACATCAAGTCACGGGGAACTATTTTAACTGCTCCACACTGCAACAAGAAATAAGTGTTTAAAGTAAAAATATGGAAGTGTTCCAACTCTATACCTTCTAGCCAATTGTAATCAAGTTGATGATAGATTTTAAAGGATAAAACCTCTTCAAAATCGTAAAATTGCTGTAATAGAGAGATATTTGAGTATTAATGTGCTTATCCTTATCTTGTATCAAAATGAATGAAAAATAGAAAAATGTCTAAAAAACATCGAACCCCCCCCCCCCCCCCGACGTGAAACACAACACCACATCTACATAAGATGTATCTCCGTCATACAAATTTTCTGCGAAAGCGGATTTGTGTTTCTCGAGGTGGAACAATAGTTAATTTACGCTAATTTGATTGGGTGAGTGGGGTTGCAGGAAAAATTTTAAATAAACAAAGAATTAGTAATTGGCATTTGATTCGCTTTTGGCAAATAATTAGCTTCTTCATTGATAATTTGAACTTTATCAATTTTAAGCAAAAATTTCGCTGTTCTTTACTTTCTTTACCAATTTCGCCCTTCTTCCTACGGACTTATTTTTATATTCATACGAAGTCATACGAAGCTGACTTAATCCTGACCTTGCTTTCTACTGGGCGAAATTTTACCTTCAGATACATAGATAACGTGTTGTCCATCAGTAATTCGAACTTTAAGGATCATGTACATGAAATCTATCCTTATGAACTAGAGATCAGGGAAACAACCAAGTTCGTACTTGGATATACTTCTATCTTTCGACGCAAACGGCGATTTGAACACCTCATTGTATGACAAGCGTGACGATTTCAGCTTCCACATAACTAACTTCCCTTTCACATTTATAACCCGAAAGAGTATGAAAGTATACACTAGGATATAGCTTACAGTCATTATTTTCATAATGGAAAAGCGTTATTTATATTGATATACAGAAATATGAGATTTCTAATGAAAACTTAGGCTTCTGTATAAGTACGATATTTTGATACCTTTGCAGAAATTATGAATATAGAATGTATGCCATTTGAAAGTGCAGACTTTAAACTTTTTCAAAATCAGCATTGAACGAATGTACTTGGGATCTGAGAAGCAAAAAGAAATTAAAATTTCTTTAAATATCTTTGAAATTTTGCAAAAAAATCTACTTTATTGCCCGAAACACACAGTAAAGTAGAAACAGTATTTGTGCTATAAGTAGACATCGTGAGTAGAGTGTAACGGTATGATTCCACTAGTTCATTTCATAAATGAGTTAAAGAAGATCCTGACGATAATCTCAACAGCACTCACAATAGAGCACCGAATTGAGCATCGACGGACCCCTAGCAAGCTAGAGGTGGGGCCAGGTGCCCGGGAGGAGTAAGCATTCCCCGTTGGCTAGCCGCACCCGCCGTCGATGTTCATGCATGGAAATGAAAACAATATATATAGAATACATGCACTGTCTGTGGTTTCGCCTATATAGAAAGTGCTATGGCGACCATGTCAGGGAAAATGGCCTGTTGACCATGTCAGGGAAAATATTCAAAACACTTACTGTCAAACCCCTCGCGGGGACATTTTTTTACAAGCTCCTCACGGCAAAAGGCATAAGTGTGACACAAATGAGTTAAAGAAGATCCTGACGATAATCTCAACAGCACTCACAATAGAGTACCGAATGGAGCATCGACGGACCCCTAGCAAGCTAGAGGTGGGACCAGGTGCCCGGGAGGAGTAAGCATTCCCTGTTGGCTAGCCGCACCCGCCGTCGATGTTCATGCATGGAAATGAAAACAATATATATAGAATACATGCACTGTCTGTGGTTTCGCCTATATAGAAAGTGCTATGGCGACCATGTCAGGGAAAATATTCAAAACACTTACTGTCAAACCCCTCGCGGGGACCTTTTTTACAAGCTCCACACGGCAAAGGTTCATAAGTGTGACACAAATGAGTTAAAGAAGATCCTGACGATAATCTCAACAGCACTCACAATAGAGCACCGAACGGAGCATCGACGGACCCCTAGCAAGCTAGAGGTGGGACCAGGTGCCCGGGAGGAGTAAGCATTCCCTGTTGGCTAGCCGCACCCGCCGTCGATGTTCATGTATGGAAATGAAAACAATATATATAGAATACATGCACTGTCTGTCATAAGATTGTCTGCCGAAATAGCAAATCAGTCACATTTTCATCTTCACCTGTTGCAATGTCCATCCACGAAATCAATATGTTGACAAGTGATGCATAACACATAACACTATAGATTGGTATTTAAAGTACACTGTACCTTTTCGTTTGTGTATAACATCATATACAGATATAGATCACGTGACACTGTCTATGTATCTTAAAAGGATCCTAAATGGAGAACGTATTTCTAGAGTGAAGAAATTTCCGTATCCAGTGTCAAAGTGCATTGTAGGCCAGGTAAATAAGAATATTGATTATATTCATTGATTGAATTCCTTAATATTCATTGATTGAATTCCTTCTAGGGAAAATATCATTTTACTTTGGTTTGAGGGGAAACAATTAAAATTCTTATATTGAACGTTCATCTATTGGCTTGATATAACTGTGATGTTTTGAATTATTCATCTTCCTTCTTCACCAGAAGAACCGATCATTTAGTCAATATATTATCGCAAAACGACCAATTCTTTTATAGAAAACTATATATATACAGGTGAAATGTGTATAAACACATATCTCCACTTTTACCCGAAAATGTTTATTATGCAAAGTTCGTCGAGCACGCACATGTATCAACATGTAGAGGAGGTTCAGGAGTTCATGAAAATATTTCGAGTATCTTTTCCCGTTTGATTTTATTTTACGTATATTTTCTATTCTATGTTGGTATCCCCTCCCCTAACGGCTATATTCCCCTAAAAATGTTTCTAGACCCGCCCATATTATCTTATGAAAGGACATGACAACACAGAACCTTTTTATACATATTCTAAGGACGGTACGCTTAAAAGTGCGGGTTCTTCCAAATGGAACAGACAGTCAATTTTTTTAATCAGATATATTGTGTATATGTATCAAAAGGTTCTGTGCTGTCGTGTGCTTTCAAACAGTTCGTATATTAACTCTACTTTTGACATCGTAAATGACTGTAAGGACTTGAGTTTTGACTTTATGCATTTCCTTTGTTCAATATGTCTGGACATTCTACAGAAAATATGCTAGACTCCTTTCGAGTCCTTTCTACATCAGAGCGTAAATGGTGTTGTATGTCCCCCTGTACCCTATTGTTTGTTGAATGTAAACGTCTTCAAATTGAATGTTCTTTTTCTGATGTTTATTCTTTGTTGCAATCATCCGGTTGTGTTCCGCTGTGGTTAATACAAGCTAGGTGTCCTTCTGCCTCCGATCTTCTTAAGTTTTTTTTCAAATTCTATGTGTATTGAAAATTAAAAATTTCCATGACAAAGATATTCATGCAATGGTGTTTACTGCCCGACAAAAATGTGTCCGACATTAATGCATGTAATATGCATTGCATCAAAAACGAATCATACTACTTTGATTATTCTATTTTTAGGAAAAATCATATCGACGATGTCGTTATCAAAGTCTGCAAATTTTGAACATGCACAGACCCCAAGAAAATGTTATCATTGTGGAAAAATGGACGATGTAAATAATACCTGCCTTATTTGTAAGGTAACAATGTGCCCAACATGTAAAGCTATCCACAACAAAGTATGTGACATCATGGACCACCAAGTGGTGAGACAAATCGAGGAGCAGGGCTCAATACTCTGTGAGAAACATCCAGATCAGAAGACCAGTTTCCACTGTGACACATGCAGTGTTCCCGTTTGTACAGTATGTGTCACTGAAACTCATTATGGCCACCAATTCTCCGATATATCAAAAATCCTACAAAGTTTCAAACGAGATATAGAGGATAGCAAGATGGAAATGGAAACACGAATGAATGAGATCAATCTTTTAACTCAAAGGGGGGATCAAAGTTGGAAAGATTATGAAAACAATGTCATGAATGTAAAATCAAGAATTTCTAATGATGCTGTGACATTGCATCACCTTGTTGACAAAACAGCACAAAAAAGACAAGATGAACTGAACAACATCAAGCACCAAGATAGAACAACATGGGAAACAAATAAGGATCGCCTAGACAAAGAAAAGTCCAAGATAGCAACATGCCTTGCTCAACATGATAAGTGTTTATCTTCTACTACTACAACCGGTATAGCCGAACTTCTGGATGAGAGCAAAATCCTGCGAAGCAAACAATTGAATCCAATTGAAGTTGTTCCACCATCTTATCAATCATCCTCAAATACATCCATTGAAGGCATTGGGGAAATCATAAAGCAAAGCAAAATCCTATCAATAAGTCACAAAAGCAAGTTAAAAGAAGGCAAAGCAGAAGTCATATCGGCATTCTCTAACAAGTTAGAAGGAAACCCATCTATTTGCTACGCTGGAAATGGCATCGTTTTGATCGGCACGGACAAGTCCAAAGACACTCACACTGTCAATAGTAGAGGAACGATTGTTCACAAAAGAAAAAGAGTACTTAAAGATAAATACTATTCACTGGCTGTTGCCTATTCCGGGGACATTTTAGTATCTCCCATATTAAGCACTGGTATAAAAATCTTAGGTGGGCAAAATAAGCTGAAAACTTTATTTGAAACTTCTGCATATAAGACGCGATTCGTAACTTTCGCGAAGAAACAGGAAATTCTGGTGTGTTTGATAAAATTGAGCAGACGTGAAGGTCGTGTGATATTATGTGATAGTCAAGGAGGAAATCAACGACGCATTGGATCAGATGACTTGTATTTGGAGCCTATGCAGGCTGTACAATTACAGGATGGTGGATTCTGTATCAGCGACTATGGCAAACAACAACTGGTGCTGCTGAGCGTCGATGGGAACGTCAGACACATCATACAGAATCCACTAGGAAGAGGACAATTCTGGCCAAGGGGAATATGTACGGACAAGGCTGGTAATATCCTGGCATCTGATCATTGTAACGACTGTGTGTATGTGATAGGAGAGGACATGTCAGTGAGAGAGTTGGTTGGGAGAACAGAGGGAATCATAGAGCCGATGTGTTTGTGTGTAGGTGACGACAATAATGTGTGGATAGCACAATTCAATGGCGAAATCAAAGTCATCAAGTACTTAGAAGATAAATACATTTTGTAATGCAGACCCTGTTCAACATTATGGCCTTATTTTTGTATTCTATAATACGGAAGGGTTCCAACTCTTTACTTTTTTTTAAGTGCTCAAATGTTTGGCTTGTTTATCATTTGTCCGATTCCTTCCTGTTAGATTATTAAGATTATTAGTGTTAATATGAGTGTTATTTGATGTATAACAGAAAAAGCTATTTTTACAACCTGATGATACAATGATACATTGATACAACTCTTTACTTTCTTGAAGACAATTTCAAATCAATTGCATCAGACACGTGTTTCGGATAACAAATCATCATCTGTGATGCTTCCTGCCAAAGTAATTTTCAGACAAATCTCAAATTCATTTCAGTAGCGTCCGCTGGTTTTATTTTTTATTTCAGTGTATTAGAAACATTGGGTCAATATTACACGTCTTCAGATTCAATAGCATCTTTTAAGAACAAGCTACAATACTCACCAGCTTATCATTTTATCTGGGTCATATTTTTTGTTCATAAAACATGTTGGTATATGTTAATTCTTCATATATCCCCTATTAGTATTATTTCAGAATAACCCCTGCCCGTCTGTTTTCTGTGTGCGTAAGTTTGTCCAAGAAACTAAATTATTGTAAGTAAATTCAATATTTGTATGATAATACCGCGACTATTGAAAAAGGTAGAGATGTATTATTATTTTTTTTTTTTTTTGGTACATTAACTTATTTACATTTAAAAACATACTAAATTTTTATTTCGGAGATATAGGGGATTAGATACCAGTAAATAATTATGACTAAAAGGCACAAATTGATACATAAAACAATACGACGATGATTAAATACTTCATTACGTCTATAATAATTTTCCTCTGATATAATTTATTCTGAAAATGATTGTTTAAATGGATTGGTATTACAACTACATAAAATTATAAGAATTATTCAATTCATGAAGATAATTGGTAGTTTTGGCCTGGACGAGTAAAGTTGACAAACACCATTATCATAAAGACATAAGGATATACATACCAGGTTTCAAGATTTGTGTACATAAGTAATTTGTTCATTATAACAATATCTCCATTTTTATAGAAACAAATGATAGAAAATAAAATCTTAAACAAAGGAGTGCTTTTTCCCCACCATTTTTAATCTAGTTTGTATATGTTACAGGGAATAAGTGTAATCAGGGATTTCATGTAATTCCTGAAATTTAGGGATTACGTGTAATCCCTGTTTCGATTAGTTATTACATGTAATTCCTGAAATAGGCCAGGTATTTCATGTAATTCCTGAATTTTTCATGCATTTTTACACTTATTTCCTAACCTTATTCCTTATTCACTTTTTACACTTATTTCCTAACCTTATTCCTTAATTTCTCCTTATTTTCATATTCAAAATCTATTCTTTTTGGCTCAGTTGATGCTGAATATCCTCTCTGTCAAGTACCCAGAACCGATTATGCCAAATAAGTGAGAATATTCAAACTAGAATAGGTAATTTTAGCTCTACTGGTCTCAGACCAGTCGAGCTTATGCGATCACCCTTCGTACGGCGTCCGTCCGTCCGTCCGTCTGTCTGTCTGTCCGTAAACAATTCTTGTCCGGACAACTCCTCTGAAACTGCTAGAGATAGAAAGTTAATTCTTTTTGCATTTTACTTGGTCTATGGTCTAGTTGTGCACCTGATATTTAGTTTCAGTCCCCGACCCCCAGGGTCTTAGAAAATGGGCGTGGTCATTAAATTCTATGTAATCTTGTCTGGACAACTCTTCTGACACTATAAATGATGGAGACTTAATTCTTTTTGCAATATAATGGGTCTGTGGTCTTGTTGTGCACCTGATATTTTGTTTGAGCCCCTTACCCCCCGGGTCTTAGAAATGGGTGTGGTCATTTTCTCCTATATAAAGCCGCGTTTACACTATCAAAGTTTTCTTGGTCAAAGTCCATCAAAGAAAACTTGGTCAAAGTTTTCTTGGACAAAGTCGTCCGTTTACACTATCAAAGTTCTTTGAGCGACTTGTACAAGAAAACAGGGGAAATGTGCACGAAAATAAAGAAGAATCCCTTAAATCTAGTGAATATTTGTCAGAACAACTTAAAAGGAATTTCGTTATGCATTTAATATATCAGTATTATAAGATGTCGGTCAATTTCATGAGTAATTTCATCATTTGTCAAAGTTGATTTTCTAGCGACCTATTTATGACCAACGGGAGCAATCTTTCCTAAATTCCCGGAATTTTCCCTGATATCACAACATGCTTTTTATATAAGAAGAGCTTGCATGATTTTGAATCTCTATTCTGATTGGTCGATTCCCGTCAAAGTCAGTCAAAGTTTCAAGAAAAATAGGATGGAGTTCTATTCCGTCAAAGTCCATCCAAGTTCTTTGACGGACTTTGATCAAAGTTTTCTTGGATCGTTTACACTGTCAAAGTTTGCGTCAAAAACTTTGACCAAGTTTTCTTGTACAAGAAAACTTTGATAGTGTAAACGGGGCTTAACTCTATGTAATCTTGTGTTCGCAACTCCTCTGACACTATAAATTATGGAGACTTAAATCTTTTTGCAATGTGATGGGTCTGTGGTCTGGTTGTGCGCCTGATATTTTGTTTGAGCCCCTGACCCCCAGGGTCATAGAAATGGGTGTGGTCATTTTCTCCTATATAACTCTATGTAATTTTGTGTTTGCAACTCCTCTGACACAATAAATGATGGAGACTAAATTCTTATTGCAATATGATGGGTCTCTGGTCTTGTTGTGCACCTGATATTATGTTTTAGCCCCTGATCCTTAGGGTCTCAAAACATATAATATACAAAGTCCACATAAGCCATGGGTATCTTATTCTACACCGCTGTCGTGAGTCTGTCTGATCCAAAAATCGTATCTGGACTTCACCAAAAAACCAAGGAGGAGATATACCATTGTATATCTATTATTTGTTCATACAAAACCTCAACTACAATTTTTTTTTCATGGTTCCACAGGATGTTGAATCTGACAGAGATTATGAGTGATCATAAAATCTTTCCTTGACTTCATCAAAACAATAAGATTACAAAACTTTCTTTTAATGGTGTTACATGATAGGAATTAACTTCACCTGATGCAAATTGAATTTAAAATTAGGATTTAACATAAGAATTATTTAATTCATGAAGATGATGAAGATTCAAATTCAATAGCATGAAGACTCAGTAATGAACAGCACCTACAGCAAAACAGCGGAACACCTCCATTTTGAAAGCACAGAGTAGGAATCACATCAAGAGACGCAAAAGATGACGAGAAACAACAAATGCGACATATAAACACATAAGACTACCATAAAGCAACGAGACCACTGGGGATTCGGTCGGAACGGCCATCTGCCACGTTAGTAACAAATAATGGTGTGCATAAGCCTGCTTCATTTTTAGTAAGCAAGTGTCTCGAACAACGCGCAATTTTTGTGTATAATATCCTCATCACGGTAAGATAATGACACAAATAAAGGAGTAAGACGCATAGACCAAACTAAAACATAGATGAATATGTAAATTGATATCAAATACATAGGGCGTACGAAAAAGAGTCCGTGCTCTGTCGCCTGGATCAAACCCATGCATGTTATCAGATGAAGAGTTCGACCGACGGGGTTTTGTCTTCTTTAGATATATATAAGTTTTGACAGGGCATGTGAAAGAGTCAAGTCGTCTCAGTCAGTCAGAGCGCAATTCTTAAAAATGCGTTGGTACAAGAATGCACATTGGTCAAGTACCATGCCAATGAGATAAAGAAGATCATGAAGACAATCTCAACAGCACTCTTAATAGAGAAGCAAATTGAGCAAAGTATTCTTGTGACAGTGCTCAACATCCTATCCATGGTATAAACAGTATATACGTTCGCAGAAAATTGTGTAGTTATCCGGAATACATGCGTTCAACCATCCCCCCTCCTAATTTTCCTGTCTCACAAATTATCTGTATGATAACCTCCTCATTATATTACAGCACAAAGAAGACATCAAAATGCAGGTACCAAAATAAGAAAGAGAGGGATATATGTAAAAATAAAATATAAAAAACAAAGCACAAACAATGAACATCAAAGAAGTACCCATCAGTTATTTAGAAGGTAGGATAAGGTCGAGAAGGTAGGGCAAGGTTAAAAATACATATAGCATAATATTTCCTTTTTCAGCCTTGGAATTATTTTGAGGAATAGTTGGTAAGGAGGTAGCGACAGGAAATAAGGTGTGCCTATCATGATGGAGAAGCCTGCTACCATTCTTACCCAAGTCATAAATAAAGTAGCTGTCCAGTGTATTTGGTCTAAAATCTGACGCATCCATACAAAATAGGTAGTTGTTTATGAAAATGTATCATGGACAAAGTGCAAGATAAAGGTCACTAGGTAGATTGATTATGTCATTGAAACGCAGACTTGTCAAGATTGAACATGTTTCTTATACCCTGTATTACTAACTATAACAATAGCCGAACTAGTAGCATTTCCCCTCGTATGCCCATAAGTAGCTCTGATGATACACTTTTTAATGAAATGTTCATCTAACTAAATTATAATGATAGAACCTATCATTCAATAATGATAATTCATATTATTTAAAGAGAGTCATAGGTCCTTTGGAAAGTAAACTACTAGTATTTAATGTTTGAGTGCAGATACGATTAAATATCCTTTTTATTAAAAACTCTTTCCACGTCATAAATAATTTACGTAATCAGATACTTCTTCAATTAACCAGAAAGCTCGCTTCTAATTCCATCTTCTGTTCATTTGTAATTGCAATCAAATCTATTTTATCATCTATTAATCCTATTAAAGTCATGGGACTGAAAAAAAATCCAAATCGTTATTGACGACTTTGCGAAATTGTAATCTTGATATGAAGAAATAAGTGCCGCCTTTTTATTGTATAAAGTCGGTCTTGTAGATTTGTATGTATATATGATAAACTATAAATATTCTAAATGGCGTGGTATTTAATACGAAATAGTTGATTTGTTGATTTGAAGTTTTTTTTTTCAAGTTAATTAATTACGGAGGTCGTTCTCGTGATGTGTTTGATCAATTCTATCATTTACAAAGCTATCCCAATAGATGGCTTTAGGAAAAACAGGATTCGTATGTCTTACTTCGGGCTACGATATTTCCTTCTTTTTAATACAGAAAAGGTAAGTACTTTAATTATTTTTATTGAAACAATTCAAATCATCAAACTGTTTTAATCATCTCAGAAAATTATCTTATAAAGTGTCAGAACGATTAATTACTGATAGGTTTGAATAAAGAAATAATAGACAAATGTATGAAAAATCTTTCGCTTTTTCTTTCGTGAACATCCTGATTATCATTTTGTAAATATTCAAAGAGTTTAATTCATTTATACAGTAACCCTCTTTAGGAATGTGATTATACTGTAATAACCTACAATGTATCCAGGAATCATGGTCCATAATGTCCGTTAGTGTATATAATTCCTTTTGGAATGTGTTTGAAGAAACGACCAACCGAAATTGATCGAACATGGCTAAATGTGCCCTCGGCGACTCCTGGTCCACCAGCAGTGACACTTACCAAGTGGTACAAATTTTAAACGTCTTCAAATTCATTAGCATCATTTAAAAGCGTCTTATAGATAAAAATAAAGAAATATATCTAAATATTTGTTAAGCATCAGGTCAAGCAACGAATATCCGTTTAAAAACAAACAACAAGGAGACGTGAATACCTAAAGAAAACGTAAGAAATATCCCAAAATTAAAGTTGGTCACTTATTCAACATTGCAACATTATAATACATAAAGGGCATTGGTAATGCTTAAAAATTAACAATAATAAACAAATGACAAACACGAATCTTGTTGAGATCATAGATTAGGATAAGATCTTGAAATTTATGTGCAGTTCGAAAATTTTCATTCTAGGCCCTGATTATCATGAACTTGAAGTGCCTGTTGCGCTAAAATCCAACCGAGATCGGTTCATAAACTGCATTGCATTGAATAGATCTCACCCTAATCTATAATCTGACAAGGTTTCATCGTCAGACTAGGCGTCGAAGGGGGTCTAACACTTTGAACAACATTCGCAAATTTTCATTCTAGGCCCTGATTATCATGAACTTCAAGTGTCTGTTATGCTAAGATCTAACCGAGATCAGTTCATAAACTGCATTGCATTTAATGGATCTCACCCTAATCTATAATCTGACAAAGTTTCATCAATTGTTACTTATACAAGTTTATTTATTCGAATGTTGCAATGTTGAATAAGTAACTAACTTTAGATCCAAGAGAAAGACGTCTCGTGGTAGGGAAACAAAGAAAGTTGCATTAAGTTATCCTTTTGTGTCATTGAAAATTCATTTTAGGTTACCTAACCTTTGTAAGACTAAAACGGGAGAGTTAATTTTGGAGATTATACTTTTGTCATGAAACAAGAGGCCCAGGGGCCACATCGCTCACCTGAAACAAAGGAGGGGATTTCCAACAACACCAGGTTGTAGCACCCACAGCAAAACCCCAAAACACCCAATGCAAAAACACAAAGCAGAAAAGCACAAAGAGACGCGTAAGGGACAAGGAACGTCAACGCACAACACAGAAACATCAAACACAAAGGACTACACATAAACCAACGAGACCAATGGGCAACCGGTGCCGACTTAGGACAGCCATCTGCCACGGAAATAGCAGAAGGTATGGTTATCCTGGATTACGTGCGCACAACCCTCCCACTTTTCCGATTACCCAGAGGTCTCGAAGAACGTACAATTGTGGTGGAAAACATTGGAAATCTTAACCGAAGGGGATTTGAATGTGAATGTATAATTCTCATCAAAAGTTAAGTTATATGCAATAATCAATAAGTGCATAAAGCCATTTTTGATAGAGTAACTGACAGAAATGTTACCGTTTATAAGATATCAAAAGACATACACAAAAGCATTCATACATAAAATTTTAAAGTAATACAACTAAAAGTATATCAATATTAACTAAGGGGAAATAAGCTAACTTGAATAAAAATGTTGAAGTGCAAAAACATGTAACAGAGTAACAGCCGGCACCTGTTAACGGATCTGGACAAGAAAACATGTACAGGGGACCATGAGTACTTCATTCCTACCAAGTTTCTTCAAAATCCCTTCAGTGATTAAGGTCATGAAGTCTAATATGTATGAAAATCCCCACTTTCTTTTTTTACATAAGAGAAAGGAGGGAATATCCAACAATATCCGGTTGCAGTACAAACAGCAAAACTCAAAAACACCCACTGCAAAAACACAAAGCAGACACGCACAGAAAGAGGAAAAGGAAAAGAGGTAAAAGGAACGCCAAATCACATAGAAACATCAAACAAAATGACTACACATAAACCAACGAGACCAACGGGCAATTGGTGCCAACTTAGGACGGCCATCTGCCACGTCAGTAGCAGATGGTGTAGTTATCAGGATTACGTGCGCACAATCCTCCCACTTTTCCGATTACCTAGAGATCTCGAAGACCGTACGATTGTGAAGTGGGAAACAAGAACAAGAAACGCACAGATGGATATGTAAATGGATATAAAAACATAAGGCGTACGAAACACAGTCCGTGCTCTGCCGACTGTAACGAGCTCATGCATGTTATCACATGAGGAGTTCGACTGAGATTCAGAGAGAAAAGGTGGTCGGGGCCCTGTGCAAAATCGCGTCAAAAATTTGACTTTGGAGAGGAACCAAAAATTACAACACTTCTTAACACATCCTTCTTGATAATCCCGATGCTTTCGGTTTGTCGATACGTGCTTCGGTTCAGAAGAAGTTTCAAGAAATCAGTGATTTTTAAATCAAAATTAAGATTTTTCCCCCAAAAACATAGCAAAAAAATTAAAGGAATCTCTTCTAACTCATTTCACTTGATGACTTAGATGCTATTTAATTATAGGAAACCTCGCCTATTTATGCTCATTATTTAGGATTTTTGCACACAAAAAACCCAGAAATTTAATTTCAGTAACCAATGAGTTAAAGAAGATCCTGACGATAATCTCAACAGCACTCTCAATAAAGCACCAATTGACCATCGACGGACCCCTAGCATGCTAGAGGTGGGACCAGGTGCCCGGGAGGAATAATCATCCCCTGTTGGCTAGCCGCATCCGCCGTTGATGTTCACGCTCGAAAATGAAAACAATTTATTAAATGCATGCACTGTCTGAGGTTCTGTCTATATAGAAAGTGCTGTGGCGACAATGTCAGGGGAAAATATTCAAAACACTTACTGTCACACCACTTGCGGGGAACTTTTTACAAGCTCCACACGGCAAAGGGCATAAGTGTGACATAAATGAGTTAAAGAAGATTCTGACGATAATCTCAACAACACTCACAATAGAGGAAAAAATTGAGCATCGACAGACTCCTAGCAAGCTAGAGGTGGGGCCAGGTGCCTGGGAGGAGTAAGCATCCCCTGTTGGCTAGCCGCACCCGCCGTCTATGTTCACGCACGAAAATGAAAACAATGTATTTAATGCATGCACCGTCTGTGGTTCTATCTATATAGAAAGTTCTTGGGCGACAATGTCAGGGAAAATATTCAAAACCCTCACTGTCAAAATGACATTCCTATCCATTTACAATAAGAAACGGCATCCTACCAACGCTTAAAAGTGTCAATTTTGGCAGATTGGAAGAAATAGTAGTTATTTACTAAAACTAAGTGTTTTGGACTAAAATGCATATTCATTTCATTGACTTATTACATTTCATTTTTCATTGATTTAATAAAATAATTTATTTCCTATACGAAAAAAAGCTTTACATCATTGATTTTAGCTAAGATAATGATTTTTTTAGAATTTTTCCAGAAATCTTTAATTTTCAAACAAAAAAAAAACCCAGGCGCTTTGCCCAAAAATGATGTAAAAATTATACCCTTTTTGTTTCAAACATGTAATTCCTTAATGAAGCCGAATAAGTATAGTTGAAATAATACATTTAAGCTATCATATTAAGAAATCATATAGATTCAATAAACATTCTCTAGAACTCAGCGAGTATTTAATGATACATACGTTTATCCTAAAACATACTTGAATTAAATTCTAATTGAAAACACAGGTTTCTGTATAAATACGAAAATTTCGAGGATTTTGCAAAGAAAATAAGAATATAAGATACATGTCAGTTGAAAGACCAGACTTTAAATTTTTTTTAAATCATCATCATTATATGCAAAACTAGGGAACTGAGAAGCAGAAAGGAATTAAAATTTCCTCCTATTTCTATGAAATTTTGAAATTTTTCAAATGTGTTACCCCCCAAAACACACAGTAAAAGTAGGAATTGGAAATTAATACACATTTCATCTGAAAGAGCGACAAAAATACTATATACATTTTGTATTCCCTTTTCTCACTTTTTAAAATCATCATCCATATAATAGTTATATGTTTTTCCTATTTCCAGTGAGTATCGATTAAAAGAAAGTTTTTTCCCCAAAACACCATTTTCGCAATAGGAATTTCCACAAAACATTCTATCTTAACTAAAGAGTACAAAAAATGCTACGACATTTGGCTGGTTTTGGATGGATGATACATTCCACACTCTAAGGTATATCTCCCCGATTGCATAGCTCTGTCCTTAGCAGGGAATTTCTAGGTTAAATTTAGACTTTTGCTCTTCATTTTCATTTCCTCTTTATTGGCTTCGAGCATTACTGATGAGACATATGGTGTACTGATATTTTAAAAGAGAACGTATACTTCAATATGGAAAATCTTAATTCATCTGACCGTTGGTATCTTTTTATTTAAGGAAAAATGTCGCAGCCAGAGTCTGTAAATTTCGAACATGCGCAGGCCACAATACAATGTGATCACTGTGGAGAAGTGAAGGATGTCAGACATTACTGTCTTATCTGTGAGGAAACAATGTGTCCTACATGTAAAGCGATCCACAACAAAGCCCGCGCCACCAGGGACCACCAAGTGGTGCTCAGAGAGGAGAGACACACCAAGGACCAGGGCTCGCCATTCTGCAAGAAACATCCAGATCAGAAGACCAGTCTCCATTGTGACACATGTAACGTTCATGTCTGTACAAAATGTAAAGCTGAAACCCATAATGGCCACAAATTCTCCGAAATGTCAATTATCCTACAAAATTTGAAACGGAAAATAGAGGAAAGTAAGGAGAAAATGGAGATAAGAATGAGGGATGTGGATGCTTTAATTCAAAAGAGTGAGCAAAGTTGGGAAGATTATGAAAACATTGTCAAAACTATAGAATCAAGTATTTCTGATGACACAGAGGCATTTCATTCCCATGTAGACAAAATGGCACAAGAAAGGAAAGATGAACTGAACCATATGAGGCATCAAGACAGAGCAGCATGGGAAACAGCCAAGGGACGTCTAGATGGAGAAAGAACCAAGATATCAACTTAGCCTGGAACAACATGACAAATGTCTAAATTCTACGACTACAACTGGTATGGCCGAACTTCTGGATGAGAGTAGAGTCCTACGAAGCAAACTACTGGATGCCATCGAAGTTGTTCCACCATCTTATCAATCACCCTCAAATACCTCTAGTGAAGGATTTGGTGAAATCACGAGGCAATGTAAAGGTCCATCAATGATAGAAAGCAGCAATCTGAGAGTAGTCGCAGCAGAAGTCATTTCGTCTTTCTCCAGCACCATAATGGGGGAACCATCCATTTGCTATGCTGGAAATGGTCGAGTTTTGTTAGGCACGACACACTCCATGTATATTCACATTATCAATATACATGGAGATATCTTACAGAAGAAAGAAAAAGCACTGAAAAATAAATGTCGGTCCATAGCTGTTATGGCATGCGGTGATATCATAGTATCTCCAGAAGAAAAAGATAACATTTATATCTTAAATGGGCAAAATAAGCTGACGCCATTATTCGATACATCCACTTTGAATGCGAACTTCATATCCGTCACAGAGAAACAAGACATTCTCGTATGTCTGGCTTCCAGGTGCCGAGGTCGTGTGATATTGTGTGATAGTAAAGGAGGGAATCAACGACACATTGGATCAGATGACCTGTATGAGTACCCTATCCAGGCTGTACAATTACAGGACGGTGGATTTTGTATCAGTTACCATGGCAAAGTCAAAGGACTGGAAGTGCTGAACTCAGATGGTAACATCAGACATGCCGTACAGAATCCACTAGGAAGGGCGATATTCCGGCCAAAGGGAATATGTACCGACAAAGCTGGTAATATCCTGGCTTCTGATCAGCGGAATAACTGTGTGTATGTGATAGGGAAAGACATGTCTGTTAGAGAGCTGGTGGGAGAATCAGAAGGAATCAGTACACCGAGATGTCTGTGTCTGGATGACGACAATAATCTGTGGATAGCACAGGATAATGGAGAAATAAAAGTGGTCAAGTACTTAGATGTACAGTAACTTTTGAAATGAAAACTATGTTTCACATTTGAACTTATTTTCGTAATTTGTCCGAGGAGCTTATCATTTGCCTTTATCTGTTTGTTCATTAATATCGTGTAATGTTTGTTTTAATACTTCCTTTTCCGTCTTTATTTTTCTAATTTTATTTGTACATAGTATTTAAGCCCCCCCCCCGAAACTGATTTAATAGTGGTATAACTATCAAAAATATTAATTTGATAAGACTAAAAAAAATCCCACCTTTACCTTCTGTCAAGACTTTAGCTGCATAATTTTTGAGAAAACATACTAAAGTAATTATTCGGAGACTAAGGCTTATGATAATAAGTCACTTATCTATATAATTAAGGAGAAATCAACATAAATTCTATACTGTGCAAACAAAGTAAGTTCTCATATATTGACAAGCTACATAATATACAGATGAAATGTCCAATTTCCTCGAATAAGTGAATGTTATTCAATAATGACTATGACACTTCCTTTTCATTGCTTTGACATTGAATGCATTGATGCATGTCGAAGTAGAAAATTTGTCCTTGTAAGTGAAAATGCTACGCTTCTTTGTTCTGGTTGGCTGCTCCCGATGGGAAAGTGTCTATAACAAATCTAGAGTGACTTCCTGACAATAAAAAAAATTCGGAAACATTTAGCATTTAAAATTCAGAAAATTGACGCAAACAATCGTGAAAAACAAGCTTAAAATCTACAGGAAGACCTAAGAAGGGCATGCGCGATTCCGACAATCCATACCACGTTGCATGAACGAATCCAAAAGTTTTATTCGCTTGAAACAAATATCGGAACTAGAGGAGGTCGAATAGGAACAATCCCTTTGATTTCAAGCATTGATGATGACGTCACATGGACGTGAGTTTATCAGGAACTTGACAAAATCGAAAACTGGAAGAAAACACAGTTTATCTCTTATTTCAAAATGAAGTTTTCCAGGGATACCGAACCTACACAAAATTTTATTGAACGTGCCATATAAAACATATACGAATAAATGGGTACTTTCTTATTTTGCTCAATATATATCATGTCTGTATTTACTTTACTCTGTTATAAATGATTCTAAAAATGAGTGTTTGAATGAATTGGTATTGAACTTATTGGTATTACAACAATATCAAATTATAAACAAGCTCAATATTTAGATATGTCCGTCATATACCAATATATTGCAAATTCCTTGTTTCAATACACAAAAAAGGGTAAAACTCATTACGCTATAGTTTCCCTTGAAGATCTAACGTACCTCTCTATGTACTGCGTTGTTTTTTTTCATTTAGAGCCCTGATATCCCTGATAAGCTCACAACATTTAATAATTGGTAACCATGCTGTGAAGAATTATTCAAATTATTCAGATAATACGAAGTTCTGGGCTGGGCAACCTCAGTCGACAAACACCACTATAATAAATACATATGGATGGACCAAATTTAAAGATTGGTATACAAAAGTATAATGTGTTCATTGTCTTAATATTCTCTTTTCACATTTCTATATTAACAAATAATAGAAATGAAAATCTTAAACATAGGAATGTAACTATGAATCCTTCCCGACATTTTAGATTTGCTTTCTTCTTCCGGTAATGTGCTGGGCTCCTTGTGGGGCATTATCGCACCACCTCTTATGTTATATCCCTTTCGTCAAACTATCTGTCCCAAAAATCTTGTCTAGATTTCCTTAAGTACAAAACACAACTTTTTGATAGTTCCATTATAAAGGATATGAATTGGAGTTGTGCACTTTGATTTCAAAGTTGAGATCTGAGATCTGACCTCTTGGGTAAGAGAAAAAAGAGGAATAATAAAATCTTGTCTGGAATTCTTCATTACTACAGTCTACAGAGTTACAAAACAAAAATGGTGTCATAGGAAAGGATTTGTTTTGTTCTTGTGCACCCCTGATTTAAAATTTCTATCTGACACTCAGGATTGACCACTTGGGCATTGTAAGAAAATTGTATCCTTACTTCTCCTTCATATCTAATGGGGTTACGAATGTTTTGATGGTGTCATGATTACGATAGCATGTGACTTAAAGTTGTGCACCTGGTTTTGACCCCTGGGGTGAATTGCAATTCAGGGCAAGGTAAGAAACTCTAGGTCAAGCTTCTCTTCCCTAAACACAGGGTTTACACAATTTCCTATGGTGTCATATGCTTACTCTTCCTGGGCACCTGGTCTCACTCCCATATCGGGAGTTCACTTCTTTTCATATGGTGGAGGTTTTTGTTTCTTTGCTTTGGTTCCTGTTTTATCCTGATTTTGTATGCCTTCGGTTTCTGATTTTCTGAATTATCAATTTTGTGCTGTATACAGTGATATGGTTATTATCCATATTTGTCATGTGACTTATAATAATGCACCTGGCTTTCACTTTTTAAATCTGGCCCCTTGGGTTGGGGAGAATATTTTGTGCATATCTTTCACAACAAGAGTAAGAAAACTTTTATGTCATAGGGTAGGGTTACACTTGTAGTACTGTAACTATATTTCAAAGTTGGAATCTTACATATGATGGTTGATATCATTGGATATCGATCTTTCCCCAAAAGCAAAGACACATGAAGTAAGATAATCAGTTGTTCATAATTTTCACTACATTGCTGATCCATCACCTCCACATGATCATGGTAAGGTATATACATGTACTTAGTTAGTCATGCATAATTTTTGAAATGACAAAAGAGAGCAACTGCTCTTTGCATGTATTTAATCAGTTTGTTATGTACATGTAATTCTAAATATTATTTTCAATAAAGATATAAATATCACAATTTGCTGAATGTTCCTTATTGAAATTACAAAATATCACAGAGTGAATGTTTGCTCTACTTTCTGAGCGACCATTTTAGGCAATGGCTAGTGAGGAGGTAGCGGCAGGGGAGGGGGCATTCCTTACATGGAGGATCCTGCTTCCTAGGTCACCCTCCCCTGAATCAAACACAAAATCATCCACTAGCTGCCCTTCCCTGTCCAGTGCCTGAGCTCTGACTCCAGATGGACCCCTACAAAAATAGACTTATCAAACAACAACATTTTCAAATACTTTTTAAATAGTTAAATGGTCATTTTAAAATGAAATAGTGAATTCTAGCCAGGTTAAAGAGTTTTTAAAAGGATGTCAAACTCCAAGGTCAACGTCACCAGATCAAACGATAAGAACCCAAATGATAGGTCTGGTGATGATGTCTGGTGATGATGTATCAACATGTGCAATATCTGAGCTATATCCCTAAAAGTTCTTGAAAAATATCCCAAGATTCAAGTTCTAAAAAAGAAGGTCAAACTCCACGGTAACGGTCATTGGGTCAGAAAGCCAAAGTCTGAAGCGAAAGGTCTCGTTATGAGGCATCCATATGTTAAATATTAAAGTCCTACCCCTTATAATTTATGAGAGATAGTTCCGGTTAAAAACATTTTAAAAGTAGGTCATATGTCAAGGTTAAGGCCATTAAGTCTAAGGTCAAATTCTCTAATGAAAGGCCTAATCAAGTTATACCATGCTTAACCCCTTATAGTTCATCAGATATAGCCTAGGTTTAAGGTTAATAACAAAGTCAAATTCCAATCTCAAGGTCACAAGGTCAATAAAGGTCCAAAATTAAAGGTGGGATCACGAGGAATACACATTTGAAATAAGCCCTAGCCCTTATAATTCACGAAATATAGCTCAGTTTCATGTTTTGTCTATGCAACTGACGACTCCAATACAGAGTCATGGTTTGCAAGAAATGGATATCAAATAGAGATTTGTATTAAATGGATCTACATAAGGCTTGAGAGAATCTAATGCATTTGCTAAATATTTAGTTGTCTCTTAAAATTTCTGTTCTACAGTTAGAAAACTGGCCTCTAGAATCCTTTGGGAAAAAAATTGTAAGAGAGCGCATACTTTCATTTTCGTCATGCATTTCTCACAGTACTGTTTTTTTCAATTTAAATATTATCTGTATATCATAAAGAAAATACAAGCCATTGTGTTGTTTAAAATTGTACTAATTCAAACCTTACCTGGTCACATCTGAGACCTTTAGGGACGGTACATATCTTTGTAATTGTTTCACTTGAGCACTGATGTTGAACCCTCTGTACATCTCCTTTATTCCAAAACCTAAATTCTTTATTGCCAATTTCCTTAGACCCCTGAATAAATAAAGATTATAAATATCATGGAGAATCTTGATTTGGACACCTTATCAAGCTCTTGTATAGTAATATTGATTTCAAAAAATGATATAGTCACCCTCTTCTATGATAAAACCCTGGGTCTGCATCTGATTGATATGCATTTACAAACATAGGTAATCACAGATTACGAAGCTCACCTCGTGGCAGCAAAATTCAATTCAAACATATTTCTAAATACATGTATATTGGCTTTTAAAGGCAAAATCATTCAAGCGGAAAAAGTAGGTCAATTTCATTTTATGAAAGTTTGATCAAAGATATATCCAATATGCAAGTTTGGTACATGAAGCACTTATACTTTGCTCAATATTGGCTTTTAAAGGCAAAATTACTCAAGCGGAAAAAGTAGGTCAAGGTCATTTTATGAAAGAATGATCAAAGATACATCCAATATGTAAGTTTGGTAAATGTAGCACTTATACTTTGCTCAATATTGGCTTTTAAAGGCAAAATCACTCAAGCAGAAAAAGTAGGTCAAGGCCATTTTATGAAAGTTTGATCAAAAATAAATCATATATGCAAGTTTGGTACATGTAGCACTTATACTTTGCTCAATATTGGCTTTAGAAGGCAAAACCACTCAAGCGGAAAAAGTAGGTCAAGGTCATTACATGAAAGTTTGATCAATGATACATCCAATAAGCAAGTTTGGTACATGTAGCACTTAAACTTTGCTCAATAATGGCTTTTAAAGGCAAAATCACTCAAGCGGAAAAAGTAGGTCAAGGTCATTTTATGAAAGTTTGATCAAAGATACATCCAATATGCAAGTTTGGTACATGTAGCACTTATACTTTGCTCAATATTGGCTTTTAAAAGCAAAATCACTCAAGTGGAAAAAGTAGGTCAGATGCGGCATCCAAAGATGAATCACTTGTGCAAGTTTGGTTACTGTAGCATTACTACTTGGTCAGATACTGAGCTACCCCAAACTTCTTAACCAAGTCACTCAAGCGGAAAATGTAGGTCAGATGCTGCATCTGATGCATGGGTTCACCTCAGCATCCAAAGATGAATCACTTGTGCAAGTTTGGTTAATGTAGCATCAGTACTTTGTCAGATACTGAGCTACCCCAACCTTCTTAACCAAGTCACTCAAGCGGAAAATGTAGGTCAGATGAAGCATCCGATGCATGGGTTCACCTCAGCATCCAAAGATGAATCACTTGTGCAAGTTTGGTTACTGTAGCATCAGTACTTTGTCAGATACTGAGCTACCCCAAACTTCTTAACCAAGTCACTCAAGCGGAAAATGTAGGTCAGATGCAGCATCCGATGCATGGGTTCACCTCAGCATCCAAAGATGAATCACTTGTGCAAGTTTGGTTACTGTAGCATCAGTACTTTGCCAGATACTGAGCTACCCCAAACTTCTTAACCGGACGCGGACACGGACGCGGACGCGGACGTGCGGGGGTATAGCACTCAACTTCGTCGAGGTGAGCTAATAAAAACTGTGTCTGTGAAACATATATGCAACTGTCAGCATCTTTGTTAGTATTAACAACATTTTCTGTTCAGAAGGTTAAGAAACTTTTGAAAGTAGGTCAAAGGTCAAGGTCACAAGGTTATAAATTTTGGTGTTAATGAAAAGTTCTTGTCACATGGAATACAAAAGCTCTATCGCCTTCATTTCAAAAGTAAAGTTTTTTCAAAAGTAGGTTAAAGGTCATTGTCATGATGTCAACATGTTGGTACTCAGTCTCATGGAAAAGGTCTTGTCACAAGGAATACACACATGAAATATGAAAGCTCTAGCACCTTCCATTCAGAAGTTATGCACAATGTTAATTGCTAAAGATTTTAAGAAGTAGATCAAGGGTCAATGTCAAGGTCATGAGGGCAAGACTTTTGATATCGATTGAAGGTCTTGTCACAAAGAATACACATGTGAAATATGAAAGCTTTATCACCAATCATTCAAAGGTTATGCCCAATGTTGAATTTTTTGGACAGACTACCAGACAGACAAACAGGCAAAAAGCAGGACAGGCCAAAAACTATATGCCCCCTATTTCTTTGATTCTGGGGGGCATAATAAAAAAGTGAATAATGAAAAAAATCATTCATGAAGATTTCTCAGATTCCCTGAGGGCACATGTAACCAAGTTCGATCAACTTCATCTCTCTCTTTAAAGCATTCAAAAAATTTCTGTTTTCAAAAAATCATGAAATTCCCAAAACATGGGTCCTGTAGCATCATATCCCACCCATCCTGCTACATTTCTCTGTACATTTTTGGACATAATTTTCACACTCTTTGATCATATTTACATTGTACAGATTGAGGATCACTGACGAGGGTTAAGTACCCGAAGCCTGCATGTCTGCGTCATGCTGCAAATTGATCTGTTCTAAAATGATGCTATTGAATTTGAAGACTGTTTGCCATTTGAACCACTTGGTTAATGTCACTGCTGGTGGACCAGGAGTCCCCAAGGGCACATATAGCCAAGTTTGATCAACTTTGGTTGACCGTTTCTTTCTTCAAAGCATTTGAAAAATTCTGTTATCAAAAAATCATGAAATTTCCAAAACATGGGTCCTGTAGCATCATATTCCCACCCATCCTGCTTCATTTTTCAGTACATTTTTGGACATAATTTTCACACTTCTTTGGTCATATTACATTGTTTAGATTGAGGATCACTGACGAGGGTTAAGTACCCGAAACGTACATGTCTGCTCCAATGCTGCAAATTGATCTGTTCTTAAATGATGCTATTGAATTTGAAGACGTTTGCCATTGAAGGAAACAAGAATTAAACTAAATAAGCAGCTGACCAAAAGAGGGACAATCTTTTGTGTGTAAGTGCCCATTTGTCACACGATGGGTATTAGGTAAAAGTCACAAAAAGGGTGATAGTTGATGTAAATCTCCTGTTTTTAAATGCAGTGCCCTGGCTAAGTAAGTACAAACCTGAATCCAACTGCGTCTGCCGTGTCCTTGACATTGAAGTCAGTTAAGCTATATCCCTCTCGCTTGAATGCCAGCACTGCATTAGGTCCTAGCCAAACATCACCATTCATTCTTGGAGTAAAATGAACACCAAGGAATGGAAAACGAGGGTCAGGTACCTGTGATCAAATAAAGTGAAGAACTTACTCTACGATGAAAAAAAACTTGATCCAAACAAGAAATAAGATCTCTTTGTGAAACACCATGACCCCATTGGCAGATTTTCATAGAGGCTGGAAAGTCTTCCTGCATGATCAAGGTCATTGAGTTGAAGGTCAAAGTCAATCAAAGCTCATGTCACAAACGAATGCACATTGAAAATGTCAACTTTCTATCTAAAATAATGACAGAGACATTGAGACAGGTATATTTTCTATAAGTACATCAAACTCCTAGGTCAAAGGTATCAAATTAAAGTTCATATTGCAATGATCTTGGAAAATCATTTTAAACAGGGGATTAACTGACACAAGGGGAACAGTAATTCTCATTCAGATTGAAATACTGATATGGCTTGCTTAAAAGCTAAAACACTTGCTTAAAACACATGATTAATTTATATACTTACTGGATATATATTTCCTCTGACTAGATTTGTTTTTTCAGGTTTGAGGAGCAAATAGTCTCCCCTGAATGGAACTATTCTAGGTTCTGGGTTACAACCTGACAGCTCAGCTACCCTGTCAGAATACAGACCTCCGCATGTTACCACAAAACGGCACTGCACTGTCTGAAACCACAAGGAAGATTTAAATTTGTTGTATCAAGTGTTTGAACAATTGAATGAATAAAGATTTACATGTATTAAGTTTGATGATAAATTTGAATAAACATAAGAATTAATTTGGTCATTATTTGATGAATGAATGAATGAATGAATGAATGAATGAATGAATGAATGAATGAATGAATGAATGAATGAATGAATGAATGAATGTTTTCATGAGTAGATGAGATACTTGATTCTGAACCAGCAAGCAGTTGTCCTGATCAAATTCGTTAATAATATCTTACATATTGAAAAATATTCTCCTGTAAACTCACCTTATTTTCTTTATCTTTGATTACTATTGGGTGTGTTAAACCTTCATTATTCTGTCCTTTGCTCTCAGGAGTAATTTCAAAATGGTCCACCTCAAAGTTTGTGTGAATTTTCCCACCATGCTTTTCAAAATATTTCCCATAAGACTGTGTAACTTCCTTGTAGTCTATAATACCAGTGTGAGGGGAGTGAATTGCCTTAAGGCCCTGAATGGAAATGCATCATTCTATTAATGCATATAAAATATCTGTAATGAATTTACATCAATTTACTTTATACATGTAATGTTGCATGTCAAATGTTTGATCCTTTATACATTTCTGTGACCTTGACCTTGGAGGTGACTTGAACCCTGATAAGGTATTTTAAACTTTCATCATTCAGATTCTTGACCATCAATGAAAGGATGCATATCAAGTAACTTATAGCTATACCGGTACGTGTGTGACCATGAACTTAAAGGTCGAAGTATTTTGAATTTAATACCGGTATCAATTGTCCAATTCAGCCTACATGTACCAACCAAATTTTTTCAGACATGTTAGGGGAAACAGAATATATTTTTCATTTGGTCAAATGGGTCACAACCAAGTCATAAAAAATATATGTACACTTGTATTAAATAATGAAAAAAAAAAATCAAATATACATATGTGTATACCTCACAATTTGGCTCTAACTCTTTGATTTCTTTCGGACCAAGAAATTTTAAATCTTTTACTCCATTTTTGTTACCCTTTTCATACAGAGCATCCAATCTTGGTATCTCCTCCTCAGTCACGGCAACTATAAGCTGTAAAGTACAATAAGGATTCTTTTTTGAAATAAAAATTGTTTTTCATCTGAATTGTACAAGTGTAATGAAATCAGAAGCACTGGATTTCATTTTTTTTACAATACTTTAATTACTACCAGTAACAAACAAACTCCTTTCAATATTTATTCTTCTTGCTTTCAACACTAATTAGCACATCATTTACCAATAATATGCTTTTTGCGCATGATCAGTAAAGGTAAAGGTAGGGTTTATAGTCTTATTTGCCTGAGTCTCGCACGACTTCTACAATTACCTCCCTGGCGAGACCTGTACAATTCAGTGCATTCTCAACTCCCTTGGGAGTATACAAGCAGAGCTGCCGTTTAGGCGCTTATGCTTTTCATTCACATTACAAGCTCGCCTCATGTGCCAGGTACCCAGTTTACTCCTGGGTGGAGAAAGTACAATGTAGTGTAAAGTAACTTGCCCAAGGTTACAATAGTTTTGCAATGATCAATGACGGTGAGATTCGAACCCATGACCATTGCTGTAATAGGATTCTAGGAAAAAATCATTTTCATAAAATTACATGTGTATACAATGTACATAAAAATACAGCAAAATACAAACCCCACCTTGCCACATTTTTTGTAAGGCACATTGTTTTCATCACAGTACTTATATAAAAGTTCCACCCCTTCTACACACAGTTTGGCCTTGAGTGTCCCTGGGGTGTAGTAAATACCAGCATGGATAACTCCACTGTTGTGGCCACTTTGATGTGCTGCTGTAATATTACAAGAAGGATAACTCTGTCAGATTTGTGAATTTAAGTCTCATAATCTGTATGTCTTTTTAAAATAAACACTTTAGTAAACACTTTTAAAATTACTAGTTTGAAAAAAAGAGCACATAGATTTTATGCATCTTAGTAAAGGCTAATAAGTGGGACATAACTCTTTGTTAATTACATCGGGTTGATGAGATGATACCATCTTTATTTGATAAAATGTTAAATTTTCAGCTCTTTAAAAAATGTTTTACTCAATGTTAGGGGTATAAGACTTTAAAAGGAAATTCATACTGACCATAATAAAACCATTTCTTAGTAACAAATACATGTAAGGATAAATTGGTCACGATGTTTGATGCATGTGTAACCGGACAAGTGGTAGATCGCATATGGTTACGTATCCAGGTTCCTTTTGTACTTAGTTTTGAAATGATGAGGCTTGTTTTATGTTCATGATTTATTAAACATTTTATGAAGTGAAATATAATGAAAAATAGTGCGATATTGTTAGACAATGAATGAGATGGTGCGAAATGAAGAGAATGTGATGTATATCCTATTACTTACGACTGGAAATGAACCAAAGTGATCAGTAGGAAAAATGGGTAGAAGCTACCGCTGATTTCATAATAATAAATAATAAACCTTAAAAGATTCTCATAATTCACCCTTCATCATTTTTCATTTGAGTGTCTCAGGGTCTACTTTAAGAATCTAGCATTATATTAGTAACTTACAAATTTCTTTTTCTTTCTCTAGGACGGCGAATGTCAGCTTTGGATGTCTGAGCAGAAGCTCCCTCGCTGTTGCCATGCCAACAATACCACCTCCCACAATGACAACGTCATATTTATTATCTGCAGTTGTGCTAATGAAAAGAAGAACAATGTCTGAATTCATGAAAATCATAAACTGAATTAAAATATACATACACATTTATGTAATTATAATGCACCACTTTTGAGGGAAGAGGGTTAGGGCCCATACATAATGAAAAATAAGTGTGTCAACTACTCAAAAGGGGATTTTTTTATTTAAATCAAAATCTTGCAAAAACTCTTATAAGATAGCATTGGCATTGCCTAAATATCACACAGGGACAGTAAGGCAACCATGTTTTACTTACCTTATCTTGAGTTTTATTTAAATTATTTACTTACACCTATGATATTTCAATTGAGCTTCTTTACATATCTTGTCTGCGTTAAACTTTGATATTCATATATATTATATATATTATTTGTGTTTAATTCCTATTGTCATCAATGACTCATCATCAAATTTTAATTAATACTCATTGCTTCTTTTATTTTACAAATGTATATATTTTTATATTGTCCTGTGACTTGGTTTAATCCTGAAATAAATCAAATCAAAATCAAATAAAACACCGCTAAAGACGGTATGGCCGGATTGCAAAGTAAGTTTTTGTCACCAACTGGGTCAAGGCCAATAGGTCAAATAATACAGCATAAATTGAATGGTTTTGTCAGAGGCAACCTACATGTATAAAATAAAGTTTCTACTGCATACAGTTCCATAGATTTTGCTTAAACCAGGAACTTTAACCAAAATCCTTAACTAGGTCAAAGTCCAAGGTCAAATGTTACGGCATAAATTAAAAGGTCTTGTCATGGGCGAGCTTCATTAATAATATAAAGTTTCTACTGCATACAGTACCATAGATTTTGCTTAAACCAGGCACTTTAAGCAAAATCTTTGAGTAGGTCAAAGTCGAAGGTCAAGGTCACTAGGTCAAATGTTACGGCATAAATTGAAAGGTCTTGTCATGGGCAAGCTTCATGTATAATATAAAGTTTCTACTGCATATAGTTACTTAGATTTTGCCTCAACCAGAAACTTTAACCAAAATCTTTAACTAGGTCAAAGTCCAAGGTCAAGGTCACTAGTTCAAATGTTACGGCATAAATTGAAAGGTCTTGTCATGGGCAAGCTTCATGTATAATATTAAGTTTCTACTGCATATAGTTACTTAGATTTTGCCTCAACCAGAAACTTTAACCAAAATCTTTAACTAGGTCAAAGTCCAAGGTCAAGGTCACTAGGTTTAATGTTACGGCATAAATTGAAAGGTCTTGTCATGGGCAAGCTTCATGTATAATATAAAGTTTCTACTGCATATAGTTACTTAGATTTTGCCTCAACCAGAAACTTTAATCAAAATCTTTAACTAGGTCAAAGTCCAAGGTCAAGGTCACTAGGTCAAATGTTATGGCATAAATTGAAAGGTCTTGTCATGGGCAAGCTTCATGTATAATATAAAGTTTCTACTGCATATAGTTACTTAGATTTTGCCTCAACCAGAAACTTTAACCAAAATCTTTAACTAGGTCAAAGTCCAAGGTCAAGGTCACTAGGTCAAATGTTATGGCATAAATTGAAAGGTCTTGTCATGGGCATGCTTCATGTATAATATAAAGTTTCTACTGCATATAGTTCCTTAGATTTTGCCTCAACCAGAAACCTTAACCAAAATGTTGACGGCAGACGGACGGACGGACGGACAGACGGACAGACAGACGGACGGACATCGTCAATCTATAGACCGGAATTGCTTTGCAACCCGGCCAAAAATACTATATTAATTCATGAATTTTGCTAAATTACAATTGTAAAAAGATTTTTTGTGGAAGAAAAGATCTTTTATTTGGGGGGAAATTTCTCTGAAAAGAGGGACAAAAAATATATACTCCAGGGAGTGGGGAATGGGGCTGAATATCACTTGAATTGTTGTTTCTTATTTGGAAAAAACTCTGCACAAGTTTGGTTGATCAAGGACTTATAATAGGCTGGAAATGGATCTGTCCCATTTTCAGTGCTCAAGCATGAAACATAAGTCAGATGCAGCATCCGTAGCATGCAATGTAGGGAACATCCATAGATGCATTATCCATACAAGTTTGTTTGATCTAGGACTAAATGAAAAAGGTCCATTTCCAGCCTAAAGTAAGTAGGCACATATATAAGGGGGTGGACAGGGTGAAAGGGAGGTGGAGAAAGGGGGCAGAAGGCGGGGGAGAGGGAGCAGAAGGAGGATGGGAGGGGGCAAATTGGAAAGGCAAATTTCTGAAATAGCAAGAAAATATATATGATGTCAAATTGATAAAGGACCAAAACAAAGCTTCTTTCAGGCGACAGAGCTGGAAAGAAGTAATTAATTCACTTAACAAACATCAAGTCACAGGGAACAATTTTAACTGCTCCACACTGCAACAAGAATTAAGTATTTATATTAATACAGAAGTGTTCCAACTCTATACCTTCTTGAAGAAAGTTTCAAACCAATGGTTTGAAATTTTCTTCAATAAGGTATAGAGTTCGAACACTTCCGTATTATTAATCAGTAAATATAAACACTTACTTCTTGTTGCTATTTTGAACATCGATTTTATTTGGATATGCTACTAAATAATTCAATTTAAATTTTTAATGAATAAATTATAATTTGTAAAAAATGCATTTATGATGTACATGTATATCTAGAATCTGATGTTTTGATTTTTTTCATATTAACTTTATCAGGTTGGGGAAAACTTCAGATTGAGCTATAATAGTTCGATCGGGCTATAATACCTCCATGTAGCTATCACAAAACTATATTTTTCTTAAGAAAAAAATATATATTATCTTTAAATTTTGTTTTTCAAGTTGCACTAGTACTGATAAAATACTACAACTTTTATATAGGAACCCCATTGGAAATGTCAACAGATCAGGAGATAAAGAATCTCAAACTTTTCATATTTTCAAAATCTTGTTGCTCATCATTTGAATATATTTGCCATGTTAAATTTTTCAATTTATAGTGAGTACAAATGGAATCGGTGAATATCTTTTAAAAATTCTAATTTTAGTTTAGTTTTGTACTGAAAAATGTTAAAAACCAATAGCTTGATCTAGCTATTATAGCCCAATCGAGCTATAATAGCTCGATTTGAAGTTTTCCCTAGCCTGTTTATCGATTATGTTGATGCGACATTCATGGAACTTACATCTTTGCAAGCCTATGTTACTGACACACTTTGCTGCTTCTAAAATATTTGAGAAGCAACAGAGGGTATCCACATCATGGCATTGGCTCGCAAGAATGTGAAACTCACAATGAATTATGCAAGATAACGCCAGATTTTCATTCTATTTTTTCACCTCACCCGAAATAAACATAATGTCACACATGTTGACAAATCAAAATGCATATCTACTTGCCTGAATAATTGGTGCTTAAAATGTGTGTTGCAAAGAATTAATTTACTTGTGCGAAAAGCAGGATTTTGTTTGAAAATCAACCTGCTAACATTACAACCGATGGGCGCCGCCATCTTTGCCTTCGTAACTCCTCGGAGTGCTAGATAGTTGGCTTGAAACGAGAGCAGTGAACCATGTCGAACGAAGAATGTCGCTATTTGCAATGGCGTAAGGTCCCCTATGCAAAAAAATAGATTTATCGGTTATAATACAATACTGAGGGGACCTTACGCCATTGACTTTCGTGTTGACCATAGTAAAGAGGGAACCTTACGACATTGAATTTAATAAAAAGGGATCCTGACGCTTTTGACTTTTCATAATTGGAGGAGGGGGCGACAGAACTGGGCGAAGAATATCAGAAAGGGATGAGGGGGGGGGGGGGGGGAGGAAAGGGGCGGAAAAGGGAGAAAAGGGTGGGAGGTGGTAGGAGGAGAGGAGGGGACCTTACGCCATTGACTTTCTACATGGACCATAATAATGAGGGGAACCTTACGTCGTTGACTTTCTATATGGACCATAATAAAGAGGGGACCTTACGCCATTGACTTTCTTTATGGACCATAATAAAGAGGGGACCTTACGCCATTGACTTTCTCTATGTATTATAATACAGAGGGGACCTTACGCCATTGACTTTCTATATGGACCATAATAAAGAGGGGACCTTAAACCATTGACTTTCTACATTGACCATAATAAAGAGGGGACCTTACGCCATTGACTTTCTCTATGTATTATAATACAGAAGGGACCTTACGCCATTGACTTTCTATATGGACCATAATAAAGAGGGGGCCATACGCCATTGACTTTCTCTATGTACATGTATTATAATACAGAGGGGACCTTACGCCATTGACATTCTATATTGATTATAATACAGAGGATACCTTACGCCATTGACTTTCTACATGGACCATAATAAAGAGGGGACCTTACGCCATTGACTTTCTCTATGTACTATAATACAGAGGGGACCTTACGCCATTGACTTTCTACATGGACCATAATAAAGAGGGGACCTTACACCATTGTCTTTCTCTATGTATTATAATAAAGAGGGGACCTTACGCCATTGACTTTCTACATGGACCATAATAAAGAGAGGACCTTACACCATTGACTTTCTCTATGTACATGTATTATAATACAGAGGGGACCTTACGCCATTGACTTTCTATATGGACCATAATAAAGAGGGGACCTTACGCCATTGACTTTCTCGATGTATTATAACACAGAGGGGACCTTACGTCATTGACTTTCTATATGGACCATAATTAAGAGGGGACCTTAAACCATTGACTTTCTACATGGACCATAATAAAGAGGGGACCTTACGCCATTGACTTTCTCTATGTATTATAATACAGAGGGGACCTTACGCCATTGACTTTCTCTATGTATTATAGTACAGAGGGGACCTTACGCCATTGACATTCTATATGGATTATAATACAGAGGGGACCTTACGCCATTGACTTTCTCTATGTATTATAGTACAGAGGGGACCTTACGCCATTGACATTCTATATGGATTATAATACAGAGGGGACCTTACGCCATTGACTTTCTACATGGACCATAATAAAGAGGGGGCCTTACGTCATTGACTTTCTCTATGTATTATAATACAGAGGGGACCTTACGCCATTCACTTTCTATATGGACCATAATAAAGAGGGGACCTTACGCCATTGACTTTCTCTATGTATTATAATACAGAGGGGACCTTACGCCATTGACTTTCTATATGGACCATAATAAAGAGGGGACCATACGCCATTGACTTTCTCTATGTATTATAATACAGAGGGGACCTTACGCCATTGACATTCTATATGGATTATAATACAGAGGGGACCTTACGCCATTGACTTTCTACATGGACCATAATAAAGAGGGGACCTTACGCCATTGACATTGATCTATGTATTATAATACAGAGGGGACCTTGCGCCATTGACTTTCTATATGGACCATAATAAAGAGGGGACCTTACACCATTGACTTTCTCTATGTATTATAATACAGAGGGGACCTTACGCCATTGACTTTCTATATGGACCATAATAAAGTGGGGACCTTACGCCATTGACATTTATCTATGTATTATAATAGAGAGGGGACCTTGCGCCATTGACTTTCTATATGGACCATAATAAAGAGGGGACCTTACGCCATTGACTTTCTGTATGGATTATAATACAGAGGGGACCTTACGCCATTGACTTTCTACATGGACCATAATAAAGAGGGTACCTTACGCCATTGACTTTCTACATGGACCATAACAAAGAGGGGACCTTACGCCATTAACTTTCTCTATGTATTATAATACAGAGGGAACCTTACGTCATTGACTTTCTATATGGACCAAAATAAAGAGGGGACCTTAAACCATTGACTTTCTACATGGACCATAATAAAGAGGGGACCTTACGCCATTGACTTTCTCTATGTATTATAGTACAGAGGGGACCTTACGCCATTGACTTTCTATATGTACCATAATAAAGAGGGGACCTTACACCATTGACTTTCTTCATGGACCATAATAAAGAGGGGACCTTACGCCATTGACTTTCTCTATGTACATGTATTATAATACAGAGGGGACCTTACGCCATTGACTTTCTCTATGTATTATAATAAAGAGGGGACCTTACGCCATTGACTTTCTCTATATATTGTAATACAGAGGGGACCTTACGCCATTGACTTTCTATATGGACCATAATAAAGAGGGGACCTTACGCCATTTACTTTCTCTATGTATTATAATACAGAGGGGACCTTATGTCATTGACTTTCTATATGGACCATAATAAAGAGGGGACCTTACGCCATTGTCTTTCTCTATGTATTATAATACAGAGGGGACCTTACGCCATTGACTTTCTATATGGACCATAATAAATAGGGGACCATACGCCATTGACTTTCTCTATGTATTATAATACAGAGGGGACCTTACGCCATTGACATTCTATATGGATTATAATACAGAGGGTACCTTACGCCATTGACTTTTTACATGGACCATAATAAAGAGGGGACCTTACGCCATTGACTTTCTCTATGTATTATAATACAGAGGGGACCTTACGCCATTGACTTTCTATATGGACCATAATAAAGAGGGGACCTTACACCATTGACTTTCTCTATGTATTATAATACAGAGGGGACCTTACGCCATTGACTTTCTATATGGACTTTAATAAAGAGGGGACCTTACGCCATTGACATTTATCTATGTATTATAATACATAGGGGACCTTGCGCCATTGACATTCTATATGGCTTATAATACAGAGGGGACCTTACGCCATTGTCTTTCTGTATGGATTATAATACAGAGGGGACCTTACCCCATTGACTTTCTCTATGTATTATAATACAGAGGGGACCTTACGCCATTGACTTTCTATATGGACCATAATAAAGAGGGGACCTTACGCCATTGACTTTCTCTATGTATTATAATACAGAGGGGACCTTACGCCATTGACATTCTACATGGACCATAATAAAGAGGGGACCTTACGCCATTGACTTTCATATGGATTATAATACAGAGGGGACCTTACGCCATTGACATTCTATATGGATTATAATACAGAGGGGACCTTACGCCATTGACATTCTATAAGAACCGTAATACAGAGGGGACCCAACGCCATTTATTTTCTATGTTCACAATAATGCAGAGGGAAACCTAACACCATCAACGAAATCTGTATGGACCTTAATACAGAGGGAACCTTACAACAATGACTTTATACATCGACCATGATACAGAAGGGACCTTACACCATTGACTTTCTATATGGACAATAATACAATGGGAACCTTACACTATTGACATCTATATGTATCATAATGAAGAGGGGACCTAACTCCATTGACTTTCTATATGAACCATAGTACAGATGGGACCTTACTCCATTTACTTTCTATATAGACTATAGTACAGAGGGGGCCTTTTGCCTTTGACTTTCTATATGGACCATAATACAGAGGGGACCTTACGCCATTGACTTTCTGTATGGACCATAGGTCAGAGGGGATCTTACGCCATTGACTTTCTATTTGTATCATAATACTCATAATACAGAGGGGACCTTACTCCATTGACTTTCTATATAGAACATAGTACAGAGGGAACCTTACTCTATTGACTTTCTATACGGATCATAATACGGAGGGGACCTTACTCCATTGACTTTCTATATAGACCATAGTACAGAGGGGACCTTCCGCCATTTACTTTATCTATGGACCATAATACAGAGAGAACCTTAAACCATTGACTGTCTATAAGGACCGTAATACAGAGGGGACATTACACCATTGGCTTTCTATATGGACCATAGTACAGTGGGGACCTTACACCATTGACATTCTACATCGACATTATACAGAGAGGAACTTACGCGATTGACTTTCTCTATAGACCATAATACAATTGGGACCTTACACCACTGACTGTCTATATAGACCATAGTACAGAGAGGACCTTACGCCATTAACTTTCTGTATAGACCATAATACAGAGGGGACCTTACGCCATTGACTTTCTACATCGACCATAATACAGAGGGACCTTACGCCATTGCCTTTCAATATATACCATAATACAGAGGAGACCTTACGCCATTGACTTTCAATATATACCATAATACAGAGTGGACCTTACGTGATTGACTTTCTTTATGGACCATTATACAGATGGGATTTTACGCCATTGACGTTCTGGATCAAAATACAGAGGGGACCTTACGCCATTGACTTTCTATATAGACGATAGTATTGAGGGGACCTTACGCCATTGACTTTTTATATAGACCATAGTGCAGAGGGGACCTTACGACATTGACTTTCTATATGGATCATAAAACAGAGGGGGCCATACTCCATTGACATTCAATATAGACCTTAGTACAGAGGGACCTTATGCTATTGACTTTCTATATGGATCATAATACAGAAGGGACCTTACTCCATTGACTTTCTATATAGACCATAAAACAGAGGGGACCTTACGCCATTGACTTTCTATATAGATCATAATGCAGAGGGGACCTTACTCCATTGACATTCTATATAGACGATAGTACAGAGGGAACCTTACGTCATTTACTTTATATATGGACCATAATACGGAGGGAACCTTTCAATATTGACTATCTACAAGGACCGTAATTCAGAGGTGTTATTACGCCATATGACTTTCTATATAGACCATTATATAAAGGGGACCTTCCACCATTGACATTCTACATCGACATAATACAGAGAGTACCTTATGCCATTGACTTTCTCTATAGACCGTAATACAATGGGGACCTTACACCATTGACTGTCTATATGGATCATAATAAAGAGGGAATCTTACGCCATTGACTGTTTATATGGACCATAATACATAGGGGACCTTACGCCATTGACTTTCTATATAAAGACCATAGTACAGAGGGGACCTTACGCCATTGACTTTCTACATCGACCATAATACAGAGGGGACCTTACACCATTGACTTTCTATATGGACCATAATACACAAGGGACCTTACGCCATTGTCTTTCTATATGGACCATAATACAGAGGGGACCTTACGCAATTGACTTTCTATATTACCCATAGTACAGGGTGGATCTTACGCCATTGACTTTTTATATGGATCATAATACAGAGGGGACCTTACGTTATCGACTTTTTGTATGACCATAGCAGAGAGGGAACCTTACAACATTGACTTTTATAAGAACCGTAATACAGAGGGGACCCTACGCCATTGACTTTCTATGTTCACAATAATACAGAGGGGAACATAACACTATTAACGAAATCTGTATGGACCTTAATACAGAGTGGACCTTACACCATTGACTTACTATATGGACCATAATACAGATGGTAACTTACACCATTGAATTTCTGCACGGACCATAATACAGAGGGGACCTTACACCATTGACTTTATACATAGACAATAATACAGAAGGGACCTTACACCATTGACTTTCTATATGGACAATAATACAATGGGGACCTAACACCCTTGACTACTATATGAATCATAATACAAAGGGGTCCTTACTCCATTGTCTTTCGATATGAATCATAGTACAGAGGGGACCTTACACCATTGACTTTATATAAGAACTGTAATACAGAGGGGACCTTACACCATTATGTTTCATGGAAGAAGAAATAGATTCTATCACTTTCTACTGAGACATTAAAAGTTACACTCTATGCTGTCCCACGACTCTGATGGTCACATGAACACCTCACTCTATGACAAACGTGACGACTTAAGTTTCAGCATCACAAACTTTCCTTTTCTGAGTAGCAACATTCTTTCAGCGCCTGCTTATGGCGTGTTAATATGCCAGATAAAGTACAAAATATATAGATTTTGATAGATGCAAGCAAGAGATGCTGACTCTTTCTGGGCACCTGGTCTCACTCTCATGTAATGGGAGTTCGCTTCTTTCCATGTAGTGGAAGCGCAGGGATCACTTTGTCCGTTGTCCGTCTGTCAGTCAGTCCGTCCGTCCGTCTGTCTGTCACACTTTGGGTGTCACACCCCATAACTTTTCACCGGTAAGTGATAGGGCTTTGATATTTCACATGTGTATTTCCTGTGATGAGACCTTTTTACACATACCATAATTTTTGACCTAGTGACCTTGACCTAGATATTTGTCCTACTTTTCAAAAAATTAACATTGGCTATATCATTTGATTGGTAAGTGATAGGGATTTTATAATTCACATGTGTATTCCTTTTCATAAGACCTTTGTACAGATACCAAATTCTTTTTACCTAGTGACCTTGACCTAGATATTTGACCTACTTTTCCCAAAAAAAACATTTGCTATATCTTTTGATTGGTAAGTGATAGGGATTTTATAATTCACATGTGTATTTCCTGTGACATAACCTTACAACATGTACCATAAATTTTGACCTAGTGACCTTGACCTAGATATTTGACCTACTTTTCCAAACAATTAACATTGGCTATAACTTTTGATTGGTAAGTGATATGAATTTTATAATTAACATGTGTATTCCTTTTCATAAGACCTTATTACAGATACCAATTTTTTTACCTAGTGACCTTGACCTAGGTATTTGACTTACATTTGAAAAAAAATTAAGAATGGCTATATGTTTTATTTTATAAGTGACACGGCTTTGATATTTCAAACATGTATTTCTTATGATGAGTCCTTTCTTTTATTCCCAAAAATTTGTACCCAGTGACTTCACCTAGATGATTGACCTTTTCTGAGAGTAACAGATTGACCATAGCTTTTAATTGATAAGTAAGAGGTTTTATATTTCACATGCGACTTCATTTGACAAGACTTTCCCACTGATAAATGTACAATTATTGAACCAAGTGACCTAGACCTACATATTTTATCAACTTTTTAAAAATAGGCCGCTTCGCAGGAGACACAAGCATCTCTTGGATTGCTATTTTTGTTTGTTTGCTTTGGTTCCTGTTTTATCCTGATTTGTATGGCCCGGTTTATGATTTTCTGAATCATCCTTTTATTACTGTATTTTGGGATATGGTCATTGTCCATATTTGTCATTTGTATCGTGGATATGATCCCGCTGTCAGTGAACGGACACTCGACATGGTACTTGACCAATCTACAGCCTTGTGTCAGCACATTTGTAAGAATTGCACTCTGATTAAATGTGACGATGGGAATCCAAGCCGGGTCCTTTCCAAACTTCTTTAGAGAAGACTGGGCCCGATAGCTCCTCTGAATGTCAGTCGGACTCCTCGTGTAAAAAAAAGCATGAGCTAGCTGCAGCCGGCAGAGCACGGACTGTACCGGTTTTACGTACGGGCCCCTAACCCCATCCATTTATATACTAGTATTAATCTGCGTTGCTTTGGCCTCTGCATATAACTGTCTTGTTTGTGTGGTCATTAAACAGTGAGGAGGTTGTTTTACACTACAATTTTGCGTTCTTCGAGATATTTTGGCAAATGCAAACGTGGGAGGGTTGTGCGCACGTAATCTGGATAACCACACCATTTCTGCAACTTGCGTAACAAATGACCGTCCTAAGTCGGCACCGGTTACCCATTGGTCTCGTTTTACACTACAATTTTGCGTTCTTCGAGATATTTTGGTAACTGCAAACGTGGGAAGGTTGTGCGCACGTAATCTTGATAACCACACCATTTCTGCTACTTGCGTATTAAATGGCCGTCCTAAGTCGGCACCGGTTACCTGTTGGTCTCTTTGGTTTATGTGTAGATTTTGTGTTTCATGTTTCTGTGTCGGGTGCTCGTCTTTGTGTTTTTGCATGGGATGTTTGGCGTTTTCCTGTTGGTACTGCAACAGAGTCATGTTGGAGATCCCCTCCCTCCTTTCATATGGATGCTGATACCGAGTCTTCTTGAATACCCAATCATTTCTTTTGTTGCGTGAAGTAACAAATGTATTTAGTCAATATAGAAAGAATTTGGAGTATAAGGGTACCCTCAGTATTACAGTCAATATGGAAAGGAAATGTCAAAATGTATCCTCTGAACAATAATCGTCCATATAAAAAGTCAATGCCATAAGCCCCCCTCTATATTACTGTCCTTCTAGAAAGTCAATATAAGTGTCCATATAAGAAGTCAATGGCGTAAGGTCCCCTATCTATTTAAGATTATTGGAAGTCGATGACGTAATGTCCCTCTGTAAATTTTTTCAATGGCGTAAGGTCCCCTCCGTATTACTGCATATCGAAACAGAAGTCAATGGCGTTAGGTCCCCTCTGCTCAGTTCAGTTTGATAGGCGTACCGTCAGAAATAAGCTGTATGTTGGAATTTTGACCTATGCAACGGACCCACCGAAGCAGTGAGGGTTCTTTTACGTTCCTACGCCTATCCAAGACAGGGGACCCCCGTTTTATAGTCCCTTCAGAAAGACTAGGCTGGGGTTACTTGTCTATATACAAGGTGTAAGCCCACATCACCTGGCGAGGCTCTAAGTTGGTAATCGTCCCTTCACCTGGCGCTCGTCGGATTCGAACCTGTCAGTCTCATGCTTCACTGACCACGACGTACTTAACGCTTTACCAACTTAACTTACTGTCCAGACAAGGTCGGAAGGTCCCTCTGTTATGGGGGTGGGGAGAGAGAAACAAGGAGGTACCACTTCTCCCCTTTCTCGTTCCTTTTCGACCTTAGGAAGTCAATGGCGTAAAGTTCCTCTCGTAAAATTGTCCGTATAAAAAGTCAATGACGTAAGTTCCCCTCTGTATTATTATCCATAGAGAAAGTCAATGGTGTAAGGTCCCCTCTGTATATTATTGTCCATAAAGAAAGTCAATGGTGTAAGGTCCCCTCTGTATATTATTGTCCATAAAGAAAGTCAATGGTGTAAGGTCCCCTCTGTATATTATTGTCCATAAAAAAAGTCAATGGTGTAAGGTCCCCTCTGTATATAATTGTCCATAAAGAAAGTCAATGATGTAAGGTCCCCTCTGTATATTATTGTCCATAAGAAAGTCAATGGCGTACGGTCCCCTCTGCATAGTATTCTCCATATAGAAAGTCAATGGCGTAAGGTCCCCTCTGTATATAATTGTCCATACAGAAAGTCAATGTCGTAAGGTCCCCACTTATAATTGTCCATATAGAAAGACAATGGCGTAAGGTCCCCTCTGTATATAATTGTCCAAATAGGAAGACAATGGCGTAAGGTCCCCTATGTATATAATCATTGTCCATATAGAAAGACAATGGCGTAAGGTCCCCTTTGTATATAATTGTCCATATAGAAAGTAAATGGCGTAAGGTCCCCTTTGTATATAATTGTCCATATATCACCCCACAAACAATCCCAATTTGAGCACACCTCTCCGTCGCAACAGAGAAGAGTTCTGGATAAAAAATCTTAACACTGCAGCGCCCTATGGGTGCAACGACAACATCAGCACTATAGGAAACTTAACAAGTCCCGGTTGTCAATCGGTAAATGTGACTAGCTTATTCAATAGATCACAAAGAAGACCTCGAAGTCATGGCATTCGAAAATATAATAGGCCTGAGATACATAGTTTCTCCTTCGATGACTTGGTTCCATTTTTGAATGAGCCTCTAGGCCTGCATTATATTCGTACCAAATTATACTCTGTTCCTTTACGGAAGTTACACGAAATCTATGATTATACGAAGGACCTCGCATATACCGATACACGTTCCCCAGAATACAGACTACAAGGAGTCATCTTGGACATTTCTACTTTTCGTTTATTTCAAGCAGTTAGATCAGATAAATCAGAGGAGAAAACAAACCGCCCTTTCATTAAAGTAAGATTTGCAAACAAAGGTATTGATAACTTGAATCTTGGTCAAATTTTGAATCACAAAACTGTCACAGAAAAAATCCCACCATATTTCAAAAGAAAAGAAACTCCTTGTATTTCCTATAGCTACACACCAACAGTTGCATCTAAAATTTACAATTACAAACGATTCCTGCAGTGTATTGATTTAAGTAATCCCTCACTACATCCACTTCCCTGCGAATGTTCTTCATCGGATTTCAACTACTCTCCTTGTGGACACGTTATTACTGGTGACCTTAGTATAGTCAAGAACGACAAGTTGAGAGAATTGTTAAAAAAGGGTCCCAAATACAGAGAAAGTATGTCCTTTACATGGAACCAAAATGTCAAAATTATCATGGACTCTTGTGAGGAATATGCAAGACGTTGGGCAAAGAAAGAGGATGTACAGCTCGACACCCTTTCCGAATGGATAAAATCAATCAGAGGGTTACTTTTATCTAGAATTAACCGATTAAAATCAACTGTGAACACCAGATTCGTGTCTATATTTAAAGACCCTGATGTTATCACAGAACTTACCTACCTCCAAGAACATTATGTCATCACACCAGCGGACAAAGCCTCAAATAATTACACATTTACTTGCAAAAAGTACTATTTCGACAGTCTAGTTAACGAGTTGGGTTTAAATTCGACACCTGGAAATCCCACTTACACCCCAACAAACCTTTCTGCCTCTGAAATAATAGATAACCACAAATCAGCTCTTGCTTCCTTTGGCTTCGACACTACCAATTTAGATTTAGATTTACCATACTTATACTGCATACCTAAAATGCATAAGAATCCGTACAAACAACGTTTCATCGCTGGTTCCTCAAAATGTTCTACCAAATCTGTATCGATCTTACTCACCAAAGTTTTATCTGAAATCAAATCTGGGCTACAAAAATATTGTTCGACAGTATATTCTCGCAGTGGTATCAACCAGATGTGGATTTTAAAGAATTCGAAGGAACTTTTAGAACATCTGAAATCCACTCATTTTAGTAGAGTCCATTCGATCAAAGCCTTTGATTTTTCGACACTTTACACTACAATTCCACATTCTAAATTGAAAGAAAGACTCGCAAAAATTATAAGTAATGCGTTTACAAGTAAGAACGGTAATCGCAAATACAAATTTATTGTTGTTAACTATGACAAAACCTACTTTGTAAAAGAAAAGTCAGATTCTGAAAATAAGTACACTGAAACAGACATTATTCAGATGTTAAACTTTCTGATCGACAACATTTTTGTGGTGTTTGGAGGAAAGGTCTTCCAGCAAATTGTCGGAATTCCAATGGGTACCAATTGTGCCCCACTCCTTGCCGACATTTTCCTTTACTCGTACGAAGCTGAATTCATTCAATCTTTGGTCTATGAAGGGAAAAGATACTTAGCTTCTGATTTCAACTTCACTTACAGATACATAGACGATGTGTTGTCCATCAATAATCCAAAATTCGCGGATTACCTGAGCAGTATCTATCCTTCGGAGCTTGAAGTCAAAGAAACTACAGAGACAAATAATTCAGCATCCTATTTGGACATAATGTTGTCCTACGACACTGATGGTCACATGAACACCTCACTCTATGACAAACGTGACGACTTCAATTTCAGCATTACGAACTTTCCTTTTCTGAGTAGCAACATCCCTTCATCGCCTGCTTATGGCGTGTTCATATCTCAGTTGATACGCTATGCCAGAGCAAGTACCAAATATACGGATTTTGTTCTGAGAGCTAGGCGTCTTTCAGATAAGCTTCTCAGTCAGGGATATGTTTGTGACCGACTAACATCGTCACTGAGGAAGTTCTACGGTCGATATGGGGAACTCGTCATACACTATGATGCCCCACTATCCAGAATGGTGGATGATATTCTGTCATAGACCATTTGAACCATCCAACCAAAGATTGTACTCTATATCTTCCAAAATGGAAGTAACCGGATGTGACAGTTCTACCGAATTGTAGCGACGGGTGTTGCATGCAAGCAGGAGATGCTTACTCTTCCTGGGCACCTGGTCTCACTCTCATATCGGGAGTTCGCTTCTTTTCATATGGTGGAGGTTTTTGTTTTTGTTTGCTTTGGTTCCTGTTTTGTCCTGATTTTGTATGCCTTCGGTTTCTGATTTTCTGAATTATCGATTTTGTACTGTAGACAGGGATATGGTCATTATCCATATTTGTCATAGAAAGTAAATGGTGTAAGGTCCCCTTTGTATATAATTGTCCATATAGGAAGTTAATGGCGTAAGGTCCCCTCTGTTATATAATTGTCCATATAGGAAGACAATGGAGTAAGGTCCCCTCTGTTATAATTGTCCATATAGGAAGACAACGGCGTAAGGTCCCCTCTGTTATAATTGTCCATATAGAAAGTCAGTGGCGTAAGTTCCCCTCTGTTATAATTGTCCATATAGGAAGTCAATGGCGTAAGGTCCCCTCTGTTATTATTGTCCATATAGGAAGACAATGGCGTAAGGTCCCCTCTGTATATTATTGTCCATAAAAAAAGTCAATGGTGTAAGGTCCCCTCTGTATATAATTGTCCATAAAGAGAGTCAATGATGTAAGGTCCCCTCTGTATATTATTGTCCATAAAGAAAGTCAATGGCGTACGGTCCCCTCTGCATAGTATTCTCCATATAGGAAGTCAATGGCGTAAGGTCCCCTCTGTATATAATTGTCCATATAGGAAGTCAGTGGCGTAAGGTCCCCTCTGTTATAATTGTCCATATAGGAAGTCAATGGCGTAAGGTCCCCTCTGTTATAAATGTCCATATAGGAAGTCAATGGCGTAAGGTCCCCTCTGTATATAATTGTCCATATAGAAAGACAATGGCGTAAAGTCCCCTCTGTTTATAATTGTCCATATAGAAAGTCAATGGCGTAAGGTCCCCTCTGTATAATTGTCCATATAGAAAGTCAATGGCGTAAGTTCCCCTCTGTATATAATTGTCCATATAGAAAGTCAATGGCGTAAGGTCCCCTCTGTATATAATTGTCCATATAGAAAGACAATGGCGTAAAGTCCCCTCTGTTTATAATTGTCCATATAGAAAGTCAATGGCGTAAGGTCCCCTCTGTATAATTGTCCATATAGAAAGTCAATGGCGTAAGTTCCCCTCTGTATATAATTGTCCATATAGAAAGTCAATGGCGTAAGGTCCCCTCTGTTAGAAAGGTCCCCTCTGTATAAAACATGTGTCATAATCCTGTGATCCCCTCCTCCCATCTTAAACCCATTATTCCCCTCTGTCGCCCCTCCTCTTATAGTCAATGGCATTCAATAGCATATAAGGATCCCCTTTTCTTTAAGTCAATGTTGTAAGGTTCCCTCTGTATTATAATCCATATAGAAAGTCAATGGCGTAAGGTCCCCTCTGTATTATAATCCATAAAAAAAGTCAATGGCGTAAGGTCCCCTCTTTATTATGGTCCATATAGAAAGTCAATGGTGTAAGGTCCCCTCTGTATTATTATCAATATAGAAAGTCAATGGCGTAAGGTCCCCTCTGTATTATAATACATAGAGAAAGTCAATGGCGTAAGGTCCCCTCTTTATTATAATCCATATAGAAAGTCAATGGCGTAAGGTCCCCTCTGTATTATAATCAACATAGAAAGTCAATGGCGTAAGGTCCCCTCTATATTATAATCCATATAGAAAGTCAATGGCGTAACGTCCCCTCTTTATTATGGTCCATGAAGAAGGTCAATGGTGTAAGGTCCCCTCTGTATTATAATCCATATAGAAAGTCAATGGCGTAAGGTCCCCTCTGTATTATAATCCATAAAGAAAGTCAATGGCGTAAGGTCCCCTCTTTATTATGGTCCATATAGAAAGTCAATGGCGTAAGGTCTCCTCTATATTACAATACATAGAGAAAGTCAATGGCGTAAGGTCCCCTTGTATTATGGTCCGCATAAAAAATCAATGGCGTAAGGTCCCCTCTGTATTATAATCCATATAGAAAGTCAATAGCGTGAGGTCCCCTCTGTATTATAATCCATATAGAAAATCAATGGCGTAAGGTCCCCTCTTTATTATGGTCCATGTAGAAAGTCAATGGTGTAAGGTCCCCTCTGTATTATAATCCATATAGAAAGTAAATGGCGTAAGGTCCCCTCTGTATTATAATCCATATAGAAAGTCAATGGTGTAAGGTCCCCTCTTTATTATGGTCCATATAGAAAGTCAATGGCGTAAGGTCCCCTCTGTATTATAATCCATAGAGAAAGTCAATGGCGTAAGGTCCCCTCTGTATTATAATCCATATAGAATGTCAATGGCGTAAGGCCCCCTCTGTATTATAATACATAGAGAAAGTCAAAGGCGTAAGGTCCCCTTGTATTATGGTCCGCATAAAAAATCAATGGCGTAAGGTCCCCTCTGTATTATAATCCATATAGAAAGTCAATAGCGTGAGGTCCCCTCTGTATTATAATCCATATAGAAAGTCAATGGCGTAAGGTCCCCTCTTTATTATGGTCCATGTAGAAAGTCAATGGTGTAAGGTCCCCTCTGTATTATAATCCATATAGAAAGTAAATGGCGTAAGGTCCCCTCTGTATTATAATCCATGTAGAAAGTCAATGGTGTAAGGTCCCCTCTTTATTATGGTCCATATAGAAAGTCAATGGCGTAAGCCCCCTCTGTATTATAATACATAGAGAAAGTCAATGGCGTAAGGTAACCACTTTATTATGGTCCATATAGAAAGTCAATGGCGTAAGGTCCCCTCTGTATTCTAAAACATAGAGAAAGTCAATGGCGTAAGGTCCCCTCTTTATTATGGTCCATGCAGAAAGTCAATGGCGCAAGGTCCCCCCCCCCCCCTGTATTATAATCCATATAGAATGTCAATGGCGTAAGGTCTCCTCTGTATTATGGTCCACATAGAGAAAGTAAATGGCGTAAGGTCCCCTCTGTATTATAATCCATAAAGTAAGTCAATGGCGTAAGGTCCCCTCTGTATTATAATCCATATAGAAAGTCAATGGTGTAAGGTCCCCTCTTTATTATGGTACATATAGAAAGTCAATGGCGTGAGGTCCCCTCTGTATTATAATACATAGAGAAAGTCAATGGCGTAACGTCCCCTCTTTATTATGGTCCATATAGAAAGTCAATGGCGTAAGGTCCCCTCTGTATTAAAATACATAGAGAAAGTCAATGGCGTAAGGTCCCCTCTTTATTATGGTCCATGTAGAAAGTCAATGGCGCAAGGTCCCCCCTGTATTATAATACATATAGAATGTCAATGGCGTAAGGTTCCCCTCTGTATTATAATACATAGAGAAAGTCAATGGCGTAAGGTCCCCTCTCTATTATACTCCATATAGAAAGTCAATGGCATAAGGTCTCCTCTGTATTATAATCCATATAGAAAGTCAATGGCGTAAGGTCCCCTCTTTATTATGGTCCATGTAGAAAATCAATGGTGTAAGGTCCCCTCTGTATTATGGTCGATATAGAAAGTCAATGGCGTAAGGTCCCCTCTGTATTATAATCCATATAGAAAGTTAAAGGTGTAAGGTCCCCTCTTTATTATGGTCCATATAGAAAGTCAATGGCGTTAGGTACCCTCTGTATTATAATCCAAAGAGAAAGTCAATGGCGTAAGGTCCCCTCTGTATTATAATCCATATAGAATGTCAATGGCGTAAGGTCCCCTCTGTATTATAATCCATAGAGAATGTCAATGGCGTAAGGTCCCCTCTGTATTATAATCCATAGAGAATGTCAATGGCGTAAGGTCCCCTCTGTATTATAATACATAGAGAAAGTCAATGGCGTAAGGTCCCCTCTGTATTATGGTCCATATAGAAAGTCAATGGCGTTTGGTACCCTCTGTATTATAATCCATAGAGAAAGTCAATGGCGTAAGGTCCCCTCTGTATTATAATCCATATAGAATTTCAATGGCGTAAGGTCCCCTCTGTATTATAATCCATATAGAATGTCAATGGCGTAAGGTCCCCTCTGTATTATAATACATAGAGAAAGTCAATGGCGTAAGGTCCCCTCTTTATTATAGTTCATGTAGAAAGTCAATGGCGTAAGGTCCCCTCTGTATTATAATCCATAGAGAAAGTCAATGGCGTAAGGTCCCCTCTGTATTATAATCCATATAGAATGTCAATGGCGTAAGGTCCCCTCTGTATTATAATACATAGAGAAAGTCAAAGGCGTAAGGTCCCCTCTGTATTATGGTCCATATAGAAAGTCAATGGCGTAAGGTCTCCTCTGTATTATAATACATAGAGAAAGTCAATGGCGTAAGGTCCCCTCTTTATTATGGTCCATATAAAAAGTCAATGGCGTAAGGTCCCCTCTGTATTATGGTCGATATAGAAAGTCAATGGCGTAAGGTCCCCTCTGTATTATAATCCATAGAGAAAGTCAATGGCGTAAGGTCCCCTCTGTATTATAATCCATATAGAATGTCAATGGCGTAAGGTCCCCTCTGTATTATAATACATAGAGAAAATCAATGGCGTAGGGTCCCCTCTTTATTATGGTTCAAGTAGAAAGTCAATGACGTAAGGTCCCCTCTGTATTATAATCCATAGAGAAAGTCAATGGCGTAAGGTCCCCTGTTTATTATGGTCCATATAGAAAGTCAATGGCGTAAGGTCCCCTCTGTATTATAATCCATAGAGAAAGTCAATGGCGTAAGGTCCCCTCTGTATTATGGTCCATATAGAAAGTCAATGGCGTAAGGTCCCCTCTGTATTATAATACATAGAGAAAGTCAATGGCGTAAGGTCCCCTCTGTATTATGGTCCATATAGAAAGTCAATGGCGTAAGGTCCCCTCTGTATTATAATACATAGAGAAAGTCAATGGCGTAAGGTCCCCTCTGTATTATGGTCCATATAGAAAGTCAATGGCGTTAGGTACCCTCTGTATTATAATCCATAGAGAAAGTCAATGGCGTAAGGTCCCCTCTGTATTATAATCCATATAGAATTTCAATGGCGTAAGGTCCCCTCTGTATTATAATCCATATAGAATGTCAATGGTGTAAGGTCCCCTCTGTATTATGGTCCATATAGAAAGTCAATGGCGTTAGGTACCCTCTGTATTATAATCCATAGAGAAAGTCAATGGCGTAAGGTCCCCTCTGTATTATAATCCATATAGAATGTCAATGGCGTAAGGTCCCCTCTGTATTATAATCCATATAGAATGTCAATGGCGTAAGGTCCCCTCTGTATTATAATACATAGAGAAAGTCAATGGCGTAAGGTCCCCTCTTTATTATAGTTCATGTAGAAAGTCAATGGCGTAAGGTCCCCTCTGTATTATAATCCATAGAGAAAGTCAATGGCGTAAGGTCCCCTCTGTATTATAATCCATATAGAATGTCAATGGCGTAAGGTCCCCTCTGTATTATAATACATAGAGAAAGTCAAAGGCGTAAGGTCCCCTCTGTATTATGGTCCATATAGAAAGTCAATGGCGTAAGGTCTCCTCTGTATTATAATACATAGAGAAAGTCAATGGCGTAAGGTCCCCTCTTTATTATGGTCCATATAAAAAGTCAATGGCGTAAGGTCCCCTCTGTATTATGGTCGATATAGAAAGTCAATGGCGTAAGGTCCCCTCTGTATTATAATCCATAGAGAAAGTCAATGGCGTAAGGTCCCCTCTGTATTATAATCCATATAGAATGTCAATGGCGTAAGGTCCCCTCTGTATTATAATACATAGAGAAAGTCAATGGCGTAGGGTCCCCTCTTTATTATGGTTCAAGTAGAAAGTCAATGACGTAAGGTCCCCTCTGTATTATAATCCATAGAGAAAGTCAATGGCGTAAGGTCCCCTGTTTATTATGGTCCATATAGAAAGTCAATGGCGTAAGGTCCCCTCTGTATTATAATACATAGAGAAAGTCAATGGCGTAAGGTCCCCTCTGTATTATGGTCCATATAGAAAGTCAATGGCGTAAGGTCCCCTCTGTATTATAATACATAGAGAAAGTCAATGGCGTAAGGTCCCCTCTGTATTATGGTCCATATAGAAAGTCAATGGCGTAAGGTCCCCTCTGTATTATAATACATAGAGAAAGTCAATGGCGTAAGGTCCCCTCTGTATTATGGTCCATATAGAAAGTCAATGGCGTTAGGTACCCTCTGTATTATAATCCATAGAGAAAGTCAATGGCGTAAGGTCCCCTCTGTATTATAATCCATATAGAATTTCAATGGCGTAAGGTCCCCTCTGTATTATAATCCATATAGAATGTCAATGGCGTAAGGTCCCCTCTGTATTATAATACATAGAGAAAGTCAATGGCGTAAGGTCCCCTCTTTATTATGGTCCATATAAAAAGTCAATGGCGTAAGGTCCCCTCTGTATTATGGTCCATATAGAAAGTCAATGGCGTTAGGTACCCTCTGTATTATAATCCATAGAGAAAGTCAATGGCGTAAGGTCCCCTCTGTATTATAATCCATATAGAATGTCAATGGCGTAAGGTCCCCTCTGTATTATAATACATAGAGAAAGTCAATGGCGTACAAGGTCCCCTCTTTATTATGGTTCATGTAGAAAGTCAATGGCGTAAGGTCCCCTCTGTATTATAATCCATAGAGAAAGTCAATGGCGTAAGGTCCCCTCTGTATTATAATCCATATAGAATGTTAATGGCGTAAGGTCCCCTCTGTATTATAATACATAGAGAAAGTCAATGGCGTAAGGTCCCCTCTGTATTATGGTCCATATAGAAAGTCAATGGCGTAAGGTCTCCTTTGTGTTATAATACATAGAGAAAGTCAATGGTGTAAGGTCCCCTCTTTATTATGGTCCATATAAAAAGTCAATGGCGTAAGGTCCCCTCATTATTATGGTCCATGTAGAAAGTCAATGGCGTAAGGTCCCCTCTTATTATGGTCCAGTAGAAAGTCAATGGTGTAAGGTCCCCTCTTTATTATGGCCCATATAGAAAGTCAATGGCGTAAGGTCCCCTCTGCATTATAATACATAGAGAAAGTCAATGGCGTAAGGTCCCCTGTTTATTATGGTCCATATAGAAAGTCAATGGCGTAAGGTCCCCTCTGTATTATAATCCATAGAGAAAGTCAATGGCGTAAGGTCCCCTCTGTATTATAATCCATATAGAATGTCAATGGCGTAAGGTCCCCTCTGTATTATAATACATAGAGAAAGTCAATGGCGTAAGGTCCCTTCTTTATTATGGTCCATAGAGAAAGTCAATGGCGTAAGGTCCCCTCTGTATTATAATACATAGAGAAAGTCAATGGCGTAAGGTCCCCTCTTTATTATGGTCCATATAAAAAGTCAATGGCGTAAGGTCCCCTCATTATTATGGTCCATGTAGAAAGTCAATGGCGTAAGGTCCCCTCCTCTCTTCCTACCACCTCCCATCCTTTTCTCCCTTCTCCGCCCCTTTCCCCCCCCCCCCCTCATCCCTTTCTGATATCCTTCGCCCAGTTCTGTCGCCCCCTCCTCCAATTATGAAAAGTCAAAAGCGTAAGGATCCCTTTTTATTAAATTCAATGTCGTAAGGTTCCCTCTTCACTATGGTCAACACGAAAGTCAATGGCGTAAGGTCCCCTCAGTATTGTATTATAACCGATAAATCTAATTTTTTGCATAGGGGACCTTACGCCATTGTATTTAGCAAAATCGGTCGAACGAAGCGCTCGCTTCAAATCGTCACTCGAACACAGGTGAGAGAAGAATGGAGGAGGAGTTAAAATGTCCACAATGTTCTATGTTTTATTGTAGTCCTTTACTTCTTCCGTGCTCGCATTCTATTTGTGAAAAATGTGCACAGGATTTACAAGAAACGTCTCAGCATTTTTTACCTCCGATCGAGGAGGGTATTACACCTGGACAACATGAAAATGAAATATTGAGGGATTTTCCGGACGTGGATAAAATAAGTATTTTGAGTGAAACAGACAGTGGGGTAGTGTGTAACAGTAGACCTAGTAGTTATGTTGGTACCCCGAGTATAGGTAATATATACCACGCTGTTCAACATAGTCAAACTTCTTCCTATGGGATACGGTGTCCTGTGTGTAAGAAAATTATTTATTTAGATGAAAATGGATATAAATCAGTTGCCCCACAATAAAGTGCTTGAAAGTATCGTGGAGAAATATTGTGCAGGAAAACATAAACCTATCCCCCTCCTCTCTTCCAAATGTCAAATGTGTGAACATGATCATAGTGATTCGGGTGATATCAAAGAAGCCACCGTGTTCTGTGAACAATGTGACGTGTTTTATTGTGATACTTGCAAGGAGGGATGCCACCCGTCCAGGGGACCCCTTGCAAAACATAATCTTGTAGGACCCAATCCAAGGCAAGGCCTTACAACGAGCTAAAAATAAAGGGAAAGAGGCCAAATGTTCACATCATGTTGATGAGCATCTTAGCATGTATTGTCTTACATGTCGTGTACCTGTATGCTACACCTGTCATCAAGAGGGAGGTCACATAAATCACGATGTCCAGGCCCTAGGGGCGATGTGCAAGGCCCACAAGGTGAGAATAAGTACCTTGTAATACATGTGTTTTGTACCTTTTGTAAAATGCCTCTGATTGTTCTATATACACCTGTCTAAGCTCTTACCATCAAACTATCAGTATCTACCTGTGTCTTTGTACATATTTTTCAAGATCCTTTGATCTCCTTACCCGTAAAACGCTCATAAATTAAAAATACTTCATTTTACTCCTGAAACCACCGTGCTATCATTTGATCAACCCTCGGTCTTTTAATATTGAACTTTTTTTTTAATCTCTCCACATTTCTCTTAAAATGGGGTTTTAAAAAAGAAAAAGAAAAAAATCATTGTTTCTTATCCCGGTCATTGCACCTTACATATCATATGCATCCATGATCCATCGCTGATTTGGAGCAAATAAATGATATCATCTCATCAAGGCGATGTAATTAACAAGTGTATGCTCTCTCAGATCCTTAATATAAACATGGCCCATGCCAATACGAGAGCACATCACAAATTGAGAACTAAGATTGCCAACCTAGTGTTACGATTTTCACGGAGCACTTGGAAACTGCTGAGCTATATTGATTTTTTCGTTTGCCTCCAAGAGTAAAAATTGAAGTTTTAATCTCTGGAGAATATAAAATGGGTATAATTGGGGGGAAGTTGGTACATTAGTCGGAAACAGTACATGGTTTATTTTGTGAAAAGAGTATCTTATAAATAATACATTCCGAACAGTGACCTTTGGTGAAGAAAGTAAATGGGAAATAAAATATAAGTAGCTACAAGACGATTCAAATTTCAAGTAAAACTAGTTCTGTGTACAAAAAAAACCCACTTTATTTTGATAAATTCAAATGATACGTTTCTTTTGTATACACTCCAAACGACGTCGTTTGTTTCATTTATAACTTTATGAGCGCGATAGTTATCGTGAAATTTGGAACAAAAAATCTTGTTTTCTTAACAGATTTCCCATCTCAATTAGCCCTACATCAATAGTTTGGTTAAATCATTACGTTTTTATGGCCACTTCATGAGTCATGTCGCCTGTTTAGATAATACCCTAATAATAAATTTATTTCTGGCCCATTTGTTCATTGATCCAATTGGCTTTGTTCGTAAATAAACAAGCTTTTGTCTTCTTTTGTATGAAGGATAATAATGTACGCGGTACTTCGTACATGGAAATACCCTGGATGATAGTCCTATACTGTCATGTTATCAAACGAATTGAAATAGTCCATACTTTGCCCAAGGAAAATTAGAATATTGAGGAACAAAGTTTCAGGCTTTACATATATTTTTATACGGATCAACCAAAAAGAAGAGGATTGTACCTTGATGCCATGCAAAAGAGAGACACTTTTCGTAAATTAATTTTTAGGCAAAATATTCCGTTCTTTAAAAAATTTGGATCCATGTACACGTCTGCATTTCATATCGAGAAGATTACCTTGAATTGAAAAAAAAAGCAAATTTGCTCGTTCTTTAGGACGTACGGTTTGACCCCCACCTCTTTCTCCCCTTTTGACAAAGAAATTTTGATTGTAATGTTCTCATAGCCGCAGAAACGGCCAACGACACTTGGATATTTGGTTGGTAGGGGTGTGTTGGCCGCAACACACCCCTACCAACCAAATATCCAAGTGTCGTTGGCCGTTTCTGCGGCTAATGTTCTCAATACATGTAGGAAAATTCGAAAACCACCCACCAACCAAGCGATACTCATTACTGGAGGATCTGCTCCACACATTCAGGATTCTCCCCCCCCCCCCCCCATGTTATGTATACATGTATGTACCTGTAAAAACAGGGTTAATTTCTACCAAGTTATTTTTGCATGAATAATTGATCGTATTTGGCTCTGCAATAGGCATTGTCAGTGACATCTGAAGCCGAGTCTCTTTATGGTCATAATGACCTGCTTAGATATAAATTATTCCAATGTTCATTGCACATTAAACCCTACTCGAACTCTGCCCGGTTTCTCTCTCTTCATAACATGCTATACTTGTATACGATAATTAGTATCTTGGACAGAATATCTATTCTCAACGTATATAAAGTGAGATATCAGAAGAAATTCTAACGGCTTTTTGACAGATGCTGTGTTTTTCTCACTCTCGTTCTATCAATTATTCATAATGATGACCCCCACGGGGCATCTCAGTTCCCCGTAAGTGACTTGAATAAGGTAAAACTATAATCATTTACCGGAATTCCCGTCGCTTTCTTTGATTTTCTCTTGTGAAAATGAATGGGAGAGAAGGATTTTTTTTTTCATTTTATATAGAAAAGAAAAACTGCATCTCGATAAAGGGGTGATGCTATTAACATTTAAAAAAATCTTTTTTTTTTCTAATTTGCTTTATTTATAAATCGCAAATTTTTTAATGGACTTTGGCACACTCATGACACTGGATATATTTCAAAGTTGTCATTTAAAATCACAACTCTCCCTTTTTAAAATGCTTGTAATTCGGGAATTCATTATATATGAACACATAAGCTTTCGGCCTTTGAGATCGTTTGCCTTTTCAAAAGTTGGGTTAATTTATACCAACAGCAAGTACAAAATGTATTATGACACCTACTCCTTTTAAATGTTTAAAGATCGAGGTAAATAAAACTTACTGTATGACAAAAGGTATTACAACATGAATGTAGGAAGTCACTCCTCATTAACGATAAGAATTCTGGACTTATCAGAACGATTCTTTTTTTTTGTGTGTGTGAACATACTTTTGCCTAATCTTCTACCCAGGAATGGATTTTAGAATTCTTCTATTAGATATTATAGTACATAATATATAAAAATACTATAAATAATCCATACATTACTTTTTGAATCCCCATTTAAAATTTGCCTTTATTATAGATAAACGTATTTCCCTGTAAATATTTACATGTATAGGGAAGTACTGATGTTTTATATTGAAATTCTGTGGACATAACGAAAACTTAGATCTATGGATATAACGAATCCTTAAGTTAGAGGTTTCGTTATACACGAAGCCACTGTTTACTGTTGACTTCGGTCATATATTTCACCAGTAGTTCGTAAAGCCAAAATATTTCAACTACGTGTACATCAAATTTGCTGAATTTTAAGATTCAGTACGATCTAGATATTGGTAAAACTTTTGAAACTTTGCACTTTCGCACATAACGACTGATCAAACTTTGAAATCTTATCGAAGTTTTCTTTGACATTTGAAATAAGACTTAAGGTTTATTGACAATTTGGATAAATAAGTCATTTCCTTCTGCCATGTTTGCCATTCCAGTGCATTATCATTGTCACTGTGCTTTTGGGGTCAACGTAAGAATGACCTCACCTTCACACCAAAGTGCGAATTCAAAGGGCGAGATATGATTGTCGTGCGGCTGCCCCAGCTAAAACTTCCTCTGACGAAGGAAGGGAGGGATCGTGACTTTTATGTGGTCGATGCGGAACTCAAATTTACCCATCCCTACCCCGCCTCATCCGATCATCATCAAATTATTTTTGTCTACAGACTTCAGAAGGGCATGAAAATTCAGCAAGTACTGGATCCGCCCCTTCATCAGATATCATGCTTAAATTTTCATCAATTGCTGGATCTGCCCCTGAATCGAAACAACAGGTGACAGGTCTAGCCCTCCATGGTATGTACACGGAACCCCTCTGGACTGCAAGACGATAAGCTGGAGATAAGTCAGGCAATCATAACAAACCCCAGTTTATAATGAGGAGACCGTTGAATGATTGAGGAGGAAGTCGGGTATTTAATTATATTTAAAGGTCGAACAATTTTCTTTGTCCTTACCAAATCCAGTATTTCTTCAGAGGTCCGGGAATGTGCGGACAAATTGTTCAGAATCTTCTTCTCTCAGATCTAACTCCCCCCCCCCCCTTCTCTCCTCTCCTCTCCTCAGTATCTCCCGATTCTCGATTCATATGATTATATGCAATCTTTTGATATACTAGTACCTTCCTGAGTGTGTGTATCCATGTACTTTAAAGTGAATTGATTGTAAATAAAGGCATGAAGCTGCCTCCAATATTTGCTGCAAATTGCATTTCTGCATACAACGAATCGGGGTATAATTCTCATGAACTACTCCTTCGAACCAAGTTTCCATCTGAAAAAAAAATGTTTACAAGTATATACAATTGTCACTAGCGGGGTAGAGTGCGGAGTACTGATACCCTTGATCACACAGATGACATAGGAAGAAGTTTGTTTTGATTGATTATACAGCAAAGTCTTACTCCTCCCGGTCCGATATTTCTTTTTGTCTTGATTTGACATAAATAGAACCACGAGGTTTCTCGTCAGCCTTCATTTTATCCATTCTAACGGACAGACAATTGGTCGGCAACCTCTATCAAGAGAAACGTATTTATTACCTATAACGAGATGGTATGAAAACAAACGCTGCCCCATTGTCTCATTGACGTGATGCTGCCAAAGGATCTGAAGTGCAAATTTCCAATTTCAAACAGTTTTATTACTTTTTTATTGACAGACTTCCAGAATTATCTCGCAAATTCAACACTTCTAGCCTTGTTCCAGGCGTAGCCACCTTCCGGATTTTATTCAGACTCTGTGGCGTTAATGGTAACACTTCCTTGACAACAGGCTCACACCGGCCAATTTTCTACCTGAGTTAATCAAACTTCTTATTTACCTGATCAATATTTGGAAATTCGATCTTTAAAGTTTCCATGGCGCCAATTTACTCCAACGCCTTTGTTACCCAAACTTATGACTCTACACAAAGTCTGGGTATCAAATTAACTCCCTCTCTTTCTTTGTTTGGGAAAACAATTTCAATTTATGACCACTTGCAATTAGTATTTGCTTTGAGGAAAGTTGATGAAAGATAAACAGCGTCACTTTGATGCAGAAAAATATTTTTACAGTAATTTGTGTTTTTACTGTGTCGTATTGATAAAATTTAGAATCTAACCAGACAGATGAAATCATTTAGTTAGTCATAAATGATATTTGATGCTCTGTAAAAATGTTATAATCAAATGTCAAAGACCAAAAAAGGAAACAAGAAATCGGGTATGTTTGAAACACACCTGAGCATCATTTGTGTACTGACTCATCCATTACCATGTTTTAGATCAGAGAGAGAGAGAGAGAGAGAGAGAGAGAGAGAGGGAGGGAGAGAGAGAGATTTGCAAGCAAGAGACCATGCACAATTAAAACATGCAAAGTACGCGTATAAAAAGTTTTGGAAAAACATAAGAGAGAGAGAGCATACAAGAGAATGTAAAACATACAAAGTTCGCTATAATATAAGTTTTAGAAATATAGAGAAATGGGGAGGGGGTGCCAGAGGCGTCACTATTTAGACAAGAAAACTACACATGCAAACACAGGGGACGCTTCACTGTGTTTCTAGAATAATCATAATAGCTATTCCCTTGTGACAAAATGTTGATAAATAGAAGGGGAGAAGCTGCTAGGATGTGTCTATAGTAACGGCTTCAGGCGTCCGTCTGGCGCCTATGTGAATTACTCTTTACACCTAGGGTGGCTGTGATTATCTATGGAGAGTCTGGGATGCAAGGAAATTAAGCCTTGCTCCTCGTATACTCGGAAATGTATCATTTTTGCAGAATTTGCATGAAAAGTTACACTCAAAATGTCCCTACGGTCAGGGCTTAGGGAGTCGTCTGTCTCAATCGATTTGTATGATTTGTCTCTCACGTAGTATATGTTTCAAGGTCAGGATGTCCTTGCTGTCTAGAAACTCTTGCGTCCTTGACAAACGGCCATTGACATAGCCTCCATTTTATGACACTTTCTCGTATACGATCGAGAACGTATTTCAACGTTACATTTGATGTTTTCCTCGTTTTTACAGTATTACAGTGATTAGGAAGGACAGGTTAAGGCAAATTGTTGAAATCATGGGAAAAAGCCCAATAACAAATTTTCTTGTACTCAATCACAGTTATAGGTACATATGATCAGGTCTATATTAAACGTTGCGATCTCTGTCTCTCTTTTCTCTCTTGAATTTCCCTATCTTCCTGCTCCCTCAGATCTACGGCTTGTATACAATATTTATTATAATAGTCTAGACAACAGACAAAAACCTCAGCTTCCATCTTATCTAGATTCATTTATTGTCTCACTGTGAAGGGGATGATATATTTTATGGCAAGAAAGGTCTAGATAAAATCTCCTCGTTTTTCTGTCAGCGCGACACGCTCCCCGCGGGGACGGGGTTTCACCGGCGTCTTGGAGATTCTATATGCATGCAATTGACAGCATCTTTTGAAACGTCTCCGGGAAAAACGATCTAGACAAAAAAAAAAAAGAATACCATGCACTGTTTGCAATCTTGCATAACTCTTCTCTCTGCTTAAATGATGATTAAAAGAAAAAAATATCAAAGCAAAAATTTGTCTGTAGCCGATTCAATGTAAAGGGAAGTTATTTTATGGTTAACAAGGGGGGCTGACGAATTAAAGAACTAAGTAGAATCGTATCCCCCTTTTCCTGATTAATCAGAGACGGGAAGACAAAGATGTCAGAATTCTATCTTATATAAAATAATCTACATTGTAATTACAGACGGAGCTGTCGCAGAGTTTACAATCATTGTCAGAGAAAGCCAAAGCGGGAACAGAGTTCATCCAGGGGCTAAAGGCCATGATTGACAAGGTCCATGTAAGTATTAAATATCTACAGGGACGTCTATATACGTCCTTATATACGTCCCTGATATCTATGAGAACTTTTTCCTTCCTTGGACATACATACAATCATAAACAATATGACCGGGGAGTGAGGGGGGTCGAGTGGTGTAGAACCGTCGAAGTTTTTCGATTAATCATCGATTATAATAAGATTCTTATGATACACTTCAAAACTGTAAAATATTTCATGATTTGTCCATAACTTACTATTGACAACAAATTTCATGGAAACTCGGCAAAATGTTTCATACGAGTATGCGTTCTGACCTAAGTCAAAGATACATATCAGTTGACTTAAATTATTAGTACGACGTGTGAACTGTTTCTCTAGCAAAATACGGTTTAATGATGCAAATTTTGCATTCTTATCATTTTTAATTTCCCGATTATAATCGATTACCAAAATCATAATCGATTATCGTAATCGAAAGGGTCTGGCGACGATACCCCTGAAGTTGACGATAATCGGCACAACACTATGTCTCCAACCCACCCCAGTTTTATTTTTGAAAAATGATAAAAAAAAGGATAAATTAGGTTTCATGCTTCATTTCTTTCCATAAAATCAGCCTGATTTCCCTTAGCCATTACAAAACACTGGCAACTGCATCATGATATTAATCCTTTGAACGGTCCGTCAACATCTGTACATACATTCATTTATATTTCTGTCTGACATCCTAACAATATTTTAGCGTGTCATATAATACTGCTAGTAATTCAGAATACTTGTACACACATACAAATGTTTAGTCAGATTTTACTTTTTAAATTGAAAATTTAACTTGGATATAGAATGCAATTCAGCGACGCATGCATATGAACAACAATTATTCCTTCAAATTATTATATTTTCTTAGCATAGAATCAGGTATATTGTTATACATATATGTACAATTATACGGTCCCACGTTTCCAAGATTTGATGAAACAGAATAATTCATGGTGGAAAGACTGGATTTGTATCCCATAGTTCTTGGACCACAAGTAATGAAATTCATACGCACAACGTCTTAGTAATGAAATTCAAATAAAAAGTCCGTTGTAGCCTCAAGTCTTTGGCTGAACAAAGAAAGGGACACTGAATACATTATAATAACATCCGTGAAGTCAGTGAACTGTGGACAAATTTCCTTCCTCTCTCATCCAAAGGTTATCATTAAAAACGAGTTCATGTGTTGCCAAGGGTCTCAATAAACTTGTTCATGCATACTGAAAAGTTAAAAGATTTGCTTAAAAAAGAAACTGTTCTCTTGAAGGGCTAACGCAGAGGAGACTGGGATAGGTGTCTTGACCCAATTTTCCAAATCTGCTGACTTTTCTGTTATTCCGAATATTATTTTTATCAAAATATTGGGTTGGAACTTCCCTCCACCCCCCCCCCTTTCCTTGAGTAAATACTAAAAATCCAAATCCGCTCATGGTTCTTGATACATGTATTTCGTAGGTGCAGTTGCCATGTAGCTCAAAACAGTCCACATGTATTGCTTTAACATACTTGATATTGTCATTGATCACGTCAGACAATCATATAAGATAAGAGCTCTTATTCAGAAGCAAGTTGCTCGTTCAAACAGCTTGTGCATGTCAGCGCAGACGACACCGACACGACAGGATATCCGGTAGCATATAGTATCCATTTTCTCTCCATACTCGGCCCAGAATCCTTTTCGTGTCGCTGTAGATTATGGAAACATTCTGCGTATCACCGCATAAGCTCTCCATGGCCCATAGTCCTTTTCGTGTCGTTGTAGATTAGGGAACCATTTTGCGTATCATTGCACTTAGGCCCTCTTCCATAGGGGTTACACATTTATAATAATCCAGCTTTGTCTGAAGGATGATCACACGAAGACTATCCCAGTATTTGCGATCGAGTAAGCCGATTTTGTTTCCGTTTATCCAATTTAGCGATCCAATCTTCGTTGCATTTTATAATTACGTAGCGAGAAAAAAATTTTCTGACTGATTTCTACAAAAAAAGAGGGCAAAAAAGGTCTAAAAATAAAGATCAAATGAGATGTTTCGCCGGAATCTTTCGATCGTCGCTTCATCGAGACTATTCAATGTCATTGGCGATTCATCTGGTGAATACTTTTCCATTCAATTCTTACATACGCCTTGTTTTTAATTCTCTATCATTTGCTTCTAAATCTCGCATTTTCAGGGAAACAGCTTAGAATTTGAAGCTCTAGTCGTTGCGCAATGTGATGCTCTAATCGAGGCTGTCCGGAAACGGAAACAGGAACTTGTTGACCATGTCGAGCAGGAGAAAGATTTGAAAATCCGGATTCTGAGAGAGCAGGCGTCGCAGTGTACTAGTCTTTTGCAGAGGACCACGGGTTTACTTCACTTCTCTATAGAAGTCCTGAAAGAAAGCGACCCTGCTTCTTTCTTACAGGTGAGAAATCAGACCCTTTTCAAAGTCAGGCTTTCCTAAAATTACAAGAGATAGAGGGTTTTTTAGTTAATTATACTTCACAAACGAACAAATCAAAGCGAATCAAGGTTTATACCTTTGCATCTATTGAAAGTGACGCTGCTTCTTTCTAAATAGATGAGAGAAAAACAATGCAATGCCATCATACGAAGAAAAAAAAAACAGAAATCAGAACCCTTTCCTAAATTAGCTATGAGTAGAGGGTGGTACTGTTCATAAACGAACGAATCAAAGCGAATGAAGGTTTATAACGTATTTGTATAAAAAAAAAACCCCTGATCACTTGATTATGATTAACTAGCGTGTGAAAAAATTACGACTTTCAATTCAAAGTTGGATAATCATTTCGCGAACTAATTTAGTTTTTCATTTCCTGTGCATCGTGTCGTTCTTTTATGTACATTTTGTGTAGTCCTCTTTCTAAAAGAGATACATCTGAGAGATCATTCGTAGATTTATTTGCTGGAAAATCTCTCTCGGTGTTTTATAAAGGATCTTCTCTTCATTAGATGTTTAAATAAACGCGGGAATTAATGCCGATCTATGTAAATGTCGACAGTTGTTGCGCCGTAAATGAGATTGAAATAAATTCAAATTAAAGTAATCATTTTGCGCTGATTCTGGGGTGATTCTCAGCGTGTTCGATTTTCGTTCAATGACGTGTAATGACGTCCTTTGATGTCGGCGATGTATAGTGAAGAGTTAATTCTCAAGCGATGTTAATAATCAGAAAGCTGCTTGAAATAGTGTTCGATTAGCGACCCAATACCTCATTGTGTAAACTCTCTAGTGATTGAAAAAGAAATAGCTACACTTCAATTTTCTTGTGCGCTATATAAAGAAATCCAAGCGTCAGCATTTCTTCAGTGAGCCATTACTGAGTGAGGATCTTAGAGGGATGGGGATGAGGGTGGGGTAAGGGGGGGGGGGTTTCGTCGATGGTATCCTCCTTCCCTCTACGATTCAAAATGCGTGTTTCAAGGTTCTATTATGTACTTCATTTTATCAGTGTTTCATCAGTGTTATCTGAATATCACAAAGGGTCAAGGTTTACAAAACCCCCCCCCCCCCCAAAAAAAAAAAAAAAACAAAAAAAAACCAAACAAACAAAATACAGACTGAACCTCCTCCCTTTTGGTTTGAATGATTCAGACCAAACTGAAAGGGAGGGGGTGTTCAGTCTGTTATTTTTGTTTAGAATGAACCCTAGTGACCCCAACCTTAGAATTGTCCTAGATTCGAGCAAGATTATGATGATATTATGTATAGGAATTCTGAAGAGTGATATTTGAAAGACCCTCAACTTTCTCACATGCTTTATTGTAGTTACAAACGCATGGAACACCATTAAATTGTAATCTAAAATAAAAACATTTAATATTTGCCTTTTGACACGCCGAGATCAAAAGGGGGAGGGAAAATAGCGTTCTGAAATTTTAAATGAGCCTTTCATTTTGTATAAACAGACAAAGCATGTCTTCTATCTTTGATCTTGTATTAGATTGACTTTCCAGTTTTGTATACATTGTGTAGAAACATTCCATAACTGCGGGCCCTATTGATACATTAAGGCATGTTTTCAGTTTATTAACAAAGCCCAGGATACATGTAGGTAAACGTTCTGGTCATAACTACAGGGTATACATTGTTTCTGCCCATTTATCATACTTATCTTATGGTCACATGGTGATAAATGTCTTGAATTGTGAACTAATATACCCCTCTGGTCTACCTGTTTTGAATTTGTCGAATATCTTGTATCTTTATGAATTTTTGTAAATTGACATGGTGTTTCTGTCACCGCTGTTACCATGGTGATTTTTAATCCATCTCGTGAATGATCCTGTCGATACTAAATGAGATGGAACTTGATGGGTTAGTCTCGGGTAATTGACAAGCTGTCTGCGTGGGGAATATTACATAACCTTTCTGTAACGGGAGCACGGGGCATTTACCACAATTTCTACTGGCAGATTACCTGACATGGCACATGTTAACCCCCTTCCTACCCTTGTTCAGAATGAAGTAATCTATTGCGCGAAACAGAGAAAAGGAATATTACCCAGAATATGTCAAGCTTTTTCCACGATTTGTGTACATAAAAAAACCAGATTGGAACACCCCTCCCCCTTCCTCTCGGACCGAACTAAATCTAGATTCGCGTTCGTATCCTAGAGATTGCTTCAAACATGTCGACACTAGCAATTTTTCATGTGTCCTTGACGTTAAACACTTCAGACAAGAAAACGTTCGAAGTGTCAGATCTCGGTGCTTAATACATACAAAACAGGTCCCTTTATTCTCTCATAAAGAATTAATTGCCATTATGCATCCCTAACGCTCGGTAATTCTGGCCCTAATCGCCGGCAGTATGTAGACAATGCACAGGTGTCGATAATCAATTTGCCCATCACGTAACGTAAATCGTCCGTTCTTTGTTAGCCAATATACATGTTTTCTTTATATCGAATTTGATCGGAGTATTGACACCGAGTTGGCGACTTTTATGTAATCTATCATGACCCCTATTGTGTACGGTAATTGGATTAACACTTAGAACAAAATAGTTTACCCTCTGAATCTATATAATGATTAGGCAAACTGGAAAAGTTCAGATGTTTCTTTTTATAATGAAATCTCTGGGCTCTTTTCTGTTCAGACATTGGTAGATCGACAGAGTTATTTATAAAGGGGGTTCTCCTCTAATGTAGTTTTTATGACAAAAGAAGAGAAAAAATTATCACTATCACAGCGCACCATGTACAAAATATGATGTATTTTGATCCAACTGAGTTCGATGATATAGGTCAATGTCTCTCTTGGATGAAAATAGAACGGTCCAAAACATTTGATCTTATCTCTGGTTTGACGTCAAAGAGGCTTTGACGTCAAATGTCTACAGTTATGGGAGGTAATTCTTTTTGATATCCTATGATCAAGAAAATACCTTATTCGATTCGTTTCACTTGAAAGTCTTGAAATCAGCTTTCATTATTCGCCAAGATATTAGAAAATTGTCTTTGTCGCAAGACAGACGGATTTAATCTGGGAAAGCCAAAATTAAGATGCAAAGTTAAAGATGAACATAAAAGAAACAATAAGGGTATTCTCAAGACGGTGACAGATGTATGCTCGACAAACCGCCAGTCACATGCTCGCACCTGCTTGTATTGTAAATCAAAGCTACACAAAGGACGGATTATATAACCTTCTTAATGAAAGATACTATAATCGTCATCATTAGCATCCAGGAAAAGAGAGGACCGATACCGTTACGATGTGTTAATCAGATTATCCGGACTGTTTCTGTCCCAAGTCAAAGAAATTATATTTTATTGACGACCCAATAAACATGATGGCATCTTGTCATCTAATATTTTAGCTCGTCAACCATTCGTTCATTGATCTTTCACTCCCCGCGCCAATCTCTGTAATTTTCGTTTTGTTAGTTTTTCATTATCGCCATTACGTAACGAGAGTTTTTCATCATGAATATTTTGATTAGAATTGCACACCAATAGTGCATCTTTTTCCCCCTTTCACACAAATGAACATATTGTCAGAGTCGTATTTTTCGTGTTATTTGTTCAGAGGAAGAAAAGCAAAAAAAAATTGAAAATAAATTTTCCTCTTCTCCTGAGAAGGGGGGGGGGGTTTATAGAACAAACATAACTCCCGAATTCCTATTTTAAGCCAACCGAATTTTGAATTTAACTTCCTATAGTTTCTATCAAATTACAAGAAAGTAAATCACCGAGTTGTTCTGTTACTCCACATAGTTGTTCCCAAGATCTATGATCTCGTATACATGTGTAAGAATTTATGTCGACTCTTAAATTATTTGAGAATGTATATTCATTATAGTCAAATTTCGGCTGCAATGCTGAAGACAGGCATGGTCTTGTTACTTTGGAAACGATTTCAGCGTGGTAATTAGAAGTTTCTATTTTCATTGTAATAGCTTGCAGTTTTACACCAGTCTAATCAAGTTTCTGGGGGATGTTGGCATTCAGAAGATTTCATTTCACACCATTTAATCTGACTAGATAACGGTCTCTCATCCCGGCATCTGCACTCTATCCTCCGATTTATTGCCTGCTAAAAAGTTTTTTGTTAGATTTGTCTGTTTTTACGAGAAAAAGTATCATAAACCACATAACTTGTCACTTACAGGGCAATTAGCCCCTTGCACTTTGGGGGAGGGTGAATTCCTACCACCGGTGAGGGGCTGGGGAAACGTCCTATTCATCACTCATTATCGCAGGCTCTGCCAGACGAAGGGCTTCTGGGTCACGCGTACACACCCTGATGCAATTTCTGCTTCCCTCTCAGGAGGATATTAAATCTAATATTTAGGAACCTTTGTTAACTGGGTACATAAATCCTGTCTTTGCTCTCTAATTTTGGTTGCCTAAAGATAGTTTCCTTTGTGTCGATCTAGCTCTTGCTAGTTTATACAACGAAATAGAATTTGATGTTTCGTGTAGAACACTCGAGTTGCTTTACAATAGAGGTGTCAAAGTCCCCCTTTCTTCCCTTGGATGTGTTCACGCCTTGTTACATTTGAATGGTGTCACAGTTGACCTCAATATTTACGCTGGAGTAAACTTTGAATTTGTAACCTCAAATATTTTCAATTCATGAAATTACATATTGAAACTTGAATTAGCTTTATTTGATGGAATTTTGTTAACCGGAAAATATTATTTTTTTGGCGACAACTTGCCACCGATTTTATTATATCGACGATTGTCCCTGATGTTTGACGTCTTATGCAATGATAACATACTTTGAAACTTATTACGTTCTTATAAAGACAAGGGCTTGCTTATTAAGCCCCGTTTACACTATCAAAGTTTTCTTGTACAAGAAAACTTGGTCAAAGTCTTTGACGTAAACTTTGATAGTGTAAACGATCCAAGAAAACTTTGATCAAAGTCCGTCAAAGAACTTTGATGGACTTTGACGGAATAGAACTCCATCCTATTTTTCTTGAAACTTTGACGGACTTGGACGGGAATCGACCAATCAGAATAGAGATTCAAAATGACACCAGTAGTATTTAAGTATTGAAGAAAGAAGTAAAAACAATTTATAAATGTCAAAACTAAAGAATGTAGAGACAAAGACAAACGATGCGATGCAGTGAATTTCATCTGCTATAATTTTAGAAATCACGAGAAAATTTCCTTGAAATCGTGTCCATATTATGTAATAACTCCAATAAGCAGTTACAAACAAACACTATCATGTTTTAATGAGAAACATGTACAATATTGGCAGGATTCATCTTTGTTTTGATGCATATGTACCGCGTGTTCTTGTACAAGTCGTCAAAGAACTTTGATAGTGTAAACAGACGACTTTGTCCAAGAACACTTTGACCAAGTTTTCTTTGACGGACTTTGACAAAGAAAACTTTGATAGTGTAAACGCGGCTTTAGAATAATTTTTGCGACCCTTTCTTTGGCACTACATGTATACATGTCCATCATTACCTACCACACGAGATGCATTCGTGGATCTAGAAATTTTTTCCAAAAGGGATAGGGGTTCCAGTCAGAATTGGGGGGGGGGGTATTTTCCAAAATTGGATTTTTGAGAAAATTGAAATTAAATATGAAGGGAAGGGGTCGGCTTTTTTTTTAATTCCAGCAGAGATCCTAATCAGCCTTCAGCTTGAATCCCTCTAGATCCGCGTTTGAGTGGAATATATGACAATTTACAGTTCTTTGGGTCATTAAGAGTTCTTGATTCTGTGGTCTGTAGATCAACAAGATCCTAAACTTTGAGCTCGATTTCATCATCACGTTCATTCACGTACACTTTTATCATCGTAAATCATTCAGTATTTTGTGACTTCAATCAATATCATTTCATGAACGGACATTTATCTTCCCATAAAAGCCTCTCTGTTATCAATATTTCATTAGATATGCTTCTTTCTATTACTGTTTGAATATTTCTCAAATTTCTAGGCATGGTGATTTGATTATCACTAAACTTCTCGTGTGAGGAGCATCCCAATTTGATACGAGTTTATGAAATTCCGAAAGCTAAAAAAGTTGCAACCCAAACGGAAATAAATAACCGAATTATCATTCCTCGTGATATTTCCATAGAGAACATTGGCGGATCTAGAAAAAAAAATCGAGGGGGGGGTGGTTTGGTTCTAGTCCATTATGACGGTCCATCCTATTATTTTGAAGAAAAAAAAACCATGAAAACCGGAAAATTAGAATATTTGGTAAATTTCAAAAATGGAACTATGCTGTCCCCTCTAGATCCGCGCTTGCAACAGAGAGTTCCTTGAGGAGTACGTGCGAGAGTTATGATATTTGTGTTTTTACATAAATCAGTGTCAACTCCAGGAAATACTTGAGTTTGGAAGTGATTTGCTATACATAAATAACCCTGTAAACATGCGCATTGATCCCAGAATATTTTAAATAAATAAATCACTCTAAATTTCCTCGAGTTGTTATGCAATACTGAAGACTTTTCCCTTGGGACCTCTTGTCAAGTCATGAATATTTAGATCCCATGGAATTTACGGTTTTCGATGGAACAAAAGGTAGATCAGAAAGATGTGTCTGGATTTATTTGTAACATTTGATAGCAACTGTTCTATGTAAATGGCAATTCCCTTATATATTCGTCACCATTGTTCTTCTTGTTTCAAAATCAGATTCCATGCTACCACCATTAGAATGTGTTTTGACAAAATAAAAACGAAGAGGAAACAATCCCCGAGTGTCCTTTTTTGAGCGTTCAGTTGTTCCTACACGTTGTATCCGTCTGTCTGTATGACCTTGTGCGGATTGTGCTTTTGACCGGTATGTGTTTATATCAAGATTGACCTTGTGACCTTGACATTGCTTGGCATAGTGGATGGGTACACATCCTATTTTGGCTTGTAGATGATTGATCTGTCAAGTCCCCATCAATGATAAACGCCCCTTTAATGGATCTCGTCACACAGATATTGCATATTATCACGTACTCCTTACAGGCAATTACTCCTTCATAACGAATCAGGTGATTGTTGCAAATATGGATAGGTCTAGATTGGACCTTCTCTTACATACGGTTTTACTCAATATTTCTTGACACGGCGCAAATTACCTAGATTTGTCAAATCTTTAGCCATTAATTTCCCTAAGAACGAAAATTGTTGTAGGAGAAATGACTTCACTGTATCCCCTGAGCCAAAGAGCTTGGTCATCAGTGCATGATTAGGCATTAATTTCTACTGATCGTTAGAGTGGCTCCGGGGAAAATAAGTCTGGCTCCGGAATGGCGGGACCGTGTTGGTTTTGGAAATTAACTCAATCTTTAGTACCAGTAAATCAAGCAAGGTCCTTTGAAACAATGTTGAATTTGATACTGGTTTGAATTTCATTTCCTTGCTCATATTTTCTGTGGCTGGGTCCCTTTGTCATATTTTGTTACATTTTAGTCACCATTTCTCTATGAAAAATGTTTTTAAATTTCAAAAAGATCGAACCCCCCAGACTCGTCGTATTTGATCGATTCTTTAATAATTTGAACTTTTCTCGTTAGTTGACCTGTACACATTTCCATGATCCTCGAGGTTGGAAATAAGCGAAATACACAGGAGCTCGACGTCACGGATCTGCATCGGGTCGATTGAGACAAATTTGTTTAGATTCTCATAACTACTGCGTGGCAGATCACTTCGTACGTTCACCTATCTGTTTGTCCGTCAGTCGGTTTGTCTAGTTGTCACACATTGAACAAATTTCTTCAAAAGAACAATCCAATAACGAATAAATTCAGTTTCTTGTTTATGATAGTGGTACTTTTATCATGATAATATTTTTTATTCACATTTTTGGTTAAACCCCTATGCGAATCAAAAATGTAATCATAATGCTTTTAATAACAAGTGGCGACGCCTACATTGTTCAGAAAACTTCCATTTTTCGAAACGGGAATAGTCTCGTCATTCTGACTCGGAGGTTCCTTTAATTAACCTCTATCGTCTCCATTTCTGAGTAGCTATGATATGGTATGTGGTGTATGTAAGGCAATTATGAAAGTCTAGGAAAAGAAAATGTCTGTTGATGAAGTCTTTAGCGAGCAGCGCAACTACGATACACGAAAAGCTAGGGTTATAAACCTCTCCAATTATCCCTTGCGGAATTGTTATACTACTGTTAGCGATATGAAACAATTGTCATGTCAGGGGCAAATAAATCTATAATTGAATATATTAGTAATTCATGGGGAAATAAGTATCAATACGTACGGGAGAACTACATTCAATAAAAATAAATGAGCGTGTTCTACGGCGGAGATGACTTTCTAATTGAATCCTGTGTATTCTGACGCGCACTGATTGGGCTACATCAAGGCATAATAATGAAATGTCAGTGTATATGGGGTGTATGTAGATGGTTTTCACTTGGAAATCATGATGATCGCAGCTTCTGTTTCCAATAGCTTAGCTAGCTCTTATCAGATATTGCTTCATTGCAATGTATAGTTTCGATTTAATAGGAGAAAGCAATCGCGACATTTTCATGTATGACATTCTTTCATTTCAATTTAATTTAGCTATACCGAAAACAAAAACAAGACAAACAAAAATGAAACAAACACAAATGCATGTAAAGTGCACGGAATATTGATACGAGGGTCACGTACATTCTATTCCATCCAGAAATGCACCAAAAACTGATTTTGCTTGGAACATTGAAACTTTCTTTGTAAAAGAAAAAATGCAACAAAACTGATATTAGTCTTCTATTGACCGAATGGAAAAAAAAACCGCTTCAAGAAACAAAGAGAATGAATAAGTAAAGAGCTATTGTCTCCCGTTTGAACTTTTGACATGCGGTCAGCTGACGTCGCGCTCGTGTTCGATTAGGAACGAAAACATCGTTAAAGAGCAACCATTTCACAAAGACCAATGGACGCGTGCCTTTCAAATGCTTAGCCGCTCTTTGATGGTCTTCTAACAGAGGATGCATTATGCACGTGTCATTTTCATTGTTTAGAGTAAATGGCAAACAAATTCATTTTAGATACTCAGTGAACTTGATTGCATGCTTAAGAGAAGCAATGTACTCATTTTCTTTCCATTATCTTAATCTGAGAATGTTAAATAATGGGTCATTGGACTTGTTTTTCCGTTTGATTTGTCTTATAGTGTAATGATTGATATCTTTGAACATGATACTATGAGAGAGAGAGAGACAGAGACAGAGACAGAGAGAGAGCTTTTGACTCGTGAGTTGAATGTGATATTCAAATTTGGAGTAGGGCGTCTAAAAAGTTCTACAAGTAGGGGAAGAAGATTTTGATGAGATTTTGAAAAAAAAAAACATGCATGATTTAACTACATATGACAGTAGATCTGTATGAAATGAAGAACTCAGTTGAAGAATTAAAAAGCCCCATATGAAAATGAAAGCATTTAAAAAAATATATATATATTCATGTATTTCATTTTATATTGTAGGTGTCCAGCGGATTGATCGGGAGAGTCGCCCACGTGGACCAGAGTTTTAATCGGGAGATGGAGCTCAGCCCGCGAGTATCACCCGAGTTTGAACTCACCCTGGACAACAAGTCTGTACTACACGCCATAGAAACCATGAACTTTTTTCAAATGAAAGGTACCGCGGCACTGATATCAAAGTTTTCTAATCTTTTATGGAAATGGAGGTCGGAGCTGGCTCACTATGAGTATCAGAGTGAGTAAGGTTCCATGAGTTGAGTTATACTGCCTGTTGTGGACTGTTTTTACTCGGTTCTTACTCTTTCCGCATGGATCCTTTGAGTTATACTGCTTGTTGTGGTCTTTTTTATACTCAGTTCTTACTCTTTCGGCATGGATCCTTTGAGTTATACTGCCTGTTGTGAGCCTTTTTTATACTCGGTTCTCACTCTTTCCGCATGGATCCTTTGAGTTATACTGCCTGTTGTGGACTTTTTTATACTCAGTTCTTACTCTTTCGGCATGGATCCTTTGAGTTATACTGCTTGTTGTGGTCTTTTTTATACTCAGTTCTCACTCTTTCCGCATGGATCCTTTGAGTTATACTGCCTGTTGTGGTCTTTTTATACTCAGTTCTTACTCTTTCCGCATGGATCCTTTGAGTTATACTGCCTGTTGTGAGCCTTTTTTATACTCAGTTCTTACTCTTTCCGCATGGATCCTTTGAGTTATACTGCCTGTTGTGAGCCTTTTTTATACTCAGTTCTTACTCTTTCCGCATGGATCCTTTGAGTTATACTGCCTGTTGTGAGCCTTTTTTATACTCAGTTCTTACTCTTTCCGCATGGATCCTTTGAGTTATACTGCCTCTTGTGAGCCTTTTTTATACTCAGTTCTTACTCTTTCCGCATGGATCCTTTGAGTTATACTGCTTCTTGTGAGCCTTTTTTATACTCAGTTCTTACTCTTTCCGCATGGATCCTTTGAGTTATACTGCTTCTTGTGAGCCTTTTTTATACTCAGTTCTCACTCTTTCCGCATGGATCCTTTGAGTTATACTGCCTCTTGTGAGCCCTTTTTATACTCAGTTCTCACTCTTTCCGCATGGATCCTTACAGTATGTGTGATCATTATGATTTTCTTCTTCATTCTTCTTTTCTTAGGCGGATCCAGTTTGCTTGGCGTTAGATTTGATATTTTAGGGAAGCTTTTACGGTCTCCATTCTATTGTCGTGGTTTTTAGTTTAGTTTGGATGAGAGAATGCATCCAATTTAAGATCTGAAAAGTTTAGCTGGAAGAATTTGAATGCTTGAACTCCTCATTTTTCCCTCCATCCTCTCCCTGTTTCCGCCACTTCTTAGATTTACTTTTATTTCGTATTTTAATCAAAACTGCGTGTTGTAGTTCTTTATATACGTGCATGGAGTTTATATACCTGTACCTGAGATTCAATAAGCTATTATATCACTTTACTTCATTTCTGTTGTAAACTTCGTTCTATCTTCTATTTAGAATCACTAGGAAATGAAAGTCTCACTTGAAAAGCAAACACCGGATTTCAATAAGCCGGAAACGCGCTATTTTAAAAGCGTTATAAAAAATCTTTCATAAATCGAATTAAATGACTCCAATTATATGTAGGGTACCATGTGGAATTTCATAAGAAGTTATGGCATCTATAATGAAAAAGAGCACGCAGAAATATTGAAATAGCTCTACTGACACTATCAGAAACCATGTGTGGTATGCGAAAGAAGGATTGATGATAAATTTACTATTATAATAAACTAAGTAAACGTGTCACAGGATCTACTAGGGAATCTATTAGGGAATATACTCAGTATAGATAAAGAACATACCCTCACGTACAAAAACAGTACCTTAGGTCACCGTCTGGTGTTTTCAGTACAGTGGTTATTGCACTGTAGTACTTCATTTTTTGGACAAAGTGGGTTTAACACTGGTGTTTCGAGCACTAATAACAGTGCATGCATTTTGGATGTATCTGTGATAGCGGTACTGTTCTTCAGAAACGTTGTTTTTGGTTCAATACTGTTTGACCAATGTGATCGATATTCTCAGTACCGGTATTTAGGGTGATCCTTCAGTGCAGAATTGATACAAGCCTATCATGATTAATATTTTGGTTTAACCCGGTATGGGCCTTAACCAAAATATTAATCATGATAACTGATTAATATTTTGGTTAAGGCCAATACCGGGTTAAACCGAAATATTAATCATGATACAGCCGATGGGATCGAAACGTATCATGTGATTCCTTACGGAGGTTTTGGGGTTTATTTTTTCATTATCTAAGTGATACTGCACAAAACTCATGAGACGTTGCAATGGCACAATGTTTACCAAATAAGTCCATATTGTTAATATATCTGAAAAGTCTATAGTTTTTACAAACACTTCGTAAAAAGAAATGATAGGTCAAGTCGACGAACTATTAAAGCATTTGCAAAAACTATGAATTTTTCATATATCTATACGATATGACTTGATTTATTGGGCATCGCCCTACTGCAACGGCTCATCAGTTTTGTAAAGTTTAATTTAGAAAAAAAAAACCAACACCATACGTTTCGGTCCCACGCGATGGATATCGGTGTATCTTGAAGTATTGTTTTTGGGGGGTTGACACTCTGTTTTCTCATGTCTTTGACATGGCAAGGACTTGACCTTAATTACACAATTCGAAATTAAAAGTTTAAGTGATTACGAAAGATAGAGAACCTATGCATTGTAGTAGCCTTGGTCTTTCATGCTGTACCCAATTTTATCCACTTGTTTTGAATAACAAATGATAAGATCATATTAAAAGTGATAAGATCTCTTTATATCCGTGCAACTTCACTGCCTGAAAACGGAGTACTAACATGCACGAAAATAAATAATGGAAAATCGCGGATGTAGGTAAAAGCCAACGCAAGGTGCTCGTTAAACGAGGCATCGAGTGATTACAAGTCATAACAACTTATCGTAAAAAGATAAGATCCTTACGTGGTATTATAGAATACTTAATCTGTATGAATATCACTGATAAAATTACTGATACTGTAATAGGTCAGTCTCGCTCAACCTACTTTCAAGTTGGAAACAATTCGCATCCTAGAAGATTGGGTAATAGTCCATGGGTCAAATACTTCGAGTACTTGCGCATGATGCCACGCACTCGCCGGACAGTTTTTTTTTCCTCAAATTTCAAATGATGAAAATTGGTGGATCTAATTTTTTCCAAGGAAAGGGGGAGGGGGAGTTAGGGGGCATTGAAGAGGGGGAGGGGGTTTCCAGTCCAGTCCAAAAAAAAAAAATACCCGGAAAAATAGGGTTTTTTGGTAAATTCAAGGGGGGGGGGGGTAACCCCCTACCCGGTCTAGATACGCGCTTGTGATACATGTAGATGTATTTACGATTAACTTATTGTAGTGAAGTTTGGGTCGGAGACGAAGCGCCCAGACAAGTTTATGTGATCCCGTGGGGGATGGTAATAAAGAGGGGGAAGTGAGATATGATAGTGCTGTATTGTCTACATATAGACCTTGTTTGTAAACATGATAGCACGGCGAAATCTTTGAAGGCGATGTTAACATATACATCATTCATTAGCGCTTGAAACCCGACAGATAATAAATTAATTAGCGAATATATTTTACATGATTAAAAGGCAGAATGGCTTTGATGGCTGATGCTTTCAACATTTTAGTCCACTTTTGATGTTATCTAGTATTCTCCTCTCTTTTCTATAATTTTGCTGTAATATACTTTCACGAAGTCTTGTTTCTTCCTGCACTATATTTCGTTTCATACATAAATTGATAAAAGTGAATTAATTACTAAATTAATAAACTACATCAACATATCAAGAATATGAAAAAGTTCTGCATTTCTTACGTAGAAAGATTTTTTTAAGTTTTACTTGTCATGTATCAAAGAAACCTTTATTAAGGATTTCTTTTATATCCACGATAGAGGGCGTTGTGGGTGAGTAAAAAGCACATGCTTAGTGGCGCCACCTATGTGCTCGAACTTTTGATATTGTTATTCTTTATTCCATAATCTGTTTCGAGAATATTATTAATCATGTTCAACAGAGCTGCACGTTTTATATTTACATAAAAAAAGCTTCTAGTGTCGTGATGGAAGTAGTAAAGTGTCGCATTCTGTATTTTGCATAATACTTCAAAATTATGCAGAGCTGTACAACTTCTTTATACTTAAATATTTTTATTCTAGAGTAGAATGGAGATGTTTTAAATTCATTCCTTCATCCTTGCTATACTGCCATCAATTTTAGATATTGTTTGCAATGGTGCGATGTATACACACTATCAAATATGTATGCAAGAAGAATTCTTGGAAATTTTACGGGAAATTTTTGTGTCGCCTGCGAAGCATAGCGACACTTAGGGATCACTTTGTCCGTTGTCCGTCTGTCTGTCACACTTTGGGTGTCACACCCCATAACTCTTTACTGGTAAGTAATATGGCTTTGATATTTCACATGTGTATTCCTTGTGAAAAGACCTTTCTACACAAACCATAATTTTGATCTCATGGCCTTGACCTAGATATTTGACCTTTCTAAGATTGGCTATATCTTTTGATTATGACAATACCTTTCTTCACAAATAATAGTTTTTGACCTCGTGACCTTGACCTAGATAATTGACCTACTTTAACAAAAAATAAGATTGGCTATATCTTTTGATTGGTCTTTTATATTTGATATGTGCATTCCTTGTGACAAGACCTTTCTACACATACCATAATTTTTGACCTCGTGACCTTGACCTAGATATTGACCTACTTGTCCCAAAAATTATTGGCTATATCTTTTGATTGGTAAGTGATATGGCTTCGATATTTCACATGTGTATTCCTTGTGACAAGACCTTTCTACACATACCATAACTTTTGACCTCGTGACCTTGACCTAGGTATTTGACCTATTTTTCATAAAAAAACTAAGATTGCCTATACATTTTGATTGGTAAGTGATAGGGCTTTGATATTTCACAGGTGTATTCCTGATGAAAATAGGTTTCGAAACATTCAATAATTTATGACATTACCATAGATATTTGACCTACTTTAAAAATAATAATAAGCCGCTTCGCAGACGACACAAGCATTCCTTGGATTGATATTTTTATAAGCAAGGTTCTTTAGTTACGGTATCTCCTATTCAGATTTCTGCTGAAAAAAAGAAAAAGCCTTACACATTTTATTCCATTTCAGTTTGGATCATAAAAGCGATATAAAAGTCAATCATGATTAGTAACTCGATCTTGCTGGTGTCACAATCATAAGGTTTCTTTGTGTAAATAAGGCTTTCCTTAATAAAACAGACATGTATCCAAATTAGATGTATTAGAGGGTAGTAAAATAACCAAAGGAAACAGAAATTACTGATATTGGTACCGAATATCGTTTACAAGGGAAGAAACTCCATGAGCGGATCTAGAGGGTGTCGGAAGGGTCAATCCCCCCCTTTGTCAAAAATACCATCCTTTCCTTCTTCCTCAAAATCGTAGTTTTTTCCCCTTTCCAGACTGGACCTCCTCCTAGAAATCCTTTCTAGATCCGCGCATGCTCTCGCAACTGTGGCGTCCAGGAAACCATACTTCTACTGAAAATATTGCTATCAGTTTGATTTCGTTTGTGCTTTAATGGTCTAACTTCTTTTAAGTGTCGTGCAATTTTTATTGCATCCGGAATGTTGTATTGCATCCTCGTTTTATATGGATTTATTGAGTAATAACTGCATTCATTATTAAGATTCATTGCATCTGAGCATGTCTCCTTTTAATTGTCCCATTGCATTGCAGACTTTCGTATTCATAACAAGCCATTGAAAGAATTTTTTTCATTATCTGAATTTAAATAATGGAATTTAAGAATTTTTTTTCCTTTGTTGACACTCAGATATCCAGAGTTCAGAGATAAAAAACAAAAAGCTGTCAGGATATTTTCCAAAAAGAAATAAGGAAAGGAAAAACCAAAACATGAAACAAAACCCGCATACTGAAAACATAAGTTAAGATGAAAAAGGGATAAGGACTAACGAAAAATGTACGGCTTTTGTCGGAAATAGGCTTCTAAATTTTTAGCTTTTACTTTTTCAGCTCCGGGCAAACCTCGCATAATTCCAGAGGACTGCAGTGCAGAAAACAACAGTGTCACGATTGCTTGGCAACCTCACCTTGGTAACGTGGCTGAGAGCTACAGTCTAGAACTTGACGACGGATGTGGGGGAGACTTCCGGGTATGAAACCTACAAATATCAGCCAATCAGATATCATTAGACAAATTGGTATGGAAAGTGTCAGAACTATACACATCATGATATCTTATTGGCTAGTATTAGTATTTTCAAAATTTTGTAGATTTCTTAATTATATGGAGTGTCGATTGACAAGACAAGGGCTTGGACTCATGGACTGTAAAGTTTATAGTTATACAATATCTCGTTTTTGTAAAGTACTGTCCCCTATGTAAATCAAAAATGTAATAATGATATACAGACTATTCTAAGTTGTAAAAATGGATGTAGTCATTATTAATATCGGTTCTCATAGGGTTTCAACCAGTTTTAGATGACAATCTATTGTACTGCGGGAGTCCTGCTTGAAAAATAACCCCCTGCTCACTTAAAAAAAATTGTTAGTAACTGCAGTCAGACAAGAGACAATGAACAAGGTCAACTAGTTTCTTGAACATGACATGGCTTGTAAAATACTTTCCCCCTCCCTACAAAAATGAAAAAAAGAATGCTAGAACTAACAATGACAAAAGACATGAATTATTTTGTTAGTATTACAAGGTCTAGTAGTTTCTGAAACAGGATATATGCTCATAGAATTAAACAATAAATCAAATCTGTCGCCATCCATATCAGGCGGAAACCCTTCCTGTTTCAAAGACAGCTAAATCGGCCACCATGCTTCTTTCATTACCTAGGAAACATGGAATACACAATTTATGATGGTATTAGTTTCAAGGAACAAGGCTGACTCTCTGAACTACCATACCAGACATGTTACATAATATAAGTTTCATGGATTCCCTAGGCAGTACTCAATTAGACGCGCTCTCAGAGAAGACGGTAAATTTGATATTCAAGAGCAATCATTAGAATGGGGGAATGGAAAAGATTGTTTCTTGGAGCTTTTATTTCATCACCATCGTCTCTTTAGTAAGGATAATCAAATTATCATCAAGCATTTCTAAGAGTTTTCTAAGAAACCGTGCGTCGCAAATTCAGAATCCCTCCAAAATTGCCTTTGCAAAACCGATAGACCAGATTGAAGTTGATTTCATTAGGTCAATTTTCGTTTTTCCTCGTTGCGCTCCTTCGTGCGGCGCTTTCTATCTGAATGGAGCGCATACAAATCCTTTGGCCAAATATTAGACAAATATTTCAGCTTTCTGTTATAGTCTATATTGATCTTGTGTAACCCATTGATAACTGGATGTCTCCGTTGTTTGGTGTGACATTTTCCTAGGGTCCCGTTGATAAATTGACCCGTTGTAATCGGATTGAGTTTGAGTTATTACTCTACTCAAATAAGATGATTTTTCTCAGTTTTTTGCTGTATCGACAGTCTAATCTCTCAAAGCCCGATAAGGTCTGAATGAGGGACCTCGAAGAAACCTTTTCTGTTATGATTCGAATCTTTCTAGATTAGGCATCTAAAAGTTGTAAATTTATAGTAAAATCAGCACTTTTTTGTTAAAGATTTTAGATTTATTATAACAAATCCATACTAGTACATGGTGACAAGCATCATATATATATTATGCAAATTGTTTAAAAATTACATAACAAATAGTTACAAGCATACAAATGGCAGAAAAAACGGGTAAAAAATTATACATGCAATAGGTGATAATGCATGGTGACATGAAATGATATTTAGTATTACATGTATTTTATCGAGCATGGCATATTAACTTGAGAAAAGTACAGATTTTACTACTTTTAGAGACGTTCTGGCGTCGCCTTCGAAAAAAAAAGACTGATAGAGAGGGAGGGAAAGGCAAAATATGAAAGAAAAAATACCAGAATGCTAATATTCTGCTGAAACTCTTAAGAGCATGTCAGAAAAGCACGTTCAGAGAATTGGTTTATGAGTAGAGCCAGGTCTAATTAAGATCAGCCCCTTTTTACACATAATACCATTAACTCAACTGGTGAATGTGACAGTATAATTGAGTCATGATGGATGTGGGGACACTGCTAAATATTATTGGATTTAATTGGGATTTTTTTTGTTTCAATCAATGACCAGCAGCGCAGAGAATCTCTTAACCCTCAAACTCCCCATCAGAGTGATCCCCTTCTAATGAAAAAGACCATACCCAGCTTAGTCACAACTGGGCTCCCCAGTGGGAAATGGATTTGTCTCCCCCAAATTTGAAAATTGACGTCGTAATTAGTTTTCCTCCATCACCGCGGTGATGTCATCCCGCGGAATGACAATTGTTGCAGTGCACTATGACCATAATGGGATTTGGACAGTTTTCTTTGAGAAAGCTTTTATGTTTTCTGTCATTTTATTTTCCTTATGCCTCGCTCGATTTATATCCTTGTTAGGGAATCAAGAACAGACCCGTCTGTTTCTCCCCAGAGAGAGAGAGAGAGAGAGAGAGAGAGAGAGAGAGAGAGAGAGGTTGCTTCAGTTCTTTAGTTTATTAAAGTCTCGTCTCTCGACTATATAGTTGTGCTTACTCCTCTCGGGTAATTTATTTCGTTAAGTTTTGGTATTAATTATGGAAAATTACAATGATGCAATAAAGAACAGAAAAAGAACACATCGTACTGAAGTGCAGAATACAATATAATTCTTCAAAGGGTCTCATTAATAATAATATATTTCCAAAAAGACTGAAAAAGTAAAAAGAGAGTGGAAAATCCGCAAGATTGTTTGTAGAATACCATTAATGATGTCGTGTTTGGAAAAATCAAAGAATGCTCATTAAAAGAGAGAATGCGCATCATCCATCCTTTATACAGAATTGATAGAGATAAGTATATAAATCTAGTGATCAGAGTGATTATTCCCCGTGGATAGGGGCCATTAGCCCGTGATTAATGGGAGACCTGCGTGGTTTTTCCTACTTTAGACCGGAGTACCTCCCTCTGACGTGCATTAGGAACCCTGATACTGTTCTCCAGGAAGAATGCACGCTCATATACATGTCACTCCGGATAAAAACTATTTATATGTGGTGCGCCATCCGCTGATTACATTAGTCTGTGATTCCTAATCAAATCTTAAGGCCATATGAAGACAGCCTCCCGCAATGACCATAGATTTCCATGGTAAGTAAAGAATGGCGGCAGACGACATTTGTCGCAGATTTTCGTGAGAAAAGCACAGATCTGTTAGCCCCTTAGTGGGATTCCGAAAGAGAACAAGTCGCAGAGAGGTTATATATTACAGAAGAGATCTGTTGACTAATGGACCAAAAATCTATATCCCCGGTTGGGCTAATACGATCGGTCCTAATGTCTACAGGAAATTAAGGCATTGTAAGCTTGTGTGCGATTTACCATTTGGAATCAGTAAATCCGAGATCGCGTACTACAAGCATGTCTTTACGGAGGGAAATGCTTCATGTAGACTCCAATGTTTATTTTCTAGCCAATTTTGTCCGTTACTAGTATAAGGACCCATTCACAACGTAAAAATGTATGATTTTTTTCCCAGTTTGGAACAGAAAATTCCAATTTATAGTTATCACATTTTCCTGAATAACCTTGTAATTATTTTAGTAAGAGTCATTTATTGAGACTTTGACGCTTTTTAATACAAAAAAGTATGCACATATTTATCAATTTGATACTTACAGGTCCTATGACATATATGCATTTGAAACATTGAAATATTTACATCTGTATTATGACTACATGTATACGATGTATACATGTATGTAGTTAAAACCACTGTAGGAACAATCGTAATTAGGAACTGAACAAATCGTCCGGACATACTTATTCCTTGAACTCTTGCATTTCAAAACCATAATTTGCAGGCTCGAGGGTGCCTCATCAGAGAAAGAAGTGCTATAGAGTAAGAAGCAGACATTTATTAGTGGAGTTTGACGCCTCAATCTAAAGTCAATTACACGACTTATTTGTCGGAAGATAGTTTAATAGGTCTGTCCTTTCCCAGAAGAAGATGAAAAAGAAGAGACGTTCAGTTCAATATCCCCAATCAATCAAGGACAGTGAAATGCACTTACTTTGTCAATACTTAATATGATGGAGATAGAATGAACGGGATGAAGCGCTCTTATTCCGAAAGCGCATTAAGAATTCGGCGAAATGTCTATTAAATATCTTGGATATGTAGCGATTGTTGACCGATCAGTATTAAAGAAGATTTTAGAGTTTTTAGAGTTTAATATAGTTGTCATGTAAGAATCTTGAGTGCCCACAGTAAAGCAGTCTACCACTGGAGCTGCAGTTGTGATGATTTACGTGTGGTGTAGTTAACCGGAGCGCAGGAGTTTAACTTGCGTATCATAGCAAACACAGCAGAAAAAAAGGCGAAGAGGGCATGAGTTAATTGTGCCACCATGCATAATTCCCCTCCAAACTTAACTTACTTCATTATCTGCATGTTCAGCATAAGAATATTTCTCCCTTGTATTTTCTTTAAGTGGACGTGTTTTGACCGTGCGAGTCAAACTTCAAGAGACAGCTTTTATTCTCTTTTGATGCATGAAGGGATTCAGATTAGGGGTTGGCTGGTCATGAACTCAATCCCTCTTGTATTTTACCACAAAATAGATGCTTTCATTTTCAGAATTATGCATATACGTAATTCATAATCGATATATACTCACCCCCCCCCCCCCCCTCCCCCTCAATGAGACGGGGTCCTCTTTTAATTTGGTTCCCAATCAAGGTCAAGTACTTCGTAACATTATTATTGGTCCGTGCACTGCAATGATGAATTCAACATAACAGAGTTTTAATAATTTTACGTAATTTTATTTGAAGGTGGTATACGTTGGTAGGGAGACGGTTTGTACTGTGGACGGACTGCATTTCAACAGTCTATACTACGCCCGTGTCAAGGCCAGTAACCATGCCGGGGACAGCGAGTACAGCGACCCTATCAGTCTCCAGACCGCTGAAGGTAAGAGACGTCATTTTGACATGTCTACTTTTACTTTTGAAAATTTCAAGGACTCGTATCCTCCTACATTCAACTGAACAATTGATTGACCGAATGGATTAAAGTCTTTCAAATTGAAAAATAGCACAATCCGTTTTGAAAAAGTCCCTTAGGGTTCTTGTTAGGAGGGGCCATATTCCCATTTCCCGATCACCGCGGCTTTACCATTTTGTTTTAGGGATGGCGAGTCTTACTGTAGACATTGTAGAATGTCATGAATCCCGAAAAGGGGAGATTGCATTTCTTTGTGTTTTTGGCAGGATTGCAAAACTCTGCAGAGTGGGGATGCCTGTCTGTCTTTCTGTCTGCCTGTCTGACAACAGTTTGGTGAAAGGGCCAAACTAACGACCTTAGTCTGAATGTAGAAAATCGTATGGGCGGATTAAAGTGTGGAGTTCCAGTGCTACTTTGTTTCAAAAGCAACCGAGAATTAGCAAAGGTTTAGGTGACCCAATAATGAACATTACCTTTCAGCAAAATTTGAAACATGAAATGTCGACACAAACCGTTGATGAGATATGAAATATATAACTTGTATTGGCAAACAATTTTACTGTTAACATTATGATTGGTATATATATTGCATCAAAGACGTCATTTGATCTATTATGGTAGATTTCCGTTTAGATTGCTGATTTCGACGGGAAATTTACACGCAATCAAAAGAATCCCCGATCGACAAAACGTTATACATACATCTACCGCCTTTCTCCATCAATTACCAATTTCTCTATTCTCAGATCCTAATTTCTCTTTGTTCTTTGTGGTTGCAATATTCTGGTCAAAAGTTCATTACCGATTGTAGCGCAAATATGAATGAATCATTATCGGAAAAATGTACAAAAATATCATTGAATCAATGAAATGGAATAACTGCTGTTAACTAAAGACTCCAACACTCGAAGCTTTTCCTTGATCAGATTTAATGAACACTAGGCACTATTAAATTTGATCATACAACTGAAACTAATTGTTGAATTTGCATCATATTTCACGATATTTCATGCACGTTCCTCTGGGGTATCAATTATGTAAATATCTCGAAAAAATAGATTTGAGATATCGAGGAATTTGAAGGAGTTGGGTTGCTGAGGATGTTAATCCAATTAGATGATAAAGAAAGGCCCGTCCCTGCCAATCTATCTCTCTGAAACAACGAGGATTCTCTGTAAATGATGAGACTTTTGGTTAGGTTATGGGGAACATAGTTACCATCCTCCAAGACTGGGATGCGCATTTAGATTAGATTATAGTACTAGCGTTATTGCAGTCTGTAGTCTTGCAGAAATGCTTCTTTATATATTCATGCCACTATTTTTAAATAAAAAAAGCCGTCAAGAGAAAAAATGATAAAAAAAGTACTAGAAAGTCGCTAGCACCAAATGCACTTAATTGGTTTATTGTTTTCATATGCATACAAAAATAATTTTCACTTCAAGAAAAAAGTAGGCAGAGCTATGCAGTTGTAATGATTTCCTTTCGTTTTTGATACACTATCTTTAAAGGAGAAAGCCAAGTTTTTGTTCTTGTTTCACCATGTTCTTGCTTTTTACAGTGGCCTGGTTCAACTTTGATATCCTCTCAGCTCATCCAGATCTCGTGTTCTCCAACGACAATCAGACGGTAACGTGCAATAGTTACGACCACAGAGTGGCAATGGGTGGGGTCGGTTTCTCCAAGGGCGTTCACTACTGGGAGATAGCCATTGACCGCTACGAGAACCACTCCGACCCTGCCATCGGAATAGCCAGGTTCGACGTGGAGAAATGTGCAATGCTCGGTAAGCAACATAGCTGTCAGCATTTTTAGCTATTTCCGGTGAGGGGGGGGGGGCATCCCCCTTCCTCTGGAAATTGCCAAAAATACTAATTCTCACCGGCTTACGTTTAGATGTATATTTCGGTCCGAACCATAGACTTGACAACCCCCTATGACTGGGAATTGTAGATTCTCCCATGTAGCTCTCTGTAATAGCGTACCGTTATTCGCCCTTGGCTTGGTGTAGCTTTTTCTGCTGCCATTGATTTCCATGTCTTTAAAGATATAATTATTTGATAAGTATGCAATATTCATGCGTTCTTGATCACACAAGATCAATTTGCACCGACCTGGAGTGTTTGTCGACTTCTCAGCGTTATATAACATTGTATGACCCGGCTTTTGAAGCTTAGTCCCTCCAGACTAGATTTGCAGACCGTGTTGACAATGTGAAACAATTTCAGCCTCCAGTATTTGTTCTGCTCTGCTCATCAAAGGATTTTGGCGGGAAACGTGGCGTGCATGTCTGATGAGGATTGTTTATAGAGTATATATAGAGGGTCATTTGACATTGTTTCAATCCCCTCGGGAAAGTGGGTGTTTACTGTTTGTAGAACTTTTTTGTGTCATTTTGCACTGAAATTGAATTTGCGTTTTATATTCATTGCTAGTCATAATGTCTTTTGGTTACTCGTAAGTAATGCTATTAAAAGCGTTAGGAAAATCTGTTTCATTGAACGTGTCATCTGTTTCATTTGCTTTGATCACAGGTAATGGTGCTATCCGGATCACCTTCATACTACCCTTCTGTACACCCAAGCTCTCAGACTTTTGAAATGACACATCAATAATTTGTTGATGTAGGACCCTAGAGTAAGAAAATTGTGCAAATGGCCATCAAACGGTATGAAGAAAATTCATTACATCGCAAATGCTCTACTGGCTGAAGCGAGCCAATGTCTCTTTATCCGAGGGGGTAGGACAAACACCCAAATTTCGTTCTCATTCAAGCGTAGTGAATGGACACCATCAACGAGTTGATTATTCTGTCATTGAGAGCGCATGTAAAATTTTAAAAAGTTCAAACGAAAATTTTCGTCCTTAACACTTTCGCGCATGCGCTCTTTTTTCTCAGCGGGACTTTACAAATTGTATTGTTTTTGCACTTTAACACAGTAGAACTGATTTGAGAAAGAACAGTGAAGAACAAAATCAAGTACAAGTGATGAGAGTGTTAGTTATTATTTATATCCCACTCTCAAGCCAGTTCTTGATTTTCGATCATCGCCCCGGGATCTTGTCAAATAGTATGAATCAAACTCTGGTTCAAATCCCTACAGTGTCAAAGCGATCTTTATTGTTATACATGGGGGCATGGATAGATTTTTTTCTATAGGTAGCATGTACTATCTATATAAAAATATGTGAAATCTGACATACAACATTGATAGATTAACTAAGGTCGTATACAGCTCACTAGAACCCTTAAGCTATTAAAAAGCTAACGTTATCGCAATCTCAACATAAAAAACCTTCCTAGCATCTGTTCGAACAATCCTTGTTCAACAAAAAACTGATGCTTATCAATGAGAATTAAATTCATACGATGATACAATTGTAAAAATATACTTTCACGCTGGTAATAGGAAACTATAGAATCAGTGGTAAAGTATAACTGATTGATAGAGGTGCATTTCCTGTCAGATCATGTACTGTTGATAGATGCGAACACTCTAGATGGGCACGTGACACTGACGTTTCGTGAAGAAGAATCAGATATTCCTCCGCGGTATCTCTTGGTGCCTGCACAATGCAGAAATTTATTAGAATATCGAATTGATGTTGATGGAATACACGCATGTCCAGCATACCAATATGGAGTACATCATACATGTATACGCAGTACTTGTCAGTCAGAGCACATACATGTTACAGAAAATGAACTGTTTCTCAATATAGAAATCAAGACTTCTTGAAACTCAATATAGAAATCAAGACTTCTTGAAACTCAATGAAAAAAAAATCGAAAACTCATCGACTTTTAGTCCTAGATTCTAAATATCTTGCATCAGGGGTATTTTAAGCCGAAGTACATTGTCAAGTGGCGACATAATGCACCCTGTATCGTAAAATCGGCGGGAAATTCAATGTTAACGTTGTTTTGACTTGTTTGTTTGTTTGTCCGATGCTGAACTTTAAAACGTTCTTATATCCACATACCCATTCCTTCTGATAGAGCTTCCTCTTGGTACTCGACGTCTTGACCTTGCCGGAAGGTTGACTTCGGCCTTAATCCAAAAAGTAGCTGCTATCTTGGGGTACTTTATAATGCGTTACAGATACATCTCGTGACAATAAGTAGTAGTCGTTCTTCAAGATTATATGTTGTTCTAAATAGAAGCTTAACGATTCTAAAACAGTAGCGAAAACTAATAAGGAAGGATGTTGCAAAGATGCATAGATACTTGCCAGTATGGTCTTAGATTTACAAAATATCTGTCTACCCTTTACAAATTACATCAGAAAGAAAATTCAAACCTGCGAAAGGAGACCTTGCATAGCAAAAAGGCAAAAAAAAATGGAGAGAAAAAAAGCAACGTACTATAACTTTTCGTCATTTCTTGGCTAGATTCTTGTCAATCACTTGAGCACGGGGGCGCTAGCATATTCTTGTCTTGTTAACGTCGAATGTGAAGCAACCTTATGATTAATGTTCAATTTGTACCTAATCACGTGCCATCTGCTCCTAGTTGAGTGAAAATTAGTTTCAAACCAGGCAAGTGCCAAAGTTATTCAGTAAGTTGTGAAATATACCGTAAACACCATTAGCTGTTTTACAGGAAATTGCTACTACATGTACACGCTTTCTTTCATACTTCATCTTCTAATTTTTGTTACTTCTGTGCTCCCAGCATTATGAAGTGTTTTCTGACTTGAGATGAAAATTTTTATTCAGCCCGATATTTATTTCGTTTTGTTAATTTATTCATGATTTCTTTTCACACAAAACGATTTTTCTCTCACATTTTGGGGAGATGACATCATAAGATTATTGAGGAATGCCTGATTTCTTTTGTTATTCCTCCGGCTCCAGCATCTTTCATTCGGAGCCTCCGGCCGAGAAATCAGGATAAATCAACTTGGCATTTGTTTTATTCATTTGTAATTAATTGTACGGAGATTGATATGTTATGTCGGGGGAATGATACATAACATTTTCTATAATTCATCGTCTCCCTCCACGTTTTCGCGGTTTGACAGAATTAGCTTATATATTCGAACACTCTCTATCTGATGACAAATGTCATCCCGGGATTACACAGTTCTACAATATATTACATTTATGTAAAAGCTCCGAGGAGATCTTGCTGTGAAAATTAGCCAGACCATTAAGGTTTGCATTCGACTGTGCTTTTATGAAGATTTAGATTTTGCCGACCTCGCTTCAGTACAATCTCATTTGCGAGTCCGAAGTTTCTCTGACATATGTAATTCGTGTGAAGTAATTACCCTCCCCCTTCTTTTCCTTAAAATGTCAATAACTGCCATATGTTTCAAGAAGATCAAATAAAATTCTTGTAGTTCAACTTTGTCGTTTTTAGCTAGGTAAGCAACATTCTTAACCCATCTCCGGGACTCTTGGTAGGCACCAGTTAAAATAACATCGTCTTTGAGGGCTGAAGAACTTTATTTAGGTTCAACAGCTGATCATTTGTTTTACTTAGTTTAATGAGTTCATTATGAAAATAAAAAGAACTGGGAAGTTCCGATACATTATAACGAACAAAACTTTTTTATAATGAGGGCGAAATTTATGGCTTTTTTTTTTTTTTTTGCTCACAGTTTGCACGAAAACCATGTCTAAATTCAAGAACCAAAGAATTAAAACCAGTACTGGCCGGGCACATATTATCGCCACTTTTTTCAATGTTTTAGACTATAAAATTGTTATTTCTCTATGCAATTTAATGAAACTTGCACAGAAGGAAGAAGAACCCTTGATACACATTTCTTCCAACTTTCATGAAAATTTGACGATTGGTTCTTGTATACCAGTGATTCTTGGATGTAAGGGTTGGGCTAAGTTTGAACGAAGGGAAGGTACATATTATCGCCACCTCCTCCGGTTCTCACTGAAAATCTTAGAGTTTTTGGACAGAATTTACATTACTTAAATCTTTGAACTTTCTTCTTTTTGTATGTGTAAAATTGATACATTTTATTTTTCAAAAACCAAAGATATAGGAGGACAAAGTGACCTTTCCCCGGAGAGGCGGGGGAAATACATTCAGATTTAACGACTTTCTATCATAAAATTCAGTGTTTGCATGGAATGGAATTATTTGAAATTTTGCATACCTTTTCATGTATCAAAGATGTAATTATGGTGAAAAAATGAAATTCCTACATCAACAATAAGCAGAGATATAAATGAAGTGGCGATAATATGTGCCAGGCGATAATATGTACCCGACCAGTAGAGGTAGAATAAAATGCAGAAGAGTACAATAATTTTTGTGACCCTGTATCGAAGATCGACGAACGAACGATCGCTTTTTTCCTGTCTGTCTGTTTGTCTGAAACTTTAACCTTTCGCATAACTTTTGAACGGTAAGCTATTCGAATTCCATATTTCATACACATTGAAATTTCCATATTTCACATATATATTCCAAGGCCTTTTCATTGGTATATTGAATTTGACCTTGAATTTGATTGGGCTTAAACTTAATCTATACCCAAAGGGATAGCTGTTAACTGGGGGCATAGTGTCTCACAAACACGATGGTCTTAACCGTCTTTGTCTTTTGTTAGGTAAAGACAACAAAGGATGGAGTATGTACATAGACGAGAGTCGGAGTTGGTTTATGTGTGACGACAGCCACCACAGCCGCACAGAGGGCGGTATAAGGAGGGGGAGTGTCATAGGGATATTACTGGATCTGGACAAACACACACTCAGCTACTTTGTCGACGAGGAACCTCACGGACCAATCGCATTCACGGATCTCCACGGCGTGTTTTTTCCCGCCATAAGTATAAATAGAAATGTACAAATCACGTTACGGACGGGACTTGAGCCTCCAACCGAGAGCGAGTCTGAGGAGGAGTGATTTTGAGAAGAGGAGGAGGAGGGACTTGATTTTTGGAGGAGTAGAGGAGAGATTTGATGGCTATAGAACAATTTTATGTTCTTAAAGAATATGATTCGTTAACGAATACAGAAGTAGAATGTTCCTACACAATGTGTTTTGCTAACGAACACAGAAGAGGTAGATTTAATGATAAGATTGTACAGGTTTCTGCACGCGTTTGCCTCTAGATGGACCAAGATTGTAATTGTACACAGAAGTGCTAGTAAATTACCGAGCTTATTTGATCTCTTTGAAGACACCGAGCTATTAAGTGTTTTGTTATGTACAAAATTGTTTGAGAATTGTTTGGAGATATTTACACTCTATTCAAGCGGTGTATTCTATTAACGCACTCCATAAAAGAATATACACTCAAATTGCCATAAGCTTTCGTAAGTACGCAATTTGCAGGGTTGCATTCTATGAAGAAATAAAATTAAACCAAAAATATCTTCATCGGCTGATTTGAGAGCTGTTTATTTTTTGTTTAGTTAGTTATCGGTCTAGTGGAGAGCAATCAGGGCATTATTAGCGATAGCTTTTTGATCTATCTTTCCTAGTAAATCTGCCATTGAAGAGGGTTTTGATTAAAGTGATGAAAAGATGTCTGATATACGGAATTCATCCCTTGAGAAGTGTCTTCCCATTAAGGTTGATGACATCGTCATTAGTGTTCCATACTTGTCTTTTTTTCATCTTCTTAAAACAGCAGTGACGGGTTTAGAAGTGCGGAGAGGTGCCCCCCCCCCTTCCCCGGCAGTAAAACACTTTTATTCTGAAACCTCATATTTATGACAATTTTCTTCCAAAATGGGCAAGTTGGCATCTTGATCCCCCGGAATAGAGGGTACTGGATCCGCCTCTGTAAAGTGTATGTAATATATCTTTACTTCAGAAAAAAATGTATATATGTATTGATCCTTCTTTTTATATAAAGTGTTCATACATCTTTCGTTAGAAAAAAAGGAGAAAATTAATGTTCGATATATATATAGAAATCTATCTTGCCTATGAGAAAATTTGTCTGGCCAATTATCGAAAAATCCCCAACCTTAATGGATCTTTGTGATTTTAGGACGTTACAATAAATCTTAATTTCATTCTTGAAGCTATGGGAATGACTTTTGGCGCCTCGGAAATATTACATCATTTACCTGAGATACTGTTCTGGCGAAGTTTGGTTTGGTTATCTACTCAAGGGTTCTTCCATGTAGATCTACTTGAGTTGAAGTAGGAACCCGGCAGTGTTTATTTGTGAAGGGGAGAAGAAGCGATACTCAGCATTTCTGTTTTGAAAATCGAGATGTACGTTTTGTATACCAGTCCACAGAATTTGTAGACTTTGTAATCGTTAAGAATTAGATCTTTGTGTCAGTTGCTTTTTATGGAAAAAAAGAGAAAATGGACATTGATAAGCTTGCTTTATTGAATCGTATGAAGAACGGCGTTTTTACGATTATCTTTATTATTTATTTATTATATTCAGGTTATTATTTTATTTGAATTCTCTGTTTTATAGCAGTATCTCATTGATTTTTGCTCTAGTCCCCATATTGACTTTGACACATGTGAGCAAAGTGACGTACATTACCTCAATTTTATGTCGATTGCGTAGCAAAAAGGGATGTATTACTTTGTCCGGCATCTGTCTGTCCGGCTGTCTAGTTGCCACATTGTTTAAAACATGAATGTTTAAAACATTTTTTTGTTTTAAGTCATAAATTGACTGAAGTTAATTTCCATTTGAATGGTGCTCAAAAACCTATAGGTCAAAATCGATGTTTAAGGTCACAGGTTATTTCAGTTTAAAAAAATACCATTGAGGTAAAGATCACAGATAATTTCTTTGACACTCTAATACCTAGAGGTAAAAATTATTATGGAGGTCAAGGTCACTAATTTCAATGACACTCAAAAATATTGAGGTCAAAATCTCAATTAATGAGATCACAGGCAATTTCAATGACACTCCAGGACCCAGATGTCAAATTCAAGTTTTAGGTCAAGGTCGCATGTACTTCAAATGTGGCAGGCAACATTTTTGTTCCTTGAATACTCCAGTTTTTTCAAATTTTGTCCCAGCTGATGTCAAAATCTGATGACCAAGAATCCATTTTATATTCTACACGGTTCATCAACATCCCATCCCATTGTCTATGATCTCACAATTAACGAAGCAATCAGAAGTTCTCACAATTTACATACATGTACATCATTGGTTTTATCTTGATTTAATTTTTTTTATAGGTTTATACACTAACCTTCAATCATATTTGTGTCATATTGCGAATTTTAGACATTTTTTATGAAATCTCTGAATATTGTACATATCTGATCCATTTTAACTTGACTAAGCATTCAGTAATTTTATTTTTAAGAAGTTAAAATTAATTGCAATACTTATGTCTTTTATCGACTATCTCATACTATATAATATCAAAGATTTACTAATCAATATTCTTTTTAAATGAGCATACAAATTTTGATTCTTTTTAAACTAAAAATCTTTTATTTGTACTCAATATTTCCCCCCCACACCGTCCATACGTTGCACAATTATGACAATGAAAGTTTTACCTTGTCTTCTATTCAGTACTCAAATTATCTCATTCATAGAGGTAGTGACAGAATATCCTTTCTATGTATTTTGTAATTGACAATTTTTTAAAAACATAAAATTCAAAACACAATGACAATGTAAAATCTTCAACTACATGGCTGTCTAATTATAATATTTGTTATTTCCTTAATATGGAAAGTCATCAATTATTTTAACACCCCCCCCCCCCCCCCCCCCCCCCCCCCCCCGCCCCCAACTAACAAGTAATCTGTATTACATAGAACCGGCAAAAAATATTGCATGTGTTTTGAATTTTTGATGACAAAGTAACCGTCCGTTTATTATCCGACACATGTGGAAATAATGATCTCCTATCTGTTAGCTACACATTCTATTATTTTTTTTTCAGAATTCAGTGCATATTGAATAATTATGTGAAGATGTTTGCATCTATCCACTGTACTAACAAAAATCTCTATCATTAGTTACATGCATTATGTATGATGAATGTTTTGCAAAATTATAATCGTAATCAAAGCATTTTTGTTTTGCCTCGTTTTCAAAAAATGAAAAATCAAGTTCTTGATCATATGTTTGTATGCAAGTCTTGCTTGAAGCAATTTACATCTGTGCCATTGATGTTATAGTGTGACATTCTGAATTTGAGTATGATTAATTGCTTTTGATTTTTAAAGTAGAATAACTTGTATAGTTTATGATAAGTTCAAAAATGTATCTCAATAGCTTAGAAAAAGTATAGTCTATAATGTTTAGCCAATTTAGCACTGATGTTTCCTACATTTTCTAGTGGAAATCAACTAGTGTAAGAATTTTTCTTAGTTAGATACTGTTTCAACAGATTTTGACCAATTACAAAGGTATGTACTGTAAAATGTGACCTAGACCTTGGAATTATTACCTTGACTCAAGTTCATGGTCAAATTATATGGACAGAAAGTATAGAAATAAAGATAGAGGTAATTTTTCAAACATTTTCAGAGGAACTTTTGTCAATGAATAAAAGAGTCATATGATACGAATGTATAGAGATAGGAGTCCATTAGTACACCTGTGCCATTCTTAATTTATGTATAGAAATGGCCAAGTTGTAGATCTAATGTACGGTAGAAACTTTAGGTGCATTATATTTGTAAATCTGTATGAATAGCTTAGGACTTGAAATAATTGAACATGTCATTGCAATTTTACCTTGCTTTTGTCAGCAAAATACTTTTTATTTTTGTATGTGAACTTGCCCATTGAATGTCACAAAACAGTATTGTTTTAATAATACTTGAAATACTTTATGTGTAGTAAAGATGCTTTTATTCTGTACAATTTATCGAAGTTAGTGAATTTCATTGTTAATTTCTGTGGAAGTTTTGCTTATACAATTTGTACATTTCTGAATTTGTATTTGCTTTTTTGTTTTGTTTATTTATTTTGAGATGAAAGTACAGCTGAATAATTTGAGTGTATATGAATTTTGTTCTTTACTTATACACAGTCAGTGTTTAAACTTTGATCATATTTCACTTTTATAGAATGAAAGGAATAAACTAGTAAAAACTTCTGGATTCTCATTCATATAAATACTAGTATACATATTAGAATATTGAATGAAACAGTTTTAAGTAGTATTATGTCACCTGCGACACAAGTGTGTGCGTCTGTCTGTCTGGTAGTCGCACTTTCACATCAATGGAAAAACCTTCCAATATTTATTTCTGTTTGTAATCCACTTCTATCTTTGAAAAATAACCTTCCAATTGGCCAAAACATTAAAAAAACAAAACATGTTTGTGAAATACGAATGCTCCAGTTGGCATCTTTTTTTCAGTAAAACAGCTAAAAAAGAAGTTCACATTTTGAGGTCAATGTCACATTTGGTATTCATGGAAAGGTCTAGTCACAAAGAATACACATGTAAAATATGAAAGCCCTATCACTCACCATTCAAAAGTTATAGCCAAGGTGAAAGTTTTTCAAAAGTAGGTCAAACGTCAAGGTCAAAAATTTTGGTATCCATGGAAAGGTCTTGTCACAAGGAATATACATGTAAAGTATGAAAGCCCTGTCACTTAACCATTCAAAAGTTACGGGCAAGGTTAAAGTTTTATGCGGACAAACCGACAGACAGACCAAAAACTACATGCCCTCGAATCTCCGATCACGGGGGTATAAAACAAAACAGGATGCTGTCGGCTGATATAATGATAAAAGGGCTCAAAGATGGAATGGTTGGATTCCAAAGCTAAATCTTTAGGTGAAGTATATGTATGTAGGTCATGTTGAAAAGTTCTGGTACCAAATGAAAGAGAAACGTGAAATTCGCATCTACTGTGGTTAAAAAAATCAAGATTAGTGATATCCGGTCAAAGGTCAAGTGCTGAAAGGCATAAGATGGCACAAAATAAAAGAAATTAACGAAAGAAAGAATTTGTTACAGGTCAAAGTTCAAAGTAAAGTTCACTAGGTAAAAAGATAAGGGCACATGAACGTCCTTGTCACTGGCAACTCACAGGTGAAAAAATATGTCTCGTATATATATATCTTTCAGCTGCTGAGATTTTGCTTCAACACAAACTTTAACCGAAGCGTTCATTTAGAGACAGACATTGTCAATCTTTAAACCTTGAAATAGACCAGGAAATGATGTCCAGAAGCCTTTATTTTTTATGCACAATATGGTAATGCAACCATAATATTATGTGAACTAAAGTACAAATTCTGCAGACAAAGAGGGATAACTCTGATTTTAAAGCGTCTGGAGACAAAGAGGGAAAACTCTTAGCTTGGAGTAGTCTGGAGACAAAGAAAGGTAACTCTGATAATTTCCTGAACCAGTCTTGCCTCGGATGATATACATGTAACAAACAACTGTTGTTGTCTGCAATCTAGCCAGGATGTTTGAAACATATACTTAGAAGTTAAAATTGCTGACACGAAGAAGATTCTTATGAACAGATGGAATATTATCTATAGACACTTGACTCAGAGGAGATTCCAGTTAAAATACCAAAGTCTTGAAAATCTAATCAGCTGGCTTGTTGGGTACAAATAAATTTCACAAAACATGAAAAAACAAGCAATACACAAAGAATTCAATGAAAGTTTATTTATACAAAAACTGTACATATGACTTCATATATAACCATAAATAAAACATTGGAATGTATAAAGCCATCCAGACAAATGGGAAATGAAAAGAATGTTTATAAATATAATTTGTTCAACTGTTGTGCAACTTCATGAGTTAATTGAAATAGCACTGAAGAGCACAGATATAAATATGAAAATGTTTGACATTCTTATTATTATACTTATTTCGGATGTTAATTGAAAATCTTCCTGTATAATACTTCTTTTGCTTGTGCACTGATATTTCCAATATGTATCCGTATTGTTTCATAAACATATATCTATTTCAATGTTCTTCCTCTGTGAATTTTCTAACTTTTATAATCATGCCTCCCCCCCTCCCCTTTTTTTTAACAAATTCTTCTAATGATAGTCATCTTTCTCTAATCATCTTCATCTTCCTCCTCTTCTGCTTCCTCCATTTCTTCTGCTGCTTCTGCGGCCTCTTGCTGGGCGTTCTTCAGGGCGTTTTCTTCGTCCACTGTTGGATCCTCTGCCTCGGTGATCTCGGGTCCACTCGGGAATTCTTCCTGGATTGGTGCCGTCTGTGGTGGGTTGTAATTGTCTACACTGTACTTGTGACCGTATCCAATGTAAACATTCTCAAATTTCCTGAAAATTACAACAACAAAAATGAAGTTCATATTATATCATACCAAATATTTGTTCAATTATGGAAAAAATGAAATTCATACATTACATAAAATATTTGCACAATTTTCATATCTGTTATTAAAAAAACAATTTTCCTTACCCTTTAAAATTTTCGCACTTAAATTCAAACTGAAATATTTGTTTTTAAGGTTGAATGGGATATTATTTGAATAAAAACCATCCAATGAAATTAAAGCACTTACTTTTGGTATGAGAAAGCATGAGCACCAGGCCAGAGGTTAGAGCTGAGGACAGCAATGGCATACTGTGGGATGAGCTTAGACGAGACCTTGGGTGTCCATGGAGGCAGATTGCCGATCTCTGCATCGTCGGAGAGAGGTGAGAGGAGGGGAGGTCCTACCTCAGGCTCGGGCTCATCAGGCTCCTCCCTTTCTTCTTCCTCCTCCTCATCTTCCATCTCCTCTGGAACTTCTTGTCCTACCTGTGTAGAAAGATATTGATTTTAATTTAATATTAAATTTGAAATTTGAAAAATTTGATTTCTTTGTTTATTTAAAAAATGCTTGTTTCTTTGTTTAGAATTAAATCTGAAGCCTATATAAAGCTCTGAAATTATTTCAAAATGATTTCGAATTCCAGTACATGTGCTCAATTTTGATGGGATTCATATTTCAGCTGAGTTAGTGCTGTTAAGACTACACTAATTCAAAACTACACTAATTCATTTAACTCTAAGTGATTATAATTGAAAATTGAGATTGCCAATTCATGATTACCCTTTTCTGTCAAATTGCAGGGTTTTTTTGTCTAAAATGTGATTGTGCTGAACAAAATGTACATAACATGGATTTTGAATCTTGATTTGTGGTTGATGAATTTAAAAAAAAAAAAAAAGTTTATACTGACCTTGATCCAGACACATCGTCCCTGGGGTAGGATGTGAGAAACATGATGTACCCAGTGTTGGAGTGATGGATCACACAGCTCACGGATTGGTGGTGACTCATAGTCAACATTGATGACACAGTCCATACGACCTACAATGTCAAAGGTCAAAAGTCAAGGACATATACAAAAAGATCATTTGAATGCAATCATACTTTGAATGCTAAATTTGTCTTACATATAGTAACTGTCATTCACTTTTTTTTCCTTAAAGTTTCGTTCAATTATAGAGGTGTTCTTTTCTATTCAAAACCTGAATATGAAAATTACCATATCCATAACAATAAAGACAAATATTTTTATAAAAAATTAATTACATGTAAATGGTTGCAAGTCTGCTTAGGTTATATTTTGTACTGTTTTTGAATCTATGAACTATCATGCACCATAAAATGATTACGCACTCTTCACACTTTGATGTGATATTTAGCTTTAACATTCCAGAATGATAAATCAAGCATGCAAATCACCAACTATGTCACAATTACAGCTCTAATCACAATAGAACAATCACTTGTACAATGAATTATGTATCCCATTTGAGAAAATTCATTAGTTATTATACAATACCAGATTTGTTAAATTCCCTTGAAATTCCAATTTTACATAAAATTTATTACATGTACCAACTAATTGAAGGTTATAAAAATTCTTCACCTCATGATTTCGCACATATTTTATGACTATGATTGACATGCAAAGCTGATTTGATTTTTCTAACTGCATTTCCATGCATGTATTATGACAAAAACCCACACAATGTCGTCATATGACAGCTATAGTAATAAGTGTTAACATTGACTTTTGGATTTACTTACCACCTGCTTTATATGTTTGCAGAATTAAAGGGTACATTTATGCAAATTTCGCACAAAATTATTCAAAATTATTCAAATAGTTTCAAAATTTTTCAAAGGAACTGGAAAACTTCATTACAATTTATTTAAATATATTGATATTATATTTCATTGAAACTATAGCTTTCACATTAAGTGACACTTACCGCCTGTTGGGCATTTTGGAGAGAAAAAGGAAGAAAATTATAAAGTTAGAGAAGTGATGAAATGTGGAAAAAACATACTTAGAAAAAAGTCAGCTAATCATAGGAAGGAAATATTTACATACACAAACCACAGAGGAAGTCAAATTTTCTTAGGGAGAAATATTGGAAAGAGAAAACTTTTAAGGACATTAGAGTGATACTCGTCAAATTGTGGTAAGATTTCGTCAAATATTGGTAAGAATTATAGAGAAAAGAGTACTAATAAGAAAGAAAAGATAGGATTTATAACAGTACTGTACATGGGAACATGAATATCAGGAAAAAAGGGAAAAAAACGGCAATATTATAAACAAAGTAATTACCTTCAGCTTCTTCTTCTTCCTCCTCATCTTCCTCAAACATGTAATATCCTACTGGGGAAACATGAGTGCCAGCACTGATACGTGCAACCTGTACGCGCAGGTAGTTGATCTCATTTCCTGGGAAAGGGGGATAGCTGACAACCTATATGAAAAGATGAATTTATGAAACATAGCGGTAGAACTATTTTCTTGACATGAAAATTGAATAATATCCTTTCAGAAATTTATTGAAACTTGTAAAATTTGATGAAAAAAAAACAAAATTTTGATTTTATGAACTTACTGGGGCATCTAGCCTGCCAGTGAAGAATTTCTTGATTTGCCTGCCAGCCTGTATCTGAGCAGGTGTCACTGGTGGCAGTTTGGTCCAGGGCTTGCCAGCTGTTGAGAAAAAAATAATATGAATATTTACTACTTGCAAATTAGGATATTTTTGTCCTTTTTCAGAAATATCATATCTATGGTGTTTGATAAATGATTCCATAAACATTTTACCAGATTTATGAAGTGGTACACTTACGATCATTGCATACAAAGTATGTCTTCTTGTTTGTTCCAGACCTATTATCCTCCTTTGGAATCTCTGGTGGGGCTTTGTAATCTGGTTTGGGTGTGTCATCTTCCTCTTGTTCTACAGACAAAAAAAAAATTCACATTTTGTATACACTATACCTCCCAGTGGCTCTTACATACTTCATTTGAAAATTGTATTTCTTTCTCTTAATGTACAAAAATGTAAATCACTTTTTGTATGAATGCTTTAATGCTTATGAAACTATTAACACAAGAAAAATCAAATTGATATACATTAGTGTATCACTTTTTATCAAAATCAAGTGGTAGATTTGAAGAATAATATTAAAGTAAAAGTATGCAAGAATTTATGAGTGTTTATATGAAATGTAAAATATGTTACCTTCCTCTCCTTCTTCATCACCCTCTTTTTCTGTGGTATCTTCATCTTGATGCTCTTCAGGCTGAGATAGATAAAACAGTTTATCAAATTTTAAGATTTTTATTTTAGTTAATAATAAGTTAATTAAAGTCATGATCTGAACAAAAATTTATTCAAAAACTGAATTAAAATTCAAATCATCAATTCTTACTGTACATTTCTGAACAATAAGTGACAAAATTTGTACCTCCTCTTCCTCTTCTTCTTCTTCTCCATCACCATCCCTGTATTCTACTTCAGCGATGTAATAATTCTGTTCTGTACCAAATATTTTACCCCAGAATCTCACATGTGATAATGGATGATTGTCTACTAAATTTTTCAACGCTAACCACACACGAATCATCTCTTCTCTGTTTAAACCAACTGAAGCTTGTTCAAAGAAAAAACATAGCTCCATAATATTTGGCAATGGAGTTTCAAGTTCATCACTTTCTTCTGGCTCATTTTCGTCACCACCTTCCCTCTGGAAAAAAAAGTTTTAACTTAAAATATTTTGTGATTTGATATAGAACTTAAAATCAGAGAAAAATAGATTAAAACTGAAATCTTAGATTATCATTAATCTAAAAGAATATTTATTTAAACAAAAGTTCAGGGATATGCAAGATCATGGATTTGAAAGATCATACATTTTGTAGATTATTCTGATAAAAAGACTGGAAGAAATATAAATGAATGAATTGTATCTTATTTGATATGTACCTCAAATAGTTTTTCTTGTACATGGGCTAATGCTACTTCTGTGGACTGATCTAATTTGTCAAGTACTGTGTCTACTTTTGATGTGAACTTTGATCGCTTTGTGTCTTTACTGACATCTTCAAATACATCAACTACATTATCAGGTCTTTCATCAAGAACTTTTGTGAGAACACGGCTTAGATGGTCATAACTGTAATAAAAAAGTTCAGATGTTAAACCAACTGAAGATGAACTGTGTTCATTTAATTTTTCATAAGACAATTAAGCACATGTGATTAGTACAGCTTCACAGCTACTGTGTCTTTGAGTTTAAGGAAAAAGGTCTGAAAAGACAATTTGCTTCCTAAACAACAGAGTAAAATACATTTTTGAAAGATTGATGCGTACTCACTACTGAAGTGGTATGTGAAAAGGTGTGATTATTGCCAAAGGCTCATGCAGAAAAAAAATGGTGAACCAATATATAATCAATATTGGGAACATGCTATTTAAATAAGAATTGTTTTCTTAATTAACATTTTTCTCAATATAGAAATCTTTGTATACATAACTGAAGTGACATGTCCATCATTTTACAAACACAGTCACAACCAAGTATCTCTGTGCTAAGGAGAAATGTAACTTAATTGAGAGTAGTTCAAAATATAGCGTAACAACCATGCCAGAAATAACTCATAACTTACAGATTCAGTCCTGTGTCTGTGCTTGCAGTGAGAAGGTAAGATTTTGCTGAAATGAATTGCTGCTCCTTTGGATTTATGTTCAACTCCGTGTTTACCGGTGTCTGTGACATCTTGAAGCTGTCTAGGAGGACCTGCTTCCCCCTTTTTCCGCCTAAATTCAGATAAGTTTGTGTTCGCTGCTTGAAAGCGCTTGTTGCTACACTACAACGAGCCTCATAAATCTCCTCTGTGAAGTTGCTAAGGTAAATACCCAGGAAAAATGCATGACGTCACTTCCTTTGCCAAAAGTGATGACGTTTTACACACCATACCTCTCCGAAGGCCATTTCCTGAATCTTGCCGACGTTTAGAATGTAAACAAAAAGTGGATTAAAGATAATTGAAGGCTTTAAGTGTACTTAACACATTTTTAAAGTATCTGTGAATATGCAAGACTGAGTAGGATTTGAATAATTGTTGAGATGCAAAATTTACGGAAGAAATTTTATAGAGCACCTGCTATTTTGGTGCATATTTGTCATTCTCACCTGTTTACATTGACATTTTGTATGCATGGTTTCTGAAAATCCACAGGATTTAATTCTACTATTTTCTAAGAGATAATATACCGTAAAATATTTTTAAAATTTGATTGTATTTGGATTAGTCCACGTTTCCTCTGTCGATAAATTTTTCATTCGTTAACATTTAAACATGTTGTCGAAGAAAAAAGATACATCCTCTGGAATAAATGACGGAATTGCTGGAAAGTATGTCAAACGTGAAACACCGCCCATGTTGCGGAGTAAGTATGTTTTTCCAGAGTGCAAGTGTGTAGGTTGAATGGTGATGAATTAATTGTCACTACTGTCTGCGTGGCTCACTTCAAGTACTGAATAAACGTGATTTTGACTACTTTATGATGCAAACATTTGAATGAAGTTGATACCAATAGACCTTGCTTAGTCGTAAATTTTGGTGTATGTTATATGATAGTGAGTACAGTCCCAATCACACTATCTAGACAAAACGGCCATTTCCCATGCTAATTTTTCCCGTGACATCGTGACGCTCTCCATAGGCTCAATATTAAACTCTGCAACATCACACTGAAATTTAACATTGAAAACACCCTATCTAAAACTTATTTTGTCTGTATAATATGACTGCATAAACCCTCGACCATATAACATATACCAAAATTTACGACCAAGCGAGATCTATTCAATGATATAGATTTTATTTCAATTGTTTCATTACAAAGTTATCAAAATTTCGTTTATCCTGTTTCCAAAGTGAGCTGCGCGGACAATAGTTCTATTTATAATTATAATATGAATCAAGGCAAAGCCTTTTTGTGCGAGCGGAGAGAAAATAGATATGATTATATAAAATAAAAAAAGATTTTCCTTTTTTATTTTGACTATGACGGTTTATCTTATCAGACAAAACTTTCTGTTTGATGATTGCCCAAAAAGGTAGTATATAAGGCGAGTGGAAAAACGGAAGCATTTGTAAAATTGATCTAGACCAGCAGATGATCATTTCAATGGGGGGGGGGGGGGGGGCTTACAATACGGTTCTTTAAAAATATGGTTCTTTATAATTCATTTTTATTTTGTAAGAATAATGTTTAAGCTAGATGAAAATAAATTACTTAAGAACAAAAGAAAAAATAAACATAATCCGACTTCTGCCAGTACGAAACCACCCGAGACGAGAAAAGCAATCAGAGTGAAACGTCTCATTTAAAACCGGAAATGTCGGATTTCCCGTGGTTACGCCGCCTTGTTGATGCTTTATCGTTACCTGATTTGCGAAAAATATTTTCAATAAATTTAACTTATAAACAAAAATTGAGTATAACATATACGTCTACTTGGAGTCGAAAAAAAATTTAAATGGCAATATCCAGCATCTCCGCAGTAACTCTGTCTGCGAGGGGACGAAAATTTTTGAAAGCATAGTAGTACATTCTCATTCTTTGATTCAGCATATTTTCTCAATAAGATATGTGTATACGCGTTACCATAAGGGCGAGCTTCGCTCGCAAAGGCCCTTCGGGCCTTTGCAGCGAGCTCCGCTCGCTATAACCTAGCTGCGAGACCTTTTCAACAGCCAAAAAAAAAAAGAAAGGGAGACTTGCAAGCAGGACTAAATTGTGACAACTGATGGTGATGGGTACAAGTCTTTTTATTCCGAATATCAGGGATGTACAAGGGTATTTCTTTCTGCACGACAAATACCTGTTTTTCTGCTGTAACGATGGTACATTGTACAAATTCCAGACCAATTGCAAGCTGTATGTATTTCTCAACTTGATGCAGTAAAAAAGATTCTATCTCGGAAACCCCCTTATTATGTAGTAAAATATTTTTTTCTGATTTATAATAAAATCGATATTTAATCGGTCAGTTCAAATCCTTTTTGATTGTTTTCCAATTATCAATTCCAAGATGTCTACGATTGTACAATGCACATGTACTCTATCTGTAGTAAGTGCATATCATGCTACATGTACTGTACAAGTCAATGCAATTTTTACTTTTTAACACTGACAAAAAAAGTCACATGAATATCAATCACATTTAATTCCAGTTTGTTAAGAAGCTCATACATGTAGTACATGTAAATGATTGGAAAGTATACCTAGTACATGTAACCTAATTCATCAATTTTCTGTTGAATATCAGTTATGACATGTGTATCATTTTCAATATGAAATTCAACTTCTTGTACATGTACCGGTATTATGGTACTCAGATTACCATTTCTTTTTGTAAATCAAAATACATGTATTACTCTGTAACTCAACTGGTTTGAGGCTCTCAAGAATATGACATGTACTATAAAAGGCACTGATTCTGCATTAATTTCAACAATCAATTAAAAAAGAAATGGAGACTTGCAAGCAGGACAAGCCATGCTACATGTACATCACTACTGTCACTACCATCAAAACCAAGACTGTACATGTAGTGGGTACGGTAAAATAGAGATCTGCAAAATTAATTTTGGATTTGACTCTTGAACTTTAAACAATATACTTTTAAAGTTCATAAAGTTTAAATTTTTGAAATTCGCTCATAACAGTAAGAATTTTGTCAGTATTAGTGCCGTGTACAGTGTGAGAAATTGACTTTTGAAGTCTTATAGACATTTGGTCTACAGTGATTTCAGTTCCTATAGACCACAGCAATTTCCTGCAGACCAAAAAACCTACTCCTAAAATCTAATATTTTATGCATTTCAATTTAATCTGTCAAAAAATGACATACTAGACATTTCATATGATTCACATTCAAAACATTACCTTCAAAACTACCAAGCACTTGACCTTGAACAGAGATGGAAGATTCTAAAATATGATATTACTGCATTATATCAATGTTACAGTAATATAATTTAATGGAGTGCTCTATTTTATGAAGGGGCCGCAATTCAAGTTGATGTTACAAAGGTAATATATCTGACTTTGATGTTCAAATTCCTATAGACAAGTTGGTCTATGGCTTTTTCCATTGCTATAGACCGGTCCAATTTACTGTAGACATTGGCCATCGGTCCATTGTTAATTTCGCACACTGCGTGTATAAGGATTAAGGAAACAAGTAAATGTACATGGGTAGTACCGGTACATGTGTATTTGGCATGTCAGAGTAACTAATAAAGATTAATCATAAGATAAAGCTATTTTCAAGCCAAATAAAGGTCAAATCTACCATACATACTGGTAGTAAGTAAATAACATTTATTTTGTGACCAAATTTCATGTGTGAATCACAGATACATGTTCTCATTAATTTGTAGATATAAATCTATAGTCATGATACCAGTGGTACCTTGGCTAACTTAACTAAAGTGACTCCCATTAAGTGGAATGTTTATCCCACTTGACATTGGCTGAGGGCACTTGAAATTCACATTCTTTATGTATGAATATGCTACTGTTAGACTGAGTATATATTCATGATATGATCATAAAAATCTTGTTCATCTAAGTAATAAAACTAATGGTATGTAAGACTTTTATATAAGGTCATTTTAAAATGTTTGCTCCAAACCCAATGATTCCTGGGGAACTTGAATTGGAAAAAGAATTTGATAGTATTTTTGATGATTTGAATAAGACATTTGATGATTTATTGAAAATAGGTATGCAGTTTTGATAAGCTCATGTTATTTTTCATAATTTCATACAAAATCTGTCGTGTTCTTTCAAGGATACATATTACAAACAATACAAAAGACAATATCTGTTTTGAATTTTGAGGATCAGTCTTCATGGTTATGATCATGTATTCCATGATAAATTCCACTCAAATCTTATTGACATTGAAATGTATAACTTATAAGTATGACTTTGTTTCTTTTGCAGATTATCACACTCCTGTTAGACAGACTCCTAACTTTCATCGTAAAGGTGCTAAATCCCCAGCATTTTACGCCCCTCAGCAGGCAGCCAGCAATTTCACAAGTTCACGTCAGCATACCTCCAGTTCTACCGTTCAGTCCACCAGTGTGTTTAATTCCTCATCCGGCCCACTACACCAACATGGCCAAGGTCAAGGTCACTTGCCAGGCTCTCAGTCCCCCAGGGGCGGGGTCACGGGAAATCCTCCGTCTGTGATGTCACCCTTATCCCAGGGACTACAGAATCTTAATGTATCAGATAGTGGTGCTACCTCCCACCCAGAGGACACAAGTAACCTGGGGTCAAACAGCTCCCTCAGTACCCAAGGGTCTACTTCTTCGGGCTATCAGAGTGGCTCTGGACCACAGCAGGTACCGCAGGAGTTTGGACCGCAACCTCAGGGTCCTCACACCCAGGGAGGACAAAATACAAACCTTGGTGCCATTAGAGAAGGTAAATTATTACTGTATCTTTATTTATTTTTTTCAATAGACAGAATTAATTTCCCATTTGGGATGGTACTGGTATCTGACATGAATTAAGAGGGCTGATTGAATCGATATGTTGTGAGCCTCCGTTTTCTGGGATGCAGAAGGTATTCTGCTGATAGATTATCTCCAAAAAGGACAAACAATCAATGGCACATACTATGCTTCACTTCTGTTACTGTTACGGGAAAATATTAAACTTAAGCGCCACGGAAAGCTCACTAGTTAAAGATGTGTTGTTCCATCAAGACACTTCTCCAGTTCACAAATCTGTCCCTGTCATAGCTGCCATTCATGATTGTGGCTTTAATTTGATTGATCATTCACCTTATTCACCTGATCTTGCTCCATCAGACTTTCATCTATTCCCAAAACTGAAAGCAGCTATTTCTGGCACCCACTTTCAGTCAAATGTTGACATCATACTTGCAGTGGATGGCTATCTGACCAATCAAGATAAGGAATTCTTTATAAGTGGTATTGAGGCCCTTATACACCGATGGCAAAAGCGTATAGATACTGAAGGGGATTATGTTGAAAAATAATGCAAAATGTCTGATAAAATTCAAATCCTTACATTCGAGGCTCACAGCGTATCATTCAGCCCTTGTAATTGTGATGTCATCAAATTATGGAAACCAGTGTAGAATTCAGGATACTATGCTATGTACAATGTTTCTATATGAATTTCATTGTATCATAATGTTTATATGTCAAATATCAATCAAAATGAAATAGAAGCACAATGAAATTGAAAATATCTTATACATGTATGTTAATGAAATGAGTTCAAAGCTAGTTTTCGTTTAGAAAAAGTTACAAAGAATGTGTAACATTCTGTTCAGCAAAATATGCTTCTCACTTTTACTTTTCAAATAGGAAAATTATAAAAGTCTCCCATATATGTACATGTATATATAGTTAAACTATTTAAAATATGCAGTACATAAAAGGTAGGCAGATTGCAAGACTTAGTGTATTATTCAGTTTTGTTGGTTTGAAAATCCAGTATACTTGTACCGGTATCCATACAAATCCAATGTACATACATGTACTTTAAACATAGATATGATTTTACTCTTTATTATGTGCAGATCACGTAGAAGAAAATATGCCGGGAATTTTTGGGGGCGGAGTCACAGATTACCACAACCAATACGACGAGAACTACCAGATCCAACAGTACCACCAAGAAATCCGTAATCACTACGCCCAACAGAACGTTACGAGTCAAATAACGACCACCTCACAAAGTGTATTCACTACCACTCAGAAAGAAGTCAACAACACGTCATGTAAGAGTTGTGATGGTCAGAATTGCTCATCATTATTTCCTAAATTGTTCTATTAGAGGCTTATCTTAGTGAATTAAGTGTTTTGATCAATTCTGAAGTTCTTTGCTTCATCAAAAATTGATGTTGAAGTATTTATGCACAAGTTATCACAGAAATGTGCATGAAATTGACTTGCGCAAGCAAAAAATATTGAGCCAATTGTCGAAAGGGGATGTAATGTGGAAAAAAATCTGTGAAAAATCAAGTTCTATGAAATTTTGCTGAATAGATGTAGATGTATGCATCAAACTTGTGACTGTACTTGGCATCTACCCTACATACCAGGGGTATATGATGAAGTTGGACAATTGAGTACCTGATATGTCCATTCACAATTTACTTGCTTGAGATTACCATGTGGATAATAAACCATGTTCTTAATAGTAAATGTTACAATTGAATGGTTCACTTCCAACTATATTTACCTTGTGACAGAATAATAAGAAGAATTCATACCCATCCTCTCGATTCCTCTGCAATTATCTTTTGGGGAGATATCTGTTAAAATGTGCCTTCAAGATAAAGTGTATTCTAGTATGCTGACCTATTCCAATCTGTGTGCTTGACCTTTGACTTATGACCTTGAAAATCAATAAAAATAAGTGAATTTAATAAAGCTATGTCATAATTCATCTAATTTCTATACACATCAGGATCATGTTCAACATCTTTCATTTACACCAATTCACATGTTGTACAAGAAAGAACATCTTCCTCAACAAATTATGTTTGTCAATCCAGTATTTCATACCAAGTATGTTTTTGTCTGCCTCTAAGAAGACTCGAGTCAATGAATTCTACATCAGACACCGAAGTTGCATCAAACAAATATTTTACTGTCAACTTCAGAGAATATGCTATTTTAAACCTTAAAATATTTCCAAGTGAAAAAATGACATGAGCTTTGAAATATTTAACATCCTAACCAAAGTTATGTAAAGTTAGAAGTGACATGACATTATTAACACTTGAATCAGAGTTTTACACCATGCTACTTCCTGTGTTTATAAGCTGTTTTACTGTTTGACCCTTTTAAATTACCTCCTATACAACATGACTCATCATCTCACTAAATAAAAAACAATTCTAGAATTCGGTGAAATGCAGTGTGTAATGTTTTTATGTAGACATAACAATTAATCTTTTGATATTTTCTTCGTTTAATCTTTCATACTTGGTGATAGATTTCACTCAAGTATTTCAAGAGATTTTATATTCGGACATTCATCCATTCTTTCGATAATACGTCATTTTCATATGGGAGAAGGAATATACTCGTACATGTAGTTTATACTAAATACTCTCATACAAATGAACAAATTACCTTTCAATGCTAACTCAACTATAAAGCTATATATGTACTGTCCATACTACTGTCCTGTTCACTTAATCCAGAACAACCAGTTTTGGCATTTTATTTTGTCGTCTGAAGAATTATTGTTTCCGAGAATTGACCTCCTTTAGTTGTAACTGGAAATTAACTTCAACTTACCCTATCAGCTGCCTTCAAACTGCAATATCAAAAATAAAATGTCTACGGGAAATTTCCATGTTAAATTTAAGCCACTGCCATATTGTTGTCCGTGTCAACAATAGTAAACAGTGACGTTAAAGCGTCCGACATCACTCTTTTTCAGTGATTCAACTATAGAAAATTCCAGTAGACTTTTTATTTTCCATCCTATTTCTAACTAAATTGACGTACAGCCAGAACAATGGTATTTTCTGTTACGACTAAAGGAGTACTATAAAACTGATATCTTTTTGGAAGATGACAATATGATATTTTAGAGAAAACCAGGAAAACAGGGTGCTCTGGATTTAGTGAGCAGGACAGTACAGAGTTGTACAGGGTGTTACTGATTTTACTGTACTGTCCATCTTATTATGTTCATAAACACAAAATTACTCTGTATTACATCTGTTGTACATGTACTACAAAAAAGTACAATCAAATCATGAAAATTACAAGGATTTTGCTAAACATCAATAGATATTACACAAATAAAGTGGGTGGTCTGCTGGTAATAGACTTTAACCTTTGACCTTTGAACTAATAAATCAATAAGGGCCCCTTTAAACTTTTAGGCATAAATTTTCTGCACTGAATTCAGCAATTTCTTTATAGAGAGGTTCATTGTTAGGCATAGCTTCCTTTACTTAAAAGGGCCCAGATTGTTTTATTGGTTCAAAGTTCAAAGTACTAACTAAACTCTGACCTCCCCTCCACAAATTTACACACCCACAGGGCCACTCTCGGTAGGAAGTACCCTATACAGAAAAAGGATCTATTATTGAAGTGAGTTATGCATTGTATACGGAGGGCCACTATTACTGATTATAGTGTGAAAAAAGGTCTAGGCCAACGACCAATGTCTTTCCATCCTTCATTCCTTACCGTACTTCTGTCTTACCATCACACTTTCCAGATGATAACATGAGAATCCTTTCACTTAACCAAACTAAATTTGATATTTGGAATCTGAATAGAAGGTGAAGACATATTAATATAAAGGTCAAACGTCAAGGTCACTGTCATTCTACGAACAGAGTTGTCTCCTCCTTACAGTCAAACAATCTCTGCTGCAGACTCCAAGAAATGACCAGAATCCTGCCCTAAAGTAACTATCACGTCATAGCAGTGTTACGTTAGATATGCTTAATGGTGGCAAGTCTGTGGCAGTGATGTTGTAGAGTAGGGTAACGGAATGTAAACTTGAGCTGCTCGGAGTTTGGGTCACTGTTAGATGATAACTCATGAACCCTTTCACCTATCACAATCAAATTGGGATATGTGATTCTTTATCAAAATGGAAAGAAACCTATTGACTCTTGGTCAAAAGGTCAGAGGTCAAAATCACTGTCAGATGAAAACTCAACAACCCAAACCAAACTCGCCAAACCAACATTTTCAAAAATGTCAACTATTGACAAATTCTTATATTATGAGGTACATGTAACAATCAATGGCCTGTCAAACAATGCTTTGACAAGTCATTTGATTATGACATCGTAATGTACAAGTCCGCCATTAAGTTCGATGTCGAACATTTGGTGATCCCTCAAATGACATTGACATTCAAGAGAACTTCTCCTTCAGTTATTGTTTTTTATAAGATACACTATGCTTACAACATGTACAAGTGTGTATTATTTTTTACTCGGACTTAAAATTTGGTGTTACATGTACATATAGTTTACAGATCAGATCTAAATTGAAGAAAAGTAATTCCAATCAGCTGTTTACATTTATATATCATTCAATTATTGCAGCCGGTAGTGGTGGATACATCAACACAATAGAGGACAGTCCCCTTCCCCCGGGTTGGTCAGTAGACTGGACGGTGAGGGGAAGGAAGTACTATATAGATCATAACACACAGACCACACACTGGAGCCACCCCCTGGAGAAGGAGTCACTACCCACGGGATGGGAGAGGATAGAGTCCAAAGAGTATGGGGTATATTATGTCAAGTATGTATTATAATGTTTTTACATTATTTATGTACATGTATGTGTGGTAAATTTTTGTATATATCTATAGAAAAAAATTGTGTAAACTTGGTAGAACAAAATTTAAGAGGCAGTACATGTCGTAATTTAGTCTGAGTGAGTGATATTTACTGTATTCAAATTCCCTTTTTAGGAAAAATAAAAAAAATCGATTTCATTAGAAGCGTGTATCCATTCTACAGCCATCATCTACAGCATGCTCAGGTTGTACATCCCTGTGCTCCGGGTTAATCATGCATGCAAATACTGTAATTATCATTTGTTAATATTGTTCTCAACTGTACTATTTCCGTCAAATGAGAATAAACTAATTGTCATTGTCATTGTCTGGATCGCCCAGTAATATGGTGTTTGGGTTTGGTTGTCAGCGACCCCAACAGATAGAGTATCTACCATCATATTATACTCATTTTAATTTATCTATTCTACAGCCATCACCTACAGCATGCTCAAGTTGTACATCCCTGTGCTCCGTCTGGATCGCCCGGTAATATGGTATTTGGATTCGGTCGTCAGCGACCCCAACAGATAGAGTATCTACCGTCAAATCAACGGCAAAACAATGTCCTTGTACCGGCTAACCCATACTTATATACAGGTTAGAAACATTGATACACACAATTTGACTTACTAGTATGGGGCATCTAACCTTCATACAGACCTCAACTCGGTCTTTATCCTATACATAATGCGCTAAGCGCGCTTTATGGAACATACCGTATAACCAGAAATTTTCGCGAGATACTAATTTTCGCTATACTAGTATTCGCGAGTGATAAGCGCGCTTTATGGAACATACCGTATAACCAGAATTTTTCGCGAGATACTAATTTTTGCTATACTAGTATTCGCGAGTGATTTGGATTGCGAAAAATTATTCTCGCGAAAATTATGTTTTGTAAGTACATGTATAATGTAAATTGGCAGGGTTCTCATTAAGTTTGGAAGTAGGAGGTGAATCAAGAAAAAGTAGGAGGCGATCAAAGGATGCGTGCACCGAAGGCGCGAGACCTCTAGGGGGCCCGGGGCATGTTCCCCCGGAAAATGTTTGAAATTTAAAAGGCAATAGAGGGCATTTCTTACCATTTAGACCCTATAAAATATCATTAAATCAAGTATATATTTTTGAAATTTACAAGGCAATGGAGGGCATTTCTTCCAGCCATCTAGACATTAAAAAAAAATACTATAGATATTTTTTCCTTGAATAGTACTTTTATAACATGTGTTGCAAGTTTTGTGAACAATTTTCACCACTAGCATTCTCATGAATAAGAGAATTTAGAGAAATGCTTGGAATTTCCTGTTATACTGGGAAATATAGTTGTTTTCTTTCTATCCAAATAGATTGTAAACTAACTCAATAGCTTTCTGATTCCTACATCATGCACATGAAAAATAAATCTTACGTTTAGTCACCCCCCCCCCCCCACTTTCGCCCATGGAAGCTTTGAACTATCAGTCATAATATTGGTACTTTGATGTATTTTTATGGCTCTCCTCATTGTGAACAATTCTGATTTTTTTAAAATAAAAAACATTTTCCTCTCGCATTTTTTGAGAGCATTGAGTTTTAATATAGATCGTTCAGTCCACGGATGTTAGATATTAAACGAGTATATGACGTTTTGAATTCTGCAAGGGGGATCACGCACTCAGCAGTTACTGTCTGCTCACATCTTGTGGATGCATCAACAGACTCAATATTACAACGAATTGTTGATATTGTTTGTATAATTACTAGTACGTTGTTTACATACAGAAAATAGACTGAGGTAGAAAATTATATGAACTTGCGTTTGATGTTTACACGCGAAAGACCGGCCGTTGATTGGTAAATAACAATACAATTTTTGTATTTTAAAAAAATCTTATTTACAGGCGTGAAAAGTCGAGATATAATCGTCCCATTGTGCTTCTTTAATATACGTTGCCGTAAAATGACCCGTCACGCCGCGTTGAAATCAATGTTTTCTCACTGTAGTTACGGAAATATTTAACGCGTACCTTGTATAGTGACAGCTTTTTAAAGGACAACGTAATTTCCTTTAATTTAGTAGACGTTCAATTTTCGTACTTAAAGAAACTGACATTGAAATACGACACTTTTTTTACGGAAAGTAGACGGCGATTTTACCCAAAGTAGGAGGCGAGAAATCGCCGGTTGCCGGCTCTTAATGAGAACCCTGAATTGGTACAGTCTACTCTCGATAAGTCAAACTTCAAGGGACCATCACGAAAAGTTCAACTTATCAGGAGTTTGACTTATTGAGTACATGACCAACAATCGATTTTTGAATAAGACTGTTGTCCCTTTCTCTATCACCATTTACAAACGTTTGTGTTGTCTTCTTATAACAATCAAGCTACCTTTCATGTATGTAATGCAACTCCATAGCAAAAAAGGATCAATCATCTGTCCACCGATCTCCTTATGAGTAATTAATTTTTCTTTAAGAATTAAAATTTATTTGTGGTTCGACTTATTGAGGTGAATTTTCAATGTAAAATGAGTTATGGGACCTAAGAATTAGTTCAACTTAATGAAAAGTTCGAGTGATCGGAATTCGAGTTATCAGGAGCCAAAATGCATAGAAACCAATGGAAGAGAAACGGGACTTTTGAGCATAGTTCGAGTTAAGCGGAAATTCGAGTTATCCGAGTTTGAGTTAACGAGAGTAAACTGTATATCATCTACATTTTGTTCTTATTATACATGTGTCATTCTTTCACAGATCTCGATTAAACATAAATAGAAGAAATTCCATTGTATTCTTATGATAGAAATAACTAAAACTTTAGTAATTGAAGGTACAAAACACTGAAATCATATGTACATATTTTTATGTAGTTTAGGAATCGCGAAAAATTGTACTCGCGAAAATAAAGACACCCTGATTTACCATAAAATCGCGAAAGTTGATACTCGCGAAAATTTCTGGTTATACAGTAATTCCTGGATTCATCGAAGGTTATCACAGTATGATCACATTCCAAAGACAGTTATTAGCTCGCCGGGACGAAAAAGTCCGGAGAGCTAATGCCATACCCTTAGCGTCGTTTTCGTCTGTAGACAAAACTTTAACCTGGGCTATATCTCTTGAACTATAAGGGGTAGGGCTTTGATATTTCACATGTAGATACCTTGTGACGAGATCTTTCATTTGAGACCATGACCTTTGATCTAGTGACCTTGACCTTGGACTTAGACCTACTTTTCAAAAACTTTAACCTGGTTTCTGAGAAAAACCTGTATAGGCGAGCTACATGTATGTAATCTTTGATTACCCTATGTATGTTTGAAAAGTACATGCATAGTCATAAAATGCTTCAGGCTTTATTTCTCCATTTAAAAACTGTAAGAAATATTTACTTTTGTTGTCATGTCAACTTTCTAATATATACTTGTTGTACATGTATGTCATCATATGTAATAATACATATCTATACTTTTCACAGAAATTCCTAAATGGCTTCATGTGTACTCCAGAGCAAGCCCTGAGCATGACCATAAAATAAAGGTACAGTACACAGCTATGTTGAATTGCATATTAAAACCTAATCTTGTCTCGATTGTAAAATAGCAGAAATCTCCTCTTGGCTTTATGAACAAAATAAAGAAAAGAAAAGAATATATTATATTAAAAATTCCAATTATTGAATTCTTTTGAACATTTAATCGGCTTTCTACAAAGGTATATCAGAAGAAGTACTTAGACATTTATTAACTTGTTAAAAAAATCATGCAGTTCCGTTTATATTTCTTTGCTTATCTTTATTATTAAAACAGTGGGACTTATTTCGTGTAAACGACTTGGAGCACTTTGCGGCTATGTTATGGAGATTATACAAAGAGGAACTCGAACAAATAGTGATGAGTTACGAAAGTTACCGTCAAGCTTTACTACGTGAAAAAGAAAGGAGAGATTTAGCCAAAGCTCTACCATACAACCAGGAGCATCAGTTACAAATACAGCGTCAGATAGCGACAGAAGGAATAAATCCAGGAATTAATCAACAGGGAGTTCCTCAAAATATGCCTGTTAGCTTGACCCATGGTATCCCGAATGTGGGTCAAGGTCAGCCTCAGATAACAAGTATAGGTCAAGGTCAACATCAACTTGCTAATCAACAAAAAACTTCTAGTCCAGGAGTGAGTCAGACCCCAGATTTAGCTCAAAATGTCAGTCAGGGACTGTCTCAAAACAATTCTAATATGCCACATTTAGCTGGATTGTTTTCTCAGCAACAAAGGTTGGTTGCTGGAAGAGAGCAGCAACAGCATCAAAATCTTTCTCCGCTACAACAACCTCAACTTGCTGTTTCGCACCCCTTGTTGCAACATAAACAGTTGTTACAACACTCTCATCTGCAGCAACAGATGCAACAATTCAGACAGCAACATTTCCAGCAACATCTGTTGCAACAGCAAGTTTTACAACAACGATTACAGCAACAGCAAATGCAACAAATGCATGCAGCTCATCAGCTTCCTTCCTCCACTATTATCGCGCACCACCAACTGCTAAATTCTCCTATCCAAACCTCCCAACAGCAACAAATGCCAGGCTTCCAGATTCCGCAACACCCCCAAGGACAAGGTCAGAGACCTCAGAGTCCGAGACTTCAACATATGCAACAAGTACAACAAAGTGCTCCGAAAATGACAATGCAGCAACCAGGGCAAATATCGAGTCCACAAGTGGTGCTAGGTCCGCAACCTGCACAACTACAAATTCAGCAACCGTTACAGACTCAGCAATCCAAAACTCAGCAACAAGTGCCACCATCATCATATGCACAGCCACACACTGTGTCTCAACAACAACAACAACCTATAGCCACCCCAACAACACAACAACAACAAGCTAAGTCACTGACTCAGAATATTGAAACTAAAGTCTAGCATACATGTATGTTATGTTGTTTTTTGGTGCTGCATGTTGTTATGTGACATTCACTTGAGTCTACATGTCTTTCATATCGAATTTTTGCATCCTGTCATGTCTTCAAATGTTGTAATGTTCACGTTTATTTATGGGCTGTCCCTTTTATAATAATTATTATATATGATATATTGCATTGTTTTAGCTGACAAGTAACCATTCCTTATTTGATCAGTGATGTTGAAAGGTTGTATAATGTATTTCTACAAATGTACTTTTTGTATACAGTCAAACCTGTATTCAAACTGGTATCCTCTCGGTAATGTTTTTTGTCAGATATACCATTGAATATTGGTTGTTTCCCGTTGTAAAATTAAGATTTATTAAAAAAAAAACTGACCGTTGAAGACAAGTTACTTTTAAGGATGGTCTTGCTGTATTGAAGGGTGTCCTACATAAATTTTTATTAAACTTATTTTCTTTTTATCAAAGATTCAGGGGCATATAGTTTTTGGCCTGTCCGTCTGTTTGTATGTTAGTCTGTTTGTCTGTCTGTCTGTTTGTCCGAAAAACTTTAACATTGGACATAACTTTTGAATGGGAGGTGATAGGGCTTTCATATTTCACATGTGTATTCCTTGTGACAAGACCTTTCCAATGATACCAAAATTCTTGACCTCGTGACCTTGAACTTTGACCTACTTTTCAAAAACTTTAACATTGGGCATAACTTTTGAATGGTAAGTGATAGGGCTTTCATATTTCACATGTGTATTTCTTGTAACAAGACCTTTCCATTGATACCAAAATTTTTGACCTCGTGACCTAGACCTTGACCTTTGACCTACTTTACAAAAATTGTAACATTGGGAATAACTTTTGAATGGTAAGTGATGGGGCTTTCATATTTCACATGTGTATTCCTTTTCACAAGATTTTTCCATCGATACCAAAAATTTGTAGCTAAGTGACCCTAACCTTGACCTTTCACATACATGTGCTAAACAGAAAAAAGTGTTTATACTAACAAAGATGCCACCGGGGGCATTCGTGTTTCACAAACACAGGCTTTATTCATATTTTAAAAAATAAATTATATCTATTGATAGGTTGAAACTAATCTATTGTAACTTATCCTAACTAATTACAGAAAATTACACTTTTGATCTTGAAAATAACAGAAATAATTTCTAATTTTGTTATACATGTATGTTCATTTTAGTGATTTTAGTGGTTAATTCAGTACCATGTACTGTCATTGTTACTGTAGCTAGTCATGTTTTATGGGTCTTCATAACCTTCATTTCTGTCTCTGTAATAAAAACTTATATTTTCTAATGCTTAAATGACAAATTGACAAAGTTACCTACCCTTGATTGATCTCCGACACATTACATGTATGTTTAATAGTATTTATTATGTTCAGCATAGCAAATTGAACAGCTTATGAGATTGATATCAGAATAACAGTAATAGAAAATAAGACATTATATATATATATTTATTTGATATAAACCTTCAAATAATTTATCTGCAGAGAAATTGTGGTATCTGCTAGATTGAAATTATCTATATCCTCATGTAAATCAGTTGTATTGCCATTGAAATTTTCAAAAATTCACGGGTTCTAATCAAATTCGAAAAGAATGTCTGGTCTAGATACGGTGTCTTATTATATAAAGCGACTGGAGTGTTTCTGCCTCTGCTTAAAATTATTCCATATTTATGAAAACCAGAGTTATTTCCTGTTTGGGATGGTACATGTATCTGACGTAGACTGGGTGTGATGTCACCAAATTCTATGGAAACGGTCTTTAACCTTTGGGAAATGGCATTGTAAAGTTTACCTTACATGTATCATACCTTTTCATTACGTCATATTGGTTTTACGTCAGATATTGTCTCAAATGTGAAATACCTTTGTGTTCCGCAAAGACTTGATACCAGTTACAGGTTATCATGCAACATACTTATAATGTTCAAATGTTATGACTATATACATGTATGTTACAGATTTTGTCTTGTTAGAGAATTTTATCATTGATCTCATGTACAATTTAAAATTGTTGGAATGTTTTAAGCAGTTTTAATTTACTTTTTTGTGTGTGTACCTCATTCTTTTGTATCAATGGGGCATTATACATATAGCTGTAAGAAATTTTTCATCTGAAAACCAACTTTTAAGGTGTTCTTTTTCCCATTTTTATGTCCAGAGAAGAATTTTTTTTTTTGGGGGGGGGGGGTCAAATTTTGCTTTTATATGTCTTCAACTGCAAAATGTAACTTGTGATCTAGAAATGCTATAATAAGTGCTGATTTTAATATGTTCATTATTGTATGGTTATATCATCTTCCATTAAAAAACAATTTAATGTGACAAGAAGATCTAAATCCTGCTGTGTAAGATTTTAGAGTTGTTTCTAAATATATGTATTACAAGACATATGAGATTTCTCGAAACTTTGTTAAATGATTTCGTTACATGTACATAGTACACTTACTTATTACCTAAAGAGATTTTACCACCTCATGCAGAAAAATGTAGTAAGATTATAGCATACTGTGAGACAATAGCTTTGTGTAGACCCAGGATATGTTAATACATTTTGCTGCAAAAAAAGTTTGTCATCAACTTTAGAATTTTTCATTTGAACATATTGTTTTAAAAAAAGATCTTTCAGGAAAAATGTTAGTTTTTATGAAAATACTTGAGTCAAAGTTACCTTTATATGTTGTTAGCCAAACCATGTTATCACTAAGAAAGTAATTAATTTTGTGGTATCACTACTCTACCATTGACCACCCTTTATTTTGTAATGGCATTGTTAAGTCTTTTTTCTTAAGATATGATACATGTACTTGGGATATAACAAGTTGTCATATTTTGATTTGCCTTGTAATGGGTAGCTAAATATTTTCTAGTACCGCACTTTTGGGTGATTCTTTAATAATTTTATGCCCCTTAAAAATATCAGGTAAATGTAGATAGGATCATATAATATATTATCTATGCAATGACTTTTGACCCTGACGGAAAACTGAAACCGCTCATTTCAATACCACACATTACTCATTTATTAAAATGTCATTTTATCACTTGGTACATGCTTTGTACTTGAAGTTCCATTTATAAGTGAAAAAGTTTGACTTTTTATAACATGTCTGTCAGATGCACAAAATTCTGCTTCATAAATGCTGCTTTTTGGTCCCATTGTTGGACCTTTAGATTTTTGTAAGGTGAAAAAATTACCTTGACCTTAACAGTTGTTATAAAAACTGCATGATTTCTTCTTGTTGTTTGACTTAGGAAGAGCATCTGGTTTTGATTTTAGTAAATAATAGATTTTTTTTCCACTGCCACCTTAGAAAACCAACTTTGGTTGTGTAAAGGTTCAAGCAGGACTTGAATAATACAGGTAATAAAATGTAAGTGTATTGCTTCATACAGAAATTCATGATATGGTTTGATATCACCATGTTTATTTTCATCAACACAAAAGAATAAATCTTTATTTCTTGTCATTGTTTGTCTGCGTTTTATAGTGTATACAATGTAACAAAGAGAAAAGAAATGAAAGATGTGTTTGTGAAACACCTTGCCCCAGATGGCAGCTATCTTTTGTGCATGTATATTCCTTATTTTTGAAAAACAAGAGTTACCTCTTTTTGGGACGGTATCTGAGGTCGACTAATTGTGACGTCATCAAATTCTATGGAAACAATCCTAATACTCAGGGAAATTACGGCATAAAATTGGCTTTATTATTCCATCTTCATGACGTCATAATAGTTTTATGTCAGATACCGTCTCAAATGGGAGATAACTCTGTTTTCCGCAAAGACTCAATAGGCTACGGTATGTCAAGCAAAATCAAGGTCATAAGGTCAAATCTTTTTATCAAAAGAAAGGTCTTGTGACAAGGAATGTACTGGTATATGTGAAAAAGCCATCGCTTATAGTTCAAAAGTTATTTAAAATGTTTAAAGTTTTGGAGAGACAGATGGAACAAAAACAACATGCCTGCAGATCTTCAATATTAGCCATGTCCACATATAACAATGTATTGCTTGCAATATATATGATTTTTATATCATTGCTGGTGACCTTTAAGGTTCTGCCTTGTATGTTATGTAATTGATTACCAAAGTCTGTCTCCAGAAACATACAACTCTTAATTTATCCATTTTTAGCTCACCTCGACGAAGTTGAGATGAACTTATGTTACACCCCCCGGTCTGGTTAAAGTTTTTGGGGTAACTCAGTATCTTACAAAGTACTGATGCTACATTGACCAAACTTGCACAAGTGATTGATCTTGGGATGCTGATGTGAACCCATGCATCACATGCTACATCTGACCTACATTTTCCAGTTCAGTGACTCGCGTCTGTGTCTGCTTAAAGTTTTTGGGGTAGCTCAGTATCTGACAAAGTACTGATGCTACAGTGACCAAACATGCAAAAGTGATTCATCTTTGGATGCTGAGGTGAACCCATGCATCAGATGCAGCATCTGACATACTTTTTCCGCTTGAGTGATTCTGCCTTTAAAAGCCAATATTGGGCAAAGTATAAGTGCTACATGTACCAAACTTGCATAGTGGGTGTATATTTGATCAAACTTTCATAAAATGGCCTTGACCTACTTTTTCCACTTAAGTGATTTTGCCTTTAAAAGCCAATATTGAGCAAAGTATATGTGCTACATGTACCAAACTTGCATAGTGGATGTATCTTTGATCAAACTTTCATACAATGACCTTGACCTATTTTTTCCGCTTGAGTGATTTTACCTTTAAAGGCCATTATTAAGTCAAGTATATGTGCTACATGTATCAAACTTGCATAGTGGATGTATCTTTGATCAAAGTTTCATAAAATAACCTTGACCTACTTTTTCCCCTTGAATGATTTTGTCTTTAAAAGCAATATTGAGCAGAGTATAAGTGCTACATGTTCCGAACTTGAATAGTGGATGTATCTTTGATCAAACTTTCCTTAAATGACCTTGACCTACTTTTTCCACTTTTAAAAGCCAATGTACATGTACTCAGAAATATGTTTGAATTGAATTTTGCTGCCACGGGATGAGCTTCGTAATCTGTGATTACCTATGTTTATCTTGTCTTATGACCTTAGAATTTACCATATGGTGGTGTCAAAGATACTTTCTTGTGAACGTATTCAGAATTCTGTAAATACCTGCTGCATGTAAAACCATGCTTTTAACTGGCTATTTGTTTATAAAGTCATACTGTAAGAGTGTTCCACCAAATAATATGTTGGGCATATGATTTGGCTTTTCCAGTAAAAGTACAAAATGATGAGATTTTTACATTTCCATGGAGTAAAAGTACAAAATGACAAGATTTTTAAAATTTCAAATTTTTATAAATTTATTTTACATGTATTATCAAATCATGCATCTAAGACCATAATAATAATTTTCCAATAAAAAAAACAGCAAAACTGATTTCAAGAGGCATTTCACTCAAAGTAACAATGAAGAAAATAAGCCTCTAAGAAACAAATTACCCTCAATATCAATGCACACAAGGCACAAAATCAATGTCATCTTTAACAAGTGTTGTATTAAAAAAATAAAATTACGAAGGCCTCTGTAAATTCCTTAGTCTGAATGATTTGCACAGTTGTGTATAATTCTTGTAAACTGAGAATTATAAAACTGCTGATTTCATATTACGGTAAGTTGATAAGCACTAAAAAGCCCATGAGGTCCATATAATTGCAGTAGTTCATTGAATGAGAAATTTCTAATATTTATGTATCAAAATGCTGTTGATGAGAAGTTACAAACTCCTTTTACATACCATTAACATAGGTAAAAGCCTTCATTATTAGATTTGTATAGTAAAATTAAAGCTTTAATATTACATAGAATGAATATCAAATGTACGTATATGTAAACTGTTACAAAGGGCATTCAATCATTATAAAGATGTAAACTTATATAACAATTCTCGCATAAAAATATTTGGCATGCATGAATCAATCACAAAACCAATATGAACGATATATCCTATACAAACAACAATAATAATAAATGCTAGGGCAAGGCGTACAGATATTTATTTCCTTGGGGGAGGGGGGGGGCAAACAATATCTTTATGGGATGCTGGGAGAGGATGGGTTAAAATATCATTTGTGTAAGGCACGTCACATTTTGAATACATGTACAATGTATTTGGTAAGGATATTGATTCATTTAACATATACACAATATCTGGTGTCAAAAGGGATCAAAGAAAAAATATATTATTGGTTCATAAAACTTCCAGTATATATTTACTCCATGAAAAATATCAGGGCACAGCCATTTTCAAGCCACCTCAGTTTTAAGATCTTGACGAAGAACTGCACTACAAAGAGGAAGAGCCAGAGATAGGTAACAATTAAAAATCAAATTAACCTTTTGCATGTAAATATATGACTAAGCGATACATTTTGCATGTACATGTACATATATGACTAAGCGATACATTTTGCATGTACAAATATGACTATCTTTTTATAAAGTTTCAAACTAAAAAAACCAAGATTAAAACCCTATGCCTTTCAAAATTTTCACGGCATGAAAGAACTATAATAAATTTATACCTATAACATACCTTTACAGAGTGTGGAAGAACTGCGACTAAACAATGCTGTTTGCTCTATTTTCAAGAAATTCAACATCATATATTACTGTTTTTGGCATTTTATGTACTAAGTTATTTTGTGCGCATGCAAAAAATTCAACATCATATATTACTGTTTTTGGCATTTTATGTAAGTTATTTTGTGCGCATACAAGAAATTTAAGAAACCATAATCAAATGCATAATTCAATATTTTTACAACTTCATCATTTCAATGATTAAAGCAAGAAAAATAGCATCCAAAAATATGTTTCCCTAAAAGATAGGACAGTTGAAATAGTTCATGTGTTTAGTGCAATTTGAAGAAATATAGATATCAAATTTGATACTGCTAATACATGTAGATATCACGTTTTCATTGTTACATGTTTTTTGCGTGATTTCCCTTTATGTAGGTCAGTGCTCCCCCTTCCACTGGGGTCCCCTGATGGTGCTGCCATACGAGCGATATCAGCCTGCTCTCGGAGGTACTCCTATAGAAATTATTACGAAACAGTTCAAATTATATATAATTTCAAAAATTCTTATATTTTCATCATATACATGTATTTTGCATAATATCATATTATACATAATATACCACATAATATCATATTATACCACAGAAAAGTTGATCTAGACGGAATGTTCTGCAAAGCCCCCACTATATATTATGTGTTGTATGTGTACTTATTTTAGCGGGATTCATATTTTAGTGGGATTATCGCTGCTAAGACTACGCTAATTCAAGAATATGCTACATCATGAAACTCTTATAGATTAATGTGGAAAATAAGTCAAAGCGCTGTGTCATGACCATGTAAGGTTTAAAAAAAAATTCTCATAAGGACTTTTAAAAAGTTACAAAAAACATTTTCAGATTTTCATATCACTGTACAATAAGAGCAGAATTTCTATGATGGAAATGTATACATGTAAAATTCCCTGAAAATTTTTAAAAGTTTGAGTAAGTTTCCATTTGTTGTGAAAAGCATTATATGCACAAGATTTTAACATCGTATTTCAATTCATATGCGCTCTACACGTGTGGGTGTGTACCTACCCCTATTCTATGTAGTTTATCCTCCAGGGACATGGTTTCCAGGGGTGGATCCAATCTTTTTCTACATTTATCTGCTATATTGTCAATGGCCATGAGAATAACACCCAAATCTGTTCTCTGTTGGAAAAAAGATGAAATGTTCAGGATATTCAGTTCTAATCAAATGTACAGTATGTTACATGAAATGACTGTATTATCTTGTTTATACTGTCGAAGAACAGCTGAAAGGTAACCTGAAGCTCTTTGACAAAGTAAATTCAAGAATTTTTTTTATCGCAAGAAACTTATTGAAATTTTCTATGAAGAACAGCTCTCTGTGATTTTGATGATGACTATATTATCTACTTTCCAACTCAAATATTGAAAAATTAAACAAATTTATATATTCTTCGTGAGTATATTATTTTTCTATGAGGAAGAGAAAGAAAGAGAAGCTGGTGGTTGTTGTTTATTGCAAGAAATCTACAAACTGTGATTGTATAAATATGCCATACCCTTTTTCTGAGATCGCCTTTATTGGCAGCAAAAGACTGTTCTTCCTGTTTGTTGAGTTCTTGTCTATGCTCCTGATTATGTTGAAGCTGGGATAGGTGGCTATTTATAGATATCTTATGTTTGTCATGATCTGCCTTCATTTCGTCTAATCTTTTCTTCAATTCTTCTATCTAAAACAGTATAAGTACATTGAAATTTTTAAAACATAATGGCAAGCAATTGATGATTGATTTCTTGAATTTAAACACTTTTAAAACCTAAAGACAGAGTTTGTTTTGTAAAACATATGCCCCTGCTATAACAGTTTGTAACAATCAGAGAAAAGAATCATTGAATTAACATATGAAATACATATTTTAGGTCTATTCATCCAGACAGTGACCTTGAATTTTTACTTCAAGATCCATAGGCTTCCTCACCTCTTCAAAAGTATCCATATATCCAAATTTGGTTTGAATGGGAGAAAGGATTCATGAGCTATCACCTGGATACCTTTATTTTAGGTGTATTTCTCCTAACAATGATCCTGACCTTTGACCTATTGAACCCAAAAATTAGTAGGCTTCTTTTCCTCCTGATAAGTAAGACAGTTAGGATATATCCAAATTTGATATGATAGGCAAAGTCGTTCTTGAGTTATAATCTTTTTTTTTTTCTCTTAACAGTGACCTTGACCTTTGACCTATTGACCCCCCAAAATCAAAAGGCTTAATTCTTCCCCTCTTTGGTTTGGATGGAAGAAAGGATTCTTGAGTTATCATCTGGAAACTGAAAGTGTAAACAAATGACAGAATGACGGATTAGGACGGAATAATTGGACAAAGAAAACTCTTAGTTCCCTTTGCCATTACGGTATATGTCCCGGGCATAATTACAACGCTTAACTTAGACCGAGACAGGCCAACTTGATTTTTTTTGGTGTCAAGTTGGCCTGTTTTGGTCTACACTAAACCATGATATGTAAAAGACAATGATATTGAGTTACATGACATTGTGAATCATTAACCTCTGAGATATAAAATTGTCCACGTTAAAAATTAAACACTGAAGTTATATCGATGAAAATGTTTTAGATGTGACTTACCTGATCACTCATACTGACTAGATTGTCTACCAGATCTTTGTTGGATTCACTCAGAGTATGATGTCTCATCATTAAACCTTTCATTTTGTCGTCATCTTGGATATAATCTGTGTTTAAGTACAAATCACAATATAGAAATGATATTGTATGTCTTAAAAAAATATATTCTTTTGTTTATATCTGTTTAAGTCAAAAGTGCCAAATTTTTCTTTACAGAGATTTTTTTTTCTTTTTTAAAAAATGCAACCAGACTATTTCAAGATCAGGTACATGATATCAGCTGCCATGTGTTTGACCTTGAATATGTGACCTTGACCTTGATCTCTTGAAATGTTGAGTGTCATCATGCTCAACCATCCATGCAATTTTCATTGAAGTGATGTATAATAATTATCAAGTAAGCCATATCCATATTGTGAAAGCGTGACGACCAGACAGACAGACAGACAGACATCAAGTACATGTATGTGACCCTTACAATGAAAATACATGAAATCATGCAAACAAGATATCTTACAGTCTTCCTTGTCAAATCTTGTATGAAGACAATTTTAAGTTTATTTTTGCTTCTTTTAAAAAAAACAAATTAATAATTTTAAATACATGTATGTAAAAATGATATGGAAGGAAAATGAGAAAGGAAGAAAATGAAAAACTGACAGTTTAATAGTTGAAATTCGGGAAATATGTAGAAGAAAAAAAATTGATATACTTGTAAATCATTTATTTCTAACAAAGTTTAGATTGAGTTGTTGTAAAAAGTTGTTGTGCAAATATTACCTTCTGGCATTATATCAATGACTTTGAGTAAATATGCTGCATATTTTTTATATGTGACCACCTTCTTCTCCAGGTAATTTCTCCTGCATAATTCAAATGAATAGAGTTAGTTCACACTTGAATTAATTCAAATTGAACATGCTGAAAGTATAAGAACCCCTTATATTTCAATTTTGATTAAATTACTTTTTTATGCCCTAGTAATTGCTATAATAAAAACATGATTGTACATTGTATAGAAGTACATATTTTTATTTCATAGAAATCTATTGTGTTGGGTTTTTTATCCACACAAGAACTTTGACAACTATATTCAAAGACTTTCACATCCAACTTTCGTAACTTTAGTTGACTTTTTCTTTGTTTGTCCTTTCTATTAAATCCATGCGCTCTCCTTCCCTGTGGTGTAAACCTTTTATTTGATCTTGGCATTCATTTTGCTTTTTTAATTGTTTCTCTATTTGAAAGTCTTAAAACCTTATCTTAGCTGTAACTGTTGAATCAAATTTAAGTGATTTATCAATGTTTTAAAATAACTCCTTTTTTTCTTTCATTATTGTTTTTTTTTTTCTTTCTTTCATAAATTTTTGTTTCATGATTTTCATGAATATTTTTTCTTTCATGACTTTTTTTTTTCATGCATTGTACCTCTTTTTAAGAGCAGCAAGTTGTTCACATAACATTTCATATTCTGACTGTTTCTGTTCTTTAAGAAGAACTTCTGTTTGATATTTCTGAATGGCTCTCCTTCTCTTTGCTTCATTATCCTTGATGAATTTGTCAAACTTTGATACTTTGGCTTTCATCTGCAAAATAGATTGGTCAATTGTATGCAAATACATGACTAGCAAGAATATACAGACTTGATCTGATTTATTAAAGAATATTTTGTTAAATTACTGACTTTGATAATGGATGCTTCAAAACTAAATCTTTGTGATTATTTTTCTGTAACGATCAATAATATAACATTTTCCAGGTAATATTTGTGGCCATCCTAACCCTAAATTTTTATAGTATATAATGACACCAGACATCACATTTCGTTAAAATTTCCATTGTGATATCATATTTGATCACACTGTCTGAATGCGTTAATTGTCATTTTTTCTATTATGATATCAAATTTTGTAATGTCTAACTGAATCTAAATGTAGTAGAAAATACTTAGCTTTTAGATACAATGAATGTGTTTCATTTATATGAAGAAATTCTATCACTTTTAGTATAAACTTTTTTATTTTTTCCTCACCATTTGCTGTCTCTTTTGAACAACCACTTGCCTTTCGGCAAGGTCGTCCATTTTTTGTCTGAATTTCTGTCGACATTCTTGAAGCTCTGCATCAACTTTAGCGACCTCAACCTCTTTTTTCAAAAGAAGTGTTTTCTGGAAGGTGTTGATCCCAGTCTCAATCAGCTGACCAGCAGTCTCCTTGACAACTGGAAATTCTGTGAGGTCATGATCCTCGTCATCTCTAAAAATAGAAATTCTTTCATAAAATAATTGATGTATAATTCAGTGTGAATTAATTAAGTTGATTTTTAAAGCTTTTTAGATGGAAATTATGTTTGTATGTCCTACAACAGCAATAAATGATTGAAATTTTTATTTAGGAATGAGTGTAAAATTTTACCAAACCATTAACCAAATCTTGATGAAATGTATATATTTTTTTTAAATTCAAAAATGAAAAAAAAAGTGAAATATCAAGTAACTAGGGTAGGAAGAAAATGCAGTTACTGTGGAAGACTTTTTTCTTTGACATTTACCTTGTATAAGTAAAATGATCTGACATATATTAATGGGGGGGACAGGGGGGTACCTCTCTCCCCCCTCCAACCCCCTTACCTCCCGTCCCCTTATCTCCCTCCTCCCACCCCCTTCCTTTCCCTCCCTCCCATTTAATCCCCTTAATTCCCTCCTCCCTTTCTCCCTCTTCCCACCCCCCTTCCTCCTGCCTCCCTTTCACCCTATCCACCCCCTAATTAATATGACAAAACATGGTCAGGAGGGGAGATTAATGTACGAAAATAGCTATACCCAACTGCCATCCAGTCCTTCCATCCATAGATACAGCTAGAACAGAGAAGTAATATATATTGCTGCGTCTTCATGACACAGCAAAATATCACTTTTCAGTTGCAGCTGTAATTAACCCCTCCCCCCCCCCCCCCCCCCCCCCCACACACACACACACACAAACATATACATGTATACCATTCTCTACCAAATTTAATGAACATGTTCATAAGAAATACATGTAAATGTCACATTTTAATAACTGCAGTAAATGTCACGTTACTGTATAATGCTAGGGACATACAGCTTTCTTAATTAAAATTTGTAAACAAATTTTTGAAGAAAAAGGGGGAAAAATAAGTCTTCAGTCGACTCTAAAACACACCTGTCGTGGAGTTGTGTCACAAAAACATTCCGTTTCTGATCGTCCAACTCCAGCTTGTAAGGATCCGTTGTGGCCATTTTGCTTACGGTCATTCAAACCTGTTTTCGACAAATGTCCATGCTTATCCTCTGACTGACCGCTTCGGCGCTAATCCGCCATGTCTAAACAGTTTTATGCAAATGAGGACACCTTGGTGACTATCACGTGCTCGCTCCCGATCGTACAAAGCGCGGTAATTTCAACTTGGAAAAAAAGTCACGTTTGCGTTTGTTATCATTATGGAGTTTGTTTATGTAGATCTAGATCTTTTATGTCAAGTTGGTGTTTAAAATCAAAGGGGACAAATATACGTTGATTTAATCTAAATATTATTAAGGACTTATGAACAGTTAAAAGTATAAATCTGTTCTTAAATCCTTGGTACATCAGTTCCAAAAGCTCGGGACCGGGGACATTAAAATAGGTTCGTCCGTCGGTCTGTCAGTCACAAAAACTTTTGAACATAGGCGCTCGTTGCAAAGATAATTTTTTTTCTGCCTGTGCTTTAACCTACGGTGGTTTCCAGATTAGCTGTTTCTATGTTTACATCATAGTGCCGATAGACAGAAGAAAGGAGATCTTCTTTCTCCTTTCTCCTCTATCGGCACTATGATGTAAACATAGAAACAGCTGATCGGGAAACCACCGTAGGTTAAAGCACAGGCAGAAAAAAAATTATCTTTGCAACGAGCGCCTATGCTTTTGAATGATAAATGACACGGGAGTATGACACATTATCCGTAACCCCCCCTGAGTCAAATATCCCCCCGAGAGTCAAACACCTATATAACGTTCACATGTGCATTCCTTTACACAAGACCTTTTCTTGGAGTTTAATCTTGATATCTAGAATTTTCATAAAACATGAGATTTATTATGAAAACTTAAGAATAAGGGGGGGGGGGGGGGGTCTGTAAGCATTTCTTTAAAGACCGTTGGCAAACATCCAAAAGCGGGGGACCACCATTCCTTGAAATTGATTTTATTTATGTTGCATTCCCTTTCGCCAAGGACATATACATTTTTTGTACATACGTCCCTGTAGACTTGCTCAAGTCCTTAAATCATATTAGTTTTAAAATCAAGTGAATTGAAATAACTTTGTTAATTCTTTACTCGCAAGTTGTCTTCTCTATTTCGTGATACTAGTATATAGGCATGTATAATCAAAGCAAAAATAAGAAATAAACAACAACGTTAAGTAATCAGAAAGTGTCGGATCGGCCCAAGGGCTAATGCATGTCACTCGCAGAGAAAAGATATACACAGCTCAAAATGGTGCGAGAGAATTTGAGTTCTAAATTTATTCTAGTGTCGTGAGTCTCTCGCACCATTTTTGTGCTGTGTATACATGGGGGCGGACAGGGGGGTACATCTCTCCCCCTCCCACCCCCTTACCTCCCCCCTCCTTTTCACCCTTCCCTCACCTCCGCTATAGAATTAAGTTGTATATACATGTCTGGATGACTAAATTTGAAAACAAATGAAAACTTCATATCTTAAAAAATTTTACGGCTCGCTACGATCGCCAGTCTACCTATAAACTTGAGTAAATGAATCAACTCCCTTAGTCTTGAGGTTCACGTTATTCGTCTCGCCCATTTTTTTTTTTTTTTTTTTTTTTTTTTTTTTTGCTTGTCAGTTTTCCACGAACAACTTGATTTCCTTCGAGCTGAAACCCCTTTTGGGACAGGTTGAAAGGGAGGGGGAGGGAGAGATGGGTGGTAGGAGGAGGAAGGGAAGGGGCCGGGAAAGGGAGGGGTGAGAAAGGGGCGGGAGGAGGGAGGAAAGGGGGCGGGAGGGGGAGGTAAGGGAAAGGTGAAAAGGAGGGGGAGGGAGGAGGGGCGGGATGGGGTAAGTATATATAAGGGGTGGGAGGGGAAATCGAGGTAAGGGGTGGGAGGAGGAGGGGGAGATAGGTACCCCCTGTCTGCCCCCCCCCCCCCCCCCCAATCAGCTAGTGTACCCAAGTTTCTGACCCTGACCTAGAAGTTTGACATTTATGTACTTTGAATGTCTGACATTGGGGCATTTGAAATTGGAGTATGACCTTTTGAAAGAAAATTTTCACATCACATAACAATGGGTGGTTCGTATTTCTTTCTTTCTGTCGATTGATTGATTGATTGATTGATTGATTGATTGATTGATTGATTGATTGATTGATTGATTGATTGATTGATTGATTGATTGATTGATTGATTGATTGATTGATTGATTGATTGATTGATTGATTGATTGATTGATTGATTGATTGATTGATTGAATATATGATTGAAGAAGACTGGGTGCAGGGTGGTCATCGGTAAATAGCTACCACAGGGATTTATCACACTAATACCGGTTGCTCGATTTACTATATTTGTGCTGTATGTTTACTATCTGTGTTATAACACATTAGTAAATACAGCAACCGGTATTAGCATGATAAATCGTCCTACTTTAAATACATACTGAGTATTAATTAATATGATCTTTTCATGAAATCCGGAACTGGACGTTTCGTTGTTGGTTTGAATTCTACAATTAGCCCCTCGATGACAAGGAAGATAAAATTTTGTTTACATTGACCACTGAAAATTATGAAAAAATCGATTTGATCGATCTCCATTTACTTTTACAACAAGAATGCACCGATAAGTATTCACCACTGTCACCTTTCGTCAGCTGTTTACCCTCATAGCACCCCAAGAGTCATAAATATGCGCACGATTTTTTGACTTGTTTACATATTTCACTTTCATATTTGGTCCACGTGTACCAATCAGTGAAGCATGTCGTATATCCGCCTTATATTTATCAATTTATTGAAGTGAACCGGATGCTTTGATAGCAAGGATTGTATTTGCACCATATTGTCAGCTGGATTAACACAATGACTGAAATGCTCAGAATGTCAAAATTTAGTTGGAAATTGTTAGTTTTATTTAGCATTTTCACACTTTGTGAAGGGGGTATGCAAGTGTGGAATTACATTCAAGACTCCAAACATATAGTTAGGATTTCAAAAGAAGTGATGGAACCATTTCTTAGTGGAGAACAAGTGCGAGTTATATATTATTACAAGAAAGGTATATATATGACTGTGTTTTTTTAATTGCATGTACGTCTTTTCATCAGGGATGTCGACAATTATTTGATCATGATTTTATTATTAATTTCTTTTACATACTAGTAAGCCTTTTTCACATACTGTTCGAGCAGATAATTCTGAACGATTTTTGCGGTTTTTCGTCAATAATACGTCTTCTATACAGCCATGAATCACCATGAAACTTTGAACTAATAATGCTTCACCCTATATACAAATGCCTAAGTAAAAATAATTTTGAAAATCGACCTACAAGTGTTGATTTAAAGGTATTTTAATACCCCCCTTAAATGGCCATTTTATGCAAGTTACTAAAGGTATTTCAGAACGATTTGCAAATAATTTTGTCTCTCCTGGGATCAAATATGGATCAAATGTTTCAAATCCTTTATCCTTACTGAAGAATTCTATGTCAACATATATCATAAAACTTTTACAAAATTTATTTCTAAAGCGACTTTCTGAACCATTATGAGGTATGTAACAGTTTATTTCTTACTTATTTCCAATGATTTTGGTATTCTAACACATGTAATTTACATACTTTTTCATGAATATCTTGAAAAATTGGGCCCCACTCAATGCAGATTTTTATCAATCAGTTGACAAGAATAGATTTTTGAAAAATATGTGACTCTGAAACTAGGTCAAGATATGTTCTAAACACAATGACGTCACTTTCCCCGGCTCCCAAACAGACGAAAGTTACAAACAGCAGGACTCGAGATACAAACACTAAAAATATGCTACCGGTAAATGAATTTATTATATATTTTGAGATTTCCTTTTGCATGTCCATTATTTCCAGAATACCTAGACATCTGTATCACCAAAATTGTGGAAAAGTATCTCCAAGTAACCGAACTAGCGAATTGTTCGGAAATATCTTCAGTTCGGAAATATCTGCTCAACCAGTATATTGTGTGACTAGCATTTTGTGGATGGCAAGTACAGAATGTACACAACGTCGCAGTTAAAAACTCATGATTGTCCTTAACGTCATATTGTGGGAAAGATCTTATTTTGCCGTCCAAACCAAGTGGACCACAGTTATGTGAAATAGGCTTCATTATGAAAATTTCTGTGAATAATTGCAAGACAATTAATATTAAAAATTCATCCTTGGTATACAAATGATATTAGTTTGATTTTCATATATAAAGCTATGAAACAAAAATGAGCCAACTTGGCACTAATTTTTAATTAACATTAATTTTAATGCTCACAGTCTCTCATATTCCTGGTACTGGAAACTTTCCAGACAGTTGGTCTAGTCGATTGGCAAATAAATTGTTTGAAATAAATATGTAAATGTGTTGCTAAAGTTTCTTAAGCTGGCCTAAAAGACTGTCATATAATTTTGTATACAAAATCTCTCAAAAGCTACCGGTATGAATGAATCAATTTCATATTCATATTATGATACCTGGTACCATTACTGTACCCTAGCTAATTGTTATTTGGTAATTTTTAAATTTCAGATATACCTCGTTTAAGGAATTTTGTGAAAGCTTATGATAAATCTGGAGGCTATCTCAACTTGTACGGAGTTCCCGTGGCTGTAGTAAGTTATTGCGTTATACAATGTATCTTATTGTGCTGAATTGTGATTTACTTTTCAGGGCAAGCTGTTACTAAGTAAACATGATCAAAGAGTTGTAAATGTAGATTTACATTTGAAATACATGTACACGTGTAAAAGAGAATTACTAGTACTTTCAATAGAAATTAATTAATTGCCATACTGGTAATTTTTTTGTCAAGTTCATTGTACATTTGATACTTGATACATGTAAGCTTTCAACAGTTTATTTGATGTTCATTTATATACATTTACATATTATGTACATGCATTTATATATTTTTAGAAGATTGTTGAATTTCAACTTTTTTTCTTTATCTTTGCTGGCTGCAGCAACATATCACTACCATTAAAAGTTGAAACTTTGATTCAAATCAGGTATTAAAATTCTGGTGAATGAACTGGCCATATGATTTATTGATTTGTAGAAAAATCTATGGAAAATAATCCTTACTGAACTTGTAAATAAGAATCAAATGTCAATAACAGCAGGGATGGTATTATATTGCAGGGACGAAAGTCTACGTGTAACAAGTGATCTGCAAATATCATAAAATAATATAAATAAAGCAATAGGTCTCTTACTCTTTTTAAGTAAAGTATGATATTCAAAAATCAAAATGGATCCAATAGGTGCTCTATGATAAGTATTAAGTGAAATAGCTTCGTTCCTTAAAAATAGTAATATTATAATTACAGTATGTGAGTATTCTTGATTGATTTTCTGGATCCCTCCTAAATTATTAACCTCAGGTTGATGTTCTGTACCTTGTGCCTTGATTTGTTCCAGTATTTACACATCTATTTCTGTCACGAGAATTTCATTTGGTGATTCTTTGAGATTAGAAATTAAACTAGGTTCAATAAAGAAAAGAGAAACAAAGGGTCCAACTGTGCTTCCAGAGTCCCACCGGCCTTCTGGACAGAAATATCTGAATGCATCCAACTTGCAGTCATACATAAAATCTATTACGGGTACTTGATCAATTGGACTGACTGGCTTGTCTATATGACTGTCACACACTGAAAGTTTCCATTAAAAGATGACCCATTGAAATCTGTGTTCTTTCTTATGAAATGGCTGATTGAAATAAAAGAAAATCATGGAAAATGGCTCATTTATCATGTTTATAAAATTTCCTTCCCAATCACTGAATCAGTGAAGCATTTGGGTGATACTGAGTAACTTCTAGGGGCTGAACTAGAACTTAATCAATGCAATCCTGTAAGGTAACATATTAACATGTAAGCAATTTACAAATTTAAATTGAAATATATGACATTCAAAAATGTACTTGGTGTGTTTGTAATGTCATGAAGTTACGTTGAGTTATTATTTAAAATTATTGAATAGTACCATCTCAATCTTTCTCGACTTCACTACATGTACAACATTGTGTTATTATATCTGGCGAAGTTTTAACTTGCTCCTGTAATGAATTAAACCATTTGAAACAAAAAATGTTCGTGACAAATAATATTTGTAATGCAATTTTGTCAATAGATTTACAAATGATGAATGAAATTGCACTCATTATACTTTGGCATTTACAAATATTTGATTTTTTTTATCAAATTACTTTTTGCTACAAGTCAAATGTCGTTGAAAGTAGACAAATTCAAAATCCATGCCTGGCATACCGGTAGACATAGATGATGTTAGGCCATAGTTATTTAATATTTTGTTTTACATGTACGCTTGCGGATGGGTACAAATGTACCTTTCAAGAAAATTGCTGAAAAAAACACAGTCATTTTGGGGTTTTTTTTTCCACTCAGAAAATATCCATAAGTTCCATTTCAAGTCAAAGTACATCCTGTCATCCAGTAAATGATATTTGAATACCATAAAATGCTTATACCAATATTAATACATGTATAAGGATATAGAGTGATTTTTCTAGAAATAAGGTCAAAATGATCTAAGAAATATTTTTTCAATCTTCCTTTCGAAATTCAGTCAAATTGATCATGACTGTATTTGTATGTTACCATGCCTGGCGGAAACCTTTCATACAAAAATCTGGACGTAAAAGAAAATATTTATTTACTATGGCCTTATGAAAAAATCTTATATATGTATATGTCTGGAAAAAACAATAGTATTACATGTAGTTCAAAACTTTTCTCTCATTTCAGGTAAACTGTATAGAAGAAGGTAACAAGGTCTTGGACAAGTGTAAGGCCGAGGGTTCTGAAAATCGTGTGTATACCTACAGTAATGGTCATGAACTACTGGAGTTGGAGCTGGAGACCATGTTTGATGTCAACTCTATCATGTCAAATATACTACAGTAAGATTTATCACGAATTCTCTGTAAGAACCAAAGAATTTCAAAACATGTTGGCACGGCATGTCATGGATTTTTGAGATTTTTGGTATGGAAGTTCAATATGAAGTACTAGTATGTAAATCAACCCCAGTTTTTAGCTCTACTGGTCTCAGACCAGTCGAGCTTATGCGATACCCCGTCGTCCGGCGTCCTTCCGTCTGTCCGTCTGTCCGTCCGTCCGTCCGTCCGTCCGTCCGTCCGTCCGTCCGTCCGTCCGTAAACAATTCTTGTGCTCGCAACTCCTCTGAAACCACTGGTGATAGAAAGTTAATTCTTTTTGCATCCTACTTGGTATGTGGTCTAGTTGTGCACCTGACATTTGGTTTCAGCCCCTGACCCCTAGGGTCTTAGAAAATGGGCGTGGTTATGAAATTCTATGTAATCTTGTGCTTGCAACTCCTCTGACACTATAAATGATGGAGACTTAAATCTTTTTGCAATATGATGGGTCTGTGGTCTAGTTGTGCACCTGATATTTTGTTTGAGCCCCTGACTCCCAGGGTCTTAGAAAATGGGTGTGGTCATTTTTCCCTATATAACTCTATGTAACCTTGTGCTCGCAACTCCTCTGACACTATAAATGATGGAGACTTGATTCTTTTTGCAATATGATGGGTCTGTGGTCTAGTTGTGCACCTGATATTATGTTTGAGCCCCTGACCCCCAGTGTCTTAGGAAATGGTTGTGGTAATTTTTTCCTACATAACTCTATGTAATCTTGTGCTCGCAACTCCTCTGACACTATAAATGATGGAGACTTGATTCTTTTTGCAATATGATGGGTCTGTGGTCTAGTTGTGCACCTGATATTTTGTTTGAGCCCCTGACCCCCAGGGTCTTAGAAATGGGTGTGGTCATTTTTTCTATATAACTCTATGTAATCTTGTGCTCGCAACTCCTCTGACACTATAAATGATGGAGACTTAATTCTTTTTGCAATATGATGGGTCTGTTGTCTAGTTGTGCACCTGATATTTTGTTTGAGCCCCTGACCCCAAGGGTCTTAGAAATGGGTGTGGTCATTTTTTCCTACATAGCTCTATGTAATCTTTTGCTCGCAACTCCTCTGACACTATAAATGATGGAGACTTGATTCTTTTTGCAATATGATGGATCTGTGGTGTAGTTGTGCACCTGATATTTTGTTTGAGCCCTTGACCCCCAGGGTCTTAGAAAATGGGTGTGGTCATTTTCTTCTATAGGGAAGAGTCAGGTAAAACAGAGGAAATTCTATTTTTCAATTTTGTGTAGGGTACATGCGAGCCTGTAAATAATTATGTTTCTGATGTTCTGATTGGACAATAATTACAAAATTGGTCTTTTTAGAATAGAAACATTTCTTGCTTTACATTAATACAGAAATAATTCCTGAAAACTCATTCATTAATATCTAAAAGCTGTAGAAATTATGCTATTTTAGAGGCAAAAATAACTGCTCCATTTAGTGCAGATTTTAGGGTGACCTTGAACTACACTTCCTGTCTTCAGATTCTAATGATAAAAAGTTTTTATTCTGACATATTTTTGACTCGCTGGCATTGACGGTTAATTTCATGTATAGATTGTAAGCATTGGAAATGTATATGAGAAATGCGACAAGATTTCGTTAACATTGCGGCCTATGGGAAAATGGACAAAAATGAATTACTGGACTCTCCCCTATATAACTCTATGTAATCTCCTCTGACACTATAAACGATGGAGACTTAATTCTTTTTGCAATATGATGGGTCTGTGGTCTAGTTGTGCACCTGATATTTTGTTTGAGCCCCTGACCCCAAGGGTCTTAGAAATGGGTGTGGTCATTTTTTCCTATATAACTCAATGTAAATTTGTGCTCGCAACTCCACTGACACTATAAATGATGAAGACTTAATTCTTTTTGCAATATGATGGATCTGTGGTCTAGTTGTGCACTTGATATTTTGTTTGAGCCCCTGACCCCCAAGGTCTTAGAAAATGGGTGTGGTCATTTTCTCCTATATTCTATGTAATCTTGTGCTCGCAACTCCTCTGACACTATAAATGATTAAGACTTTTTGCAATATGATGGGTCTTTGGTCTAAATGTGCACCTGATATTTTGTTTGAGCCCCTGACCCGAAGGTCTTAGAAAATGGGTGTGGTCATTTTCTCCTATATAACTCTATGTAATCTTTTGCTCGCAATTCTTCTGACACTATAAATGATGGAGACTTAATTCTATTTGCAATATGATGGATCTGTGGTCTAGTTGTGCACCTGATATTTTGTTTGAGCCCCTGACCCCCAGTGTCTTAGGAAATGGTTGTGGTAATTTTTTCCTACATAACTCTATGTAATCTTGTGCTCGCAACTCCTCTGACACTATAAATGATGGAGACTTAATTCTTTTTGCAATATGATGGATCTGTGGTCTAGTTGTGCACCTGATATTTTGTTTGAGCCCCTGACCCCCAGTGTCTTAGGAAATGGTTGTGGTAATTTTTTCCTACATAACTCTATGTAATCTTGTGCTCGCAACTCCTCTGACACTATAAATGATGGAGACTTAATTCTTTTTGCAATATGATGGATCTGCAGTCTAGTTGTGCACCTGATATTTTGTTTGAGCCACTGACCCCCAGTGTCTTAGGAAATGGTTGTGGTAATTTTTTCCTACATAACTCTATGTAATCTTGTGCTCGCAACTCCTCTGACACTATAAATGATGGAGACTTAATTCTTTTTGCAATATGATGAATCTGCAGTCTAGTTGTGCACCTGATATTTTGTTTTAGCCCCTGACCCCCAGGGTCTTAGAAAATGGGTGTGGTCATTTTCTCCCATATAACTCTATGTAATATTGTACTTGCAACTCCTCTGACACTATAAATGATGGAGACTTGATTCTTTTTGCAATATGATGGGTCTGTGGTCTAGTTGTTCACCTGATATTTTGTTTGAGCCCCTGACCCCCAGGGTATGGGTGTGGTCATTTTTTCCTATATAATTGTGCTCTCTACTCTTCTAAAGCTATTAATGATGGAGAGTTAATTTTTTATGCAATATTATGGATCTGTAGTCATGTTGTGTCAATGATAGTTCATTTGAGCTAGCAGCACCTTGCCCCTAGGATCTTGGAAAATGGGCGTGGCATTCTTTTTTGAAATACTATATCTCAGATATTTTGAATTGTATGAGTGATATTCTACTTGCAGTCTAATCATGCTAATGGATGTGTTGTTTTGTTGTGCTACTTATAATTTGTTAGAGCACCTGCTCCATATGGTCTTTGGTTTAAAAAAAAAAGATAGGAAATTGATGTTTTCAAAAAAAAAAAAACAACCAGGAGAGCTACAGTCTCGTCAGAGACTTCTGGTTTCAAAAAGGTTGTCGTTGCCATGGTAATCGTGTCTGAAGTTTCAAAAATCGGGGAAATCTATAGGACAAGGCATTTTTGTAGGCTTCGTTACCATGGAAACAGGTACATTTTAATTCTTAAATTGCTTTGATTATTTTCTTTTAATCCTTATTATTATGCATATTTGTAAAGTTTTTTACATTCATCTCAGATGCCTTATGTATACAAGATGAAAAATTGGGCCAAAACAGGGTATCAAAAGGCTTTGTTTTGGGCACTCAAAGACCCTTTTTTGCATGTTTTTACTGTTTTACAAGGTTGAAAATTTCATAAAAGCACTATTTATTAAAGTCCAAATTCTAGTTATCCAATTAGTATCATCTTTGAACTCTACATGAATATAGAAAATTAATTGGGCTAATTTGTCCTTTTATATGCAAAGCAGCATCAAATTTAGTTGCTATGGCAACAATCGGCTAAAAGATTTCAATACGTTGAATTTAAACACAACCTCTATCAAACTATCTACGCACGATATTGGAACAGAAGTTCATGTATACATCTATCAGAGGCGTTTTGATATAAAAATGACCTTGACAATATTTCAAGGTCACCCACTGAATTTTCAAGGTCATTAAACTTTAAGTGACCAGATTTGACGAAAAATCCTGATTTTTCATAAAATGAAGGTGTCGATATTTTAGAAACCTTGAAATATTGAACTTAACAGTTATTTGCCATAAAATGATAAATGTATCACTTATTTCTTAGAACTGTTGATTACGATTCTTCACATCTTCGAATATCTAAATTCTTGGTGAGTATTTTGATAAAAAGGGACGAAATCTGTATTTTTCTTGTTTTTTGACGGAAAATTATTTTCCTATTGAATAGCTACAATTCAATAAATTCTAAGATTTGTCTTTCTTATATTCATGCGCTTTCATACTATATATGACCTATGAAAATATTTAATTTAAAAAATCACTAAAATCGGTAACAAAAAAATTAAAAAATCAATATTTTATGCAAAATTTCAGTCTCAAAGTATAAATGACCTTGAACAGCAAGCCTTGAACATTTTAATTGTTCTTATGTAAAAGATATAAGTCATATCTATACATGCATACATTTTGACAATCTTATGTAACTCTAAAGAGGAATAAAATCAATTTCAAAGATAATATGAAACAAGCAAAAAGGTCTAATGTTGCCATGGCAACGGTCTTTGACGACAGAATTTAGGTAAAACTCTTAAATACCCACTCCAATTTTTCGTTCATTTTTTTTGTCAATAAACATACATTTCCATTGATGAAAATCACTAGTCTCCTATTGGTGCCTTTTGTGATATTTAAGGTTGAAAATGGTCAAAAACACACTAAATTGGACCTTATTTTCACCTCTATTTTTCGCTTCATTTTGACTTATTTTGGCTTAATACAATAAGCTTCCTGTAATAAGTATCACATATCTAAGTGTACTAAGTAAGAATGGAAGTAAGGAAGAATAGATTATATAAAGATGAACAAGCTGTAACAGTGGTATCCATGGCAACGAAGTCTCCGGAGCTGGCTTATTTTATGGTCCCAAAAGTGCTATAAATAGAATGACCTCGTTACCATGGCAACCAGTGGTCACATTGACTGAAGAGTGTTATTTTCATGGTCAGTACTAAATATATACCCATTATACCGAAAATCATCAAAATCAATGACATGCCATGCCGAACGATTTTGGTCCTTACAGAGAATGGCTATTATATTTTCTTGACAATGGATAAACCAACATTGAAAAAGACAAAGTTTATGCCCTATGTTTTATGTTTATACCCTGCTTTATCGAAGAATAGTGAGGAACAAATTTTCATAGAAAGTAAATTTCTGAATGATTTCAATACGCAAGATCGGAAATACAGCTTGTCCGTTCTGATTTGCATTTTGTCACTTACCTAAACCATTGTTCAAATGTTGGACACCTTTTCTGCCCATTGTTCAAATGTTGGACACCTTTTCTGCCCAGGTAAATTGATGACGTCAAGACAATAGAGAGCAATCAGAAAGTGCGCAAAAACACTCATATAATGTTGGTATAAGTATTTGCGATCTTTCGTAATTACGCATGATCACAACTACAGCACGTGCAGCATGTCCGTTCTGGTTTACATTTAGTCACTTAACTAAACCATTGTTCATAACTTGGGCACGTTTTCTGCCCAAATGCCCAAGTAAACTGATGACATCAAGACAATGGAGAGCAATCAAAAAGTGCACAAAAATATCAGTATAACTTTGGTTAGATGTATTTGCGATAATGTTTTGTGGAAGAAAATGCCGAAAGATTACACTTTCGAGAATTACATGTATAAATGTATAATGAATAGACTTGAAAGATAAAACTTTTCTTGTAGGTTGTTGTTATTAAGAGAGGTACCTATTTTACAATCAAAGACAGAACGTTTAGAATACGAGGCAAAACATAAAGGCGCAAACAATGTCTTCTTTGCCTATCAGAAAGCTATTGGAACATACGGTATGTGCATCCTTCTAAGACAAGACAATTATTTTTGTAATTCAGCATACTAGTATATGAATAACATACAAACACAATTTCTTACAAGCTTTTTGACCTTACAATGAATGAGTGTAAACTTGCCCTTGCCCTCTCTTGTATTTTTATCTACATATTGAATCTTTCAAAATCCATTAAAGGAGTTAATTAGATCCTTTTCTTCGCTTGAGTAGCTACATCTACTACTCTTTTTATCTTGATCTTTATATGTAATACTTAAAGTAGGGAATTAGTGATGCATGAAGAAGAAAAGTATTAAATGCTGTTTTTAATCAAAAAGTCAATTTTCTTATAATTGATGTCAGATTTCTTCTTAACAATTATTTTCACCTGAGCCTTCATTTAGAAATTGCTTTTTAGATTTACATGCTTAATAAAGTTCAAGTTGATTAGAATAACTGTATAACCACTTTGAAAGAGTCACAAGGAAATCGTAAATGTGTGAAGAAAATGAGATTTTCTTTGATATTTTAAAATTGGTGGATTTTAAAGGGAGATTAAAGGCGATCTTGATACCCTCCCATATTTTTCATTCATGAATATTATACATGTATCTTTTAATAAAACTGATGAGAGGGCATGATGTTCCTTGTCCCTTTAAGGCCTTTTGCGTCTGTTGTTGTTTGTCTACTTGCTGCTTTCGCATTAGGGTGACTTCTGGTTCTGTTTCTTTTCCCTACTCCCTTAAAAAGTTCTGAGATCTGTCTATACATGTACTGTGATATAAGGATGGAAAGACAGAGACCAAACCATAGGATGATCAAAGCCTGACATACTAACTATTAAAAAATTCCACTAATATAAAATAGAAATGAAAAGTTTGAGGTGTACCTCAATGTTTTATGGTTGCAATGAAGGAATGATGAGGTCATTAATGCAAAGTGATGCCACTGTCAAAGAGAATACTGCATACTCAAAATCTGTGAGTTTATACATTGTACATGTACAAATTCAGGGATATGGATTTACCCTAATGATTTTGATCACCATGATGTAAAGGTAGTTACAGGTGGATTTGTTTAAGATCGTCAAGTTAACAGCCATTGTTCTGATAAGGAAAAGTGTGTGTTGGGGGGGGGGGGGGTAGCTTTACAATTTTTTCTAATTTCATCAGCAGAAAACCCTACTTTTAGATCTAATTTTCCTGCATTTTATTTTTCAGAGCATAGAGTATTTATGGAGGTAGCCTATGCCTATCAGGAGAAATTCAAATTTGCCTTAACAACAAATCTGGAAGCAATTGATGGTCTCGAGTAAGTATATTTTTGCACATGTTGTTTAAGAAATAAATAATCAGTTTAGAATATTCCTTGCATAAAATCAGAAGACAAATTGTCATAGAAAGGAGGACAAAGCTGAATTTTTATGTCACCCTATGTAAGAGTTTGCTTTGTGCGTCTTTCTGTCATTCCGTCACACTTTCAGTCTCTAGATGATAACTGGAGAACACTTTCAATAGGTCAAAGGTCATGGTCGATTTTCCTTTCATTGATTTTTGTTGCATGTTATAAATTTGCTGCGGTGAGTGCAAACATTCTGTTGTTTTGTTTAATTAACTCACATATACATATATGAATCATTTTGAGAGTATAGCTCAAGTTTTATTTTCAGATTCAGTAGTAATATGGAGTCCAGTAATGCTGGTATATGGCTTTTAAAGTGTAAAGCTTCCAAGGATTTGCCGTGTGATAATCAAAAATACCTAGATACAATAGATCTGTCAGCGTTTGCTCGACATGTAAAAAGGAATTCAGTCCCTCCAGTTGTAAGTATGAATCTATGATCAAATTTTCTATGAAAGTAATGTAAGATTAGCCAACCTTACTTCTTTATTCTTCACTGATTTGGAAGCTCATTTATGTTACACTAAGGCATTCATGATTTAAGTGTAGGTTAATGTAAGAATCAGGCAGGGGCGATATGTCAAAATTTTATTTCTGTTTTGAGACATACATGTATGTGTGGTACAATTCAACATATGAAATTCATCTCTTTAATAACGTAGTGATGGTGAAGCGAGATATACATCTCATAATTTATTCGGATTCTTACGCAGACCTGTACCGGTACTTGAAAAACCCATATACATGTACATGCGCATATATATTGTGCTAGCAATCGAAGAAATTTACTTTTAACAAAGAACATTTTTCTTTAAGTTATTAGAAAAAAGCCCTCAAGGGCATGTAGAATTCTTTTAATATTTGAAGGTGCAAGTGCAACTATAAATGAATTTTGGGATTTGGACTCAGTCTGAATTTTTGTATATGAAAATTTATTTTCTTTTTGTCTCTCTTGGATGGTTATAAATTTTGTGCAGAATCAAAATATGTCTTGAAACATTTTGTTTAATATCAAATTCAAAGATGAATAATACATATTCTTTTTAATTTTGTTTCCAGTTTAACCTGCCAAAGGACGGTAAGGAACACCCGTACACCCCAGACCTGGGCCTTAGTGTTGTTTATTTCTATTACCGAGAAACCACAGAAAAGTTGGTCAGGAACATGATTAAAATGATGACCGATACTCTGGGACAGGCTGCTTGGTTTGTCGCTGTAGACATGTAAGTTCACGTTTGCTTTTATAGGATTAAAACCTTATTCAAGCCAAAATGCACGATAGTATAAAGGAAAAGGCGAGATTGATATGACGCTTCTGTAAACCAGAAAAATTACAATATCTACATGAAAATGAGAAAAAATATCAACAGTTCAAGTTTGAGGTAATTTTCGACCAACAGAGAAGTTTCGTTGAAATAAATTTCCATGAATTATGAATTTGCAAAGCGTTTTGTTCAAAGAATTCTTCATTATTTGAGGATACATTAGAAAAACCTTTTTTAGTGACTTGAAACATTATTACATGTATATTTAATTCCTGACTAATTATAGTGAGAAGTACTTAGTTCAGCATGTCAACTATAACGGAGAAACTCCCTCAGTTGCCGTTCAGAACACTGACGAGGTTGGTACATGTATATAGACATGTTTTCGGCCCATAATCGTTTCCTCTCTAACCCCTTGATAAATTCATAACTTGGTAATCCTTACAGAATAATTGGAGAGTTTGCAGAAAAGTAAAATAGATTTGAATTTACAAATGTACATGTAAGTAAACTAAAATTTTATGAATTCAAAGCTTCCCCTGTGCACAGCACCTGGAGCATATTCAGCAATACATTTGCTGTTAGAGTAGGTAGTAACTATTATGGTAAAACTGGCCCTTGATAAATACTACAGTACTTAACTTTTGATCAGTTGTACCATGGAAGCCCAAACCATGCATCACTGCAGCCGTGAATTCAGAGTTCAGTGAAACTACAACTCCTCTGTAATGATGCTGGTTCAAGACTTGCCCTGAATTGACCCTTCCGATTGCAGGAAAAAATGCAAAATGTTGTGACGTCACAATGCTTTTACCTCGGACAAACAAGCTTCAAACCTCGGTCAAACATCGACATTTCATTGTGACGTCATAGAATTTCTTAGATTTTTCCCGTGTTTGGAAGGGTCAATTCCTCAACGGTCGAATTAATGACGTAATGTACATGTAGCACACATACAGTATAGCATCAATAACTACACGATGTACGTTATTGTTTCTTTTATCATGGTAGAGAGATCCAGTACAAATGGAAGATCCTTGGTCAGATGATAGTGTATTCGAGTTTGTACTTGACCGACTGGATAAGAACCCAAGACAAATATTCAAACCTGATGATTCACATTCGGAGAAAACGGAAATGTCTGAGGTGGAGAGTTCATCATCATCTGATGTGGAAGAAAATATGGAGAATTCTGAGGATCAAAGTGCTGACGAAGAGGGACGCATTTCTGAAGGTACGACACTGAAACAGACTTTACGTCAAGAAATTTTTGTCTGAAGGGAAAAAATTCTTTTTGTACACTTTTTGTACAATAAGTGAATTATATACAGTTTTGAGTTTATATAATGTTTGCTGAGATCTTTATAAATATTTTGATAATTTTTTTTCTGGATGACTACATGTATTTGGTCAGAGGACTGAGTAAGAACCATTTATTACAACATTATATTTGCACACATGAATTTTCTGATGCATGATAATGTATTATGTAGTTTATTTGATACAACATACATTACATACATTTCTTTTCCAGCTGTCAGGCCTGTGTGATTTTTTTCTCATATTCGTATCAAATGAATGAAATTTCCGAATTTTTTCTTCATTTATGCAGTTGAGAGTCAGGACGACCATGTAGCAGAGGCTGTGTTCCGTGCACGTAAGATAGATATGGATTTGGAGTTAGTGCCTGCATTGACAGATAAAACCTTCCCAACCACAGTACAGGACAAAAACCTAGTCATGGTCTTGTTCTACCTTCCTTGTATGTATTTTTGTACAAACTTCTTTTTTTCTGCTGATAATAGACTGTTTTTCAACAAAGATGTTTTTGTTTTAAATATCTCTTCAGAATTAACCATGTTACAAACATTGAGTAGACTAGTACTTCTCGTGGAGATTTTATGATTACCTAGATGGATGTCACACTGTTGGTCTGTCATTCTGTCAATCTATCTGTTAAACCATGCATAAATTAAATCTTCTTACAACAATCAACAGCAATTTTATTGAAATTTTATGATTGAAAATTTTAGTATTGCATTTCTAGGTGCCTACATGTACATGTACATGTATTTATAGCTTTGATTCATGCATATTTATATCTTTTTTCAATGCTTCAGTTGACCATCGTAGCATGGCATTCCTTCGAGCCTACGGTGAAGCTTCCAGGAAACTTGAGAATGAGACCATCAAGGAGCCCCTGGCTAGCGTTAATTGTCACGACTGGACTGATGTATGTGGCAAAGAGAACATTACGTTATACCCGACTATTAGAATTTTTAAGGCGGGTTCTGTGTTTAAAGACTATGATGGAATGTTGGATTTACATGAGGTGGTAAAGACTGTGAAAATGTAAGTTAAATTTCGCTTCTCTGCATTTTTGACAATATTTCTATAATGTGATACTGAGATTATTGCATGGAAATGTTTTCAATTCAACAGTTACATTATGTCTTTGTAATGATTTAATTCTATTATGCAAAGTCATTATATTAGGGAAACAACTTTTACATGTACCTGTTCAGAAAATTTATATAGAGTGAAAAAAGTGAAGGATGTACATGTATATGTTTCAGTATGGCAAAAGAAAACCCTCAGGATTTATCTACAAATGATGATATAGGCCATTTCATTAAACCAGATACTGAAGTTGATGTAAAGATTATAGGATTATTTGATAAAAAGCATAGTTCAGGTATACATGTAGTAACATTTTGCAGTATGATTTTCTATGTTTTTTTTTATTTTTAGATTTATCTACACTCTTGATGTACATTGATTTTGTTTTCCTCTTGCTTTTTGCCTCTATTTCACTACTATCCTTTAAAGAATTTCTATACTTGAGTAAGATGAGCAATTCTGATTTGAAGAATTAAGTCGTATGCATAAGAATAAAGTACCAGTGTATTTTAACTTATTATCTACTGCATTTACAATAATTCCACTGAAGAGAAGAAAATTTGTTGAGTTTGAGGGTCATAGGTCAAGAGCCATCTCTTTCTAAGCCATCTGTTTTCAATTCTTGCCTAATCTTTTGTCTTTTAAAAAAGTTTTATTTTCTTTTTCAGAAATAAAGGCATTTAAATCTGTAGCTAAAAGCCTGAGTGACAAGATTGTATTTGGAATAAATTCTGATGGAAAGGGGAAGGAAATGTAGGTACACATTTCTGTTTTCTCACTGAATCGCTTTGTATCAGAAAAGCTTTCTCTACAAAGAACTTCATGGTTCTCATAAAAAAAATTAAAAATAAATTAGAATTTTAGACTTTAAACAATGAATCTATCATTTCAGAGGGAAATCTAAATTTGGTTGTACCCTTCCATGTATGGTGATACTCAAGGCCAATGATACCATTCAGCCATTCACTGTCTATCCTGCCAAGTTTGAAGAAAATCTTATGAAGTCCTTTATATACACAGCCAAACTACCATCTATGGTAAGTACATGAATGTCATTGTGTTATGATTTTATGCCAGCTTTGCCAACTTTCATTCGTAAGGTTTATTGTAACATAGTATTGTTGAAGTAAAGTAATCTGTGCAAAGGAATTGTAAAGACACTCAAAAAGGTCTAAAAGCTGTAAAATTAAAAATAAAACTTTACAGTTGTATGTCAGTTTAGGTAAGTAAACACTTGAAAATTACCACTGTGACAGATTATTACATGTATTCGATTCACTAAATCCCAATCTTACATTGAAAAAAAAAATCACTTCAATATTGTGTTCAAGCACACTCAAGGAGGGACTAGTGTGGATTGAAGTTTCTTTGGTGATTAAGATTTTGCTTTTAGATTATATTCATACTTGTACCTGTTATCTTGTGCCAGATTTTGGCCATATTTCATTGTTTGGATTGAGGATCACTAACAAGGTTTAAATACCCGAAATGTGCATGTCTGGTCCATGCTGCAAATTTATCTGTTCTTAAAGGATGCTATTGAATTTGAAGACATTTGACATTCAGAAATGCAGGTTGTTGGGCTCTGTCTCACAATAATGTGTCATTCAATTTTCTCCATCTGAAAAATGATACAATGTTGTATAAGACTGTAAAATTAATTAATTTCATTTGTAGCCTGAGTTGACGGTACAAGTATTCCCTACGTTGTATCAGCAAAATAAACCATTTGCGATAGCTTTCCTTAACGAGCACTCGGAATCCACCAAGTTACGTGAGATTCTATCAGAGATCGTAAAGAAACAAGTCTTCCCTGATATAATTATTGCTTGGATGACGTAAGTATAATAATGTGTTGTTAAACTGAACAGATTTTTAGCGTAATTATCAATGCCAATATCTTGGTTTAGTGCAGAAATATGTAAGTGATCTAGGGCTGCCATCTGGCTTTTAAGAAGAAATATGTAAATTATCTAAAATGACATCTGGCTAATATGAAGGAATATGTAAATTATGTAGATGAAAATTTTACTTATGCAAAGGAATATTTAAATTATCTAGACAGACATCTGGCTTTTGTAAAGGAATACATAAATTACATGTGTCTACAAATGTAGGCTTTGATCTCATTTTTAAAAAAATGCAAATTATCTAGTCCTTATATGACATCTCACTTTAGTGAAGGAGGATATATAAAAGCATGTTTTCCTTGAATTTTAGGCTTGTTTTTAATTATTATTTATTGTCACAATTATTTTATGTTAGATATTGTTTCTATATACAGGTATTATTATGAAATATTAATTCTTTATTTCAGGTGTGATTCACACCAGAGCTTCGGATGTCAGGTTTTGAGCTTTTACGAGCCCCAGTTTAGCACGCCAGCTCTATCTTTTGTGGTATTACATGAGGTAAGAAGAATTTATCATTATACCGTTGATAAAATTGTAGGAATAAAAAAATCACACCTGGCAAGAAAAATTATTTGTTAGAAAAATGAATAGTTAGAAGTTCCCCAACACAGTACTTAGATAGTGACCTGATACTGAAGGATATATTGTATGAAAATAAAGGGCATAATGGGTGAGGCAAAGCAGATACCAGTATTATTTTCTCACCATGTAATCTTTGTATCAGACCACTAACAAACTGTGTAACTTATAATATCATCGCAGGAGATGTGAAATTCTATGAAATTTTATCTTTTCAACTATGTGTTAAACATTTTGTATCTTTTTCCGTCAGCTTAGTTTAAACATATCTTATTCCCAAAGTAAGAAATTGGATTGGGCTGTAAGTTTTCACAACATTATAGTTGCCCTCTCCCTACAGAGTAGAATGTACATAATAATTGCGATCAAGAATGACAAACGGTATATACATGCAGTTGTATACATGAAAGAACAAGATAACACCATGAAATAGTGAGAATGATAATGGTAATGATAACAATGAAAAATAACATGTCTATGTGAATGAAAGATGACATGTGCATTCAAGGATTAAAATAAAAAGCCCATGACAATTGGGATATCAAAGACCCAAAAATGTCTCGGTCAGATTTTTTTAATTTTCATAATTCTGTCAACTGCTAAGCATAGTAACAATTTGGGGTCAATTTTTGTAACAATTGTCTACTATGCATTTCATAAAATATGATTACTTAGTTCCTTAACAATGTGTTTTCCAAACATAAATTACTGATATATACATGTACATGTACAGTGACGCTGAAAATACTAGTATATACTGATCACCATGGGATTGAAACGAAGAAAGTCAATTTCATTTGAACTGAACAAAGAAAATTAATTTGATTTGAATTTTATTATGTTACTAAGAAGTTTCTTTTTTTTTTCTTAGAGTAAAGTTTTCAATATGAAAGTTGATACCATCTCACCAGAGACAGTTCAGGGGTGGATCCAGGATGTCAGTGATGGAAAAATACCTGTATCAAGTAAGAATTTTATTTTATCAATACATGTGTAAAACCCTGACAAATATATGTTCCTTGTATGAATTTATTATTTACATAATTATATCCATTCATTTAAGAAGCACACATTCTCCCAGTTTGCAGGATTTTAGAACAAGGGAGAAAAAAAATTATCACCAGATGTGATCAGGGACACGAAAATCCAAACCTTGTGTCCAGGATTTGCTTTTGTCCTCAAGACAGCAAACCTTTATGTGGCACAAGCAAATCTTGGACACTGGGATTGGATTTTTTGTCCTTGATCACATCTGGTGATAGATTAAGACAAGATATTAAGAGTCAGCATGTCAAAGTAACATAAGCTCTACTGAGCTTATAGACTGACATAAAACATATTTACAGTATAACAAATAACAAGCAGTTAACTAATTATATAAAACTGGAAGATGGCATCACTATGTGATTACATGTTAAGATATCATTTCCGTATGAGAGATTCTATTACTCTTGTATGTTGTATGTACAGTATAATATACGATAATTAAAAGGACTGAATTTTAAAAGAGTTTGAATATACACATGTATGTGTATCAAGCAAACATTGATTTTCCTTAAGATCTGCCTTTGTCACTAGATGTTTGCTCCTTCAATGATAAAAGCATTGAATTTTTATTGAAAAACCATTTTAAATTTTGATATTTTGTAAACATATAAGTATTAAAAAAAAAAGAAGAGAATAAAAAAATGAAAATAAAGAACTGAAGTGGATATCAATGCAAATGAGGAAGCTGAATCGTAATTTTATTTTATTCATTTAGGAAGCCTGGAGAAAAAAGAATGGACACCAAAAGTGGAGGGATATAATTTCTTGGAATTTATTGATCGAGATGAAAAGAGGAAGACAAGAATTTCAAGGTCAAAATCTGAAGCAGATATCATGAACAGAGAAGGAATTGGTAAGAACTACTTACATCATTTTTTTATTTTTTTTTTGCAGAATTTTAAAATGTAGTTTTAAAAAAGAAAAGGTCCGCTCAGTAACTTTTGTGTAATAGAATGTATGAAAGAAGAAATTATATGCAATACTGTCTACCTAGAATAATGCGCTGTGTATGTTGCGCTCGGCCTCATGCCGTGAAAGTTTGCCGCAGTAAATGTAGAATACCAAAGGCATAAGTCATTGATATCAGATGTGGATCCGTGAATCGTTATAAAACCACTAAAAAAGTGTCAGTGAATGATTCTGCTTTTATCAGTATCAGGGTACATGTGTATCATCCTCTGCGCTAGGCACAACATGAGGAGGCTTTGAAACAATAGATACTCTCTCCTACCCTCCTCACGGCCTTGGTTTTTGTTTCAAAATGAAGTGTCTTACTAGAGTACAGATGCTCTGCATATTTTTTACCGACAAGAGAAAGATGGGAAAAACCAAGAAAGAAGAAAAGAGCATCTGGAGCACATTGATTAAAATTAATCAAGTACCCATATTCTGATTTTTCACATGATACCCCTATATTTGATTACAAAATGCCATTTCATAGCTTTTTTACGTGTTATTACACATGTTGCCTAACACTTCCGACCAATTTTCATTAGGTAAAAAGCTCAAGATCACGGAAGAAACAGAAATTATTTGTAAGAAATGAAGTCCAGATTTTGGTGTTATTTTGATCAATTATGATGTTTTTCTTGTGATCAAATGAATCTCAAATTACTTTTATGTTTCTGTTGAATATGGTATTTACATAAAACTCTCGGATTTTAATCTTCTTGCCAAGTCTCAGGGATGTAAAAACCTATTGATTTTCAAGTGCAAGGGTCAAAGGTCAAGGTCACTATGTATTTAATTTTATAGATTTTTTGCTGATAGCGTAGAACATGCAGTTGAAAGGGGGTGCTTTTCTTTTGTTGCCCCAATTGATATTGTTGCCTGTTAGAAGATATTGAACAGACTATCTGAATGAAGAATAAATATTTTTGCATGTAAATTTTTTCTAGGCTTTGATGAAAATGGCAATGAGGTTGACTCTGAATATTATGAAAATCTCAATACAGACAGTAAAGAGGATGAAGATGCCAAGCTAGACCAAGAGGTTTGTAATTACATACACTATAGATAGTATTGATATGCTACATGTATCTACTCATTGTTATTCAGTATTTTAAAAAACCAGAGTTACTTCCCGTTTGGGACGGTATCTGACGTAGGCTAATTGTGACAGAATCAAATTCTTTGGAAACGGCCCTTGAATACATGTTGATGTCATGTACCATGAGCAGATCTAGAAAAAAATTCTGTAGTGGAGGGATGAGTGATGGTGGAAGGGGTTCCTGCCAGCCAGGGAAAAGGGGTCAGGATATGATTTTTAAGAAAAAAATTATGTAAAAGCAGGAATATTCAGCATTTTTGGCAACTCAAAAAGGGGTAGGAGGGGGGGGGGAGGTTCTGGCCCAAAGATGGACCCTTCTCTAGATCCACTTAATTCTATTGTTGACCACTCATTATCTATGTCTTCAGACAAGAATGGAGCTGTTCAAGTCCCGTCTCTACCACCATGCCGAGGGAAGGAAGCACGGAGAATCTGTGAAGACACCGAAAGATGAAGTACCCATAATGCCTGTGGAGGGTGAAGAGTCGGAGCTTGATTTCATGGAGCACGATATAACGGGACTCGACATGGAGGACCATAAATATAAAGATGACATTCCATACGTGCCACATTCAACTGATAAATCAACGTCCAAGTCGCAAAAATCAAAACATGAGGAATTATAAATGTTGTTCGTTCGTATGGTATGAGAGTATTTGACTTTGGAATATAAGTATAAGTGGATTTGCATCATAGATTGGATGTTTTGAAGTATTGTTTTAAAAGGTTTTGGTATTGCAATATTTGTAGCTTTTCTATTTATTTTGATACTCAATTTACATATTCAATATTGCTACAGTAATTTTTCCGTGCTTTGGTGAGAAAGTGCTTTATTGTAATTTATTTCTTTAAACATAGCTTTTTCATACATTTATAAATTTGACTTGATTTTGTATTCAAAGTCAGTCATTAGCTAAATGTATTTTAATAACTTTACCCTCTATTTATTTTTGGTTTTTTTTTTGCCACTAACATTTAGAGTTTGCTCATTTCATATTGAATTTAGGATATGAAAATCTGCCATAAAAGCTACAATATCAAAATTTACTGGTCCCACATTTCATTGTATCATTTTTATAATGAATGAATTATTTATTGATCCAAATCCAAACACAAAAGAAATACATGTATGTATTTACAATGTTTTTGTACAGGTATGGTGCCTATGGCTTTAACACAATAAATCTTTGTTTTTGATAGTAAAATATTTCAGTTTAGTCCCAAGTGATAATTTTGCAATTTAAGAAACAAAGCTTTAAGAACTTTTGAATTTTTTTTTTTCTCCAGTTTTATTTTTTATGGTGTGAAGCTTGGTATTGGGGTTCTTATCTATTCGTTACATAGTTGCCGAAAATATTTTGTTTTAGCGCAACCATATTTAGCGGTAACAGGTGAAAGTTGGACAATATTACATCTAGCATACTCATTCATACGTCCTCTAGCCTTGTTATCCACCATGAGGGAATTTAGTGTAGTCGTCAATAAGGGAAAATTCTTAATTATGTGCTTGCCTTGAATAAAATCTTTAAATCAAAGCTGAAATTAATCAAAAGATCATAAAAAAGAGTAATACAGTATATGACCCAAAGAGTGTACATTTCCTTAATTGTTCTGCATAATTATAGAAACTCTGTCGTCTTAGATCAGCTTTGACAGATTTTCTATCACCAGGGACCATGCTAGTAAATTGATATCATTTTATGAGGTATATCTTAGCAGATGATTTTTTTAGTGCAATGATGATAGCGTCCTCTGCTTAGCAGTAGTATATTAACAATTCATTGTAAAAACTATACATTCACATAATTATAGTATATTATAGTATTCTTTTTGTAAATCTTCCAGATATCGCCTTTATAAAGAGTTTATATTTATACTTAGCTTCCACTGCCATCAGATTTGTAGAAGTAGAGAATAGAAACTTTAACATAAAAATGAATCACAAAAATCATCCTAATGCTAGTGTATGTGTAAAATCAAATTCAGTCGTTAAAAAATATGTGTATAATTCCACACTTTATTGCTACATATATCTACTATTCGAACTTCTCATCTCTAAAAGCCCAAAAGGGAACTTTTAAATTTCTCTTGTTCCTTTTTCAACTTTAATTTTTTTCTTATGGATATTTTTGCTCATTTTTGCTCAGTTTTATTCTTGCATTTCTATCTCATGTTTCATCTATTCCTATTTGGTATAAACTATTTGACTTGATATAATTCTTGGTCTTTCCCCTCGTCTGTGACATCTACATGTACATGAGTTTGTAAAGTACACTGGATCTTCTCCTCTTTGCTGTTGTTCAGATGCATTATTTTCTCACTCACTTACGTCGTGAGACAAAAGAAAAAACGTAGACGCAGCAGTTTGAGATTTCCTTGTCTCACACTCCACGTGACTCCTATTATGATGTCATAGAAAGTAACGTCACACCATCGTTAGATTTGTGTATGTTTTGGTATCGATTCTAGTTTTAAAAAATATTAAAGTGATGATAAAATGAGGTGAGTGAGAAAAATAATCAATCACGACGTTACGACTGAGACAGGGGAATCTCATCCTCGTGCAAAAGATTTGCTACATCCACGACTCGGCAAGCCTCGTCGTGGATTGCAAATCTTTTACACTCGGATGAGATTCCCCTGTCTCAGTCTCAACGTCGTGATAGATTCTATTAATCTCAAATAATTTGAAAGATACATGTTTAACATTGCAATATCATAAGGCATAGCTGTCAACTGACCCGATTTCCGCGGGTCAGTCCGCTTTTTTACCCTTTGACCCGATTATTTTTTATCACCCGCGCGGGTCATTTCTTTCACCCGATTTTTCGTTGCTGACCCAGGAATCACCCTATTCCGATTTGGTTCTGTCTATAACTTGGGACTTTAAATTTCCAGCTGTGACTTTTCAATTAAAACACCTGCATTTACAGGTAAATTTGGATGTTTGTTTAATGATATGGGAAGTAATTAGCCACTTTCACGTTGTTTTAACGACCTGGGCTTGGATAATCATAGGAATGTCTATGGGAAGATGATCGTAAACACGGAGATTTATGCAGACGAAATGGGACAAATGTTTTTATAGTGTTTAAAACATTTGAAGCAGTGAAATGAAGAGTTTATTTCACACAAAATCTTCATCATGGTATAGCAATGACTAAATAAAAATATATCTAGCGTAGCAAATTCAACTATGAACCTTCAGGCATTGATTAATAAGTCCTAAAATTTTACACATGTGCTACATTATCATGATTATGCAGTATTACAATTTAAATAAATGCTTTACATCTCTTACAATAAAATGAACTTTATTGGCCTGTATTTTTTTGGGGGGGGGGGGGTATAAATTTTATTCATAATGACACAAGCAAAAGGTCGCGATTTTGTTTCGCGCGCTATGACCCTCTTTTTCATTTCCCAAAGAGGGTCATTGACCCTCTTTTGTCTGAAAAAAGTTGACAGGTATGCATAAGGTTGTTTTATGCTTGAATATGCAATGGTCATGCAGTGTTTGTGGAACATCATCGGACAATAGGCTCTATGTTAATCTTTTATCGGACCAAAACTATTTCTGTCTGACTTGAAATAAACTGAGAGAAAATAACCCAAAATTGCCGCCTCAATTACTTTAACTGTTTAATTCATTACGGAATGAAATCCTATCCAATTCTAACAAAGTTATTGTAGCAAGAAGCAATACTATAAACGTAATAAAAAGTGATAAAGAGAATTGAATATACACCAAGCTAAAAATCCTTCTTAGGACAGCCTGGTCGGGCTAGAAATGATGCATGGACCAATAAAAAAATTTATCCAGCCGGTCTGACAATTTGATAAATTAAATATGGCGGACAATGGTCAGGAGGAACTTTTTCTAGTCACTCTCATTCAGTCTGTGTAGTCATTGTTCAGAAATATCTACGCAGTATTTACCGTCTGAACATACTTATAGATTTGTATTGAATTTTTTCAGTTAAGTTTTACATACCGTTTATGTTATTTCAAGATTTTCAAGTGTAAATGTATAGACCCTTTCACGATGAGGTTTACTCGGATCACTTTTGTCTCATTGTATGGTACTTTTTCCACTCAAGACAATGGAATGATGACATGCCACGGTTTAGAGCAGTATGACATCATTCCATTGATTTGAGTGGAAAAAGTACCATACAATGAGATGAAAGTGATCCGAGCAAACCTTATTGTGAAAGGGTCTATTGAAATTCATCTTACTTTAATTCTATAAATTTAATCATAGGACTTACATTATATTTGATTGGAAGTTTGTGAAGGAAATGGAAAATATAAAAGAAAGATAATACATTCAAGCAAATAAAAAATTCTTGTATAGCACTCTCAATGAAGATTAACTTTCGTCCATTTAATATGTCATTGATTTAGTCATTGGAATTTCAAGCCGTCAATTTATGTTTCAAGAAAATAATAGAGATGTAAAAAAAAAATTAGAGGAAAGTTAGCTACATAAATGCATTGAACACATATGTACAGAGGATGCTCTGAAAAGAAATATTTTATTATATCAAGTTCATTTTCTATGTGATACATGTAAATTCTTTTAATAATTTCCTCTATTTCTACAGTGATCTTCTTTAAGCATTCCATTTATTTCAAGAAGTGTCTTATTTAATTTAACAAACTGATTGTTATGAAAAAATTGTATGTATGATACAATGTAATTTTCATTGAAATGCATTGTTTGTAAAAAATTGTGTGGTGGATTACATATTTTTGAGAATGATTATGTATGTGCCATAGAATGATATTAATAATTGCAACAGCAAATATATATAGGTATGAAGTGAAATTTTCTGTGAATTTCTTAGATTATGTTTGATTTTCTCTTAGTATGTGTGATTTTCATAGCTTGTCTCTTAGTTTAATTTGGGTATAAAGAATACCAGTAACTTTCTCTGTACACTTGAGATTTACATGTAAATAACTCACTACAGACAGAATAGATGTAAGAGCTCTGATTGTGTGTAAGTTTTTACGTTGCTCAGATTTCTTTTTGAAATAGGCTCACTTTTTGTGTCGCCTGCGAAGCATAGCGACACTTAGGGATCACTTTGTCCGTTGACCGTCCGTCTGTCACACTTTGATGTCACACTTTATAAAAGTGATTCCTGAGTGTCGCTATGTTTCGCAGGCGACACATTCATTCCTTCAAATGATTTTTATCTTAGTAGTTTTTCAAAGAAGTTTCATGCTTTTTTTTGAATTGTTTATGTATTCAAGTTCTTCGTTATTTTTTTTTATCATGAATTCTTATTTTATGAATTTATATTTGTGTTGACTACAAAACCAAGTGATGTGAAGGGTTCATTTAGCTAAGTTTTTTGTCCTGTCTGACCATTCATCGGTTGATAGTTGAATTCTGTCAACTGCAGGCAACATATTTTTTTGGAAACTTGAGACTTATGGTCTACTAAATGAAGAAAATTGCATTTTGAGTTAGACTGAATCAATACATTCCTATTTTTCAAATACTCTTTATATTTATTTCATGTAGGATTTAGTTCATATGTTATTTGTTATGTTTGTTTATTCTTCTAAAGACTTACATATTTTTTGTGATAGTGAAGTTTATACATGAAAAGTACAGAAAAAATATCCGTATCCAAGATGCAAATATGTACACGTAGAGATGCCAACTTAAATGAGAGAACTATGTTTGGCATATTAATTTTACTAGGGGGTATAATTTACCCTGTCAATTTTACTAGGGGGTATATTTATCAACAAATCCATCAAAATTATTTACCCTTCCACAAGCCGTGTCAATATTGTCCTTTCATTCAGAAATTCTGAAATGCAGAAAAAGCAAATAAAAACACAAACACTCAAATACACAAATATTTGGCCCCTTGGCCTTTATCAAGTCTAAAAATAACAATCTATAAAACAGATAATTCTAAGTAAAATCCATTCTTGCTTCACTGGCGTCAGAGAAGCAAGAATGCATTTTACTTAGAATTACATGTATTATGGATCGTCATTTTTACACTTGATAAAGGCCAAGGGGCCGAAAATTTGTGTATTTGAGTTTTTTGTGTTTTTATTTGTATCATCCCTTCCCTCTGGAAGTATTACTTCAATCTACTATAGAAAAAGCTGTTTATGTTGTGACATCACAAATCAATCAATGAAATCATATCATTTATCAGAGATTTTATTCGAAATTGTGGAAAGATGAATAAGCTAGTGTGACAATTGTTAATGATCCATAGATATATTCCTCAAGATACAAGTTCTTAATATATTTACTCCTTATAATATTGCATTGTTGTCTATTTGATTACTTTTCACAGATCTTTAATGTCTTGTTGTTTTGTCTGTTAATCTTTATTGAAAATTTATCTGTTTTTGTACGCTGTTGATCTTTGAAATTATTTGCATAATGAATTGTGCTTACTTTGTGAAGTAAACTCACTATCAGAAATTGCCATGGTATTGCAATTTATTTTATTTTCTAACAGAATAAACACATGACTAGGTACTGGAGAAAGTTAATAGCTTTGTTGAGTCTTGGACAACCTTGTAATGAACAATTTTCATGTACCACGATTTGAAGTCCTGACATGACACCATTTTACACCATTTGACATAATTTTACAGAGTAATGTCATAAATTAAGTTATGACTATGATGCATCAAAACTGTCATTGAATCACCATAGTCAGAATGTGACCAAACAATGTGATGTTGGAATTATCTTTAGAGAAATATGAAATTTATTTATTTGAGACAACATCATTGTGTCTGTATGTATCACTCAACATATGGATTTGACCTACCTTTAAAATTTAATGAAAGAGAATACCTGCCAAACCTTCAGTTATCAAATCTGTCAATGATGAGCGGCTCTTCAGTAATTCACATAGAAAAAGGGTCAGATGGCCTGTCTGAATTCGTGCTTATAGATTTGTATGAGTTTAATCAGAGGTAGATTTTAATCTCTCCTTGCCAGTCATAGTTGAAAATGTAATATTATCGACATCTAATCTAACTTTTAACAAAAATAAAAATTCAGGAATTTCACAGGCTTTCCTCCCTATGAGACTCCTACCGGGTTATGTTCTGGATGCAGTGAATTTACATTGAACAAGTGTTTCTTAATTATTGAAAAGACTAGAATGCTGGAGCTTTAAATTCTTCACCTAGGGTACACTCCCTGTGCCTCTAAGTTTCTTGTTATGGACTGGTTTCTTCCAATGTTCAGTATAGTCTAAAAGCATGAGATGCAATGATTGCTCTATAGCTAATACCTGAATTGGGAACTCATTAACAGACCCTGTCTTTACCTCAAATGACCTCCTATCTAAAAATCATCATGAATTCTTGGATCACTTTACTGATCTAATTGTGGTCTCTGTTTGAAATTGTTTTACTTAAGGTGTTATAAGCTCTCCCAAGGCACAAACGTATGCCCCCTAAAACTGCAAATCATTGGTAAAAGGATCAATTTCAATAAAATAAACCCTGTGTTTGTGAAACACGAATGTCCCCATCGGCATCTTTGTTAGTATTAAGTTCAAGGTCGAGAAGCGAAAATTGTCGGTATCAATGGAAAGGTCATGTCACAAGGAATACACATGTCAAATATCAAAGCCCCATCACTTACCATTCAAAAGTTATGCCCAATTAAAAAGTTTTTTTTAACAGTAGGTCAAAGATCAAGAGGTCCAAAATCAAAAGGTCTTGTCACAAGGAATACACATGTGAAATATCAAAGCCCTATAACTTACCATTCAAAAGCTATGCCCAATGTTAAAGTTTTTGAAAAGTAGGTCAAAAGTCAAGGGGTCAAAAGATTGTATCAATCACATGTGAAACATCAAAGCCCTATCACTTGCCATTCAAAAGTATGCCCAATGTTAAAGTTTTTGCCTCGGACAGACAGACAAATAGGCAATTGATTCCAGGGCATAAAAAAGATGAATATTAGTAATATTAACAACCTCTTAGTTCATATAATTGTCAAATGCATGAATTTCCAGTCTTTAAGCAATTGCAGTCACTAAAATGGGTCCTAAAACGCTGAAATGCAGGAGCTTCCGGGGGACTTCGCCCCCTGGCCCCCTACCAGGGCTCTGCCAATTTTATGCCCCCCCCCCCCTCTAACTCAAAAGCTGGATACGTCACTGCTTTGTTATGCTAGTGAGACACCCAAGTCCCACCTGTTTTAAGTTGCAAACAAACATTGAAAGGGGTTAAAAGATTAAATCGAACCAGTCAGATATCAACAAGAGATTTGCACCCTACCGTCGGCCTTTAAAACCTTTTATTTTCTTTGCCTTAGTGATGTTACATGTTCACCAAGTTTTGGGGTAATATGTAATTATAAACAAAATTTGACATGTCTAGATGTACACCACCTTTCACAAAACAATGCACATGTTCATCCTCTGCTTTCATCCACCAACCATGTGGTTACTGATGACCTTAATATCATCAGTAACAGTTTTAGAAACCTCAGTAAAGGTCCAAAATACAGGGAACCCCGTTCTCTCACATGGCGGGAAAACTTTGAAATTATTATGGATGCATGTGAGGAATACGCCAGACGGTGGGCAAAAAAGGAGGACGTGGAACTAGACGCACTCTCCGAATGGATGAAATCGACAACATTCATGTGGTGTTTGGAGGAAATGTCTTCCAGCAAATTGTCGGAATTCCAATGGGGACCAATTGTGCCCCACTCCTTGCCGACATTTTCCTTTACTCGTACGAAGCTGAATTCATTCAATCTTTGTTCTCTGAAGGGAAAAAATACTTAGCTTCTGACTTCAACTTCATTTACAGATACATAGACGATGTGTTGTCCATCAATAATCCAAAATTCGTGGATTACCTCAGCAGTATCTATCCTTCGGAGCTTGAAGTCAAATAAACTACAGAGACAAATAATTTAGCATCCTATTTGGATACAATGTTGTCCTACGACACTGATGGTCACGTGAACACCTCACTCTATGACAACCATAACGACTTCAATTTTAGCATTACAAACTTTCCTTTTCTGAGTAGCAACATCCCTGCTTATGGCGTGTTCATATCTCAGTCTCAGAGCAAGTACCAAATATACGGATTTTGTTCTGAGAGCTAGGCGTCTTTCAGATAAGCTTCTCAGTCAGGGATATGTTTGTGACCGACTAACATCGTCACTGAGGAAGTTCTACGGTCGATATGGGGAACTCGTCATACACTATGATGTCCCACTTTCCAGAATGGTGGATGATATTCTGTCATAGACCATTTGAACCATCCAACCAAAGATTGTACTCTATGCCTTCCGAAATGAAAGTAACCGAATGTGACAGTTCTACTGAATTGAAGCGGCGGGTGTTGCATGCAAGCAGGAGATGCTTACTCTTCCTGGGCACCTGGTCTCACTCCCATATCGGGAGTTCGCTTCTTTTCATATGGTGGAGGTTTTTGTTTGTTTGCTTTGGTTCTTGTTTTATCCTGATTTTGTATGGCATCGGTTTCTGATTTTCTGAATTATCGATTTTGTGCTGTATACAGGGAAATGGCCATTATCCATATTTGTCATCCATCGTAGAAAAGAAGAATAGAGCGTCTTCGGCACTCAGTTAACAACAGACACGAATCAATTTTCATGACCCTGTGTTGCCAAAGAGCTTTCTGACCTCCATAAAAAATATATCATTGTTCCTGCTGACAAAGCAGCAAACAATTTTACTTTCGTTTGCAAGTCATTCTATTTCAAATGCTTGAGCGAGGAAATAGGATTAAATTCAGCACCTGGAAATCCAACAAATACTCTTACAAACTTATCTGTATCTGAAAAACTTGACAACCACAAATCTGTTCTTGAGTCCTTCGGTATTCTTACTAATGACTCTGATCTTGAACTACCTTATTACCGGCAGTCATGACTGCCGGTACACTGTAATCAATCGTGACATACTTGCACGGATAAAATAACTCTTGGCAATATGATTGGTGGACAATTACAAAATATGCAAATATTCGTCAAGATTATTCAGAATCTGTGCATAAGATACTTTCACTAGTTCGGCGCAAGAGTCTAGATGACTTGACAAATGAAAGTCATATCGTATCAGTGCACTTTCAACCGAAAGATGCATCGAAAAGTCTTTGTACCGATACGTCCTACAACAATCACAGATAGCTTGAATCGGAAATAAAATCGGAAAAGCCCGGAAATGTGCGATTGGTCAACAAGAACAAAAATCGTTTATTCCATTTTTTTCTTACCTAGTATTTTACAAGCTAACTGCCGGCAAGCTTTTTGTAAAAGCTAATACTTGTATATACTGGATTCCAAAAATGCACAAAATCCTTACAAACACCGTTTCATAGCCGGTTCGTCCAGGCGCTCCACAAAACCTCTTTCCTATTTTGCTTACGAAAATATGAACTCGCATAAAGCAAGGTCTTCAAACATACTGCGAGACAACATATTCCAGAAATGGAATCAATCAGATGTGCATCCTAAATACTTCTAAGGAACTTTTGGAAAATTTAAAAGCAACAATTTTCAATTCATATTACCAGCATAAAATCTTTCGACTTCTCCACGCTCTACACTACCATTCCACACCAAAAGCTCAAAAACATACGGGCCTATATTATCACAATAACTTTCTTTCAAAAAAATGGGAACAGGAGATAAAAATACCTAGTCGTAAGGCGGGAGGATACTTATTTCGTGAAGGAAGACGACATCATCCGGATGCTTGAATTTTTGATTGACAACATTTCTGTGGTGTTTGGAGGCACTGTATTCCAGCAAATAGTTGGCATCCCCATGGATACCAGTTGCGTCCCACTGCTTGTGGATTTATTTTTATATTCATACGAAGCTGACTTCATCCAGACCTTACTCTCGAATGGGAGAAAGCGCCTTGCATATCGGTTCAATTTTACCTTCAGATACATACATGACGTGTTGTCTATCAATGATCCCAACTTCAAGGAACATTTTCATGAAATATATCCTCATAAACTAGAGATCAAGGAAACAACCGAGAGCAACAGATCCGCTTCGTACTTGGATTTACTTCTTATTTTCGACGCAAACGGCCATTTGAACACCTCACTGTATTAAAAGCGTGATGATTTTAGCTTCCACATAACTAAATTCTCTTTCATGAGAAGCAACATTCCGTCTTCTCCTTCTTATGGCGATTTTGTTTCCCAGCTCATACGGTACGCCAGGACATGCTCTAAGTATGAAGATTTCATCGTTAGAGCCCAGGCGGCTTGCAAGTAAGCTACTCGTTCAAGGTTATATTGCAAAACGGCTGAAAACATCTTTGAGGAAGTTCTTCGGTCGCTACGGGGATATAATAAAAGCATATCAAATTCCCCTTTCCAGTGACACTCTGGATTGTAATTGAATGGCTGCCATCACCACCAAACAAGAAAGACTTACCTTATGTGTACATCAACATGTGCATCGAGACAATCACCGAATTTGACAAGTTTCCATGGAGCTGTTGCGACGGGTGTTGCATGCAATCAGGAGACGCTGACTCTCCCCGGGCACCTTGTCTCACTTCGAAATTTTATTCATTCCGAGGTTCGCAACCGTTCCTATGGAAAATCTAATGATTTTGCCTTGCCTTCTCGACGTTGAGACTGAATAACTGATCGGTACTTCTTTAATATTTATTTAGTGCTTTTCAACATGGGGCTTTCAAGTTTATCAGGGTAAGGACCCCTTCCATCTTCGAAAAGTTCTTTAATCAACAAGACAGGAAATCGCTCGAGCACTCTTTAATGGATTAATTATAGTACTGTGTTTGATTTTAAAAACCTATTTTAGATGAGACATTTCTTTAGATTCTTTGATGGTCACGATTACAAAGTGAACATTTGATTAGCTGTTGGGGAAATTCTATATCAAGTTTGTCCTTCTTTGTCTTTATTTGTGTCTTCTTCTTCCTGGCGGGATTTCTCATTGCGCACGTTTGACAGACATGCACAGAATTGCATTCTTTCTCTGAATATGGATTGATGATTTGTACATCAGCTGCAAAGTTAACATGTTTCATAACTCCTTTTGATGAATGGGGTTCTTCCATTTTTCGAGTTGGCCAATCCTCGCTTTGACCCGCGTTCCCATCACATCGCAGACGACACACGGCGTATCTTGCAAGTAGTCGTATTTCCCTCTGTCGAGCATACTCTGCTTCCAGATATTCGTGAGAAATATCTCTCCTGGCACCTAATACAGCGTATTTTGATAGCATATTGGCAAGTTGCTCCAGTTCCTGCAGTATTATGTTTCTGGTATTTGCATGGCGTTTATGCTTTTGTGTAATGGTCGCTGAGGCTTCCTTGGACCGTTTCGAATTTCCAGCGTCTCTTAGTAAAGGATCGTAAGGCTTTCCTCTGCCTTTACCATAATATTTCATCTTCAAGTTTTTCGTTACATTTGAGCCGCCATTCCGACCATCTTGGGAGAAGCTGCTTGAACTATCTGTCAGACTTGGTGACGATGAAGAACTTTGAGAAGAGTAGCCCATTACTTCTACAGAGAAACTTTGAATAGATTGAAACTCTTCCGATGAAATAGCAGAAGCTTCTGACTTGCCATCCGACTTTTGTGCAAACTGAGACCAAGATAAATTCACATCAATTTCATGCCATGTTGTATCGGTTGAGTCTGAATCGGGGATAGACAGGAAATCTTCAATATGATCATTTTTCAAAGCTTTTTCTTCTTTCTGAAATAGTGCATTATGCGACCTCCAGTATTCCAGTAGAATGTAAGCCTGGCTGCTCGCTATAACGTTTGCAACAAGCATCTGCGCTACACGCAAATGTTCATCTTTTTTCTTGGGGGGTTTCTCATATCTGATTGTATCATGAAATGTAACGTGTCTTGCCCTATCCTTTGAAGCTACAACACAGTTCTTGGCTGGTATTTGAAGTTCAACATCAAATTCATTATGAAATTTTATCTTCGAATTTCTCTCTTTTTGATTATATTCAGCCACGGGAGTCTCGAAATTCGACTCCAAAATATCCACTTCTATTATATCTTGAATATATTGCTCTTCGTTTTCTACTTTTTCTGTGCCATGTCCTATTCCAGCTAAACCTTTTATTACATCATCGGGTTTAAACGATGACTCTGTGTCTCTAACTTGAGAGTTAATAATTTCCATGCTTTCATCCAAAACAATCTCGAAACTCTCAGAAATAGCAGTGAAAGAGGTTGCATTCTGATGTTTATGGTCATCATGGTCATGACTTTCGGTATTCTGAGCTGAAGGCGAAGCCATGTCGCTCATCAAACTTTCTCCTCGCGATCTTAGGCTAGATCCACTCGAGAAGAATCTCTCTGGAATGAGGTCATCATCGCTGTCCCCATTTTCTAAATATTTTGACAAAGGAATATCAAATTCTATATCTCCTTCTAGACTTGCCTCTGAGTCTGTCACTGCTTTTGTTTGTTGCATTCCATCAAACGTGTGATCATTCTCTCTCCTTATTATGTAAACCTCTTCTCCGATTGTTTGCTGGTCACAAAGTATTGGATCTGTTTCTACTGGTGAAATGTTTACACTTTGTTCATATATTCCATCAATGACAAGAGGACATGATGGCTCTTCGAAGGAGACAGAACTGCTTGAATCGACATCTGAAACAAATTCCTCGGTAGAAGAAGAACTTGTAGATGGCATGTCGATCTCATTCTTTGTGTTCCCTGTTGAAAGCTCTTCAAAGGAATAAGATGTATTAATATCGTTTTCTGAAGTTAATTCCTGGCTTGAGAAAGAGTTTGCTGAAAAGAGATCATCATGGGTGATGTCAGTTTCATAAACCGCGCTTGAAGATGGCATATTATCGTCCTTCTCCGCGTTCCCTGTTGCAAGTTCTTCAAAGGAATCAGATGTGATAATATCATTTCCTGGAGTTAATTCCTGGCTTGAGAAAGAGTTTGCTGAAAAGAGATCACCGTGGGTGATGTCAGCTTCATAAAAGGCGCTCTGTTCATACCCATAATTTTCTAAGTCATTCGGTATCAAGGAATCCTCGCTTGAAATTTCATCGAAGTCTTCAGCAGAATCATTCTCATCGTAAGCTAAGATTGTATCGTCCTCTGTCGGCCCTTGTTCCACTGTTAAGGATCTTTCCGGTTCATTTTCGGCGCCTTTGTAACTGAATCGCGAAACTTCTACATATTCCAGTTGAAGACTGTCGTTTTCTGACGACGTCACTTCCGTTAACATCGGTCTCCCCTGAACTTGTAGTGTCTAGCTCAAATTCGTCTAGGTTATCTGTGTAGATATTTGACTGAATGTTATCAGGAACTTTTGTATATATGCAGCCAAGGGATTTGTGCTGTATGTTGCTCGTCCTCTTCAGTATTATATACATCACATGTATCTGTGAAGGAAATGTTATAGTTTTTCTTGGTATTGACAGTTGAGTTATCGAGATTAGAGAGAAGTGCTTGGAGTTCATCTGTATTTTCAAGTTCTGAGGGAAGGGCACTCAGTTGACTATCTTCATACGGCAAGACATCAGCATCTATCTGTGCTTTAATAGCTGTTTCCTCTTCTTCCAATCCAAAGTTTTTGACATCAACATTGTCTTTGGGATCTACTTCAATACGAAGACGTACCTGTTGTGGACGGAAACTTCAGTTCAAAATTTTGAGCATTTTTGTTTGACACCGAAGAAATAAGGGGGCAATCGAATTTTGTACCTTTGATAGTGTCCACATTTTCTAGCCAAGCTGGAATCCCACTCTTTTGATAACCAGATTCCTCGTCTTCGGTTGAGTCGTCTGTTGCGCAGCTTATATATTCACTTGATGCAGACGACAGTTGGGAATCACTGTAAATCTTTTTCAAAGTATATGCAGATGAACATTTATCCTGGCATGGATGGCTCTCATCAAATATTGACGTTGTAACGTTAGGACAAGACAGAGATTCTCTATTCGCATATGACAAAAGGTTACCGACGTCAAATTTATCAAGCTCCTTTGTTTTCTCGACATTTTCGCGAACTCTACTTGATTGTGAGGTTTCTAATCCATCCATTTCGATCCATCCTTTGATATCGGTACCTTCCGGATGGCAGCAAAGATCGTAACCGCCGTCTCCGTATGTATCCCATTCCATGCACGGCTCGCCGAAAGACACGTCATAACGTGTATCTATAATACAAATGAATAAATGTATCTATATAACAAATAAAAAAAAACAAACACTCAAATACACAAATTTTCGGCCCCTTGGCCTTTATCAATTGTAAAAAAACGACGATCTATAACAATTCTAAGTAAAATCCATCCTTGCTTCTCTGGCGTCCATTGCAAATCAATTGATTTGATTTGCAATGAACGCCAGAGAAGCAAGGATGGATTTTACTTAGAATTGTTATAGATCGTCGTTTTTTACACTTGATAAAGACCAAGGGGCCGAAAATTTGTGTATTTGAGTGTTTGTGTGTGTGGTTTTTTTTTTTTTGGTTTTTTTTTTTTTTGTTTTTTTATTTGTTATCATCCCTTCCCTCTGGAAGAAATATTTCAATCTACTGTATCTATATAGTCAAGGACTAAATGCACATTTTGCAAAATTTTAATTTACGCGAATCAGAGATTAACCGTTAGACTTAAAGGCCAAGAATAAGGTAATGGTCACGGCAAACATATTTTGGAATACAGTTGACAGTTGACAATTGACAATTGAATTGTCAACTGCATTCTAGAATACAGTTGACAATTCGATTTAGAGATTAATGTTATTATAGTGACTAAATCTTTAATGTTTAGCATATATATTTTAATCATAAAAATTAATATATATTAAAGGCAGAGCTGCATTTTTCTAATATGAGCAGATTCTCCGAACTCCACCCTCCCATACACACTCAATAAATTTCACAGATAAAATACATGTCCTTGGTAATACAAAATTTTATAGTAATCCCGTGGTTAGGGAGTTGATATTTTAAGGGATTCATGCCTAGGTATAGACACGTACACACTAAAAATGTGGTGAGGCTACATGACCTAATTACCGAGATATGAGACCGAGAACTTTGCCAATATTTCTGAAATTCTGACAAAGTCTCAAAATTTTCTAAGTTCAAAATTTTATAGTAATCCCCTGGTTAGGGAGCTGATATTTTCAGGGATTCATGCCTAGGTATAGACACGTACACACTAAAAATGTGGTGAGGGTACATGACCTAATTACCGAGATATGAGACCGAGAACTTTGCCAATATTTCTGAAATTCTGACAAAGTCTCAAAATTTTCTAAGTTCAAAATTTTATAGTAATCCCCTGGTTAGGGAGCTGATATTTTCAGGGATTCATGCCTAGGTATAGACACGTACACACTAAAAATTTGGTGAGGGTACATGACCTAATTACCGAGATATGAGACCGAGAACTTTGCCAATATTTCTGAAATTCTGACAAAGTCTCAAAATTTTCTAAGTTCAAAATTTTATAGTAATCCCCTGGTTAGGGAGCTGATATTTTCAGGGATTCATGCCTAGGTATAGACACGTACACACTAAAAATTTGGTGAGGGTACATGACCTAATTACCGAGATATGAGACCGAGAACTTTGCCAATATTTCTGAAATTCTGACAAAGTCTCAAAATTTTCTAAGTTCAAAATTTTATAGTAATCCCCTGGTTAGGGAGCTGATATTTTCAGGGATTCATGCCTAGGTATAGACACGTACACACTAAAAATTTGGTGAGGGTACATGACCTAATTACCGAGATATGAGACCGAGAACTTTGCCAATATTTCTGAAATTCTGACAAAGTCTCAAAATTTTCTAAGTTCAAAATTTTATAGTAATCCCCTGGTTAGGGAGCTGATATTTTCAGGGATTCATGCCTAGGTATAGACACGTACACACTAAAAATTTGGTGAGGGTACATGACCTAATTACCGAGATATGAGACCGAGAACTTTGCCAATATTTCTGAAATTCTGACGAAGTCTCAAAATTTTCTAAGTTCAAAATTTTATAGTAATCCCCTGGTTAGGGAGCTGATATTTTCAGGGATTCATGCCTAGGTATAGACACGTACACACTAAAAATTTGGTGAGGGTACATGACCTAATTACCGAGATATGAGACCGAGAACTTTGCCAATATTTCTGAAATTCTGACGAAGTCTCAAAATTTTCTAAGTTCAAAATTTTATAGTAATCCCCTGGTTAGGGAGCTGATATTTTCAGGGATTCATGCCTAGGTATAGACACGTACACACTAAAAATTTGGTGAGGGTACATGACCTAATTACCGAGAAATGAGACCGAGAACTTTGCCAATATTTCTGAAATTCTGACGAAGTCTCAAAATTTTCTAAGTTCAAAATTTTATAGTAATCCCCTGGTTAGGGAGCTGATATTTTCAGGGATTCATGCCTAGGTATAGACACGTACTCACTAAAAATTTGGTGAGGGTACATGACCTAATTACCGAGATATGAGACCGAGAACTTTGCCAATATTTCTGAAATTCTGACGAAGTCTCAAAATTTTCTAAGTTCAAAATTTTATAGTAATCCCCTGGTTAGGGAGCTGATATTTTCAGGGATTCATGCCTAGGTATAGACACGTACACACTAAAATTTGGTGAGGGTACATGACCTAATTACCGAGATATGAGACCGAGAACTTTGCCAATATTTCTGAAATTCTGACGAAGTCTCAAAATTTTCTAAGTTCAAAATTTTATAGTAATCCCCTGGTTAGGGAGCTGATATTTTCAGGGATTCATGCCTAGGTATAGACACGTACACACTAAAAATTTGGTGAGGGTACATGACCTAATTACCGAGATATGAGACCGAGAACTTTGCCAATATTTCTGAAATTCTGACAAAGTCTCAAAATTTTCTAAGTTCAAAATTTTATAGTAATCCCCTGGTTAGGGAGCTGATATTTTCAGGGATTCATGCCTAGGTATAGACACGTACACACTAAAAATTTGGTGAGGGTACATGACCTAATTACCGAGATATGAGACCGAGAACTTTGCCAATATTTCTGAAATTCTGACAAAGTCTCAAAATTTTCTAAGTTCAAAATTTTATAGTAATCCCCTGGTTAGGGAGCTGATATTTTCAGGGATTCATGCCTAGGTATAGACACGTACACACTAAAAATTTGGTGAGGGTACATGACCTAATTACCGAGATATGAGACCGAGAACTTTGCCAATATTTCTGAAATTCTGACAAAGTCTCAAAATTTTCTAAGTTCAAAATTTTATAGTAATCCCCTGGTTAGGGAGCTGATATTTTCAGGGATTCATGCCTAGGTATAGACACGTACACACTAAAAATTTGGTGAGGGTACATGACCTAATTACCGAGATATGAGACCGAGAACTTTGCCAATATTTCTGAAATTCTGACAAAGTCTCAAAATTTTCTAAGTTCAAAATTTTATAGTAATCCCCTGGTTAGGGAGCTGATATTTTCAGGGATTCATGCCTAGGTATAGACACGTACACACTAAAATTTGGTGAGGGTACATGACCTAATTACCGAGATATGAGACCGAGAACTTTGCCAATATTTCTGAAATTCTGACAAAGTCTCAAAATTTTCTAAGTTCAAAATTTTATAGTAATCCCCTGGTTAGGGAGCTGATATTTTCAGGGATTCATGCCTAGGTATAGACACGTACACACTAAAAATTTGGTGAGGGTACATGACCTAATTACCGAGATATGAGACCGAGAACTTTGCCAATATTTCTGAAATTCTGACAAAGTCTCAAAATTTTCTAAGTTCAAAATTTTATAGTAATCCCCTGGTTAGGGAGCTGATATTTTCAGGGATTCATGCCTAGGTATAGACACGTACACACTAAAAATTTGGTGAGGGTACATGACCTAATTACCGAGATATGAGACCGAGAACTTTGCCAATATTTCTGAAATTCTGACAAAGTCTCAAAATTTTCTAAGTTCAAAATTTTATAGTAATCCCCTGGTTAGGGAGCTGATATTTTCAGGGATTCATGCCTAGGTATAGACACGTACACACTAAAAATTTGGTGAGGGTACATGACCTAATTACCGAGATATGAGACCGAGAACTTTGCCAATATTTCTGAAATTCTGACAAAGTCTCAAAATTTTCTAAGTTCAAAATTTTATAGTAATCCCCTGGTTAGGGAGCTGATATTTTCAGGGATTCATGCCTAGGTATAGACACGTACACACTAAAAATTTGGTGAGGGTACATGACCTAATTACCGAGATATGAGACCGAGAACTTTGCCAATATTTCTGAAATTCTGACAAAGTCTCAAAATTTTCTAAGTTCAAAATTTTATAGTAATCCCCTGGTTAGGGAGCTGATATTTTCAGGGATTCATGCCTAGGTATAGACACGTACACACTAAAAATTTGGTGAGGGTACATGACCTAATTACCGAGATATGAGACCGAGAACTTTGCCAATATTTCTGAAATTCTGACAAAGTCTCAAAATTTTCTAAGTTCAAAATTTTATAGTAATCCCCTGGTTAGGGAGCTGATATTTTCAGGGATTCATGCCTAGGTATAGACACGTACACACTAAAAATTTGGTGAGGGTACATGACCTAATTACCGAGATATGAGACCGAGAACTTTGCCAATATTTCTGAAATTCTGACAAAGTCTCAAAATTTTCTAAGTTCAAAATTTTATAGTAATCCCCTGGTTAGGGAGCTGATATTTTCAGGGATTCATGCCTAGGTATAGACACGTACACACTAAAAATTTGGTGAGGGTACATGACCTAATTACCGAGATATGAGACCGAGAACTTTGCCAATATTTCTGAAATTCTGACAAAGTCTCAAAATTTTCTAAGTTCAAAATTTTATAGTAATCCCCTGGTTAGGGAGCTGATATTTTCAGGGATTCATGCCTAGGTATAGACACGTACACACTAAAAATTTGGTGAGGGTACATGACCTAATTACCGAGATATGAGACCGAGAACTTTGCCAATATTTCTGAAATTCTGACACAGTCTCAAAATTTTCTAAGTTCAAAATTTTATAGTAATCCCCTGGTTAGGGAGCTGATATTTTCAGGGATTCATGCCTAGGTATAGACACGTACACACTAAAAATTTGGTGAGGGTACATGACCTAATTACCGAGATATGAGACCGAGAACTTTGCCAATATTTCTGAAATTCTGACAAAGTCTCAAAATTTTCTAAGTTCAAAATTTTATAGTAATCCCCTGGTTAGGGAGCTGATATGTTTAGGGATTCATGCTTAGGAATAGACACGTACACACTAAAAATGGCAACTGATAGCAACTGATGTTTTAGGCGTTGCTTAAAGGGATGATTGATATGTTGTGAGTCTCGGATTTCTTTGATGCAGAAGGTATTCTGCTGATAGATTATTGTTAATTATCGTTTATTCCCGAGCATTTTATTTTCACGATATTTGTTAAATCTTCCCATTTGCGATAGTTGAACGCCGCGAATATGTCCTAAGACATTTGTAGTAAGTTACGTTTTTGCGATTTCGCGAAAATAAATCACCGCGAACCAGTCACTTCACTCGTTTTCGGTAACTGAAGACGCTGCGAATAAAAACGGTTAACAGTATCTCCAAAACGCACGAACAATCAATGGCACATACAATGCTTCACTTCTGACACAGTTACGGGAAAACATTAACTTTAGCGCCGCGGAGAGCTCACTCATTTAAATGTGCTGTCCCACCAAGGCAATACTCCTACTCACAAGTCTGTCGCTGCAATGGCTGCCATTGATGATTGTGGTTTTAATTTGATTGATCATCCGCCTTATTTCATCAGAATTTCATTTATTTCCAAAACTGAAAGCAACTATTTCTGGCATCAACTTGCAGTCCCATGATGACGTCATACTTTCAATGGATGGCTTTCTAACCTGTCCTGATCAGGAGTTCTTTGCAAATGGTACTGAAGCCTTTAAAACACGGGTGGTAAAATTGTATAGATACAGAAGGAGGTAAGATTAATGCAATTCAAATCGTTCAATACGAGGATCACAACATATCAATCAGCCCTCGCATGATTCCCCTTCTACCCCCCTTATTGGTTCACCTCAATGCTCTCAACTTGAAGTTTTCATACTCGGAACATACCCCGCATAGCGTATTATAGTCTAGTTGCCAAATGGCTATTTTGGGGGGAACCCCAAAAAATGTTACGCACAAAATGTTTTTGCATGAAAGTGATGTTGATACCCTCTACTTTGATAATCCGGCTGATGCCACTCTGGCATCATTGGGCATTTCGAAATTTTCGGGAAAAAGTGTGATTTTTAAAAGAAAAACCGTTGAAAATTGGAAAAACGCAATGACTTTGTCCATTTTGTAGCTAGAACAACAGATTCGGTATCTAAAGAACAGCAATGCCATTGCCTTTAAGTCTCAAGCTCAGTTTATCAATTTACTCGTCAATAAAATGGGGAAAATTATGGATTTTTGATGAAAAACCGTTGAAAATTGGGAAAATGTCATATCCTTTTTCATACTGTAGATAAAATAACAATTTTGGTATCAAACGCACAATAAATGTATTGCTTTTCATTTTAAATATCAGATTAGCAATTTGCAAGTACGAAAATGTGGAAAAGAATTAATTTTGAATGAAAAATCGCTGAAAATTGGGATATTGCAATGCTTTTTTTTTTCATGCTGTAGGTAGAACAACGACAAGAAAAATTATTTCATTGATTTAAATTCAGAATTCCACTCAAACAAATTGAATCTTCTTGTTTTGTTTGGTTGTTGTTGTTGTTGGTTGTTTTTTTTTTTTTTTTTTTTTTTTTTTTTTTTTTTTGCTGAAAAAGGTTTTAAATTAAATTTAAATCTAAATCTGTTTAAAGAAATTCTAGAGCAACAATTTTCGTAGCAAAATGATTGCATAATATTGATAGTTTTAGATTTTTACTCTCATATTACCTTTTTTCTACTCTAGTTTCTCTGGTTTCTCTTGCTGTGTGTGTCTTCTCTGTGTTTTTATTTGAGGTATTTTGATGTGTTGATATTGGTGCTGCAACCCAGTTTTGTTAGAGATCACCTCCTTTCTTATTGCCTTGTTGTTTCATCAACACACAATTGTAATACTTGTGTGCAACTACTTCTAACAACAAAGAACCCTTCTTACATGGTTGATCAAAATTCCTCCTTTTCATCGTACTCTGACAATTCTCTACTCCAAATCATTTACAGAATTAAAGAATTATGAGCACATAATTTGTCTCATCTGTTTGTTACACAAATCAGATTTCATGTGCGACTGCAACAAATCAACAGGTTAACAGATAGAGGTACAGACGCGATTGGCAAAATATTATCACAATTGGTCTCAACATTTTAAAAAATATTATTCTTTCAGCAGAATCGGATCCAGGTTTGATTGAACTGCATCTTAAGAATGTTTTCTTATGCATGGCTAAAAATATTTAGTTTTTCTTGACATGTTATTGAAATTATTCAATTCATTGTTGGTGACAATGGTCATCTTAGAGTTTTGAACTCTTATATAGCGCATTTCATTCAATCGTACACTGGACCTGACATCAGATATACTGTCTAGATTCTCTAAACCATAGTAATTCTTTATGAATATCATGGCCTCAGTCACCATCTTTTCAATATCTGAATTAACTTCTCTGAAATTTGACACGGAACACCACTTCAAAAACTTCCCACAGAACAACCTTTGTCTCTCCAATACCATCATATGTTGATGATACCCATCATCATGATCTGTTCTCAATGTCTTAATCTTCAGAATGTGTAGAATGTGAGTTCTTAATCCATCGGATTGCCTTCTCGATCAACTGATTGCAAGTACATGTAATATCAATCAGTTGCACTTCATTTCCTGAGATGTAGCTGACTGAATCTTTTATGTCATTGTGATGGTAAGTAGGGGTCAATTGAATATCATTTAAATTTTCTCTCTGCGATAGCAATTGTAAGTTAAGTAAATATGGCCATAGCCCTGCTGGAACGGATTTTGGCTGTGCCATGAAGTCACTTTAATTGGAAGCATCACTGATGATGATTTTTCTATCCAAAACACGTGTCTGGTGCATCAACATTGGTTTAAAACTTTCTTCAAGAAGGTAAATAGTTGGAACACTTATCATTGATTTTTTTTTAGAAATATACGACCAGAAACATTCAAGGTATTAATTCTGCATGAATGCGAGTCCTGCATACATCAATCGATCATCAGCTCCTAGGCATTCTTGTCGAATGAATAACCTGGAGCTTATTCTAAGAACATATTTCGAACGAGTTAAAGAAGATCCTGACGATAATCTCAACAGCACTCACAATAGAGCACAAAATTGAGCATCGACGGACCCCTAGCAAGCTAGAGGTGGGACCAGGTATCCGGGAGGATCAAGCGTCCCCTGTTAACTAGCCGCATCCGCCGTCGATGTTCACGCACGAAAATGAAAAGAATATATAAAATACATGCACTGTCTTTTAAAAAAATACATTGCAAAGTTTGAAAGTTGCAAAACCGAAGTCATCTTTTCAACATCAACGTAGGAACTAGAACAACGTCATGACTAGGCAGGTCTTTAAGATCCACTTCAATAATTGAAAGCAACTACACAATCCTGGCAGAAATCATCTATGTTTTAAAAACGTCTTCAAATTAATAAGCATCATTTAAAAGCAGATTAATAAGCAGCTTGGACCAGACATGCATGTTTCGGCTATCTAACACTCGTCAGTGATCCTCAATCCAAACAATGAAATATGGCCAAAGTGTGTGAAAATTATGTCCAAAATATACCGAAAGACGTAGCAAGATGACTGAAAAATGATGCTACAGGACCCAGATTTCAGAAATTTGTGACAATTTTGTAAACAGAAATTTTCGAATGCGTTTGAAGAAACGAAAAACCGAAATTGATCGATCTTGGCTACATGTGCCCTTGGGGACTCCTGGTCCACCAGCAGTGGCACTCACCAAGTGGTACAAATGTTAAACGTCTTCAAATTCATTAGCATCATTTAAAAGCAGATTAATTAACAGCGTGGACCAGACATGCACGTTATGTATCTTAGACAGTAGCCGCTTTCTTTTGAACAATGTCTCTTATTTCACCCACGTCTTTCAAAAGCTCGCTACAAGACTCCATGTACAATGTACCAGTAAATTGATTTAAAATGGTGTTGACTTGAATACACATATCTTTGTTCTAGATTTTCTGTAAACGTTTTGCATTTTTCATAGTCCCAACTTTTAATGGAAAATACCCTTCAAAATTAAAGTTTTCTCCCTCATTGGTCTTCTCCCACTTATGAGCAAGTTGCTTAATACGAATTCAGAATAAAAGACAATAAAAAATATTCTTTTGGTACCATTATTGCTGTACCTCATACTAATTACAGTTTGAAAGCTTCATTGTATTTTGCACATTTTCAGCGTTTTTACATCCAAGAGTAGTTGTTTTTCCCAATTTTTCGTACCAGCAAATTGCGAATATGACTTCTGTATTATTCAAAATGAAAAGCAATAAATTTATTGTGCGTTTGGTACTAAAATTGTTTATTTAGCTACAGAATAAAAAAAGATATTGTATTTTCCCATTTTTCAACGATTTTTCATCGAAAATCCATAGTTTTCCCCATTTTATTGACAAGTAGATTGGTAAATTGAATTTGAGACTAAAAGACAATTATATTGTCGTTCTCTTGGTACCAATTTTGTTGATCTAGCTGCAGCATGGAAAAAGTAATTGAATTTTTCCTATTTTCAATGGTTTTTCTTCGAAAAATACCATTTTTCCCCAAAATTTCGAAATGCCCAAGGATGCCAGAGTGGCATCCGCCGGATTATCAAATAAGAGGGTATTGACAACACTTTCACCCAAAAACATTTTGTGCGTAAGAAATTTTTGGGGTTCATGAATGGCACCTAGACTATTAGTTGTGAAATGCTACGCCATATACAGGCAAAAAAGGAATTTTGCTGCACATGAAGGGGAAATTTGTGATTGTATTGAATTTGAAGACGTTTAAAACATTTGAACTACTTGGTGAGTGTCACTGCTGGTGGACCAAGAGTCCCCGAGGGCACATGTAGCCAAGTTCGATCAACTTCGGTTAATCGTCTGTCTCTTCAACGCATTTGAAATTTTCTGTTACAAAAGTTCTTGAAATTTCGAAAACGTGTGTCCTGTAGCATCATATCCCACCATTCTGCCACTTCTTTTGGTACATTTTTGACATAATAATTTTCACACTAATTGGCCATATTACATTGTTTAGACTGAGGATCACTGACGAGAGTTTAGTACCTGAAACGTGCATGTCTGGTCCATGCTGTGAATTTATCTGGTCTTAAATGATGCTATTGAATTTGAAGACGTTTAACATTAAAATCGTCATTTTTGACATAAAAGAGGTAAAAAGAGGAGACTTATCAATTGTATCATAGTAGGTAGGAGGCTGAAGTGTTGCATTCAATTACTTCTTTGATGAACAATTCTCTGGGATTGATGGCACAAAGGCAGCCCTGAATGGTTTGATTATTGATGGAGATTACGCCATCAATGTAGTCCACTTGACCTGTGATGCTGTTTTAAAGCAGAAACGTTAGAAATTCTGCTTCGTATAAATAAAAGAGGAAATAGAATAGTGGAACAGTTTGTGACCAACTGAATTCTATTTTGTTGGAATATTTGGCCTTCAAAATCAACGACAATATCAAACGTCTTTAAATTTCATTGCATTTTTTAAGAATAGGTAAAGAAGTATATATTGTAAAATGCCCCCCTAAAATTGACTTCTCCAAAATGAAACTTTGTTGTCATTTTTAGAGACTTATACGTCTATATTTTGAGCAATCTAGTTACAAAAACTCCTCGCTTTCTAAAACATTGTAAATTTTGCAACAATATCATGAAAACCGGTGATTTTGTCATTTTTTTTCATGAAAAAATAGCATAATTCTTTGTTATTTTCATTGAGATAACATGGAGCGGGATCATGAACAACTTTTTCCTTTTTTATGCACTTAAAAAGACGTGCAAAAACAACAACAAATCAAAATATATAGTAGCTGTGAAAGGAAATTAAAGATTATGTATCATTTTATAAGTAGCCTACATGTAGAATAAATATTGGTACAAATTCATTACTTAATGATAATTCAAAATTTTGCCACAGGACCAACGTTTTAGAAATTTCAAGAAATTTTGATAACAGAATTTTTCGAATGCGTTGAAGAAACGATAAAACGAAGTCGATCGAACTTGGCCCTCGGGGACTCTTGGTCCATCAGCAGTGACACTCACCAAGCGGTACAAATGTTAAACGTCTTAAAATATCATGTTTCAAAATTCAAGCATCTATTAATTTTCATCAATTTTCATAATTTTTATCAAATTTCAAGCGTTCACAAGTAAGAACGGTAATCGCAAATACAAATTTATTGTTGTTAACTATGACAAAACCTACTTTGTAAAAGTAAAGTCCGATTCTGAAAATAAGGACACTGAAACAGATATTATTCAGATGTTAAACTTTCTCATCGACAACATTTTTGTGATGTTTGGAGGAAAGGTCTTCCAGCAAATTGTCGGAATTCCAATGGGGACCAATTGTGCCCCACTCCTTGCCGACATTTTCCTTTACTCGTACGAAGCTGAATTCATTCAATCTTTGGTCTCTGAAGGGAAAACATACTTAGCTTCTGACTTCAACTTCACTTACATATACATAGACGATGTGTTGTCCATCAATAATCAAAAATTCGCGGATTACCTCAGCAGTATCTATCCTTCGGAGCTTGAAGTCAAAGAAACTACAGAGACAAATAATTCAGCATCATATTTGGACATAATATTGTCCTACGACACTGATGGTCACATAAACACCTCACTATATGACAAACGTGACGACTTCAATTTCAGCATTACAAACTTTCCTTTTCTGAGTAGCAACATCCCTTCATCTCCTGCTTATGGCGTGTTCATATCTCAGTTGATACGCTATGCCAGAGCAAGTACCAGATTTACGGATTTTGTTCTGAGAGCCAAATTTAAAGTGTGTTTGAGTCAATGCCTAGGCATGAATCCCTGAAAACTTCAGTATCGTAACCAGGGGAATACTATAAAAGTTTGGACTTAGAATGTTTTTAGAATTTGTCTGAATTGTAGAAATATTGGCAAAGTTCTCGGCCTCATTCCTCGGTAACAAGGTCATGTACCCTCACCAAATTTAAAGTGTGTTTGAGTCAATGCCTAGGCATAAATCCCTGAAAACTTCAGTATCGTAACCAGGGGAATACTATAAAAGTATGGACTTAGAATGTTTTTAGAATTTGTCAGAATTGTAGAAATATTGGCAAAGTTCTCGGCCTCATTCCTCGGTAACAAGGTCATGTACCCTCACCAAATTTTTAGTGTGTACGTGTCTATACCTAGGCATGAATCCCTGAGAATATCAGCTCCCTAACCAGGGGATTACTATAAAATTTTAAACTTAGAAAATTTTGAGACTTTGTCAGAATTTCAGAAATATTGGCAAAGTTCTCGGTCTCATTTCTCGTTATAAGGTCATGTACCCTCACCAAATTTTTAGTGTGTACGTGTCTATACCTAAGCATGAATCCCTGAGAATATCAGCTCCCTAACCAGGGGATTACTATAAAATTTTGAACTTAGAAAATTTTGAGACTTTGTCAGAATTTCAGAAATATTGGCAAAGTTCTCGGTCTCATATCTCGGTAATTAGGTCATGTACCCTCACCAAATTTTTAGTGTGTACGTGTCTATACCTAGGCATGAACCCCTGAAAATATCAAGCTCCCTAACCAGGGGATTACTATAAAATTATGAACTTAAAAATTTTGAGACTTTGTCAGAATTTCAGAAATATTGGCAAAGTTCTCGGTCTCATATCTCGGTAATTAGGTCATGTACCCTCACCAAATTTTTAGTGTGTACGTGTCTATACCTAGGCATGAATCCCTGAGAATATCAGCTCCCTAACCAGGGGATTACTATAAAATTTTGAACTTAGAAAATTTTGAGACTTTGTCAGAATTTCAGAAATATTGCCAAAGTTCTCGGTCTCATATCTAGGTTATAAGGTCATGTACCCTCACCAAATTTTTGGTGTGTACGTGTCTATACCTAGGCATAAATCCCTGAAAAAATCAACTCCCTAACCAGGGGATTACTATAAAATTTTGAACTTAGAAAATTTTGAGACTTTGTCAGAATTTCAGAAATATTGCCAAAGTTCTCGGTCTCATTTCTCGATTATTAGGTCATGTACTCTCACGAAATTTTAAGTGTGTACGTGTCTATACCTAGGCATGAACCCCTGAGAATATCAACTCCCTAACCAGGGGATAACTAAGAAATTTTAAACTCAGAAAATTTTGAGACTTTGTCAGAATTTAAGAAATATTGGCAAAGTTCTCGGTCTCATATCTCGGTAATTACGTCATGTACCCTCACGAAATTTTTAGTGTGTACGTGTCTATACCTAGGCATGAATCCCTGAGAATATCAGCTCCCTAACCAGGGGATTACTATAAAATTTTAAACTTAGAAAATTTTGAGACTTTGTCAGAATTTCAGAAATATTGGCAAAGTTCTCGGTCTCATTTCTCGGTTATAAGGTTATGTACCCTCACGAAATTTTTAGTGTGTACGTGTCTATACCTATGCATGAATCCCTGAAAATATCAACTCCCTAACCAGGGGATTACTATAAAATTTTGATCTTAGAAAATTTTGAGACTTTGTCAGTATTTCAGAAATATTGGCAAAGTTCTCGGTCTCATATCTCGGTTATAAGGTCATGTACCCTCACCACATTTTTGGTGTGTACGTGTCTATACCTAGGCATGAATCGCTGAGAATATCAGCTCCCTAACCAGGGGATTACTATAAAATTTTAAACTAAGAAAATTTTGAGACTTTGTCAGAATTTCAGAAATATTGGCAAAATTCTCGGTCTCATTTCTTGCTTATTAGGTCATGTACCCTCACGAAATTTTTAGTGTGTACGTGTCTATACCTAGGCATGAATCCCTGAAAATATCAGCTCCCTAACCAGGGGATTACTATAAAATTTTGAACTTAGAAAATTTTGAGACTTTGTCAGAATTTCAGAAATATTGGCAAAGTTCTCGGTCTCATTTCTCGCTTATTAGGTCATTTGCCCTCACGGAATGTTTAGTGTGTACGTGTCTATACCTAGGCGTGAATCCCTGAAAATATCAGCTCCCTAACCAGGGGATTACTATAAAATTTTGAACTTAGAAAATTTTGAGACTTTGTCAGAATTTCAGAAATATTGGCAAAGTTCTCGGTCTCATATCTCGGTAATTAGGTCATGTACCCTCACCACATTTTTAGTGTGTACGTGTCTATACCTAGGCATGAATCCCTGAAAATATCAAGCTCCCTAACCAGGGGATTACTATAAAATTTTGAACTTAGAAAATTTTGAGACTTTGTCAGAATTTCAGAAATATTGGCAAAGTTCTCGGTCTCATATCTCGGTAATTAGGTCATGTACCCTCACCACATTTTTAGTGTGTACGTGTCTATACCTAGGCATGAATCCCTGAAAATATCAGCTCCCTAACCAGGGGATTACTATAAAATTTTGAACTTAGAAAATTTTGAGACTTTGTCAGAATTTCAGAAATATTGGCAAAGTTCTCGGTCTCATATCTTGGTAATTAGGTCATGTACCCTCACCACATTTTTAGTGTGTACGTGTCTATACCTAGGCATGAATCCCTGAAAATATCAGCTCCCTAACCAGGGGATTACTATAAAATTTTGAACTAAGAAAATTTTGAGACTTTGTCAGAATTTCAGAAATATTGGCAAAGTTCTCGGTCTCATTTCTCGCTTATTAGGTCATGTGCCCTCACGGAATGTTTAGTGTGTACGTGTCTATACCTAGGCGTGAATCCCTGAAAATATCAGCTCCCTAACCAGGGGATTACTATAAAATTTTGAACTTAGAAAATTTTGAGACTTTGTCAGAATTTCAGAAATATTGGCAAAGTTCTCGGTCTTATTTCTCGGTTATTAGGTCATGTACCCTCACGAAATTTTTAGTGTGTACTTGTCTATACCTAGGCATGAATCCCTGAAAATATCAGCTCCCTAACCAGGGGATTACTATAAAATTTTGAACTTAGAAAATTTTGAGACTTTGTCAGAATTTCAGAAATATTGGCAAAGTTCTCGGTCTCATTTCTCGGTTATTAGGTCATGTACCCTCACCAAATTTTTAGTGTGTACGTGTCTATACCTAGGCATGAATCCCTGAGAATATCAGCTCCCTAACCAGGGGATTACTATAAAATTTTGAACTAAGAAAATTTTGAGACTTTGTCAGAATTTCAGAAATATTGGCAAAATTCTCGGTCTCATTTCTCGGTTATTAGGTCAGGTACCCTCACGAAATTTTTGGTGTGTACGTGTCTATACCTAGGCATGAATCCCTGAGAATATCAGCTCCCTAACCAGGGGATTACTATAAAATGTTGAACTTAGAAAATTTTGAGACTTTGTCAGAATTTCAGAAATATTGGCAAAGTTCTCGGTCTTATTTCTCGGTTATTAGGTCATGTACCCTCACGAAATTTTTAGTGTGTACGTGTCTATACCTAGGCATGAATCCCTGAAAATATCATCTCCCTAACCAGGGGATTACTATAAAATTTTGAACTTAGAAAATTTTGAGACTTTGTCAGAATTTCAGAAATATTGGCAAAAGTATTTTCATTGTGTGTATGTGGGGACTATCTTCATGTCTAAATTTATTCTGTGTATGTGGTGATGGGGGGCTGCTGAGATAAGAAAATGGATTGTTAAATCAGATATGGTAAACATTAAAGACTAATATATTATTATAACATTCATCTCTAAGTCGAATTGTCAACTGTATTCTAGAATGCAGTTGACAATTCAATAGTCAATTGTCAACTGTCAACTGTATTCCAAAATATGTTTGCCAATGGTCACCTAAAGACCATGCAACAGTAACCATAGTACACTCACACAAGCTCAAGAAAACCTACAAGCAACATTTACACAAATCAACCAAACAAACGAACTACGTAGCGTAGATGTAGATCGGTCTTTGGATTTGTGGGTAATGATACGTGCTATTGCCTAGGTTCGAATCCCACGAGCGGCACCACGTAAGACACTCGACAGATATTGTTGGCTAACACCTAGAACAATTTTATCTGGAACTCTAGTCTTGACACAGAATCGAATCTAGTCCCCCAGAAGCAAAAAGGAAGGTAACAGTACAGTACATACGTGGTACATCCTACAGGGGCAGGTTTATTACAGAAATTTAAAATCCCTCACTGTTTCAGATGGGTTCGTTCCACGAATGACAATTCCAATATACCAACATTAAACTGAACAACATGGGGGACCAGGCATAAGAAAAAATCTCACCAATAGGAAAAACAAAACTACAAGACAACATTGAATTATGAAAAACAAACAACAGTACAGAGGGAACGAAAACTATTTGGAAGGAACGAAATAATTTTATATTTTACATGGCCCTTTACGGCCGACGTAAGAAATAGACAACTGATTAAATAAAAACACAAACACTAAGTGGCCCCTGGAAGAAAAGCGCATACTCTCACTTTAAATGTGCATAAATACTTTTATTTCACGGATTTTAAAATTGATTTACAGTTGAATTATCAAAAATGGTAATTATCAACTACTGGTATATATTTCACTTGAGTTGAAATACGCGATAATCGAGTTTTAGCTTGCCGGGACGAAAAAGTCCGGAGGGCTAATGCCATACCCTCGGCGTCGTCTTCATTCGTAGACAAAACTTTAACCTTGGCTATTTTTCTTGAAATATATGGGGTAGGGCTTTGCTATTTCACTTGTACATACCTTGAGACAAGACCTTTCATTTGAGGCCATGACCTTTGACCTAGTGACCTTGACCTCGGACTTTCACCTACTTTTCAAAAACCTCTGGGCTACATCTCTTGAACTATAAGGGTAGGGATTTATACTTCCCTTGTGACAAGACCTTTCATTTGAGACCATGACCTTTGACTTTGTGACTTTGACCTTTGACTTTTGGCCTACATTTCAAAAGCTTCAACCTTCGCTATATCTCTTGAACTATAAGGGGTAAGGCTTTAATATTTCACATGTAGCTACCTTGTGACGAGATCTTTCCTTTGAGACCATGGCCTTAGACCTAAACCTTAGACTATGGCCTACTTTCCAAAATTTGCAACCTTGGCTATTTCTCTTGAACTATAAGGGGTGGATCTTTGATATTCCACATGTAGATTTCTTGTGATAGGACCCTTCGTTTGAGACCATGTCCTTTGACCAATGGACTTTGACCTACATTTCAAATTCATTTTAGCTTTCTAATTGATAAGACTAATGATGATGCTTTTTGCTTTTTAAAAGTTTTTTTTTTGATTTTTGACGAAAACCTGCTACGATGAGCTATGTAATCTCTGATTACTTATGGCAAGCCAGTGTTGGCAAAAATAGGTATCTTCTAATATTAGAAATTCATTTCCTTATATAAGAAATTCATTTCCTAATATTTGAAATTGAATTTTTAATATTTGAAATTCATTTTCTAATATAAGAAATAAATTTTCTAATATCAAAAATTCCTTCTATTTTCAAATATTAGAAAATTTCTTATATTAGAAAATCATAGGTAATTTCTAATATAAGAAAATCATTTTCTAATATTAGAAATTCATTATCTAATATTAGAAATTCATTTTCTTATATAAGAAATTCATTTTCTAATATTTGAAAATCCAATATTTCAAATGCATTTCCGAATATTAAAAAGTCCTTTTCAAATGCATTTTCTAGTATTAGAAATTCCTTTTCAAATATTAGAAATTCATTTTCTAATATAAGAAATTCAGTATATTTTCTAATATTAGAAAATGAATTTTTGATATTAGAAATTCATTTTCTAATATTTGAAAATTATTTTCTAATATAAGAAAATGATTTTCAAATATTAGAAAAAAGTCGGTATTTTTCACTATTAGAAAATGAATTTCTAATATTAGAAAATCATAGGTAATATCTAATAGAAGTGAAATATGTTGGCTCGGACATTTTAAGCTTTATAACAAGATCGGGTGGCTCGGATATTTTTAGCTTTATAACAAGATCGGAAAATAGTCTATTCCAAGCCTAGATACATAACCCTACGCAGGCTATGTAAAGAAGGTGAATGAACAAACTGGATGGTCGGTAACTACCATAGTCAAAAACTATACAAAAAAAGAACAGATTCTTCATCTGAGACGTTTAGAAATATATGGAATTATCTGAATAAAGATTAATGAAAAATTGTTCTTATTCGATAGGGCTTGGATCTTAAAAAGAAAATGAAGCAAAATTTGAGATTTCTTCCAATCGACCGCGAGACGGATTCGATCCAACGACCAAAGACTTTCGCCATCTATGTTCATCGGTCGCGTGGTAAATGATCAGCGCCTTTGACCACAAGAGAAAAATGAAAGATGTGAAAAAGAAATTTTATTATGGAAAAATAGTTATAGGATTATTTAATCCTAAATTCAATGTTAACGAGAAAATAAAATACACGTTACACATACGATAAGTTGTATATATAATTTATTAATATTGCCCAGTGTTTGAAAGTTGAATTAGACAAAAAAAAAAAAAAAGAGGAGGGGTGAGGGCAGTGAGAACCGAAATTGAAAAAAATGTATAATTATTTAAATCATTTTTCTTTTTCATTATGAGAGAGGATAAACTAGATATTTATATATTTATTTGCCTTTTTTCCATATTCACCATATATAAGCAATTTTCTTACAAAGTAGCGACACCTACAATCAAATACATGCACATCCAATTTCTTATAGATGTTAAACTTAAAGCTTCTATCGGTTTAATTTTAATCCCACTTCATTGTCATTCCCCCCCTCCCCAAAATTAGCCCAGACATTTTCTTACCTCCGTGGCTCATTCTCGTTCTACGACTTATATGTTTCAGGCCATCATGAAAATTGTTTTGTTTCTACGTTGTTTTATAACGCCAAATAACGGAGCAGCGAACGGCGGCATGTCGCGCGTACATGTTGCTACGGATGGATGACCACGTGTTCGCTTCAAGACTATGACGTCATAATATTATCTTGGAACAGACTCAATGTGTTTGTTACAAGAATGACGATATCTCTATTACAGACATACGAAGATGTCTTTCATAAAACTGTGTCACGGTGACAACGAAACTTTATTGCTGAACATCGATTGTAGCTGCAGATTATTTGTGGATTACGTCAGACAAAAATGTGAAGTTTCTCCGGATATGACGATGGACATTATCGATGATAACGCTTGGATGGCGGAGTTGTACAGCAAAAATTTACAAGACAGTCTGGTATCGGTGTTTAAACCACGCGGTGTCTACATTTTAGCATCTGTAGAGTTAGACGAAGAGCAAACTGTGACAAAAATCACGCCGTTGTTAAAAGAATGGGAGAAAAAGTATCAGTTCCTAGACCGGAAATTGAAGCACTGGGACAAGAAACAGGCAAAAGCTGCATCGGAAGCCCCTCCCCCTGAGGCGACACCACAGGCCCCGCCTATAACAAAAGACGGAAAACTGAACAAGAAAAAAAGCAAGGAAAACAAATCTGAAGTCAAACGACAAGTCTCAGCTGCTAGGAAAGGCTCTGGAAAATCAAGAAAACGCTAATGTCGTCTCACTTTTTTGATAGTTAAATTTATCTTTATCTTTTTACGCGTTTGTTTGTATGTTTTTCAAGTTACGTTTCAATGTTGGAATAAATTCAAGGACAAAAACTGTGTTTCATTTTGTTGAGAAGACTGTCGTTTTCCAATTATACGTCTCTGGGCTGATCATTTCAAGAACTTTCGACAGTTCGTGCATCATTCCAAGAATCGGATGGAGTATGAGGATATAAATGGACTTAATTCTAAGTTATATCGCTGTTCTGTGATTTTGGATGGGACGTTTTGGTATTTTGCTATGGGTGCTACAATTAACAGAGTGTTTTTGGAGATCCCCTCCTTTCTTACACGATAAATTCCTGGAATACAGTACATTTGGGGGTTCCGGGTCGGCTTGGGTATTCAGAATCAAACCTAAATTTTCACTTATTTAAGATGGAAAATGACATTTGGTATTTTTCTACAAAAAGAATTATCAATATGGAATAATGAAATAATAACTAATTACGAAAATAAGTTCTCATTTCAAAATAACAAACAGTTATGTGCGACCCGGAACCCCCAAAACAGGCGACCCAGAACCCCCAAATGTACTGTACCATTGGTTAAGCACGCGGGAACTATGAGAGATTACAGGTAGTGCCAGTTGCAACGCTTAAAGAGTAATATACTGTAGGTGTCACCACTTTCTTGCAGACACTATATCGAGGTCATGTGATGTACTAACCATATTGATGCCCGTTTGTGCGGATACTGATATCTAGTTCATAGGTTATTCCCTTTCCTAATATTTTCACCAGAAATTACACACTAATTCATTACTAGTAAACTGTTCCGAATGAGTTGTATCATAAATTCTCAACCATATATGTAAAGATTTTATGAAAAGTATTCTGTTTATACAAAGATACTTTTGGTCCTATCGAAGAAAACAGATGAGAATTGAACAATTAAATTCGATGAAACATGAGATCGCGCGCTAAATTATTTATTCTATGATCAATGAAACATCTTGAAAATAAAGATTTGAATTGATATCAAATACTTGAAAAATCGTCCAAATATTGAACTTTCGAATGATTAATCTCTCAAAGTTACATTATAAATAGAATTACATATTTGAGCTTCCCCCGAAGAAAACGAAAATTAATAATAAATTTTAATTTGTCCTCACTAATATTCAGCAATTGTGTTGTTTAAAAAGTAATTCACCTACATGTAGATTACAAAAAAGAAGCCAGTATTGTTTTATAAATGACGTACAGAATGCTACACAGCCTCATCATTCGACTATTTGTTCTTGGTGTATTTTTCTTACAAGTGCATGTATATTGCTATATCCAGGGGTGCGGTATATTTGACTCCTGTTCTTTTTTGCCCTGGCTGTCATGGGGGAGTTGCTCCGAGACATGTGGGGGCGGAATAAAGACCCGCCGCAGGGCCATTTGTTGTTGGCCCTATGAGCGATGGAGCGGTACAGACTGCTCCTTCATGTTGTGTGGAGCTCATGAGTCAAATTATTCAGAATCCACGGTGTGTAACCAAATATGTTACAATTCGGGATATTATTACAATGAAACATGTATATGTCCAGATGGGTTATATGGCAAATGCTGTCATGAATTAGGTAAGTATCTTTTTACACCTTTTCGCTATTCAATGACGTCGATGGCGCAATTAATGTTCGTTGGAAACTGAGTCTTACCATCAGTGAGTTATTTTCATTTATCACATGATACACCCGTTATGTAGTTTCATAAAGCCATTTCATAAACATATGATATTATAACACGTTACATATCGCCCTGCTAATTATTGCATTAAAATACTAAACAAATGTTGAATATTTTTCTCTTACGCACAGAATATCTATGCGATGGGGAACTACTCATGGCGTAGCAGACAACTTCTATGTCACGGCGTGATTCACCTCTAGTTCTCAGAAACGTTGATAACATATTTTTAGGCAATATCATGTGATAAAAAGAATCTCAAATGAATTTTCATTTCATACGATGTATTATGAAACTCGCTGTGAGTTTTTTATCCCCTCGCCAATGCTCGGAGATATAAAACACACAACTCGTTTTATAATACAGCATATGAAATGAACATTCATTTGATATCCTATACATATCACATGAATCGTGTTACATATCTAATGCAAGCATAAAAAGTGGGATCCTGTAGCATCATATTGCACCCATACTCCTACGTCTTTCGTTATTTCTTTTTTGCATAAATTTCACAGTCTTTGGTCATTTTTCATTTTTTGAATTGAGAATCACTGACGAGGGTTAAGTACCCGAAACGTGCAGAATTTGAAGACCTGTATCAATAAACATGTGTAGGACCAAAAAAAGAAGCTCAAAGTCCATCCCAATTTATGTCCCAGTGTTAACCACAATTTCGCTCATTAGCCACACGGAATGACCAAAAATAATTGTAAATAGCGCCACCCTGAATCAATTCGATAAAAAATAAAATAAATGTACACTAAATCCATTGATTCTAAAGCCTGCCAAACATGATGATTTCTTGTTGAATCTGTCTTAACAAAATAGAAACACAGCAAACACTTAACTAATACAACAATCAACTTTAACGTTGTTTAACGTTGTCTGACTGTGACGACGGGACTCCATGACGGGTCCTGTCCAAACCTCTTTAGAGAAGACAGGGCCCCGACCACCTGTCCTCTCTGAATGTCAGTCGGACTCCTCGGGTGATAACAAACATGAGCTCGCGGCGGCAGAGCACGGATTTTATTACTTACGCCCTCTTTTTATATCCATTTACATATTCATCTGTGTTGCTTGGGCCCCTGCGTTTTGCGGTCTTGTGGTCATCTGACAGTGAGGATGTTGTTTTACACCACAATTGTAGGTTCTTCGAGACCTCTGGGTAATCGGAAAAGTGGGAGGGTTGTGCGCACGTAATCCAGGATAACCATACCTTCTGCTATTTCCGTGGCAGATGGCCGTCCTAAGTCGGTACCGGTTGCCCATTGGTCTCGTTGGTTTATGTGTAGTCCTTTGTGTTTGATGTTTCTGTGTTGTGCGTTGACGTTCCATGTCCCTTACGCGTCTCTTTCTGTGCGTGTCTGCTCTGTGTTTTTGCATTGGGTGTGTTGGGGTTTTGCTGTGGGTGCTACAACCTGGTGTTGTTGGAGATCCCCTCCTTTGTTAAATATCTTTAGACTTACACAAATTTCAGACTAACCATAAGAGAGTTAAACCTATAGCAATTTATACGTGTGCGGTGCCGCACAAATTGATTTTCACAGCGCCATCTGCTATAAATATCGATTCTACAAAAACTTCTATGGAGATTCAAATAATACAATCAACTTAAAACATTATGCAAAGATGAGACCAGGTGCCCGGGGAGAGTAAGCATCTCCTGTTTGTTAGCAACACATGTCACTAAGGGCCGTTCAGAAAACAAGTCTTATTCGGTTAATTAATAAATTTGATGTTTTGGATAATTCTAACCAAAAATATCTTCCAACATTGAGGACAACGAGATGTTATCAAGTTTAATATTTTCACTGAATCGTCCAATTTTTTTTATTCCGTGACCAAGTCTTTTTTTTCCCCACACCACATTAGTCATATACAACCATATGTCAACTCAGTGACCAAGTCAGTTGCCCTCAAATGTACCCTTGGCTTAGTAGTTTTTCTGTTAGCCTCTTTGCCCTTAGAACGAAATCGTAGTTTGAGCTTGCTCTGGAATAGCTTTTTTATTGCGATGTGGATACACCATAAGGAGAAGTAGGAATGTTACTACCAAGGAAAGGAAAATTTGTGATTTTTACATTGAAGTTGTCACGTTTGTCATATATTGAAGTATTCAGGTGACCATTTTCGTCAAAAGATAACATGAGATCTAGATATGAAGGAAGCAGAGTTAATGCTTTCATCTCTAGTTAACACGAAAAGATTGTGCTAAGGTAATCAGCAAAATTTGGACTATCAGTTGAGAGCAATTCATCGATATATCTATATGTAGAATTAAACTGTACTACTTGGTGTTTCTTTTCTGTAAGGGAGCAAAGACTGAACAAATTCGGCTTAATATTAGTATAGAAAAATATCAGCAAGAAGTGGAGCACATTTTGTTCCCATTGGAATTCCTTATATTTGCTGAAAAACATTTCTCCAAACAATTGCTTGACAATCCCTGTAAGTTTGATGGCAGTATATCTCAAAGAAGATATAGCCAATAATGTGAAAGTGTGCCTACAATACCAAAAGAAAAAAATTAAGACATTTACCCAAATGATCCTTCGCTCTGGAACTAATGAAAAAAAAAACTAAAAAAAAAACCCAAAAACTCCAATCCCCACCCCGTAGAAATGTAAGTTCAATATATCTGGATAAGATTTAATATGGAAGTATTAATCTTGCTCTTTAAACAAGGGGGGATTGATGATCACCAGTTCACACAACACTGAAACCTATTTTGTCGAATAAGGTCTTCATAACAACCATTTCTTATTTGTCTGCCTATCTCAACATATTGTAGTACATATACGTTAATTAAATTTATGAAAGTACTTGTTGATCTTTGAGGGTGTTGGTTTCTTTATCCTGACGATGTAGAATGTTTCTGGACATGACAGCAACAGATTTACGATCTACTTTCCCATTGTATAAGGTAGGGAAACTTTGTATAACAACATAAGGATCGGGGTAGCTCGAGCTTCTGGAGAAAGTTTTCTTCTGTATGGTGTGATGACTCCAAAAGGTATTCGTCTATATCAGCTTTTGTCAATTTGCAATCCTTCTTTATTACAATGGCACAGCATACGCTAGTAGTAACGTGACTCGTTAATGTATGAAAAGACGACGGCATCAACTATTGCAGGATGTTTCTTCAGGTGAATTTCTATAGAGGCTACAGATACGAACCGAGGTCCAATTTTGACTAGAGAATCGGACGTTCTCCCATTGACAAATATTGTACCAGTCTCTGATATTCGTACAGAGTCTCCCATTGTGTACCAGCCAGACTTTGAGTAAACCTCCTGAGATTTAGTTTCGTCTCCCCAGTACCCAAGGAATCTTACCGGTACACGAACCATCGCCTCCCCCTCCTCTCCGAGATTAACCAGTCTTTTCTCATGGTCAACAACTTTTATCTCAACTCCTGGAAAAGGATTTCCGACCTCATAGTCTAAAAAGTCGTCTGCTCTAAAAACTTTCCTGTATGCAACGCAACCAGCTTCTGTCGAACCGTAAAATACTGTAAAGCATTGACATATTTTCTCTGTCAGAGATGCAAGTATTGCTGGTACAGGTTGGCCACCCGTAATTATATTATGTACTTTGCAATCAAAAGTTTTTCTGTCTAGAATTTCTCGAAGAAGAGAAATTATACAAAAGGCAGTGTCGTATTTTCCCTCAGTCAGGATGTTGTTTACGATCCTATGATATTCTTGCATTGAGGGGATTGACGTAAGGTTTCTGATCAATGTCCTTTCTTTGCCTACATAAAATTCCCAGGCTGGATATCTGAAATCAAAATCTGAAACATAGTAAATTTGTCATAGTCTAATTACTTAACTGAAGTTCTTGAATAACGTGTTGATTTGAATGAAAAAACAAAAACTTTACAAGCACCGTCAGAATTTTTCTAGTTCACATGGTAATGATCGAATAATATAACAAGAATATGAGACTTACCCTACTATCCAAGAAAACAACCTGTCGTTGAAAAAAGTTTCTGTTTCGACTCCATAGCATATTTGTACATGACTTGCATATACCAATATATTTCTGTGAGAATAAGGGACCAGTTTTGGCATTCCAGAACTCCCAGACGTTAGAAATATACCCGCTATATCATCAGGATCCAGTAAGGGTAAATCCAGTCCGTCTTTATTGTCAACAGTTGAAATGTCCTCCAGATCTGGATACCGGTCCGTTTTATGGTTCATTTTCATAATTATTGCTCGTTTGATTGAGGGAAAAGTGTCTGAAACGACCTCTCCTTTCTCATTTCCTCTTTCAAATAATCGTTCAATAACTTCGACATTGGCGCCATCTCTACCAGGAGGGAAAATGATAGCATGTGCATCTGCTGCCGCCAGATTTAAGAACAGTCTTCAACGTCTTTTCCGTCTGTTCTGTTGAAATTGAAATATAGAGGAATCGCACCACTCATTAGAAGTCCCACCGTGGTGACCATCCATTCCGGACTGTTCTCTGTCCCGACACCGACTATGTCACCCTTCCTTATTCCCAAATGACGAATGAATCCAAATGACAAATCTTTGGCTTTGTCATAAAGACTTCTGTAAGTCAGAGTCTCTCGCTTCACCAGTCTTCCAGTCGATGTAAACATGCACTACTTGGCTTGGATTTTGTGCATGTTGCTTTACCATTTCAGGGATTGTATTATAGAAATTTAAGGAGGAGTCGATTCCGTCGCCTCTAACATAGCTACTGAAGACGCCATTTCTTTGATATGTCTAGAACCCTTATTTCGAGATAACTCTATATGCAAGCCTTTATATAGTAGTCAGAAAACAACATGTTCACTGGAGGGCCTTTGAACTATAGTATAAACCTGAATTGATATTGAACAATATGAATTTATGGTCACACATAGGACATCCATAGAATAAGTTAATAAATGTTAGCTGAATAAAGAATAAGTGCTCATATGAAATTAACGTCATAACGAATTCTCCATCGCGATAAACAATTCATGTCTGTGAATGAAGACATCCTGATTTAATTTATAATATTGGCTTGAATGATTGTTCACGCACGTAGTTCCTTGTACACAACATCATACAAGCAGTTATTCCTCACGACAAATATTGAATGCTTAGTCTTATTCTACAGGAAAAAAAATTTCAGCTACTTGAAAATGCAACATTTCGATCAATTTCGGTTGATTGTTTCTTCAACGCACTCTAAAATTTCTGTTATGAAAATTTCTTGAAATTTCTAAAACGTGGGTCCTGTAGCATCAATCCCGCCCATCCTGCTACGTCTTTCGATACGCTTTTTCGACATAGTAACTTTCATACTTTTTGGCATATAAAATTGTTTAGATTTGAGGATCACTGACGAGGGTTAAGTACCCGAAACGTGTATGTCTGGTCCATGTTGCCAATCAATTTATCTCTTCTCAGATGATGCTATTCAATTTGAAGACATTTACATTTATGCAACTTTCTCGTGTGATAAGTCGTTATATAACTGAGAGTATGCCTGCCCTCAATAATTTTGGTAAATTATTTAGAAATATTCGTGTAGATTTTGATATCCCACATAGTCAACTCAGTTTCAAGTCAAAATTCAGTGAAAAAATCAAGATTCTGCTTACTATAACACTATATGAATAACTATAAAACACTTTTATACGAAAATTCCGGGAAAATTAAAGCTATGTACACACAAAACTTAATATTCTGAGTTATTTCTCTCAACATTTCTTTAAAATTGATTTTGTATTTGATGAAAAGTTATATTGTGACACAAAAAGGATGTAGTCTAATGAATTCACTGTCTAATGCCCTTTTAACGTCGATTAAGTGAGCCTACCCCCTTAAAACTTTCGATAATATTATACAAAAATCAAGAAAAACTGAAATATTGCAACACAAGTAGCAGACGATGTGGTAATATCATCAGTGATGCTCAAGTCCGAAAAAGCAATACACGGAGACTGAAATGCTAAACACTACTTAAACTTTACGCCAACGAGCTAGCTAACGACAGAGCTATGTTATTAGGTCAGATACCCCTTAGTTTTGTATAAGAAATAGTCATTACATTTTGGTTAGAAAGAGGGAGATTTAATACTCGAGCAAAATACATGTACTTGAAAAATCTAAGTTTCGACAAGCTTTGGATATAAAAAAGTTTTGATACTCGGTTGAGATTAATAGAATTTATAATACCTCTACTGATTTTTTCCTATATAAAAAGAGACTCGTTGAATTTAACTAAATCCCCGAAAGTCGCCTGATAAGACTATTTCCCTGCAAAGGGGTGCGTTAGTTGAGAAGACTATTTGCCTAGGGAGTTAGTTTCAAAATGGGGCGGAGCTTCTTTGGGGGTGTGTCAGTATCAGCCAACCAGCGCCGTTGAAGGATGATCGGATGACGCTATTAATACGCGAGCAGAGTAATTTGCCTCCTATCCGCTAAACACATAAATGAATCCGCAATAAAATAAAACAATCAAAAATTAAACATGTATGCGTATGATAAATGATGTTTCTGTTTATCTTATCATAAAAAATTTATATTTTCCGTCATTCAGTCGAGAAGGCAAGGCCAAATCATTAGAATTTCCATTGGAACGATGTGAACCTAAGAGATATGTTTGTTTCAGTATAATGTTTGTTTCGGTATACCTAAGAGATATGTTTGTTTTAGTATGATGTTACCATTGAGGGAGTTAGCACGATTCTGGTTCCCCTCGACCAGACCTATTGCAATTATTCGTGCTGTCGAACTAAGACTTCGTAAAGGTCTACGTGCATTTTAACAAAATTTGTTTTTTTTTAATTCACGAAATTCTCTGTACATCTATACAATTACTTAGCATTTTGACTTTAAGAATTCGGGATTTGATATAGAGAATAAGTGTCATAATTAATTTGTGTTTTGTTACGGGTATGCAAAACACAGCAAGTGCCTTTATCGTACATGTTTTGCGCGTTAGCGTTAGTTTAAACACAAATTATGACATTTATTCCATATATATGCATCATAGTTGTTTATTTCATTCTTGTTTTCTGAAATAGCGTTTTCTAGATAAAAGAGTGACGTCACCGCGGATTCAGTTTGCAGGTTAGAACAGTCATCGCGGCATGTTTCTTTTGATATTATGCATTGTGACAGCACGTTCCTTTCAATAGTTTCATCTCAGGGAATTACATTGGTTGAGCATATATATACTAATGGAAGTCGTATGTCGACATCCTCATGTAGACAAAAACTTTAGAGATATATATATATATAAGTCTGAAACATCTTTACTTCATTTCGTCCTTTCATGGGATATAATACTAGATTTCATAAACAGTAATCCATCTCCGTTCTCTTTAAAACTGAAGAGCTCAAGAATCCTATAACACGGAAAATGTACAAAAAGACTTAATCTAAAAGAAATCATAGTTCCCATTACACATGTAGTTTCAGAGAGTGATTTTCCAAATATTCTTTTTCATTAATCTCTCAGTAAGAAGGATTGAACATGAGTTCAAATTAAAAAGAACGGCACTTTTTTTTTTTTAAAAAAAAAAAGGTAAGTCCATTAATAATATGAGTAATAAAGGGGTATTTTTCAGTTTTCACGATGTCTTCATAATCAAAAGGGAGAATATTAAAAAACACGGATTTCAGTTCCATTAAACAACGCAAAGATGTTACTTTTTAGCATGGATCAATAGGCAACACCTTTTGAGAAACCTTCAATTAAAGTATTTTGAAAATTTGCTTCGAGGTGCGTCGACTAGTCAATTAAGTTATTTCTTTAATTCTCACATCCAGTTTTAAGATTGGATATTCATAGAATGGAATAGATTAACATTACGTTACACTGAAGAATTTTCTCTCGGATCCTTTTTGCTCTAGAATGTCTTGCAAGAGATGACGAAAATTATATAGGAAAACCATCAAGGTTCTTTGATGCTCAAGAAACTATGTTTTGTTCATTCTTTACAATATGCCAGTTTCTAAGCTGGAGCGATTGGTCCGAATGTGATGGTCAGTGTGGTCAAACACTGGGCGTGCGGAACCGGAGCAGAGTTTTGTGCTGTTACCCTCTAGTAAGAACATATGGACCAGATTGTAGATTTGTAAAGTGCGGTGCAAAGGAAGAGGATTATCATGACAATGAAACATGCGCTTTGTCGACCTGCATGACCTCTTTGACGACCACAAAAAGTGTGTCTGCAGGATTTTCGACAATGGATTCTAGAACTTCGGATTCGTTGTATAATTATGTCAGTTATGCACATACGGATAATTCTACATCAAATATTTCAGCGACTGCAGCTACTCGTGAGGATAGCCATGCATCGACTCAAGGACCATCGAACTCAGTTGTAACGGACACCTCTGAAATTTTGTACTCAGAAGAAGAATCTACTTTTTCATCTCCATCACGAATGGTACCGATGCTGTCTGACACCTCGACCCAGACGGACGTAACTGATAGCAAATTTATTACAACTAATGAAATAGGTAGCTTTTTTATATATACTCAATGGATCCATTATACAACTACTAATTTTAGAAAAGCTTCATTAGCTCACCTCACGAAGTGAGAGGGAGCTTATGCCATCACCCTGTCGTCGGCGTCTGCGTCCGCGTCCGCACTAGTATGTTAAGAAGTTTTATTTCTCTATTATAAGTGCTAGGAAATTCAAACTTGCACAGATGATGCGTCTTTAAGAGTAAATCACGAATCTACGTTCAAATGTAGGTCATGATCTATATTTTCCGCTTGAGTGCACATGTTAGGAAGATTTGGGTATCAATGTGAAGAAGTTTTATTTCTCTATTATAAGTGCTAGGAAGTTCAAACTTGCACAGATAATGCGTCTTTAAGAGTAGATCACGAATCTATGTTCAAATGTAGGTCATGACCTATATTTTCCGCTTGAGTGCACATGTTAGGAAGATTTGGGTATCAATATTAAGATGTTTTATTTCTCTATTATAAGTGCTAGGAAGTTCAAACTTGCACAGATGATGTGTCTTTAAGAGTATATCTTGAATCTACGTTCAAATGTAGGTCATGACCTATATTTTCCGCTTGAGTGCACATGTTAGGAAGATTTGGGTATCAATGTTAAGAAGTTTTATTTCTCTATTATAAGTGATAGGAAGTTCAAACTTGCACAGATGATGCGTCTTGAATCTATGTTCAAATGTAGGTCATGACCTATATTTTCCGCTTAAGTGCACATGTTAGGAAGATTTGGGTATCAATGTTAAGAAGTTTTATTTCTCTATTATAAGTGCTAGGAAGTTCAAACTTGCACAGATGATGCGTCTTTATAAGTAGATCACGAATCTATGTTCAAATGTAGGTCATGACCTATATTTTCCGCTTGAGTGCACATGTTAGGAAGATTTTGGTATCAATAGAGTAAACACATTTAGGCAAAATTTGGGTCAATAAATGAAATACTCTACTTCCCTAGTCTATTCTGTTTTGTTGGTTCTCAGTAGGACAGGTTTTCAGATTCAAAACTGTGTATTCTTTTACTTCTGCCATGATAGAATGCTGCCATGAGGTGAGCTTTGTAATCTTTGATTACACTATGCTTTTTTGTTGTTGTTGTTTTTAGAGGATGCTGTATGTTTTGACATAGACCAGAGATGCTCGTGTCGCGTACTTAATCCTCTAAATTACTAGGAGAGAGAGAGAGAGAGAGAGAGAGAGAGAGATTTAATATAGGTTCATATGATTGACACAATTTTGTGATAACAATTTAATTGTTAGTATTCAGAAATTCGTCTTTCGAATTCCAAAATTACTGACGAGGGTTTAGTACCCGAAACATGCATGTTTGGTTCATGCTGCTAATTTATCTGTTCTTAAATGATGCTATTGAATTTAAAGACGTTCAACATATCAGTCCTTGTTTGTTTTTTGGGTTTTTTTGTAAGAAGTGTATTGTAAATTCATCGACGATATTGTAATTTCTTTCACAGCAATTGGATTAGACGAATTTCAGTCAAGTTACTTCCCTTCCAATTCTATGGAATGTAATGAAACTTCAAGGATGCAGGGTAACTTACAGATACAGAATGGGCAGTGTCTGAATGTAAGTATCCTTCGACATTACTTACCATGAAACAACGTTAAAGGTGTGCTACGTTTACGCTTTCAAAATATATTTTAAAAATTCTTATCTATTCAGCAGAAAGGAGGGGATCTCCAACAACACTCGGGTTGCAGCACTCACAACAAAACTCCAAAACACCAAATGCAAAAACTCAGAGCAGACACCACAGAAAGAGACGCAAAAGGGACAAGGAACACCTAACTCACACCTTCGAAATATGAAACACAAAAGACCACAAATAAACCAACGAGACGATTGTTAAACGTCTTCAATGACAAATATGGATAATGACCATATCCCTGTATACAGCACAAAATCAATAGCATTATTTTTTCAGCATTGACCAGATAGGCACGTTTACTCACACCATAGAAACATGAAACACAAAAGACTACACATAAACCAACGAGACCAATGGGCAACCAGTGCCGACTTAGGACGGCCATCTGACACACAGGTAGCAGACGGTGTGGTTATCTGGATGACGTGCTTACAATCCTCCCACTTTTCCGATTACCCAGAGGTCTCGAAGAACGCAAAATTGTGGTGTAAAATAACTCCTCATTGTAACATACAAACAGACAGCATGACGCAGGGGCTCAAGAAACACAAAGATGGATATGTAAATGGACACAAAAACAGAAAGCATACGAAATACAGTCCGTGCTCTGCCGGCTGTAGCGAGCTCATGCATGGTAACACCCGAGGAGTCCGACAGAGATTCAGAGAGGACGGGTGGTCGGGGCCATGTCCTCTCTAAAAAGGTTTGGACAGGACCCGTCATGGAGTCTTGTCGTCACAGTCAGTCAGAGTGCAATTCTTATGAATGCGCTGGTACAGGGCTGTGGATTGGTCCAGTGCCAAGTCAAGTGTCCGTCTGATGACAGAAGGATCATACCCACGGTATAAAATGCGTTTGATGATTCTAACACAATTTCGATGGTAATTCTGTCTACCTTTGATCCTTCTTATTTTATTAATTGTGTCACCATAAAATGCAGGTTGTGAAATACCCAAAGTAATGTATGTTGCTTGTATGGATCTGAATTTAAAAAGAAGATTTAAAAAGAAGTTGTCGAAAAATAATTTTTGTAAAATTTCCAAAAAGTCTTTACTAGTTTGTGAATGCGAAAACCCTTACCTATGAGTTACTTGGTAATTTGTAAATGTTAGACATCTTCAAATTCAATAGCATCATTTAAAAACAGATAACTTTACAAGCATGGAAATCAAAAACATCAGTACATGCTCAAGCATACCGGATGAGCTGCGAAATGTAGATACAGTATGCAGTTTCAGTCAGTCAAGAAAAATACAGAAATCTTGTTTTCAATAGTTTTTTTTAATCAATAAAAGGTTAAATAATCGAATGTGCGTTTTGCACTTTATAGAAAAACGAGGAAGTCGAAGTGATGTATGTCAACATGCAAGGACAATTGATCGACATCATGAGTGACGAATTCGTGGAGGCTCTGTTCAGAATGCCACCAGATACAATGAATGACGCTTGCAAACAAGTACTGAATGCGACTTATTTAGTTTCAGTAAGTGATTTCTATTATAGTCCTTTTACACTATTAAATTCCAGAGTGATATTTTTGGTTCTTCTTGACTTTTTAAGCACTCAGTCACTTTTAACCATTATGTGCTTAAACATATTATAATAACTTTCTCACTCTTTTGGTTATATTTACTACATAGTTTAGATTGAGGATCACTGACGAGGGTTAGGTACCCGAAACGTTCATCTTCCTAATATGTACATGTATGACATGTATATAAGCTACCTTTTATAAAAAGAATATAGGGGATATGAAAAAGCGTCAAATTAAAAAAAGATTGAAGAGGTTATGTAATTGGGAAGTGCATGTCTATGGAAAAAAAAGGGGGGGGGTCGTAATATTGTTCCTGGTCAACACCTACTGTATCAGTATTCTAAAAATGCATTTGATCATATGAAAACGCCCTCCCTCTTATGAAAAGCTACCTCTTGCCCTGACAACTGAAAATGAACATTGAATGTATGGAGGGGATCTCCAACAAGACTCTGTTGTAGCACCCACATTAAAACTGCAAAACATCCTGAAAGTTTCAAAGGGCCAGGTGATTGGGACATTGTCGTCCTTAAGGCATGTCATTTCTGTAGTAAGAAATTTCAACGATTTTATGAAAACCATATCAAATCATAGGATTCATGTCAATTAATCATTTTACGAAGAGAAACTAATAGGTCCGTGATGAAAACCAAGAACTTTGCTTATTTGAAAAACAGGATAAGATGTTGGAAATTTGTCGCTAAAAATAGCACATTTGTAACGAAAATACAAGAAATGCTAAAATGCACTCATTTGATTTTAATTTTAGCTTTCTCTGTTAACATACCATAAAGCAGGTTAGTATTTTTGTATAAAACTTAATTTTGATAAAGTTTCACCGTAGGTACCAAATTCAAAAATCATTTAAATTTTCTCGAGTTTACACAAAAATTACGAAAATCGACTAAGCTTAGTTCAAAATATCAGAGATGCTGAATATCAACGATTTTTTCAAACACAGAGTAAACTGTGCTCCTAAGGAAGACTGTTCGTGAACCATCCAACCAAAGATTGTACTCTACGTCTTCCGAAATGGAAGTTCTACCAAATTGAAGCGGTGGGTGTTGCATGCAAGCAGGAGATGCTTACTCTTCCTGGGCACCTGGTCTCACTCCCATATCGGGAGTTCGCTTCTTTTCATATGGTGGAGGTTTTTGTTTGTTTGCTTTGGTTCCTGTTTTATCCTGATTTTGTATGCCTTCGGTTTCTGATTTTCTGAATAATCGATTTTGTGCTGTATACGGGGATATGGTCATTATCCATATTTGTCATTGAAGAAAAAGTATACGTCCGTGTTGAAATAAGAGAGAACAAACGCTCAAGAATAGTCTAATTTTGTGGTTTCAGTGCGGTAAAATTTGCCTCAATTTGGATTGAATTAAAAAACTTTATAATGTTTCAGTATCTATCAGCTGTACCTTATAAAACAGCTTAACTCAAGAATATTCCACACGTAAAACAAAATTTAAGGGTTATTACGTGCGTAAGAGAAATCCGAACAGTTGAAAAGAGTACCTGCAGCTCAATTTTTATAGAAATTACCGAGAAGCATTTTCTTACAGTTTAGATCAAATTTTAATCTGCTTTTAAATGATGCTTATGAATTTGAAGACGTTTAACTTTCAAACTTATTCGCTTTTAGGTATGTAATGAATTAAAGTCTTCGATAGAGTCAGAAATGATACATTTTCCATAATAAATCGTTCAAGCGCAACGAGTGCTAAAACGGGAGATGCGCAAGAATGGACTTGAATCGGGACCAATGACAAACCTTAATAGTTGATACATGTATTTGGACAAGGCCCTTCGTAGTGTCAACAGAAATACCGTTACACTACACTGTTCATTTTTAACAAAGTAATTCATCTCTTCACTATCACTATTTAACTTTCTAGAATTCAACTAGAATGAAAATTTAAAGTTCAATATGGATGTGCCAAATTTAACAAGTACATTTATGTAACCAGTATGCACACGTTTTGTTTTCAAATATTAATTTCGTTGCAGATTGTTTACATGACAGAAGTACCTTCAGGAAGTCAAGAGCATGAGTTCAATCTTGGCCTTGTCAGTACAGAATTTCAAATTCTGAAGGAGACATTTTGCCCTAGTTTTGGAAGGAGCTGATGTAAAGCTAGATCCAATATCCGTTATAAGTAACTACTCCAACACGAAAAGTTTCGGAGATAGAAGTTCATCCGGTGAAGTCATTGTCACGTTTTGCGTACCGGTGAATGATACCTGTTTGGCAACCCTTTACAATGATAATATAACGTTTTCTGTCTATACCACTCCATTAGGAGGTCTTAAATGGAACGAAACAACTGTTTCAATGGAAATGAACGATGGAAGGGTATATGGTTACTATACAGGCTTGCTACAAGCACTAACTCTTGAAGTATCATGTGAAGGAAATTCGACAAATTTCACATCTCCTGAATGTTACAGTAAGTACCTCTTAATTTTATATTAAATCTTTCTTTGAAAATAAGCTTGTAGAACAACTTAATTGATCGGTAGTAACAACATTTTGGAATTGAGTTTGCCTACACAATTAAGCTTGAACTGTTTGTTATTTCAGTCATTATCGGTCACTTTGTATTGGTAGGATGAATTTCAGCTTATCAGCAATAGAGGCATGCATACATGCAATATCATTTTTTTTTCATTGTCGTATAAAGTAAAAAAAGATGTATTCAACAATAGTATACATCTATTTTAAAATGTAACGCATTCTTCATAGATAACTACGGCTTGATTACCGCCACGACTGAGGCAAGAACACTGAACGAAAGTAATGGTGGCTGGGAAATACCACAAGATGAATCGGTATGAGGTACAATAAGATATAAAATTTTACCAACTGCCTAATATAATTCAAGCAATTTGGTTCTTTTCTATTCTAATATTTCAACATCCTTTTTCAAAACTTGCTTGATGTTTATTATGTGTATAAATTACTTCTTTCCAGCTCTGTCTCCTGAAAGAGGCACTGTTTGGCCCTTCATCAATTTGACATCATATTTAATTTTTGGTTATGTCGAAAACTTGCCATTTCATCGAAATTAAAGGAGGTTAACATCTTAGCTCAATCCCTCCAATGCTTTTTTGAACATAGATTTTATTTGGATATGCTACTGAATCGACCCTACAGGAAATTTGAAGTCGCGCACTCTCTGTAAAGTAAATGGACAAATTTAAATTCTAGAAATAAAACCTGAGGGCGCTAATGAAATGAATTTTTGTGGCTTATGAAAAGCACTTTGGCTGGACAATTTCTCAACCAAAAACTGTTGAATATTTTTATTTTGACAAGAGAGAGTGGGATTGTATACAACTTCCTCCTTTAGTACTTTCAGACATGCAAAGGTAACAACATATCAAAATATAAGAGTTGTTCAAAAGCCCGCTCGATATTAACTATAAGGACGTTTGATTAAAATCAATTCATAATACAATTTTTGAATCAAAAAAAATTGAGAAAAGAAATTCCATAAGTAGTCTGCGTTCTGGAATAAATATTTGCAGCAATTCAAAATACCTCTGAAACTTTCAGAATGGGGCCACTTTACTACATAAACCATGTATAATTCTTTCTATGTTCAGGAATCTGCTGTTGTTGACTTTGTCTTCTCAATGTCACTTGTTTGTGTATTTTCAGTTCCTTGGTATCAACGAGGGTCAACTTGTATTTCGAACTAAGTTTTTCCACACCGATGGTTTTAATTTATATCCTATAGCGCCTGAGGTGATTGATTTTGATGGCATTTTCTCCGAGGAAAACATAGGAGATTCATATACAGTGCTTCTTGTGATACTCATTCTGATGTTCATACTTATTGCCATGTACAGCCGTGACATTGAAACTTGATCATTCTGATTCAATTAGGGTGAGTACTTGTCATTTTTAAGAATTTAAACACATCTTAAGAGCCTCTTCACTCCTTGAAATATTCAATGTTCTGCAAACAAAAGTTTTTGTGTTCGATTCGTATTACTGAACATGATTGATTTTTCAATTTATTTAATTCTTTTCCTAAATTCTTTCAAAACTTTTGTTTTATTGATATATTTTATTTTTCTGTAGGAAATCTATCATCGTGTTCTGGATTCAAAGCTGCCTTGTAAAACCAGTTATCTAGTATCTGTACAGACAGGTTTCACTTCATCATCGGAATTCAGGTCACCATTGTATTTAGAGATTAGTGGGATCTACAACTCTTCTGGAACTAAACTCTTGAATTACAGCTATGATGGAGTAAGAATTTGGAATATTTCATTTTCAATAAGTAATGTTTTCATTTTCCATTGCAAAAGCATTCGAGCAAATCGGAAACAGAAAACAGTCCCCCAACAAGACCATTTAAAAGAAGTCATGGTGCTCAAGCCAACACATGCAACCATAATCTTTAATTTATTACGATACATAAACAGCCCATCATTTCATGCGTATAGCGCAGTTCAGCGGTATACAGAACAAAAAAATTGTTCAGGGTTTGTCGTGGAGTGACCATGAGGTTTCAAATAAAAAGGCAAAAAAGAAGACTCTGATCATGCAATCCAAGCCTGCAGTAAGACCCTCGATACCTAGCTTCCCTTTCAGTATTAATACAGATATATCACATTTTGGTTTAACCTTTTCTTTAGAACATAATGTAAAAAGAGCATAAATAAACGGATGACCAACAAAATAATTATTCATTTCAGATGCTGAATTTAAGGAGAGGGTGTACCTTTTACTTCTATATATCGATGGAAAGAGATATTGGTCCCATTTCTCATATCAAATTATGGCACGAGAATAAAAATGAAGGAATTCTTATTCAAAAGATCATCATTCAAGACCTCAACATGCGCAAATAGTATGGAACATATTAATTTCAAAATTCAGATTTGAATTTTTCATGATTTAAGTTATTTAAAATTATAATGATACAATATCAGTTCTCGTTTGTTTCTTTGATTTTAAATATATTTTACATTTGCATCACTTATGTATGCGATCCGTTTTGCAAAGACGAAGCAGAAACGGTTCACCATTTTCCTTATATTTCTTCACAGCTATACGTTCCTGTTGGATGAGTGGTTGTCCTTTCACTAAGGGATGGAAGCTTCACATTGCAGTAAAACCACATGATGATATCATGAGAGACAGTGCCGTCCTCTTCCCAAAGCTCGTGAAACACAAGTTACTTGACGATCTACTCCTATTATCTTTGTTCATACGACCTGCTTACAGCAACTTTACCCGAACCCAGAGGTTGTATAGTTTGTATGCCATTGCAGCATTGGCCATGTTGACCAGTGCTATGTGGTTCACTACGGATCAAGAACAGGCTTTGTACGGCCTCGAAATTGGCCCAATTTCCGTAAACTATAAGCAGATATACACCGGTGTTATGTCATCCATTATCTCAGCGCCACCTATGATACTGGTTATTTTTTGCTTTCGAAATTCTAGAACAGCATTTACACCGTCGACTCATTTCAGCACTGAAGATGTGAAAAGGCAACTCTGTCTACCAAAAGGATTTCGCATTCTTGCATGGGTATTGGCGATTCTGTCAATACTGCTTTCTGCTTTCTTCATATTTTTGTATAGTTTACAATGGGGAGGAAAAGTTTCAGAGGACTGGCTTGTTTCAGTATCTTTTGGATTTCTTTTCAACATTGTCCTTGGACCTCTTAAGGTATGAAAAATTGTGTCCTATTATAATTCTTGTAATGAAATTATAAATAATTTAAAACATGTTATTAGATCTGAATGAAAGAAAACCTTCGAATGAGAAATAACTCAATATCTCATCATGATGATTAGTAATTACATATGACCATTTTGAATAAAATGTAAGTTTGTCCTCACCATGTTCTTTGAATGACGTAAATCTTGCTCTTTCACTCTTTCGGACTCTGTCATTTATCAGTGGTGGTCTCACCTCTAGCTTGCTAGTGGTCCGTCGAAGCTTAATTTTTTGCTCTATTATGAGTGATGTTGAGATTTTCGTCAGAATCTTCTTTAACTCATTATCAGTGAATGAATGCCTAACACAAAATCCAATACCACTACATTTTTTTCTATGTGGTAATCGTACCGTAACATGCACTATATATGTAGGCACAACATGATTCCTGTAATAATTGAATATGTTTAAACTTTACTCATAAGCACGGCGCGTTTTAACAGCATCGCCAGTAATACTTTCAGCACTCGTACTGGACTCTAAATGTTGTTCATTAGAAAAGTTGTCCTTCGTGTTTTTTATGGAGCTGTGTTATTGTCTCCGTCTGTTGAGCCGTCGGATTTTCTTTTCAGAGTTGCTTTGTATTTTTTCAAGACTTTGTATGCCTTTTGGGCCCCTGTGTTTTGCGGTCTTCTTTGTGTGTTGTCATCTAACAGTGAGGAGGTTGTTTTTCACCACAATTGTGCGTTCTTCAAGCCTTCTGGGTAATCGGAACAGTTGGAGGGTTGTGCGCATGTAATCAAGGATAACCACATCGTCTGCTATTTGCATGGCAGATGGCCGTCCTAAGTCGGCACCGGTTGCCAATTGGTCTCGTTGGTTTATGTGTAGTCTTTTGTGTTTCATGTTTCTATGGTGTAAGTTGGTGTTCCTTGTCCCTTTTACGTCTCTTTCTGTGGACTTCTGTTCTGTGTTTTTGCATAGGGTGTTTTGGGGTTTTGCTGTTGATGATGCAACCGAGTGTTGTTGGAGATCCCCTCCTTTCTTTCAATTGTGATTTTATATTTTTATTTTGGTTTTGTGTTTGACTTTAAATGTATTTCAAGCACAAATTATCTGAAATAAATTATTATGACTTTTTTTTTTGCAGATAACTGTTATCGCAGCGATACTATCAGGTCTTTTCCGAAGAAAATCCGTTTCGGAAATCTCTACTTTACCAATTCTGGACATATCAACGAAGCCAAGAGTAAAAGGTTTAAAATAGTTTAAAATACAGTTTTATGTATCATCTATATCTTTCAGATCGTAATTGGTTTTATGTAAAATGTTAGACTGATAAACATCGAAGATGTACCAATTAGTTATCCAATTTCAAAGTCGAGAAGGCAAGGCAAATCATTAGAATTTCCATTGGAACAGTTGCGAACCGCGGAATAAATTGTGAATGTCAGTAATGAACATTATTGATATCATGTGCATTCATAGCCATTGTAAATTTACAGAAGAGAGAGGCCACAGTTTCTTATTTCCTCTTGGTATTTTTAAGGTTTCTTCCACCACTCTTCTTGGCCTGGTGATTGTGAAACAAGAGAGCAGAGAAAAAGAGAAAAGGATATCAAACTGGATCAAAAACTAAAACGAAAATTCAGCAGATTGCTCTTAGCCCTATTATATTTGAGCATGCCCTGTCTGATGGCTTTCCACAACTGTCCAAATACAAGATATCGTCAAAATAGTCAGCTCTTGAAAATTCTTCAACCAAACTTCAAGGTTAGTTGAATATTGAAATTAAAACGTACGACATCTTTATAAGTAAAATTCACTTCTTAGCATCTTGGATTTCTTTTATTTGGTAACTTTTACAAATATTCAGGTACTTTAAAAATTGCAGGTTTAAATACTTTGAGGGCTTTTCCCTTATTCTAGATTGACAAAGCAAGGGATGTAGATTCATGGTTGAATGAACAACTGCATCCATTTTTGCCGAAGCCCGGACATCATCAGTTTGCAGCTAATGAGCAATGTCTGGCATCGGATGGCACGTCCTTCATTATTGGAGCGATAAGAGTGCGCCAGATCAGAGTAAATGGCAAGTACCATAATAATTCTCGATATATCTTTAATTATTTTGATTGAAAATTTGTATTTTCTCTCCTCCTGTTTTTTTTTTTTTTTATATTTTGATAAGTGAAAATGAAAGTATGCTTTATGTAACGGTAACAAATGAGAGATATACAAATCTTAAATTGTGAAACGGGCATTAAGCTATATTTTCCTTCGGGAATAGAACAAAGAAATGCAAGTGATAACTACGATTACTTATTTTTACAGAACGGTTTAACTGCATAAGAATCAATAAATACAAGGTATTTTCGACAGTTTGTCCATTACCGAGAGAGGACTTGGAGACGAACAGTTTTTGTGCAGGTGAATCGTTTTTACGAACAATCTCATTACATATAAATTGATATATAAAGATAACCTTTTGAAATTCCTCATTGCTCGAAGTTTTTATTTTCAATCGCGAATTTGTATAGGCATCCATAAATATATATATATATATTAAACGTATTCATATCCATGGTATCATTTAAGAACAGATTAATTTGCAGCATGGACCAGACATGCACGTTTCGGGTACTTAACCCTCGTCAGTGATCCTCAATCTAAACAATGGTCAAAAGAGTGTATATATGATTGCCAAATAAGAATTGACTGTTCAATTTTGACAGTTTATTGGAGTATGAAGTTTGGTTTGTCGCATCACAAATTGTGTAAAACCGCGTAGCGTAGCGAAGCGGTTTTACGCAAAATTTGTGATGCGACAAACCAAACTTCGTACTCCAATAAACTGTCAAAATTGAACAGTCAATTTTTATAATTTCCAAACCCAAATTTATCCCAAATTTCACAAATATACTCAAGAAGTTAGTAATTTAATACATTGCGTATGAAAATATCAGCTCTGTAGGGCCCGAAGGCGAACTAGTTCCCAGACGAAATAGAAATAATGTATACGTTGCCAGTTAAAGGCAGCAAATGTGTCAAAATGTGTCAAAAATATTCGTTCCCCATCTGGAGCCCCATTTTACAAATTCATTACATCATCATTCATTACATCATCCGATGATATGACGTAGCATTTTGATGACGCGTTCTGCAGTTCAAGTTCAAGGTCGCCGACATGGCAGTTATGTGTTTGGATTGTACACGCAGATTCTCTGTACTTATAGATCTAATACTTGCAGAAAACGGCATGATAACGATCTATTGGTATCAGAATGCCTTCCTAGGATTTAGTTATTTCATAAGTGACAAGTTAATTGTGAAAATTCATGACGATACTGTATCCTGATCGAGGCCGAGGTAGGTCGCCGTCTTTTTATCTCTCATTTTCTATTCGCTGTTAATATTTTCTTCTAAATTCTTCATCTCGCCGAAAATATATCATTAGAAAAGTTTCTAGTTTCAATACTTCGTAGGTTCAGAACGATTGTACCTCATAGAAATCATTTGAAACAGTGATCTTCGGTCCTTTTGAAGTTTTCAATCAAAACTTTTGCACGTACGTTGTCGTTGACAGTCGTCAGTCATTGGAAAATTTCAAACGCAGGTACTTGCTGCTGTTACGACGGGAATGAAATTTTGAAGAAAATAGCTGGGAGTTTCTGTTTTTCTCGTCATTTACTGCATTTTCTGTCTTTCATCAAAATTAAAGGACAGGAAATGGTCTAAGAAACTTCAAAAACAGGAGCATAGCAACCGAACAACGCTGTAAAAACCACGTATACCGGTACATCATCGAAGTTGTCATAAAATTTTCATTAATTCTGATATCGTATTTATATCTAACTAAGGGCTACTGTCAATAAAACTATTTTTTCTTGGCATAATTATCCTTCGAAAGCCGATCTTAGCAACATAATAAATGATTTAGGTGGAAGTTGTTCCGGCTCTTCCGGTATTTTATCGTGTTCATTGGGGTATGAAGGTGTATTTCGCCATTTTCTGACGATCAATTAACCAATCAAAATGCATAGATTCGTGTAAACAAACTTATTCGGAAATTATTTATATTTGGCAAAGAAAAAAGAAGCAAGGGATCGGTACAGAAGAGACATTACGAATTTATATTAGAAATTCAAACTAGGACCAAGGTCATGAGTTAGAAACTTTTTGTTTAAAGTAGGTTTAAGCAAAAGGAAATCACGTGTAAAATATGAAAGTCCTTCCACTTACCAATTGAGCTTTATTATCAAGGAACCATCCAACCAATGATTGTACTCTATGTCTTCCGAAATGGAAGTTACCGAATGTGACAGTTCTACCGAATTGAAGCGGCGGATGTTGCATGCAAGCAGGAGATACTTACTCTTCCTGGGCACCTGGTCTCACTCTCATACCGGGAGTCCACTTCTTTTCATGTGGTGGAGGTTTTTGTTTGTTTGCTTTGGTTCCTGTTTTATCTTGATTTTGTATGCCTTCGGTTTCTGATTTTCTGAATTATCCATTTTGTGCTGTATACAGGGATGGTCATTATCCATATTTGTCATTTCATAGTTCATACAGCAGATCACATTCCAAGGAAAAGGTCACTGAGTGTTGTAAGAAAGGCCATGTAAAAAAAAAGAGAAATTTATTTATTTAAAATATGAAAGCTTTTTATATTTACATTGAATCTATCAAAAGTTGTTACAAATTTTGAATATTTTCAAAAATAGGTCAACTTCGAAAGTAAAGGTAACAAGGTTTTTAAAAAATTATTGGAACGGTCACGTCATAAGGTCAAATATTTTAATAGTTCTGGAAGGGCATTTCAAAAGCCCTTTTACTTATCAAACAAAAGTTATTTCCAATGTTGAAGGACTATCGCCTATGTTTCTGTTGAACTGTGTCTCCGTCAGTTTGTCAGATATTTCTTTTCGTGTAAGAAAGTTCCTTTTTATATTTTTCAAGAAGTTGTAAGCCTTTTGATTTTGGAATCTGATTTCGACTTTTGTGTTTGAATTTCATTTTCTGATCCAATATGACGTCATCACATTTCCACAGCGGAGAACTCACTCAAAGTAAAAGTACACCAAAGTATTAAAATAAACAAAACGAAATGCTCCCGAGGACGACTACGAAAATAATGAGAGCCCTAAAATCAAAAGGTGCACAGAATAAATCAAATTGAAACATTTGGTAATATGTATAGTACATAAATCAAACAACTGTACTAAAGTGCATCTACAGCTTCATTACCTAAACAGAGGGTGGTAATAATGATTTCGTTCGAGACTGTCGAGTGAATGAATTCATTTTATCCACCTTTTTATTTACAGAATGGATCCATACAAACGGAAACTATTGCACTGAACATCCATGGTTTCAGTATATTTCCGAGGACTTGTCCACGTCACATAGAACACTCGGAGAGTTTGAAGTCTACCACGGAGGTGGTTACGTCATTGACATCAACCCCATCACAGATAATATCTCTGCTATAGCAAATGCTATCGCTTCCGTATCATGGTTTGATCAGAAAACAAGATTTGTTTCAGTAGAAGCAACGGTAACAAACCCAAGCACAAGACTGTTTAGCATGATAAGTTTCAAATGGGAATTTTCTTCGATTGGTGCTGTAGATCAGGAACATACCGTCCGATCTCTGCGATTCTACCCATACATTGATCTCTTTGATTACCTCATTCTAGTAGTCCAGCTGCTATTCATCGTGTTTACCATGGTCGAGTTGATAAAGCTTTTTATCCGATGTTCGAACACTCGGAAATTGTTCAACCAGAAACTTCTTTACCTTATAAGGATAGTCATGGTCCTTTTGTCAGTTACAATAGCTGTCGTTTACATTTATAGGATAGACAGGACTATTTACACAATTCAAAGAGTTTTCAATAACAAAGGTTTGTATAGATAATTTACATAGAGTATAAAAACCCATTTAAGGGGGATTGAAGAGAATTTAGCATGCATGATTCATTTTATCATGTTAGGAATAGACGAAAATATTGGCGAACGCAATATTTGATTATCTTTGATCGGTTATCGATGCCTTTAAATATCCATATAAGACTTCATCTTTTTCTTCGTTTCAGAACAGTTCATTTCTCTCGATAAGCTTCTCCTGCTAGATGACCTCTACACGACTTGCCTTGGGGCTCTTATATTTCTGAGGATGATACTATTACTCAGTCACATGACTTACAATTTTCATATCTATCTTCTGAAGAACACTATGACGTTGGCGATTGGGCAATTTGCGAGTTGCAGTGTTCTCCTTGGAATTGCAATAATCGCGTTCGGTTCTCTAGAGTATCTTTGCCTTGGAAGAAGATTGGCAGATTATCGGAGCATGTACAATGGTCTGGTTTCGCTTGTATGTGCAACGCTATCATTGGCGAAATTAAGCAGTGGAAAAGAAGAAAATATATCATATTTTGATAAACTTTCCTTCATTTTGTTCAGTCTAATCGTGAATCTTGTCTTACTGAATATTTTAATCAGTATACTAAATGAAACATTTGCAGCTTTAAAATCCGGAAAATTCGTATACGGATCCATTCCGTACTTTGACAAGGAATTGAATAAGTTCCTTATTAGGAAGCTTTCCAAGATGTTTTCTTTCTGCAAATTTAATGAAGAGGATAAACATGGTAAATAAGTTCCTTTTATTCTTCGATTAAGGTGAAAACGTGTTTTTTTTTTTTCTTATTTTTCGATCCCTCAGAGTTTTGTATAATATTTGCTTACAAAACACTGTTTAAGTAATTTTATTTCTTTTCATACATAAGATACACTGGAAGGCAATGTTTTTTTGTAAGAAAATTCGTGAATTTGTTCTTTATTTTCATCTGTAAGATAGACTGCATTTTCTTTAAAAAAAATATTTTACACTATTTCAGAGGTCCCTGTTAAAAACCCGACGTTGTGGTGGAGAATGAAGAGAACAGTAAGTGTATTTTCTAGGGCAAACCCTTACAGAACTAACGATTATTCCAAGAAAGTAGGGGATCTCCAACAACACTCGGTTGCAGCACCCACAGCAAAACCCAAAAATACCTTATGCAAAAACAGATCAGACACGCACAGAAAGAGACGTAAAAGGGATATGGAACACCATCTCACACCATAGAAACATGAAACACAAAAGATCACACATAAACCAACGAGAGCAATGGGCAACCGGTGCCGAGTTAGGACGGCTTGCATGAACAGAAAATCTTACATAGCACTATAAAATATAGTAAAAAAAGATACATGAAAGTCATACCAAAAACCCAAATCAGAATCCAGAATCCCAAAATCACAATCCAAAAATCACCATACAAAAATCACAGTAAACAGGCATAGATATCCATTGTCGGTGGCGCCGCCTTGAATAAATAAACAATAATACAAGTTCATTTATCCCAATAACTGCCAAACACAATGAATTCCCGTGGAATCATAGGAACACTTCGGATACTGAAGACTATCGCACCGATAAAATAGAAAGAAGCAAAATCGCACAATTTCTTATATGATTTTTGGTTTTACTTTTCTTTTAATAGCGCTTCTGATGCGAAAAATGAATAAAAAGATGTATCTTATTTGTTTTTGGTAAAATATAAAAGATTGAAATCTAAAATAAAGAATAATAATGATAGGTAGCTTTGACGTGATTAAGTCTGGCCACATGTATCTTGCTATTCTAAAATATATCGTGATACAAATCGTCGTCTAAATTCTTTGTACCAGAGATGATTTTATCTCAACCATTTGCTTCTTCATTTCGAAATCAGCCTCAAGGTCTTTCGTTAGCTATGTTACAGGAACAGCGTTTAAATGTTTATCCAATCCCTAAGTCTCCTTCTGATTTTCGTAGAAATTGCAAAAGTGCCGACTTTAAATACCTTTCAAGATTGTGATTTAAAAGTCCGTAAAACATCCTGATGTTTTTCAATCCGTATCTAAGATTCAGCTATCTATAGGATCTTATTTAGTTCAAGGTAGGATTTTTAATGAGAATATAATTTTCAGTTCTAACACCTTCATGTGATTGAGTCCAAAGAACAGACTGTTCCTATTTCGTGTTCCATATAATGAATTCAAGATGACACAAATCTATATTTCTTGTCCAAGCCATGAATTCCTGCATTTGTTTTATTTTTCTTTCAGATAACAGATTTTTCCTCTATGGTGGAAAGAATATCATTTGAAGACGCTCTGCTGAAATAGTTCTTACGTTTCCCAAAGCCATAATAACATCGTCAAGAGACTTGAACATGACACAAACGATAGAACTGCTCACTTTTTTATTATTTTCCCAAAGAATTTACCATATTGAATAAAAATCTGTGTGAACTCATTATGTACTTAATAGGTCCAAAACGAACTGTTGACACTAAATTCATATATCCATTAAAAATGATTACAAGTACGTATTCTGAAAGCGATGGGCACAAAAATGAAGGACTAAACAAATCGAAACAGTAATCATTAAATATTGATATGTAAACTTAACTTTCATTGGTGTAAACGTTGGGGTGAACGTTCTAAATGAACCACAACAGAAGTCCGTTCCGTGGAACTTTTAATTAAAACAGCGTCAAACTGTAAAAGGCGCATAATTAAGATTCTATGCAATGTTTGGGGTTGATGGAGGTGTCAACGCCAAAAACTGAGGAACCTGCTGTATGCGAATGATGAAGTTAACCCTACCAAAAATCATGTGATCCGCCGGGTAGATCGTACCTCACATAACCCCTTGGGACAGAAGAAACGAGAACATTCGGAACTCTTGAATATAGCCACGCTCTTGAACCATTGAAATGATAAGGAAGTTACTTAGTGACGAATAGTCAAGTCTTTGAAGTGACGACAAACCGAACTTAAAAATTTTAGATCTTAATTTCTAAATTTTATTGCATTTCCTGTTCATAATAATTTTTAGCGCTTAATTCTGATTCACATGGTACCAAACACGACTACAATACATAAATATAAATCTAAGAAATAAAATCATATACAATTTCCGAGTCGGTCGTCAAAGTTATATGTCTATTTTTTGTTTCAAGTCCGATTTTAATCAGAGTTCAATATGACCATCTCACATTGTCGCGAACTGTTGATATACAATGTATCAATGTTACAAATGAGTTAAAGAACATCCTGACGATAATCTCAACAGCACTTACGATAGAGCACTAAATTCAGCATCGACGGACCCCTAGCAAGCCAGAGGTGGGACCAGGTGCCCGGGAGGAGTAAGCATCCCCTGTTGGCTAGCCGCTTCCGCCGTCGATGTTCATGCACAAAATAAAGAAAACATATTAAATTCATGCACTGTCTGAGGTTGTCTATATAGAAAGTGCTATGGCGACAATGTCAGGGAAAATATTCAAAACACTTACTGTCAAACCCCTCGCGGGGAACTTTTTTACGAGCTCCACATGACAAAGGGCATAAGTGTGACACAAATGAGTTTTAAAAAATTGTAATGTGATGAAAGCCTAGGCACTGTAAACATCGCTGACCAATGAGATTGCTTTATTTCAGGACACACCTTCCAAAGTTTTTCATTATTTCTGTCCCAAGAGCTTTGTATGGTAGAAGCTTCCCTCTGGGTCACACACGATGCTACCAACGAACTTTGTGCGTACAAAAAACAGTACATGCTCGGTAGGCCAGGCCAGCCATGCAATCGAGAAATTCTACCTACGGGTGGGGCCTTGTCGTCTCTAAAAAGTCTACCAGCAACGATATCAAAGAAGAAGTTACAATGAATATAGAAATATATATACCCAACAACAAAAAAAACCAAACGCACATCATATAATACGTATAGTGATTTTCTTTAATTGATCATAATATTTTGGTTAGACATTTGATAGTTTTCTTTTTCCAGTACTCGAGGATTACCGAGGATAAAACTCATTTGATTATTTTTCGCAACATAATACAATGATATTACTGAATTAAGCGTGTTGTTTCTAGTTCCTGTTGCATGGCCGCTGACTTGGTATCCTTCTGAAATTTTGTTGTTTGACCACTTTCAGCAAATTTTCAGTAAAATTGTAGATGAATACTGGTTACTCTATTCAAATCTAGTTAAAGAATGCCAATAAGTTTGAAAATTAAATGTCTTAGTGGATGTTTCCGTATATTGGGGTATGTTTTACAATAAAGGATAATGTCATTATTTTGCAATTCTGATCGAATTAAGTTTCAAACTCCATTCGAAAACCATTGAAAATGCACGTAAAAGATGACCTCTAAAGATCGAGGTATTGTTTCTGAAAACTGTGCTTGCGAAAAGAATGTCAGATCCGTGCTGTAGTAGGGTAATTTTGTGCTTTGTGACACATTTAGGAGCGAAAAAAATCAAACCACGGACTTCATCTGATGTTTCAAATTCAGATTTTCTGTTAGATGACGTCGTTTGAAGCAGTTAAAAAATGTATATTCAGGGATAATTGTTAATCACCATTAAAAAAACAAAGTGCAATGCCTGATAGATCAATTTTGATAGGTTTAACAGCTTTATTCCCTTCTAAAACGTGAACGGAATTCTTAAAAGCCATTTTGTGACATTGTGTTTTGAACCAAGTGTCTTTATCATGGCGCTATGTCTGATAATGAAGTCGGATTCGTTTGGCGTTTGACAAAATAAGTCACTCATATTCTTACGGTTTATGATAGAAAGGAATAGAGCACCTACACATTATATCTTTTATAGAATGAAGATTGTATAAATATTTACCTTGAGTCAAAGACAAAACCCAAATAAGGATATATAATTTAAATCACATTTAATGGGTAAACAAAAACAAGAAGAATGCAAAATTAACTTAGAGTATCCTGATCAAAATTTCTTGAAATTTCTAAAACTTGGGGTCCTGTAGCATCTTATCCCACCCATCCTGCTATGTCTTTCGATACATATTTTGACATCATAACTTTCACACTCTTTCGTCATATTTTATTGTTTATATTGAAGATCACTGACGAGTATTTATAGTACCTGAAACGTGCATGTCTGCAAATTTATCTGATCTAAATTGATGCTATTGAATTTGAAGACGTTTAACATTTGTACAACTTGATGAGTGTCACTGCTGGTGGACCAGGAGTCCCCGAGGGCACATGTAGCCCAAGTTCGATCAACTTCGGTTGATCGTCTGTCTCTTCAACGCATTCGAAAATTTCTGTTATCCAAAGATTTGGAGCTGTATCATTGTCTCCATCGTTTTTCCTATTTTTAGCTCACCTCGACGAAGTTGAGTGAGCTTATGCTATACCCCCATGCGTCCGCGTCCGCGTCCTCGTCCGCGTCCGCGTCCGTGTCCGCGTCCGTGTCCGCGTCCGTGTCCGCGTCCGTGTCCGCGTCCGCGTCCGGTTAAGAAGTTTGGGGTAGCTCAGTATCTGACAAAGTACTGATGCTACAGTAACCAAACTTGCACAAGTGATTCATCTTTGGATGCTGAGGTGAACCCATGCATCAGATGCAGCATCTGACCTACATTTTCCGCTTGAGTGACTTGGTTAAGAAGTTTGGGGTAGCCCAGTATCTGACAAAGTACTAATGCTACAGTAACCAAACTGGCACAAGTGATTCATCTTTGGATGCTGAGGTGAACCCATGCATCGTATGCAGCATCTGACCTACATTTTCCGCTTGAGTGACTTGGTTAAGAAGTTTGGGGTAGCTCAGTATCTGACAAAGTACTAATGCTACAGTAACCAAACTTGCACAAACGATTCATCTTTGGATGCTGAGGTGAACCCATGCATCGTATGCAGCATCTGACCTACATTTTCGGCTTGAGTGACTTGGTTAAGAAGTTTGGGGTAGCTCAGTATCTGACAAAGTACTGATGCTACAGTAACCAAACTGGCAAAAGTGATTCATCTTTGGATGCCGAGATGGACCCATGCATCGGATGCAGCATCTGACCTACTTTTTCCACTTCAGTGATTTCGCTTTTAAAAGCCAATATTGAGCAAAGTATAAGTGCTACATGTACCAAACTTGCATATTGGATGTATCTTTGATCAAACTTTCATAAAATGACCTTGACCTACTTTTTCCGCTTGAGTGATTTTGCCTTTAAAAGCCAATATTGAGCAAAGTATAAGTGCTAGATGTTCCAAACTTGCATATTAGATGTATCTTTGATCAAACTTTCATAAAATGACCTCGACCTACTTTTTCCGCTTGAGTGATTTTGCCTTTAAAAGCCAATATTGAGCAAAGTATAAGTGATACATGTACCGAACTTGCATATTGGATGTATCTTTGATCAATCTTTCATAAAATGACCTTGACCTACTTTTTCCGCTTGAGTGATTTTGCTCTATAAAGCCAATATTGAGCAAAGTATAACTGCTACATGTACCAATCTTGCATATTGGATGTATCTTTGATCAAACTTTCATAAAATGACCTTGACCTACTTTTTCTGCTTGAGTGGTTTTGCCTTTAAAAGCCAATATACATGTACTAAGAAATATGTTTGAATTGAATTTTGCTGTCACGAGGTGAGCTTCGTAATCTGTGATTACCTATGTTTCTTTTCGCGTGAGGAAGTTCTATTTATATTTTTTTCAATAATTTGTAAGCCTCTCGACTGTGATCAGGATCTTCTTTAACTCATTGTTATCTGATATTGGTGTTTATATTTGACTTTCATTGACTGATTGTTCAAAGGCCTTTGATCACTGACGAGGGTTTACTAACCGAAACGTGCATGTCTGATCCATGCTGTAAATTTATCTGCTCTAAAATAATGCTTATGAATTTGAAGATGTTAAACATTATATTATCCACAGTCCATTTGGAGTCGGCAATTCTTGATTACCTCCATTTTTTTTTAAAGAATTACAAACATTGGACATAGAGATCGCCATCAGAATGGAGTTGAAGCGATCTATATATCAAACATAAGACCGCTAATTCTACTCGTAACTGATTTTCAAAACAGCTAGGTGATGCACAATATACCGCTCAAATAAATATAGAATCACACAATCATTTCTCGTATACCTTCAGCCAACAGATACTCTGTTATCATAGACGTTTTGCAAAATACAAGAAAAATATAAACATTTCACTTCTCACAGTACAGATCAAGACATAACTTAACACAAATATGGAATCAAATTGAATGTTATAATTGTCATTCCAGGAAAGTGCTAGAATTTTGAAAAATGTTGCCTTTTTAAAAATTTCAGCCATTTTTAGAACTTTTCGGAATAAAGCTCTGAATTTTAATGCAAGTCTTCTGCCCTCTAATTTTGAGACTTAAAGTGTCTTCTTCGTGATGATGGTGTTTTGATGTCCTTTTGGTCAGTAGTCCAGAAGTAATGGTTAAAATGCAACAGTGGCGAGAATTCTAAATTATCATTTTTTTTTGCAAATCCTCGGTAGTTTCATAGAGGGTATATTTTTAACAAATGACAGGCAGATTCCGATAGAGATATATTTTATCTACCAGAGCATATTTTAAGAATTCTTAATCAATCGATTATCTAATAATTTCATTCTACTCAAAATGGTTGTATTTGACTAGAAGGTATAGAGAAAACCCAATGTGATTCTAAACTATTTTTGAGTAGTATATAATGAAAATTTTCTTCACATAAGAATCTCAATGTCAAGAAATGCTAAATTAATTGACGATCTGTCAAGAATATGCTGTCGAGACCACTGCGAAACAAACAAATAGGAGACAAGAAATAGTGAAGCGCATACACATTAAATATAGTGCTTAACTTTTTTGCTTCCTTCTAAGATATGAGTAACGAAGTGCATAAACCAAAAACTTAAAAAGAAATCATATAGTAACAAAGAAAAGGAAATTAATGTGTAGAACAAAATAGTGAAGAAGATACTTGTAACCTAGTATAACATTCTATCGAAAATCGATTTGCTGAGAAAGACACACATGTCTCTTTCAACTTTAAGGGATCATTTGTTTGCGAATGATAGTAATTTCATTAATAACATTTCTCCTTAAACATTTAATAAAATATAATATTCATATCATCGAAATAGAAATTTATGAATACAAAATTGTGAACTATGTTTGAAAACTGAGTATTGTCGTCTTTCACCTTTCCAACAATGAAACTACATACACAATATTATTTAAGAAGGGGGAATTAGGTATTGATGTTTCAGTCTTGCTACATGTAGACGCAGGACAATTATGTCCTTTAAAACTTATGTCAATTCTATCTTATAAAATTGTTATAAATATGCGACCAACCATTCATATGCAAGGTATTTTATTAATTTAAAACGACATTTTATGCCAAATAAGAAAACGGACAAAGTATATTTTCTTGATTAAACTTGTAAGAGATACACTCTCTCTTTGTGTGTGTAGAAGATATCAGTCTAGTCTTTGAAGTTTGGGGTCTTTTCTGTTTGGTGTTTGATGTCGTATTAGGTATTCCTTGTCCTTTTTGTGTCTTATTTGGGAGTTTTGTGTTAACACTTGTGGGGGTTTCGATATTTAATGTCTTGTTGGAGATCCCCTCCTTTGTTTAAAAAGGCAATTAATACTATGTACACATAGATGTTTAACGTCTTCTAATTCATTAGCATCATTTTAGAGCAGACAAATTTACAGCACGGACAAGACATGCACGTTTCGGGTATTTAACCCTCGTCAGTGATCCTCATTCTAAACAATGTAATATGGCCAAAATCTGTGAACATACCGAAAGACATAGCAACATGGCTGGGATATGATGCTACATGACCCAGGTTTTAGAAATTTGAGAAAATTTTCTAAACAGAAATTTTCAAATGCGTTTGAAGAAACGACCAAACGAAATTGATCGAACTCTACGACATACTCTCAGATTGATGTGAGAAAGAAATTTTAATATCTGTCAACTCTGTCGTTAAAATGGTACAGAAATCAATGCTTTGTAAATATGCGATGTATATTGCACTTCTTAAATATTAATCAAAATTGAATTATCGAATTTGCAAATCAATGAAGAAAATTATTTTTCTATTCTAGCAACTACAGAAATTTGAAAGACGGTTATCTTATCAATTCAAATTTTGTCATTTTGCTTTCTTCAAAATGTCGAATTCCAAAGCTGTCGTATTTTTTGCTGTTTTTAATGTTCTTAATTCTTATAGGATGTTTTTCAATACGGACTCAGATGACAAGGTATATCCTGAAAACCCCGATGCATGCTGTCATAACTCGGGTAAGTTCGTCAACTAACGGTATTGTCACTAAGTTGTTGAGTATTTGCATGAAATACTTCTGATTAAGCTTGATCATACAAAACATTCATGACTGTTGGTATAAATTTAGCGTAGCACTGCAAACAAATATTCTGAACATTCACTGAAGTTATATCACCATATCCCACTCTATCTAGAGAACAAAAAAGACAATTTGAAAATCATTAACAGAAGGGCATACAAAATCATTATAAAACAGGAACTAAAACAAAGCATACAAACAACGTCTGACATATGTTTTATTAGGTGAATGAATGAAGCTTTCGTGCGTTTCATAGACAACATTTCTGCATGATAATAACGCTTGTCATTTTTAACTCAATTCAAAGAAATACAAAATTTAATAATGTCATCAAAATTTCAGCATTTAAGGCGGAAGAATACACGTCCATGTATCTTTCATCGAATATTTCTGTCGGCGCCGTGGTCTAGTGATTAGGGCGTCGGGCCAGTGACCAAAAGGTTGCTGGTTCGAGCCTCACTAGGATCATGGGACGGTCGACATATACTCCTCTATGTTCTGTGTTTATATACAAAAATGGTGTTGTCTGTGTGTTGTTTACATGTCTGTGGTGTTTAAAAAAAATTAATAATGTCATCAAAATTTCAGCATTTAAGGCGGAAGAATACACGTCCATGTATCTTTCACCGAATATTTCTGTCCAGTGTAATTTTGTACAGAACTGCACGGGAAATGTGACCCTATATACCGGCAATTGTACGACGGTAAGAAGAATTAAGAAAATTATCATCTAGTTTATTGCTATTTTACAATTTCTATATTTTCTAAGCCAATATCAATTTTCATCAGAATATTATCAGAAATACTATTTATAGAAAGACATGCAAATGACATAAACAATTAATGAATTATCGGAATTTAAAATTACTACTATTTGTATATCAATTCAGATTTAAGAAAATAAAAAATTGGACGGTGAGTTTTTTTTATTTCAGGGAAACAACGAGATGCTAATGACGTACATGGATGTATGTGGAGACGTCCTAGATATAGTTACCGATGACTTCAAAGAAGATCTCTACAGACTGCCATTATACTCAATGAATCCAGCATGTCAGCATAAGGAAAATGAAACTTACTCGTTTTCGGTAAATTATTGAAGCCTTTGTCGTGAATTCAGTTTTTATTCCTGATAATTTAGCGGTTGGTCTCCTTATAAATGCGTTACCTGTCCCTCATGGTCCAATGATGTTTAGCTTTGTTTGGTCGTTTTATGTGAGTGTTCGACTTGTCTCCGTGTATTGTTGACGTTGTAGTTTTATTGTTAGCATCCTCCTTTCCCATTTCTCAGGTGTTTGTTTTATGTTTTCATCAATCGACTCATCAAATCGTCTGCTTGATGGTCTTATCGTCACCTGTGTTTGGAATTGTTTGTCAAAGGGGCTGAATCTATCAGCAGAGTAATGTCGCTATTTTCTCTATTCAGTTTTCAGCATAAAGCAGGTTTTTTCTCATACGAGTAAAATAGCTTTGACTCTCTTTTTCCCTTTCAGATAGTCTATCTGACAAAGGTTCCACCGGGAAGCGAAGACCAAAACTTCAATCTTGGACTTGTTTCCTCAGATTATCAAAACATGTCAGACACCTTCTGTCCAATACTTACAGAAATCGATGTCAAACTTGACCCATTGACAGCTCTAAACAATAAATCTCAAATTCCGACTATTCCTGAGCGAAATACATCTGCTCATGTCATCGCGTCTTTCTGTGTTCCGCTAAATGACAATTGCACCGCTACCATCAGCAACGACAATGTGACGTTCTCGATAGAGATCGATGATAAAAGGAACTTACAGACCGACAACGACTCCCTGTCAACCGAGTTTAAAGACGGCAGGATATACGTTCATTATGTAGGACTGGTGGAGGAGCTTAAACTTAGAATGAACTGCGATGGAAACTCATCAAACTTTGAAGAACCCTCTTGTGATGGTTTGTAAGACATTAAACATGTCATTGAAAAAATAAAAGTCCAATATATGAATTTAAATTCGGATTCAATGAATATTGTATTTCTTTAATCAACAATGAAAGTCATACACAAAGCAGAAACCAAATTCCAAAACCAACAATCGAAAAGCTTACGAATTTTGAAAAAAAGGTTACAAAACAGATTTTTTTTTTTTTTACGCTAAAAGAAACATTGGACGAACAAATAATGAAATTATGAAGAGCAAAAGTCTAATTTGGCCCAACATTTCTGTCAAAGAATATTCTGAGGACAGAGCTATGCCATCAGGGATAGACCCCATAGTTTTAGAATATACTTGTGAAACTAGGTGAACGATACCCTTGTATGCTTAAGAAAGTTTTCTTTCCAAAATTAGCATCTGATGGTTCAAAGCTATGTCTATATTAAACGTCTTCAAATTCAATAGCATCATTTAAGAATTTTCGGGTACTTAACCCTCGTCAGTGATCCGCAATCTAAACATTGTAATATGCCCAAAAAATGTGAAAGTAACTATATCCAAAATGTACCGAAAAACGTAGCAGGATGGGTGGGATATGATGCCACTGGACCCACGTTTTATAAATTTAATGAAATTTTGATTACAGAAGTTTTCGAATGCGTTGAAGAAATGATCAACCGAAATTGGCTACATGCGCCCTCGGGGACTTCGGGTCCACCAGCTGTGACACTCACCAAGTGGTACAAATCTTGAACGTCTTCAAATTCAATAGCATCATTTCAGAACAGATAAATTTGCAGCATGGACCAGACATGCACATTTCGGATATTTAACCCTCGTCAGTGACCCTCAATTTAAACAATGTAATATGGTCAAAGAGTATATAACTGCTCCATGGCATAGCGCTTAGATCAATTTGAATTTCGCTCATCATATACTTTTATGTACTTTTTTCAATTTCCTATTTTTTTCAACTTCGAACATCTCTGATAAGACGTTCATAGCTGAAATGCGCGTATGACTTACCTTAATTTGTACCACAAACGATATATTTCAGTATCGATAGTTGGAGTAGGCTTTATTGCTTTGTTCTATGTAAATTAGTTTCCCATTTCCTTTTGTAGCAGAAAACTATGGCATGACAACCTCAACAGTTAGTGTGAAGACACTGAATAAAACATCTGGTAAATGGGAAACACCTCTTGGCAATAAGGTCAGTTTCCCTCAATACCCCCAAATTCTATTTTGGTCATAGATTTCATGGAACTTTGCTTCTGAATCGATCCTACATAAAATTTAAAATTTGGAGCAGCGCACTAATGCACAAATAAGATCTAAATATGAAACCAGAGGGTACTTCCAAAATTCATCGGAATGAATAATATTCCGAAGTGAGACCGGTACCAGATGCCCGGGGATTGCATCCAACACCTGTTGCAAATGCTCCATGAAAACTTGGCAACATCGGTGATTGTCTCGATGTACACGCCGATTTTCACATCAGGTAAATATTTTTGTTTGGTGATGATGACAGCCATGCAATGGCAATCCAGAATGTCATTGATCATTCTGGAAAGAGGGATCCGATATGCTTTTATTATATCCCCGCAGCTACCGGAGAACTTCCTCAATAATGATTTCAGTCGTTGTGTAATGTAACCCTGAACAAGAAGCTTACCTTCAATCCGTCTGGCTCTAACGATGAAATCTTCAAATTTGGAACATGCCCTGGCGTATCGTATCAGTTGAGACATAAAAACGCAATAAGCAGGAGAAGACGGAATGTAGCTACTCATGAAAGGGAAGTAAGTTATTTTGAAACTGAAATCATTACGCTTGTCATACAGTGATGTGTTCAAATGACCGTTTGCGTCAAAAGATAGAAGTATATCCAAGTACGAATTGGATATGTCGCTCTCGGTTGTTTCCTTGATCTCTTGTTCATGGGGATAGATTTCATGTAGATGATCCTTAAAGATCGGGTTATTAATAGACATCACGTCATCTATGTATCTGAAGGTAAAATTGAACTGAGATGCGATGTGATTCCGTCCAGTCGAGAGCAAGGTCTGGATGAAGTCAGCTTCGTATGAATATAAAAATAAGTCCGCAAGCAGTGGGGCGCAACTGGTACCATGTGGATACCAAGTATTTGCTGGAATGCGGTTCCTCCAAACACCACAAAAATGCTCTCGAAAAAAAAAAAAAACAAGCATCCGGATGATATCGTCTTCGGTATACTTTTAAGGAAAGGGCATCGCCTCCATGCACGACAGGTCACTTTAAGAATTTGATTCTCTAAAATAAATTTTGTACCGGTATTTTGACACCAAGCATAATCGAAAAAACATTATTAACTCGTCGAAATACAAATGAATAGTGCAATGAACTTAATATTACATGAAGCATATATACTTATATTTACGTACATGTATTATTGGTCTTTTAGTTTCTTGGTGTTGAGGATGGGAAGCTAGTGTTCAGAACCAAATTTTTCCACACTGACGGCTACAACATGTTTGCAGTGGCACCTGAAGGAATCAACTTCAAGAAAGTTTTCTCCAATTTCGAGGACAATTTGGCAGATTCCTACACTGTTCTTGTTGTCATAACATGTCTTCTCGTCGTATTAATCGTCATGACCATCATCACGCTAGGATTAGATCGTCGTGACTCCAAGGTATACATGCAGTTGTATGAAACATTTTCAAAATTTCCTCAAGCAAAGACAATCTTAATGTTAATGTATCAATTCATCAATGCCACTATATTATGTTGGCTTTTCTGGATCAGTTTGGCTGGATGACTCTCGATAATCTCGAATTCTTTATTTGAAACATGGCGCCAGGAAAATTCTGTGAACGAAACATGCATTGTCAATATTGAAATATATGCACACGGTATATGGAAGCCTTTCTCCAGAGGGATTCTCCCTGAAAGCAGAATTGGGACATAAATTGATTTCTCATATGAATTTCATTGTTTTTATCATAGAAGGTTTACCATTGGACGTTGGATTCCAAACTGCCTTGTGACACCAGTTATCTCATCGCATTACAGACAGGTCTAACATCGTCAGCGTCACTTTCGATCACCTCTTTTCCTTGAAATCTGTGGCGGTTTGTCTTCGACTGGGACACGGTTATTAAACTACAGCTGTGATGGTGTATGAAGATATTTTCTTTGTTATCATTCATTCAGTTCTGATTTTAAATATTTACTCATATTTTGTCTTACTAGTACAATGTAACTTGTTCTAGTTTTGTATGTTTATCAAAATATAAGAACTCACAAGTTTATCAAAATATAAGAACTCACAATCACATAAAGAGGACCAACAACAAACAATGTAGAAAAGATGAAAATTTAAACATGGAATATAAATGAGGAAAGCATATGAATCTAGAGTCGAGAGCAAAGAACAAAAGCTATAACACGAACGTCGACCCATAAATTATTATGTTCTTCTTATTCTCTGATTCAAGATCATAAATCTGACTCGTGGCAGTACCACGTATTACTATATGTCTGTGGACAGAGGCCTTGGACCCATTATAAACATCAGAATGTGGCACGATGATAATGATGAGGGTGTTTTGGTCAACAAAGTCGTCATTTTGGATCTTAGCATACGAAAATGGTATTCAAAGTTGTCATTGTCATTCAAAATCGAATTTTATTCTAAAGAATATTTTAGCTCAGATATATAGCTCATAATTATATCGGTTCTGTATAGTAAACATTGTGGTAATCAAACCACTTCTCAGTCAAAAAATTCTGAACAGGACAAAAGGTCTGTTGCTGTTCATTTCAAATCGCAACATATGGATTAAACTATAAAACAGTCATAGCCAAAATATCTAACCCTAACACTTTAGACCGGAGCATACAAAAAGAGATTAAGTGGAATATCAAGAAAACAACTGAGACATGTACAGAGGGGTGTAATCCTAAAACAGAGGTTAGACAAAGTACCCAGGAAGAGTGAGCATTACCTGTCAGCATATCAAATCTGTCACTAATCTTAAACGTTCCATAGAAATATCCTTTCTGTTTCAGCTATCTGTTTCTGGCTGACGATTGGTTGTCTATAAAGAAGGGAGTGAAGCTCTACACTTCAGTTAAGCCTTACGACATAGTTCTTTGTGATAACAAAGCACTGTTTCCGCAACTCGTCAAAAACAAAGTGTTTGACGACCTCCTTTTGTTGTCGGTGTTCGTTCGTCCAGATTACAACCATTTCACACGAACACAGAGACTATACTGCCTGTCTGCCATCGTATCCTTGACCATGCTAACAAGTGCAATGTGGTTCACGACGGACAAAGAAAAAGCTTCGTACGGCGTCTCTATCGGTTCCTTGTCTATAAACTACAAGCAGGTTTTCACCGGCATAATGTCGTCACTTATCTCATTGCCTCCTATGTTACTCGCGACATTGTTCTTTAGAAACTACAGAAAAAGATGCAACGAGAGACATTTTGATATTGAAGAGCTGAAAAGACAGTACCGTCTTCCTTGGGGTTTTCGCATCATTGCTTGGCTTATAGTGATCTTCATTGTACTGCTAAGCACTTTCCTGATATTCATGTACAGTTTGCAATGGGGAGGTGACGTCTCGGACGAGTGGCTCATTTCAATTTCATTTGGATTCATTTTTAATACCGCATTTGGACCACTAAAGGTTTGTTCGTTTCAGTAGATCATTAACTGCACGTTTTCATAAATTTTCGCAAAGGAATATCAAGTTGATCTATTTTCTGTTAATTGCTGTTACAGATAACCATTTTATCATCAATACTAGTTGGCGTATTCAGGAGGAAAGCTGCATCCGATGTTTCGACGTTACCAATAATGGGTGTGTCAGAGAAACCAAAATATACCGGTAAATGTAGTCTGAGAGTGGAATATCTTAGCAAACCTGAGAAATTGAGTAATTTAAACCATGAGAATCAAGTTTGAGTTCAGACATCACTTAACTTATTTCAAGCCAATAAATAGAATCGAATGCAGCTTATCCTAACACACACAAAAAAGAGTTAAACAAACCAGTTCCGTCTTTTCCATTACTTTGCTATTGCCCAATCGTTCAGTTAAATTTCATGGATATTTTACCGCCCAAAAATACGAAATAAGACATTATATTGCCTCTGAATACTTGAAGATATGACTGCGACTCTTTTCTCAAAAGGTCAAACCATCCCATCCAGTTCTTGGCCAGGCGATAAGGATTCCAAAGAAGAAAGACGAAGAGAAAAGGAATTAGAACTTGATCAAAGATTAAACAAAACATGTTTTGAGCTGTTTTCGTCTGTATTGTATCTAACCTTTCTGTGCCTCATGGCTTTCCATGACAACCCTTCAACGTCATACTATCAAAACAGCCAACTCTTGTCGAATCTCCAACCAGACTACCAGGTAACCACTTATCTCCCTTGCGTTCTCAATCTTCTGTGTTTCTTTTGCAACTTGCAAAACAGTAGTTCTGTGTCTATTCAAATAACACTTCTTCATTAAAAGCTATTACTTAATTCGTACCGATTTATTTGCTTGTCGATAGTTTCCTCACATTTTTATTCCATGGACTTGCTTCACCAAAGAAGCACTCGTCATTTTCCAACTGAGATTCCCAGTGCAATCAAAATAATCACAATCCAAATATATGATTAATTGTAATACTTTTAGTGCACCATATGCGCATTTTAACGAGTGATATATCATCACTGATGCTGGAGGCTGGAATAGAGGAAACCCAAATAGAGAATTATGTTTGATATGTTCTTCTTGTCTAGGTTTTTACAGCACCAGACATCGCCCATTGGCTGTCGGAGGCGTTATCCCCTTTCCTGTCTGGCTACGGACACGCCCATCACTCCGAGGATAACAATTACATGACGTCAGATGGAACATCGTTTGTATATGGATTAATCCGTATTCGGCAAATAAGAGAAAAAGGTTTTACCTATTTCGAACCGTTTCAACAATTCGTATAGAAGATTGTTTGGTACTTTAATCGGCTTTCTTTTTTTTGGGGGGGGGGGGGACTTTTATCTTTCATATCGAAAAAAAATCATTTGACATACAAATAATGACCCTGAAATTCTTTTTATATCTAGGCTTTTCCGAGTGTATAAACCTCAACTCATATCGGCTGTTTTCAACCGTATGTCCTGCTTCCGAAGATAACGAAGAAATCATGGACTTCTGTACAGGTTCGTAGTTTATTTCAGTTTAGTTATTATTTTTCATATCAAATTATCCTTTCTCTGCAGTCTTTATTTTGTGATACTTACTAGACGAGAAACATTTTACTGCAAGAATTTACTGAAATATCTGAATATAATAGTGACATCAAGTTAGGTTTCGAGTTCAAATGGGAAATTTGAATTTGTTTCAAATGTCTAATTCAGGATGGGAGGAAGAGTCCGAAGATTGTGAAGAGAGCTCTTGGTTTTCATACACTTCTAAAGACGCTACATCTTCGTACAAGACGTACGGTGAATTTGACGTATACCATGGAGGAGGTTACGTCATTGACGTCAATCCAGTCAACTCCAATATTTCTTCAATAGCAATAAACTATTATGAGCCTATCGTGGCTGGATTATAAAACTAGATTTGCCTCAGTAGAGTTTACGGTCACTAATCCTGGATCAAGACTTTTCAGTATGACTAGCTTTAAATGGGAATTTCCGTCGATGGGAGGCACTGCGCAGAAGCACACGGTGACGTCATTTAGGCTTTACCCGTATATGGATCCGTTTGATTATCTTATCTTGGTGGTACAGCTATGCTTCATTGTTTTTACCCTGGTGAAAATAGTGCGAATATTCTACAGATTTTCGAACACTCTGAGAGGGTACCGAGAAATACTACTTCACTTGCTGAAGACAGCATTAGTTCTGCTGTCCGTTACTGTGATTGTTGTTTATGTCATTAGAATTGACCGAACTATATTCACCATAGAGAAAATTTTCAATAACAAAGGTTAGTAGGAACTTAGTACCTCAAATATTTTAACAAGATAGTATATAGCTATTAGCTCTTTTTAGAGGGCAAACTCCATTTAGACTGACAGATCCACAAAAATACGCATACAAAGCAAGGTCGTTAAAGAAATTTTGTGACACGAACACTCGATCCAGAGAACATTACATACAAACACCGTGTAATTGATACATATACAACATAAAAGTAATATATCAATATTTAGTAATTGGATTGAAAACATAACATATATGAATAACTTTCATGCAATTTGATTGGCTGCGAAGGCGTACAATGTATGATGTTACTGACTGAATATAATTTTATTGTCAATCATTCAAAATCAGCAAAACAATTGGACTCTGGGACCATGGGAAAACTCAGTAATTCGTGTATCGTGCAAAAGTTACCCCCCTAAGCCAGGTGCCCGGAATGAGCAAGCATCTCCTACTTGCTGCCAACACATTTCACTTTGAAATTCAGGAGCCTCCAAAAAATGGAACATCTCAAATCGAGTATTCATGAATGAAACAAATTCTCCTTCAGGAAATTATTTAGAACGGGTAATTTTCAGGCTTCTACGGTAAATCTAACACAATACATTGGTCATTAACATTTCTGACCACTTTTTTTCTCGTTTTTTTTTTCAGAACAATTCATTTCATTTGACCAGCTTATATTCTTGGATGACCTGTACAAGATGTGCCTAAGCATACTGATCTTTTTCCACATACTATTTCTCCTCAGACACTTGACGTACAATTTCCACATCTATCTTTTACAAAATACGATAAGAATTGCATCAGGACAAATCATAAGCTGTATGGTGTTCCTGGGAATCGCTATTATAGCATTTTCCTCCCTCCAATATCTATTCACCGGCAGAAAGCTGTCGGACTATCGAAGTCTCTACAACGCAATGCTGTCCCTGATTTGTGCGGCTCTGTCTACGGCCAAGCTAAGCAGCGGAAAAAGTGAAATCATCTCACCGTTTGATAAACTAACATTTTTCTTGTTTGGCCTTATTGTGAATCTTATCTTGCTCAACCTCTTCATCAGCATCCTGAACGAGACTTTATCGGCTCTGAAGACGGGGAACTTTGTTCGAGGATCCATACCTACGTTTGACAAGGAATTGAATCAATTCGTATGGGAGAAAATTTCCAAAATCTTCTCTTTGTGTGGAGTTCATCCTCAAGATCAAAGTACTAGTATGTAACGTGTTTTTTTTTATTGTTCATTTTTTCATGGTTATGAATCATCGCTTAGTGATATTTATGCGTTTCTATACTTCGACTAGAACTGTGAATAATATTTTTGTCAAAAGACATGTTTATTATTATAGGGTCTCGAAACCACACAAAGATGTCACCTATAATGGATCTCAACAGAAAGGTAAATGTTTTAAATTACAAATGTATTAGTGAAGCACTATACTTCCGTTGTTCAAGCAGATGTATGTTGACTGTTTTAATGTCAAGGTCTTTTAAAATGTTTGACCTTGACCTTGAGAGTGACTTTGTCCATCCATATTGACCTCGGATGTTTAATCATGCTTGACCATTCCTACAAGTTTGATGGTAGCATACTGCATATTATGTAAGCGAATCATATGCCTGATAGTGTGACCAACAGACAGACATCTTAGTGTTCCCTATATTATGTGTACATTTGCCCTTACGTTGCATGCAACATAAAGGACGTGCTATCATGCTAAGTTATAATACTTTAAATTTATCTATCAATATATTACAATATTTCACGGTAATGAATGTAATTAATTTATTAAAGGTCCCAATTTTAGCAAAATATGAAATCATATAATACCTGTTCAAACCTCAAGGGTCATTCACAAATCAAATGCACCTGGTATAAAGTTACATATGTATTGATTAAAAAGATCATGAGAAATGTCTATTTGGATAAGGAATATTATCTATTTGCAATGTTTTTCGAACACTTTTCGTTTTATTGCAGGTTTCAAATTTATGTTCCACTGTTGAAAGGATATGCACTGAGGACTGATACAGAAATTTATCATTACAAATCTATTAGAATTATGTAACACATCTCTTGTGGACAAGTATATTCATGTTTCTTTCCAATTAGAAAAATCTTTATATTATAAATAATTTATCATGAATAATCAAATTGCTTCAAGAACACATGCATTTTTGCATAAGAGACCAAATAAATGATATGAAAATTATATAGGTTCTGTTACTTCAGATAAATACATACAATGCCCGATCTTGACCTTTTGAGGTCCTCTTTATATCACAAAGCAAGTGGTATGTTTCACAATTGCTGATCAACGGATACTTTAGTTGCAGCATGGTAAACATTCTGTTCATATGTATTAGTATGCAAACCAAGATTGACCTTAACCAGTGGATCTCTGAATGAATAAGATAATATCGATTAACGTATCCAATGTACAAATGAAAAATCTCTTGGACGTCTCGTCCATTTAAACAGTGTTTAAACTATCTCGGTAATCTTCGGCAGCGTCTCGATAGTTTCCGTGGCTTGAGTGACAGTCAGCATGTTAACCTTTGATGATAGAAACCATTATTTATGTTGTATTGGGTATATTTAGGTAAAAATATGCCATGATTCTAACTATATAATACACTTGATATTTATTTGTACAACGGATACCTTAAACCATTGATAATCTAAATAAGATGAAACATTACTGTGAGTCAAGATATTCTCAAATTATAGTGTCAAAATACACATTCCTCAATATATGCCAAGTTTGACCTTGATCTCTGACCTTTTGACAACACAAAGGATTCCCTCTAAGTGTTTGAGTAAGGTAAGTCTGAAGTTTTATCATAGTAGGTCAAGTAATATACATGTAATTTAGATAGTGTGGACCTTGACTCTATGGGATACTACTGGTACTTGTACATGTATCAGTGTTTGTAAATGGCAGTTTCAAGGAGAAATGTATTCCGTTTCTAATTTGCCTGAACCGTCATCAGCAAACTATGAATACGGGTCAAAATATTCTTCATTTATGATTCAGAGTAGCAACAGTTTGTGTATGTTAATAAATGTTAAAGGAAAGTTTGAATAATGCTGTAAAAACTGCCGTATACGTAAAATAAATCACTGCCTATTAACCTTCAGTACTTCCGTGATCAGTCTTTTACAGCAAAAAAAGTTTGTGTACCATGAAACTATATAACTCAATATCACAAGAAGGTGGATCTGCGAACCATTGTATATGCTAAAAGATTCATCTTTGCAAAACAGCGAAAGAAAGTAACGGTGACTGACTCTACTTATACAGTATGTGGCAGACAGACAGTTCTGTTAGAAATATACATACAGTTCATGATCATCCTCAGTATGAAATGCATTGTGACATTCTGGTCTCACAAGTGTCAAATTTGCTATGTGTACTAGCATAATACATAGTATCAAAATTTATCATAAGATAACCAAACAATGAAATAGAATTTTAGTTTCTATAAATGAAAATCAAGTGTGCTAGCATGGGTGCTAACTGAAATTATAATAACCTTCTGTACATTGTTAAGATCATTTTAATAAAGAGACGTAAGAAATTATTACTTGGATAGTATTTTAATAAATACAGAGAATTGTAAATGCTCAAATAGGCACATACGAAATACTAGTACTGTGAATGTTTCTGTATTCATGAGGTACCAATTTTGAGAGCTAAACTATCAACATTTTCAGGATGAAGGAAACAATCCTATGCGTGCATATACATCATACAAGACATATGCTGGTATTACCATTATCTTTGTAACAAATACACACATTGAAATATTGTATAATGTCTAAATATAAAATACTTTCTTTCCAATCAACCCTTGTATATCTATGATAAAATATGTCAAACAAACTGACCATCCCTTTGGAACTCCCAAAACATCAGCATATTGATAATGGAGCTTTGCTTTGTGTAATACCATTTTCGGTTAAATCAGAGTGATAATACTTATCAAAATATCAAATTAATACCATTCAGAACAGGACTAGAACAAATTAGTACTGTCTGCTTTATGTGCATATTCATGTTTCATTATTGGCTATTTATTTACTTTTTTTTTTCATTTGCTTAAGTAAAGAAAACGATTCAAACATTGCATACTTGAATAGTCGGTAAAAATTGGCAACCATGAATACGAAATCATTTCCAGGATATACCATAAAAGTGTTCAGCATGGCGTATAAAAACCGATTCTATAGAGGATTTCAAAACAAACAACAATAAATTACAATAACACTAATTAGTAACAACCTGACGGGAAATTAAATTTCAATTTCCAACTATGAGCGAGGCATGGGCTCGATACAAATGACCTCTGGAATACTACATGCCATATTGTCTAATTCAGCTCGATATCTACTTCTTTTCCGTTCCGTTTCCAACTCTAGTCTCTGTAACTGAGATTCAAGTGCCGATATTTCGTTCTGAATGTCAATCGGTACATCACAGAAATCACCTTGACCTTGCCTTGATGCAGAGTATTTATTACTTCCTGTCCCGTAATTGCTCCCTCCGGTAACATTTGTTAGTTTATTTTTAGCACTATTCCTAGCGTAGATAAGCCGTGGCTCCTTATAATGGTGAATCCTGTCCTCCATGTTACCCAGAGTCAGGTTGGCCTTCTGTAGTGAAATTTCCATGTTGATGGATGCAAGGAGTTTGTCCAATTCTTCTGTTGTTACTTCTTCAACCTACAACATGTCAACAAAATGTTTTAAGGTTGGTACATAGTAAGAAAACAATACTCCTGAAGGTTCATCAGCTCATAAATATTCTCATATTATTCTGCAGAAGACTTTTTAAAACATATAAAGGTTCTGCTGAGCTAGAGATATCATATCAAAAAACAGTCCTGATAATTCATCAAAGATTATATGCAAATTGGACTTTGACCTTGAAAATTCAAAATTTAAAGGCACCCATCTCTCATAACTCTTTATCTGCCTATGAAATATAAGAGCTGTACCTTCAAAACTACTTAGTGTATATTGACAGACCAAAAGAACTGGTGGTTTCTGTTAATTCCCTGCATTGTCATATTTAGCAACTAGGAAAATATTAACTTTGATTTTACCTTGCTTTCCCACATGTCTTCCATTTTCTCTATGATAGTTTCATATTTCAGTACAGCCTCTTCCAACTCTTCCCTTGCAGACTCCATCTGCCTCACACAGTCTGGGGGAATGTTATAATACACCATGTCAAGGTCATCTGGCCGACCTGTCATCTCTTGTAACTTAAGGTCAAGGACACTTTCCTACAAACAATTTCAGTATTAATTCATCGATGAAAGGTAGGAGAATCTTGTTTATTGTACGCTGAATGACTGAGTAATAACCATACACATCAACAAACAACGTGCATCCTCTGAAATATTACTAAGATCAGAGTTATTTTAGATTCTTAAAATTGTATTATCATATGTCAGGAAAAAAAGGTTTTTTAAAAGATTTATTGCCCCATTAACATGAATTATTCATTTCTTCATCAGCGGAGAGTTTGTATACCAATCCTTCAAAACTCTTAACAGTGGGGTATACTACAATTAAATACAAAACCCTTTATGACTAGAAGAGAGATTAGAATCAGAGAGGAGATCATCATTTCAGCTAAAGCTTGTTATTCAAGACTTAGTTACTCTGCCACTGTGTAATTTTGAATCATTTTGGGACTTGACGATACAATGTATAATACTGTTCAAGGGAGGAATATGTAAGAACTTACCATCCATTTCCAGAAAATCTCTTCTTTATCCTTCCACAGCAGTAAATGTTGAAGTCTGTCATTGTCTTTCTCTAATAATGACATAATCTGTCCAAGAGAAATGTTCATTCCAATTAAAAGATTTAGAATAACAAGAGCCCCAGGGGGCACAACGCTCACCTGATACCCATGCACGCTCTAACTGACATACTGACATTGAATACTGATAGTGCCAGTACCAGGATTTTAGCCCACAACCTTTCTAAAAAGATTTTTGCCGGATGCAGAGAAGTGTTTTTTTCAGACAACCTTTAAAAGTACAAAAAAGAAAACAAGAGGCCCAAGGGGGCCACATCGCTCACCTGAGGAGACTGTATGTATGTTTTCAATCAAAGTCAAAACCTGAAGGAAATCGCTTTTAGTGAAGCTTTGAGAAGGGCAAGGTGTACAAGTTACTTCCTGTAAAGTTTGGTGACATTCTGTGCAGTAGTTTAAGAGGATAAGTCAAAAATGTGTCATTCAAATAGAGCCTATAGAGGACATCTTGGATTTCAAATCGGCTCGAAAAAAAAAAAAAACTAAGTAGAGGGCAATGAGTACTTGCGTCCTGTGAAGTTTCAAGAAATTGTGTGAAGCAGTTTCAGAGGAGAAGTTGAAAATGCGTCAGCCAATCAGAGCCTGTGGCGGCCATCTTGGATTTCCAATAGGCTCCAAAAACGTAAACTTGATAGAGGGTATGAGTACTTGCATCCTTTGAAGTTTCATGAAATTCTGCACAGCGGTTTCAGAGGAGAAGTCGAAAATTTGTCAGCCAATCAGAGCCTGTGGCGGCCATCTTGGATTTCTGATCAGCTCGAAAAACACAAACTTGGTAGAGAGCAATCAGTACTTGCTTCCTGTGAAGGTTTGTGAAATTCTATGCAGCCGTTTGAGAGGAGAAGTCGAAAATGTGTCAGTCAATCAGTCTGTGGCGGCCATCTTGGATTTCCGATTGGCTCGAAAAACACGAACTTGGTAGAGGGCATTGAGTAGTTGCTTCCCTAAAGTTTCATGAAATTCTGTGCAGCGGTTTCAGATGAGAAGTCGAGAATGTGTCAGCCAATTAGAGCCTGTGGCGGCCATCTTGGATTTCCGATCGGCTCGGAAAACACAAACTTGGTAGAGGGCATTGAGTACTTGCTTCCTGTGAAGTTTCATGAAATTCTGTGCAGCGGTTTCGGACGAGAAGTAAAAAATGTGTCAGCCAATCAGAGCCTGTGGCGGCCATCTTGGATTTCCGATCGGCTCGAAAAACACAAACTTGGTAGAGGGCATTGAGTACTTGCTTCCTGTGAAGCTTCATGAAATTCTGTGATGCAGTTTTAGAAGAGAAGTCGAAAATGTGTCAGCCAATCAGAGCCTGTGGCGGCCATTTTGGATTTCCGATCGGCTTGAAAAACACAAATTCGATAGAGGGCATTGAGTACTTGCTTCCTGTGAAATTTCGTGAAATTCTGTGCAGCGGTTGCAGAAAAGATATCGAAAATGTTAAAAGTTTACGTCGGACGGACGGACGATGGACGGACGACGCGCTATGACAATAGCTCACTTGAGCTTCGCTCAGGTGAGCTAAAAACAACAATACTTGTAGGGGACCATGATTTCTTCATTCCTACGAAGTTTAACGAAAATCTGTTCAGTGGTTCTGGAGAAGAAGTTGAATATGTATGAAAATCATCCCCCCCTTCTTCTTGAGTAATCTAAGTAACCCGAGAGAGATAGTTATACAGAAGCTAAAGCAAAATAACAGACCCCCTCCCCATCTTTTCACTGTGTTATTGATAATATTGATCTGTTCTTACATTAATATTTTGAGCTGCTCTCAATATTGTAATTTCAAAGTTGTATATCCAAGTCTTCACAAGATAAATTTGAAAATACTTATTCATCTTTTTAAAATTATTTAGTTTCCTTTTCCATACCTATTTAATAATTTAAAATATATAACATTCAAATGAATCGATAATCCAAAAATTTAAACCTCAAAAACATAAATCAATATTAAAGAAAGACAACTCTTGCATACATGAACATGTACCAACTTATACGAAACTAAAGTTACCAGGGTACCAGAACTTGAACTTACAAGCCTTGGGTCCATCTTCACAGTAAACATATCTATTCATGATTGAAAAAATACTCATAAAAATCTGTTCAGCAGTTCTGGAGAAGAAGTTGAATATGTATGAAAATCACCCCCCCCCCCCTTTCCTTTTCACATAAGAAAATAATTCATAAAACATCAAAAAATTAAAATTTCAGTATAAAATACATATCAAAGCATTAAGTAACTTAAATGTGATAAATGTGCAGTAAATGAATGTGTAAAATCATACACATATTGAGTTATTTAAAGAAATAGTGCAAAAATGTGCATTTCTGACGAAGTCTGAAAAGAAGACGCGTCAAAAATTTGACTTCCGAGTGGAACCAAAAATAACGACACTTCTTAAGACATCTCTCTAGATCATCCTGATGCTTTCGGTTTGTCGATACGTGCTTCCGTTCTGAAGAAAAAGTTTGTCAAAGGATGGTACCCCATGTGACCTACTTTTGCCTCCGGTGGCGCCACCTGTTGATGGATCCGGACGAAAAACAACAACACTTGTAGGGGACCATGAGTACTTCATTCCTACCAAGTTTCATGAAAATCTTTTCAGTGGTTCTGGAGAAGAAGTCGAAAATGTTGAAAAGTTTACGACGGACGACAGACGACGGACAGACAACAGACGACGGACGCCGGACGGTGCGCTATGACAATAGCTCACTTGAGCTTTGCTCAGGTGAGCTAAAAAATATTCCTTAAAAATCCAAAAGTGGATATCTTGACAAAATTCTTTCACTTGTAGGGTACCATGCATGAGTACCTCATACCTACAAATTGTCATGACAATCTGAAGAGTGGTTATAGAAAAGAAGCAGAAAATGTATGAAAATCAACCCCCCCCCCCTTCCTTTTTACATAAGAAAAAAATTCATAAAAAATCAAAAAAAATAAAATTTAAGCATAAAATACATATCAAAGCATTAAGTAAGTTAAATATGATAAATATGTAGTAAATGAGTGTGTAAAATCATACACTTATTGAGTTATTTAAAGAAATAGTGCAAAAATGTGCATTTCTGACTAAGTCCGAAAAGACGTCAAAAACGCGTCAAAAATTTGACTTCGAAGTGGAACCAAAAATAACAACACTCCTTAAGACATCTCTCTAGATCATCCTGATGCTTTCGGTTTGTCGATACATGCTTCGGTTCTGAAGAAGAAGTTTGTCAAAGGAGGGTACCCCCCGTGACCTACTTTTGGCTGTGGTGGCGCCACCTGTTGACAGATCCGGACGAAAAACAACAACACTTGTAGGGGACCATGAGTACTTCATACCTACCAAGTTTCATCAAAATCCCTTCAGCCGTTCTGGAGAAGAAGTCGAAAATGTGAAAAGTTTACGACGGACGCACTGGACGCCGGACGCCGGACGCCGGACGGACGCCGGACGGTGCGCTATGACAATAGCTCACTTGAGCTTCGCTCAGGTGAGCTAAAAAGGGGAAAACGTTTTTTTGGGGTCCCGCCGGGGTTTGAAGCCACTCCCCATGGGTCCATTGGGCATGGAAAACATACATTATACCTATGTACAATCTTAAAAAATATTCCTTAAAAATCCAAAAGTGGATATCTTGACAAAATTCTTTCACTTGTAGGGTACCATGCATGAGTACCTCATACCTACAAATTGTCATGACAATCTGAAGAGTGGTTATAGAAAAGAAGCAGAAAATGTATGAAAATCACCCCCCCCCTTCCTTTTTACATAAGAAAAAAATTCATAAAAAATCAAAAAAAATAAAATTTAAGCATAAAATACATATCAAAGCATTAAGTAAGTTAAATATGATAAATATGTAGTAAATGAGTGTGTAAAATCATACACTTATTGAGTTATTTAAAGAAATAGTGCAAAAATGTGCATTTCTGACGAAGTCCGAAAAGACGTCAAAAACGCGTCAAAAATTTGACTTCCGAGTGGAACCAAAAATAACGACACTTCTTAAGACATCTCTCTAGATCATCCTGATGCTTTCGGTTTGTCGATACGTGCTTCCGTTCTGAAGAAAAAGTTTGTCAAAGGATGGTACCCCATGTGACCTACTTTTGCCTCCGGTGGCGCCACCTGTTGATGGATCCGGACGAAAAACAACAACACTTGTAGGGGACCATGAGTACTTCATTCCTACCAAGTTTCATGAAAATCTTTTCAGTGGTTCTGGAGAAGAAGTCGAAAATGTTGAAAAGTTTACGACGGACGACAGACGACGGACAGACAACAGACGACGGACGCCGGACGGTGCGCTATGACAATAGCTCACTTGAGCTTTGCTCAGGTGAGCTAAAAAATATTCCTTAAAAATCCAAAAGTGGATATCTTGACAAAATTCTTTCACTTGTAGGGTACCATGCATGAGTACCTCATACCTACAAATTGTCATGACAATCTGAAGAGTGGTTATAGAAAAGAAGCAGAAAATGTATGAAAATCAACCCCCCCCCCCCCTTCCTTTTTACATAAGAAAAAAATTCATAAAAAATCAAAAAAAATAAAATTTAAGCATAAAATACATATCAAAGCATTAAGTAAGTTAAATATGATAAATATGTAGTAAATGAGTGTGTAAAATCATACACTTATTGAGTTATTTAAAGAAATAGTGCAAAAATGTGCATTTCTGACTAAGTCCGAAAAGACGTCAAAAACGCGTCAAAAATTTGACTTCGAAGTGGAACCAAAAATAACAACACTCCTTAAGACATCTCTCTAGATCATCCTGATGCTTTCGGTTTGTCGATACATGCTTCGGTTCTGAAGAAGAAGTTTGTCAAAGGAGGGTACCCCCCGTGACCTACTTTTGGCTGTGGTGGCGCCACCTGTTGACAGATCCGGACGAAAAACAACAACACTTGTAGGGGACCATGAGTACTTCATACCTACCAAGTTTCATCAAAATCCCTTCAGCCGTTCTGGAGAAGAAGTCGAAAATGTGAAAAGTTTACGACGGACGCACTGGACGCCGGACGCCGGACGGACGCCGGACGGTGCGCTATGACAATAGCTCACTTGAGCTTCGCTCAGGTGAGCTAAAAAGGGGAAAACGTTTTTTTGGGGTCCCGCCGGGGTTTGAAGCCACTCCCCATGGGTCCATTGGGCATGGAAAACATACATTATACCTATGTACAATCTTAAAAAATATTCCTTAAAAATCCAAAAGTGGATATCTTGACAAAATTCTTTCACTTGTAGGGTACCATGCATGAGTACCTCATACCTACAAATTGTCATGACAATCTGAAGAGTGGTTATAGAAAAGAAGCAGAAAATGTATGAAAATCACCCCCCCCCCCCTTCCTTTTTACATAAGAAAAAAATTCATAAAAAATCAAAAAAAATAAAATTTAAGCATAAAATACATATCAAAGCATTAAGTAAGTTAAATATGATAAATATGTAGTAAATGAGTGTGTAAAATCATACACTTATTGAGTTATTTAAAGAAAAAGTGCAAAAATGTGCATTTCTGACTAAGTCTGAAAAGACGTCAAAAACGCGTCAAAAATTTGACTTCCGAGTGGAACCAAAAATAACGACACTTCTTAAGACATCTCTCTAGATCATCCTGATGCTTTCGGTTTGTCGATACGTGCTTCCGTTCTGAAGAAAAAGTTTGTCAAAGGATGGTACCCCATGTGACCTACTTTTGCCTCTGGTGGCGCCACCTGTTGATGGATCCGGACGAAAAACAACAACACTTGTAGGGGACCATGAGTACTTCATTCCTACCAAGTTTCATGAAAATCTTTTCAGTGGTTCTGGAGAAGAAGTCGAAAATGTGAAAAGTTTACGACGGACGACGCCGGACGACGGACGCCGGACGGACGCCGGACGGACGCCGGACGGTGCGCTATGACAATAGCTCACTTGAGCTTCGCTCAGGTGAGCTAAAAAGGGGAAAACGTTTTTTTGGGGTCCCGCCGGGGTTTGAAGCCACTCCCCATGGGTCCATTGGGCATGGAAAACATACATTATACCTATGTACAATCTTAAAAAATATTCCTTAAAAATCCAAAAGTGGATATCTGGACAAAATTCTTTCACTTGTAGGGTACCATGCATGAGTACCTCATACCTACAAATTGTCATGACAATCTGAAGAGTGGTTATAGAAAAGAAGCAGAAAATGTATGAAAATCACCCCCCCCCCCTTCCTTTTTACATAAGAAAAAAATTCATAAAAAATCAAAAAAATAAAATTTAAGCATAAAATACATATCAAAGCATTAAGTAAGTTAAATATGATAAATATGTAGTAAATGAGTGTGTAAAATCATACACTTATTGAGTTATTTAAAGAAAAAGTGCAAAAATGTGCATTTCTGACTAAGTCTGAAAAGACGTCAAAAACGCGTCAAAAATTTGACTTCCGAGTGGAACCAAAAATAACGACACTTCTTAAGACATCTCTCTAGATCATCCTGATGCTTTCGGTTTGTCGATACGTGCTTCCGTTCTGAAGAAAAAGTTTGTCAAAGGATGGTACCCCATGTGACCTACTTTTGCCTCCGGTGGCGCCACCTGTTGATGGATCCGGACGAAAAACAACAACACTTGTAGGGGACCATGAGTACTTCATTCCTACCAAGTTTCATGAAAATCTTTTCAGTGGTTCTGGAGAAGAAGTCGAAAATGTTGAAAAGTTTACGACGGACGACAGACGACGGACAGACAACAGACGACGGACGCCGGACGGTGCGCTATGACAATAGCTCACTTGAGCTTTGCTCAGGTGAGCTAAAAAATATTCCTTAAAAATCCAAAAGTGGATATCTTGACAAAATTCTTTCACTTGTAGGGTACCATGCATGAGTACCTCATACCTACAAATTGTCATGACAATCTGAAGAGTGGTTATAGAAAAGAAGCAGAAAATGTATGAAAATCACCCCCCCCCCCTTCCTTTTTACATAAGAAAAAAATTCATAAAAAATCAAAAAAAATAAAATTTAAGCATAAAATACATATCAAAGCATTAAGTAAGTTAAATATGATAAATATGTAGTAAATGAGTGTGTAAAATCATACACTTATTGAGTTATTTAAAGAAATAGTGCAAAAATGTGCATTTCTGACGAAGTCCGAAAAGACGTCAAAAACGCGTCAAAAATTTGACTTCCGAGTGGAACCAAAAATAACGACACTTCTTAAGACATCTCTCTAGATCATCCTGATGCTTTCGGTTTGTCGATACGTGCTTCCGTTCTGAAGAAAAAGTTTGTCAAAGGATGGTACCCCATGTGACCTACTTTTGCCTCTGGTGGCGCCACCTGTTGATGGATCCGGACGAAAAACAACAACACTTGTAGGGGACCATGAGTACTTCATTCCTACCAAGTTTCATGAAAATCTTTTCAGTGGTTCTGGAGAAGAAGTCGAAAATGTGAAAAGTTTACGACGGACGACGCCGGACGACGGACGCCGGACGGACGCCAGACGGTGCGCTATGACAATAGCTCACTTGAGCTTCGCTCAGGTGAGCTAAAAAGGGGAAAACGTTTTTTTGGGGTCCCGCCGGGGTTTGAAGCCACTCCCCATGGGTCCATTGGGCATGGAAAACATACATTATACCTATGTACAATCTTAAAAAATATTCCTTAAAAATCCAAAAGTGGATATCTGGACAAAATTCTTTCACTTGTAGGGTACCATGCATGAGTACCTCATACCTACAAATTGTCATGACAATCTGAAGAGTGGTTATAGAAAAGAAGCAGAAAATGTATGAAAATCACCCCCCCCCCCCCCCCCCTTCCTTTTTACATAAGAAAAAAATTCATAAAAAATCAAAAAAATAAAATTTAAGCATAAAATACATATCAAAGCATTAAGTAAGTTAAATATGATAAATATGTAGTAAATGAGTGTGTAAAATCATACACTTATTGAGTTATTTAAAGAAAAAGTGCAAAAATGTGCATTTCTGACTAAGTCTGAAAAGACGTCAAAAACGCGTCAAAAATTAGTTATCGGATTTTAACGAAATGAACAAACTTGAATCATACATCCTTCTAGATCACATAGATACAATTAGTTTTTCAATCCATTCAGTGGAACTGGAGAAGAAGATTTTTGAAGAGGGGTACCCTCCGGGGCCTATTTGACCCCGCCCTGGATCCACCCCTGAAGGGATCGAGCCGAAATGAACAAACTTGGTAGAGGACCTTTAGTACTTCATGCTACCAAGTTTCATCAAAATCCCTTCAGCCGTTCTTGAGAAGAAGTTGAAAATGTTAAAAGTTTACGACGGACGGACGACAGACGACGGACGACGGACGCCGGACGCCACACTATGACAATAGCTCACTTGAGCCTTTGGCTCAGGTGAGCTAAAAAAAGGAATTTTGGGTTTTTCACATATGAATGACCTTGAATCCAAAAAGCTTGAGTTGACCTTTAAACATGTTTTTATGACAAAATAGCCTGTAACGAAATTCCAAGGAATTCTGTTCCTATATGAAACTCAGATAATCCTTTACATATACATGTATATTGTCAGTGTATAACTGGTGGTGCAATGGTTCTGAGTAAATCAAAAATGATTTTGAAAATGGGTTTTTGATAATGATTTTGAAATACAGTTTGGTTAAATGACAATTAATTTCACATGTACTCAATCCTCCCTCCCTAAAATATTTGTATATTTTTTCCTATGTTCGTGTGCTAAGAAGCACAAGTTTATTATTCAACCTTTTCAATAGTTCTCATAAAATCACAAACTCATCTGCATCAGAGAAGAGTTTGATCTAAGAAATAACAACTACCTAACCAGGATCTATTGTCCAGTAATTCCCCAAGTTGCAAGAACCGATCAAATTATCACAGAATGCGAAACGGCTAGAAGTTAATTTGATTGGTTCATGCAATATAGGGAATAACTGGACGATAAACCACAGTTTATAGGTACTAGTAGTTATAATTTCTTTTCTGATATAATCTAGTAATAGCAGACAACAAGTATTGTTGTTACTGTAGTTTCGAAAAAATGTTTAGTTTTAAGAATTTCATTCGCATAGTAGCCCATCTGAGAGGGAATGTGTTGGAGAATAATCATTGGGCAAACTCTATAGACCCTTTCACGCTAATGTCTGTTTGGTTCACTTTGGTCTCTACGTTCGTTTCACTTCGGTCTCTTCGTACGATGTTTTTACTCACCAGAACAATCAAATGACATCATTCCGTTCCAAATCATAGCATCCACTGTCAAAGATTATGTCATTTGATTGTTCTGGTGGGCAAAAACGTCCTATGAGGAGACAAAAGTGAACCAAATGGTCATTAGCATGAAAGGGTCTATAGCGCATTAAGGGAAAAAAATCTAAAAAATATTCGAATTCCATGTAATCATAATACAGACCTTTTTGAGAAGTTCAGGGTGCCTCAACATATGTACTTCCATAGATGAGAGGTGGTTTCTGTCTGCACTCAGTGATACACCCTCTGTACACTCATGTATCTGTAAATATATTCAATATTTTAAGCTAATATCATTATTTTGTCCATGATACATTAATACACTTTGTGACATGTGTGCTATGATTATTCGCTATTTTCGAAAACCAGAGTTTCTTCCCATTTGAGACTGTATCTGACGTAGACTGATTATGACATCATCATATTCTATGGAAGCAGTCCTAAAAGTCTGCAAATGATTGTATGAAATTGACGTTACCATACCATTTTTATGACGTCACAATGGTTTTATGTCAGGGGAAGAAACTCTGTAATCCGCAAAGATTCAATACTGTGTGATAAAATATTGTAACAGTCTTCTTTTACTATTTATAATATTTAAGTATCAAAACTGATTTATAACTTCCCCGTCATCCTGTTGTCACTAATGGCCTAGATTCAACTCTGGCAACCTAAAGTTTAGAAAACTATAAATATAGTTGGCAAGACATCTTCTGAAAAGATGAATCTGACATCCTGAAATTTTAGCAAATTTCAACTCCTGTCAAAAGCAGTTTAGTGTACATGTACCCACTGTACACACAGCAATGTGTGCATTGTGACTTGACCTTGCACGATTGTGCCAATGACACAACCTTAAATGATAAACAGCATTTCTGTGAAGTATTTATCAAATTCATGTCAGTAACAACAATGAACAAGAAACCAACAATTTCTAAAGCACCATGTGCACTCTGACCTCTTACATGTACCTTTGACCTCGTTTTGAGCCTTGAGGTTATGACCCGTCCTTTGTTCCTGGGCTACAATGTATTTGGCAAAAATTCTTCTGAACTAAGAACAAGTCATCATTTTCACTGTGACATTGACCTCTGACCTTGGTAACTTGGCCAAATGGTTAGGTCCTGGGTAATGATTACTTGAAGTATTTTTATAAGCTATAGAAGCCCGGAAAAGGTTTAACCTATCAAGTGCACTATGGCAATGACCTTGAACCTTGGTTCAAGATAGTGAAAAATCCCTAGGTCTATATCAACAATTCTGTGAATATTATTAAAACTTATGACAAAGACAAAAATTTAACTTTCAGTTGAACAATAACCTTACCCTTGACCTTGGATCAATATCACAACACATGAGTTTTTCATATGGAGTATTTCTAGCAAGTGTTTATCAGGAGTTACAACTTGGAAAAAAAAAGTCATAAAACTATGTTACAAATATTAGAACTTATGAATTCCCCCCCCCAAAAAAAATTATTTGAACCTGTGCAATTTTACTGAAACTGTAAAATGAATACCTACAAGTCTATATCTTAAAATAACTTACTTGGTGCTGTAGCTTTGTTCTCTCTCTCTGCAGAGCATATAATCGACGTAGACTCATGCGTAGTTTACCATTCAACAACTGCAGCTGCTGGACTTTCTGTGCTGGCTTTAATGATTGTGAAGCCAACTCCTGATTTGAGTTCTTTGACCTTTCAACCACATTTGGCTGGAACAAATAAATCATATGTTAAGTAGCACAGAACTGTGTGCACACATGCAATGAAGAACACACAAAAGCATCACTTCCTGAGCAAAGCAATATTTAAATGTGACATCTTTCTTCAATATACGAGTTAAGCAAGATCTCAACTTAAGGCATTCAACCCCTAATCTATTTTCAATAATAAATACCAGAAATAAGAATTTTCAATCTCTTCGAAAAGAATGCCATACATACCATTCTAGCTAAAATAAAAGGGATTAAACTCTCATACCATAATCTACTTTGTCACCACGAAGATTCCCGATTATGAAATTATCGGCATTTGTCAGGAAATTATGGAAACGTGCATAAATTTTAACCAGAAGTACTCTTTTAGGGTGCGGGATCCTTTAACAAAATTTCATGTACATACCTGAAAATAGGAGACTGGTTCATCATCAATTGGTGAGGCACATTTATCCATGAACTTGTCAATGATGTCCTCCTTACACAGTAACCATGCCATGCCAAGTAACAGCTCACGACTCCCACTTTCAGCAGAATTAGGGAGAGCTGAAAACTCCCGAGACAAGAACCCTCTCTCCTGCATTTCCTGTTTGACATATACGATCAGTTCCTCTGTAAGAGATTTTTGCACAACAAATGTAATGATCCTCACATATTATGATATATGAATGCTTGACCTTGAAGCTATTTCAAGTACTGTATCTTGCTGTAAAAGCTATGACCTTGACCTTAGAACTACAAATTTTAAAAATTATAACCATTTCTGAAAAAGTGCAAAATACAGAATGACAGATGGACATACATACAAAGAGTCCCTACATGTATCCCTGCAGATTACAAATAAAAACATCACAATTGGAATGGAAAATCCCTGCAGAGTAAAAGTGTTGGTAAACTCTGCAGCCAATGGCTCAATGGCTCGTGCAAACCAGCTTTTCTTTTTTACCATTTACCTGTTGTCAATTCTGAATATGCCTTAACAGCCACTTCATCCATCACTCCATAACGGCAGAAGTACAGAAGCTCAAATAACAACCGCCAGAATGGTAAAGTCTGAAACGACAAAAGTACAACAACTCACACGATTACAGAAGCGTATAAGAGCTACACGCACTACTTTTTTTTTAATTAATTTATTATAACAAGTTACTGTAAACAATGTTATTTTCGCTGAGGGAATTTCTTGGGAAACAACCATTGCAACAGTACGCATAGGGCTAATTTTGGTGAAATCAGGAGCATCCCTTTAGTCTTTTATAATACATGTAGTTGTAATTTTCACGCAGGGTTATATATTTTCATGTTAATAATACAATCGCGAAAGTGGGAAAATTACCCCCAGTGATGCTGAAGGATTTGACCTTCAAAATTTCATTCGGACTGGCATTATTTTTAAAATGACTGGCATGCCTCAAAAGTTTTCAACATCTCGGTACCCCCACGCGAAAATGTCCTCATTAACAGTAATAAATTAATAATAATTTGATAAAGAAAAATTTCTATTTTGATAAAACAAATTACCATTTTGATATAACTAATTACTATTTTGATATATCAAATTACTACTTTGATAAAACAAATAATTAATTTGATGTATCAAATAACTAATTTCAAGTAATTTGATATAACAAGGTACATTTGTATAAATTTGATATGATATACAATGTATTAAATTACTAATTACTAGTTTGATATAACGAGGTATCAATCTGATATGTCATGTTCTTAATTTGATATTATTATAACACAAATTATTAATTTGATTCAACAAATTATTTTAAAATTTGACATAACAAATTATTAATTTGATATAACAAATTACTATTTTGACATCACAAATTATTAATTTAACCCCCCCCTTTTAATGGATTAGTGATTGTTATATATATTTTTTAAAAAGATTAAAACTGGACGAACAAAGATGGTACTGCAAGAAAAGCTGTTCATTTACTTTACCCATGCTGCATTTAGCCAAATTATATAGTTAAAGTTACAATGACGTATGATGCAAATCTGGCCTATGAATGAATGACCACCAGTCTGCCAGCTGCAGCAACTATTGTATCATGTAAATGACTTTAGTCTAGACATGTATTTGGGGATGCCCGAATGGCAAGTTGTAGTAAGAGTAGTGAAACATAGCTACAGTCCCTACGGTTCAATGTGGAAATTAAACCAAAAATATCTTGCCTTCTTTATTCTAAAAGAATTTAAATGTAAATAAATTTGATAGGCCATTCAATAGACTTGCTTTATTTAGTGATCAGATGTATAGGTACATGTATAACAATAACATCATGATTATTGATTAAAATAAAGGCACAAACTATCAAAAACTATATATTTGGATGGGTCTTTTCTGTTGCCTATTTCAAAATGACATTGGCCATTGCTGACATTTGACTTTGAGTATATCAAAGTTACTAGGCAATGACATGGGAAAAGTTAGTATTGGTTAAGGAATTACCCATCTACACAGAGTTTTGTCTGCATTACTTGAATTTATGCACCAATGATAATGTCAGAACGTATCCCAAAAGTTATGACTAAGCGAGATTCATTGAATGGTATCATAAAGTGGTCAGAGTTACAGGGGTGATGTAGTATTGCTTTGTCACAAACCCTTTCTTCTATATGTCTATATTGAAAACCCCAAGGGAGGACACTTCCTATATAATAGCTATATAACTCTTTTGTACTCGATCGTGGCTTCCATTCTATCAATCTGCATTCGACCGTTGCATCTTTTAGGATGAGTTTTCAATTTGAATATGTTTTATACATTTTGTACATTCATCTTGAGATAAAACCAAAAAATGCTATGATCGCTGAGCGATACAAGTCCCCTACCGGCGGCATATATTTATGTCCTGCAACTCTGCCTATAAATTACTCTACAATTAAACATGAGTGTCCGTGCAGCTCAGTTCTGAGGTTTTATCTGCTTTACCGATTCGAAAAAGAGGTCAAGCGTGACGAAAGTTGAACTTACCCTGAAACTATCCAAGACTAAGCTGAGTATGAAATTACACCTGAATATCTCTATTTGTTGCAGAAAGAAGTCCGGAAAACTAACTAAAAACGGAATTTTCCAAGCCATCAAGGGGCATTACACCTAAAAAAAATAGGTCAAGCGTGACAAAGTTGAACTTGCTCTGTAACTATCCAAGAGTAAGCTGTGTATCAAAATTCACTTTAATATCTCTATTTGTTGCAGAAAGAAATCCGGAAAACTGACAAAAACTGAATTTTCCAAGTAATCAAGGGCCATAACTCCTCGAAAAATAGGTCAAGTGTGACGAAAGTCCAACGTGCTCTGTAGCTATCCAAGACCCAGCTGTGTATGAAATTTCACCTGAATATCTCTATTTGTTGCAGAAAAAAGTCCGGAAAACTGACAAAAAATAAATTTTCCAAGTCATCAAGGGGCATAACTCCTCGAAAAATATGTCAAGCGTGACGAAACTTGAACTTGCTCTGTTACTATCCAAGACCAAGCTGTGTATCAAATTTCATCTGAATATCTCTATTTGTTGCAGAAAAAGTCCAGAAAACTGACAAAAACTGAATTTTCCAAGCCATCAAGGGGCATAACTCCTCAAAAAAAGGGTCAAACCTGACGAAAGTCGATCTTGCTCTGTAACTATCCAAGACCAAGCTGTGTATCAAATTTCACTTGAATATCTCTATTTGTTGCAGAAAAAAGTCCGGAAAACTGACAAAAAATAAATTTTCCAAGTCATCAATCCTTGAAAAATAGGTCAAGCGTGACGAAAGTCGAACTTGCTCTGTAACTATCCAAGACCAAGCAATGTATCAAATTTCATCTGAATATCTCCATCCGTTGCAGAAAAAAGTCCGGAAAACTGAAATTCGGACAGACGGACAGACGGAGGGACAGACGGACAGACAGACCGAGAGGAAACTAAGAGTCCCCTTCGGCGTAGCCGGTAGGGGACTAAAATCGAATCAAATTGACCGTGCGTTTAGCCTGTAGGAAGGAAAAACGAGGAAGCCACGATCAAGTACAAAGAGAGTGTCCGCCCTTGGGATTTTTAATATAGACATATATAAGAAAGGGTTTGTATTGAAGAAAAGGTTTGTGACCAGTAAGGGTGAAACGTTCACTAAATTTCCTATACGTGTACACGGAAGGCAGTAAACGAAACGTAAACGTTTAAACGCTTCTTTGTATTTCTATTGTGAAAAGTGATTTCCTGTTGTGTTAATATTTTCAGATGTCGTCGAAGTTGACATATAAATACGACTTAGTAGTTAGTAATGCTTGACTAGATAAATAAGATCAGACATATATTGCTGATGCTTCGCTAGACAATAAAAAAAACTTTTTAAGATTCAAAGCTGAAAACTTTACATCTGTATATTAATCAAACTTTTATAGTATTTTAAACGTGTTTGAAAAAATTTCCACAATTTAAAAGTACATGCTATAAACATGTCAGATTCAGGGTTCAAAAGCATACACTGTACATGGAGAATAAACATATACAACAATGATCGATGGTGAAAGAAACGAAAGCGGGGTTGTCAATCGGCTCTGCTACCATCATGACCATGGCTACACAGCTTTTCTTCTGGTCAACATCGCTGCCTGACTACACTAAGGAATCACCTTGTGTGACATGATTAACTAGTTTTAGGCAACAATGATGATGAAAGAAACAGTAGCGGGGGTGTCAATTTTGTCTTCTTCCGGTTAAAAAGTCGTTATTCTGAAATGATTGACGCCGCTGCCTTACTATGCTAAGGAATCTCCGTGTTTGATTAACTTTTTTTAAGAGTAATAAAGATAGTAAAGACGATAATTCAAGTATATGTATAGAAGTCTGTGTACACGTTTAGAAATTATGTAAACGTTTACAGCCACAAAAAGAAATGGCTCCGTTTACACTTGTAAAATTTTCACCCTTAGTGACCAAGCGATGATACCTGACACCCCTGTGGTCAGAGTCTAGTTACAGTGGCAACAGAGAGTCGTTTGCTATTTGGTCTCTTTCCTTCCCTCTGACAGTTCTGAGAGGCAAGGAAAGAGCGAATAGCGAACAATTCTCTGTTGCCTGCACAGGCTGCTGTAACTAGGTCTGAGTCGTGTCTCCAAAATGAGCCGTTCTGATAGTTTAAAAGGAAGATGCATTAAAGCCAAAATCAAAGCCCTTACACAAACATATAGAACCAAAATAGAAACATCTCTTGGACTTATAACAGTTATAAGGGGTGAAATCTGAAGATAACATGCTAAAAATGCAGTCAGAAATAACTCCAGCTATGTGTAAAATTATTTATAACGTACAGCCTCATCTTTGTTAAACTTTGCAAGTCTAAAGAGTTCTGCTTTTGTCTTTGAAGTTCCATTTTCTGTTAACAAATTTGTCAATAACTCGATGGTCTCGCGGACTTGTGCCATTCTTCGGCTGGAAACGCAGACTACGCAACGAGTTACTTCCCTTGTACTGAAGTACTCTTACTTTCGGTTTGGTGAACCCTGTGCACTTTGGAATCATACAGTCAAATATTGGAGATTTTTGAGATTTTTTATTTGATCGACAGATTGTATTAAGTGTTGAAAATCTGATAAAATCACTATCGCTTATCGGTAAGTTACTCGAGATATAGTTCAAGGGGTGTTCACCTAGAAAAACATACATATAGATACATATGTCCATACAAATTTCATAGGCAAACTAGGTTCAGCAGCTTGAACTACTCGAGATATTGGCCTGATTTAGTTACAGTGCAACGGAGAAATGCATGAATCATTTTCAAATTTATCAAAATATCTCATTTCTTTGCACTGTACTGGTGGACAGATGGAGAAGCATGGAAGTAATAATTTTTTTTTTTTGCTCTATTTTCTTTAATTTTCAAGACTTCCACATGAAATTTGGACAGCACAAACTAGAACCCTTTATCTATACTTCCATAAATTTTCAATAAATTTTGATGACTGGAAATGCTGGACGTTTTGGTACAAGGACATTTCGGTACAATAGAAAGACATTTCGGTACAATAGAAAGATGTTTCGGTACATGTAGAGACGTTTAGGTACAACGTAAGAGACATTTCAGTACATATTTTTTTTGTGTGTGTGATATGGGGTAATTTATAATGAGTAATGATCTGTTAATGTTTAACAGTCATTCCAGAAAAATTGCGACACTTAGTGATTTTACCTGTCGCTAGGTCCTAATTTGTGATGTTCATAAACTACTGCTGCAACTGGGTGCTCATTTGAGAAGAACAACCTTTTTCTCTCACATACACATCAAATACTGACCGAGCATTACATATTTATGGAGTAGGCTATCCTAAAGTAGCTGAAATTAACCAAGAAATCGATGTCGCTGAGCTCTTTCACTATTTTTCTTAAGATTCTAAGAATAGTGAGGGTACTTAAAAACAAAATCTGATATCACGTTTTATAGCAATTAATATCTATTTTATCACATAAGTATGAATTTTTAAAAAAATAACAAAATGCAAGGTCATGGTTCAAAATCTCGCTGTCGCTGAAATATCCCTAACCTCCATAACAATTAAGGTAGTCATTGTCTATCAAAATTTTATTTCCATTATTTTGGAATACTCAAGAGGCCTTACCAACAAGTGATTATGATATCAGTTTGATTTTTTAACAAAAAAATCCTTTTCAACTTACCAATTATGAGTTTTCAGAAAAGGAAGTTCTTCTATTGGAGTGTCACATATAAGAACCTAACCTACATAACGGACTTTTCTTTGCAAATAGCCACATAAATTTTTTTAAAGATCATATTGCTCAACACACGTAATAATATCAATCAGCTGGTGTATGCATATAAATTTGTGTAGTGCTCCTCTTTCCAAAATATCTTATTAACTATGAAAACATAACCTCCATAACTATACAACCTACGTAACGGTAATAATTCTTACGCTTTATTATAGATCTGGCGATCAAATTTTCATCCGGGTTTTAAGCAGCGTGTAACTAGTAGACGTATTTAAGCTCCTCTGAATATATAAATCGAAGATATAGGGGAATGTACGACTAAAGATGCGTTAATGTGTAACGTCCGTAACGATCACATTCAAGTTCCTCAGTTTGCCTTTTTTATTTCTTTTTGATGTGTTTTTCGGAAGAGGGCCGATCAAGCGTTGAATAATGTTGAGGAAAAAATGTTACTTGTATTTCTATCTCTTCGATATCTAATTTTTTAATGAATTGAGCAGTATAGCCTCCGTAACACTGTTTTGAAAATACCAATTATCATTTTCTGGATGTCCAACTAATTGAGAGGACATACGCAATACAAGTTCCGTATTATTTAACTATAGTAATTGAATTTCTCATTATGATATATCTCTTTCAATCAACATATATACTTTTTATTGTATGATATTATCATAGAGACGTGAGAAGAGGATTTCCTAGGACAGCTAAGCTCAAATATAGGAAAAATAACATAAAATAATTCCAAAAACTTTATAAACTGTGTTGATGCAGCAATGTCAGATAAGAAAACGTTTATCTGTAGAAGAAAATGATTATTTAGATAAATTAGAAAGGTGTTAAAACATATATTGTACTTTGCAATAACCTACGTAACATAAGACTAACGGTTTATAAGATCAATGAAGGCCCCTTTACTATGATCAAACTTACGGGGAAATTTTGGATATTCATAGTGAAAACGCAGAACTGTGAATCTGCATAACTGAATAAGTGAATTAGCTCCTGCTTGTCATGAAAAAAGTCTTTAGAAGAAATACGATTTGAATAAACAATGAAAATCCGCTATCAATACATGTTCTTTTAACTGAGCATTGAATTATTTCTTACAATTCCTAAAAAGTACTGTGCGTTTTGTTCGGTTATAGGTTAATGTTCAGAGGCATACAGGTTTCAAACTTCTGTAAAATATAACTTCAAAGTAGACATGAGTTTAACTGTCAATCACCTCCGTAACACTGAATCTGACCCCACTTCCTTCAGAAGCCCATAACTCGAATAAGAAAAATATTTTGTGTGTAAAAATAGAAATTCATATTAATTGATAGTTATATAATACAGTCCAGTATATATTATGCCTCACGTTTAATGTTTATTTTTGCCATTATTTCAAAATTCAAGTGTCGCACTTTTTCTGGAATCACTGTTAAATAAGTTTCAGTTAATTTTATTTGATGACGAGTTCACATATAGCCTCTCTTGTTGTTTGTGCTGATTATATGATGATTATAATATTTTGAAGTTCGAGTTAAATAATTAAGAATTCTTTCTTGATAATTAAATTCTATATTTATCGGTGATCAATCATTTTGTCCGATACCCGACATTTATAGGCCTAATCAAATATTGTAAGAAAACTAATTGATTGATCAATTTGTCGCTCATAAGACATTCCAATCATGTATGACAAAAGAACACCCCATCCCTCCAAAAATATTCTATGTTTTCTGCTTCTCCAATCTAACTTTTGAGGGGTTATTGATAATATCTCTTTAAACAGTAAAAAATGAGGTAATGTACAGGGAAAAAAATTGTACCGAAACGACCTAAATCATGTACCTAAACGTCCTTGTACGGAAACCTCCTGCACCCATGACTGGTACTGGTTTTATAAGCAATTTAAATGCGCTACTTTTAAGCACTCTTTAAATAGGTTGGAGAAGCAATTATCGCCACGTGGGATCATTCTCGTCTAATATCCACAATATTCCAACTAAATTTATACCATCCGATTCCTCTATTCTTTTTCTAATCAGTTTTGATAATAATCGTTGAAAATAGTTCAAGATTTCTTCGATTATTGAGAGAGAAGACAGCAAGGTGCACCGCAATCGCCCCCGAGGAGCTTGGGGAAGACAACGCATTTTCATGAAATTTAGCTGCTAAAATCTTAGCTTTCATCACATGAACTCATTTGAAATTTCATACACAGTTTGATAATTAGAAGAAGTATTAATGCTAAAAAAAAAATCAAGTCTCTGTCATATGTAGAACCAAAGATATAGGCAAAACGGCGATAATTACTGCTCGGCGATAACTACTTCCCGACCAGTAAACTAGGCCCGATTAATTTGCCCAGAAGTGGCATACGCCTATGGCTATGTACGCTGGTTCAAACTAAACTTACAGCTTGAACCAGCATGACCTGGTGAAGCCACTTGGTTGAGTTTTTCCGGCAAACAATTCGTATGCCGAAATGCACCGACTATCGCCTATTCATTTCAACCGGCAAAAAGCGGCGCATTTCGGTGTACACCTATCTCCAGAAAAACTAAATCAAGTGGCTTCACCAGGTCATGCCGGTTCAAGCTGTAAGCTTTATCCTGTCATTTGTTCTAAGTTTAGTTTGACAGGTCCGGGGTTATTCCAGAAATGGCTATAATAGCTTAATATGGCTATAATAGCTATAAATGGCTATATTTGAGAAATAATTTTAAGTACTAGAAGAGTAGATTTTAAAATTTTGATCCAATACTCAAAATCGCATCTGAACGATGTTTACTAAAGAAGTTGACATGTAAAATGTACCATCTTTGATATTGAATGAGTCAAAATTTTGATAACTTATCTAGGTCAAAACTTGAAAATTGTAAGTTTTGCATAAAATCCAACTTCTTTTGTAAACTTTGATCAGATGGTCATAAAAATTTGCCATTATGAGTTTGAAAGAAAAATTCAAAAATTTTATTTTTAGCTCACCTGAGCGAAGCTCAAGTGAGCTATTGTCATAGCGCGCCGTCCGTTGTCCGTCGTCGTCGTCCGTCTGGCGTAAACTTTTAACATTTTTGACATCTCCTCTGCAACCGCTGCATGGAATTTCACCAAACCTTACAGGAAGCAAGTACTCAATGCCCTCTACCAAGTTTGTGTTTTTAAAGCCGATCGGAAATCCAAGATGGCCACCACAGGCTCTGATTGGTTGACACATTTTTGACTTCTCCTCTGAAACCGCAGCACAGAATTTCTTGAAACTTCACAGGAAGCAAGTACTCAATGCCCTCTTCCAAGTTTGTGTTTTTAAAGCCGATCAGTAATCCAAGATGGCTGCCACAGACTGTGATTGGCTGACACATTTTTGACTTCTCCTCTGAAACCGCTGCACAGAATTTCACTAAACTTCACAGGAAGCAAGTACTCAATGCCCTCTTCCAAGTGTTTTTAAAGCCGATCGGAAATCCAAGATGGCTGCCACAGACTGTGATTGGTTGACACATTTTCGACTTCTCTTCTGAAACCACTGCACAGAATTTCACTAAACTTCACAGTAAGCAAATACTTAATGCCCTTTACCAAGTTTGTGGTTTTCGAGCCAATTGGATATCCATGATGTCCTCCATAGGCTCTATTTGGATGACACATTTTTGACTTCTCCTCTGAAACCGCTGCACAGAATTTCACTAAACTTGACAGGAAGCAAGTACTCAATGCCCTCTACTAAGTTTGTGTTTTTCGAGCCGTTCGGAAAACCAAGATGGCCGCCACAGGCTCTGATTGGCTGACACATTTTTAGCTCACCTCGACGAAGTTGAGATGAGCTTATGCTATAACCCTGGTGTCCGCGTCCGCATCCGCGTCCGGTTAAAGTTTTTGGGGTAACTCAGTATCTGACAAAGTACTGATGCTACAGTAACCAAACTTGCACAAGTGATTCATCTTGGGATGCTGAGGGGAACCCATGCATTTGATGCTGCATCTGACCTACATTATCCGGTTGAATGACTTTGTCAATGTCTGGTTAAAGTTTTTGGGGTAACTCAGTATCTGACAAAGTACTGATGCTACAGTAACCAAACTTGCACAAGTGATTCATCTTTGGATGCTGAGGTGAACCCATGCATTTGATGCTGCATCTGACCTACATTTTCCGGTTGAATGACTTTGTCAATGTCTGGTAAAAGTTTTTGGGATAACTCAGTATCTGACAAAGTACTGATGCTACAGTAACCAAACTTGCACCAGTGATTCATCTTGGATTGCTGAGGTGAACCCATGCATTGGATGCAGCATCTGACCTACTTTTTTCACTTGATTGATTTTGCCTTTATAGGCCAATATTGTGCAAAGTATAAGTGTTACATGTACCAAACTTGCACATTGGATGTATCTTTGATCAAACTTTCATAAAATGACCTTGACCTACTTTTTCCACTTGAGTGATTTTGCCTCTTAAGGCCAATATTGAGCAAAGTATAAGTGCTACATGTACCAAACTTGCATATTGAATGTATCTTTGATCAAACTTTCATAGAATGACCTTGACCTACTTTTTCTGCTTGAGTGATTTTGCCTTAAAAGGCTAATATTGAGCAATGTATAAGTGCTACATGTACCAAACTTGCATATTGGATGTATCTTTGATCAAACTTTCATAAAATGACCTTAACCTACTTTTTCCGCTTGAGTGATTCTGCCTTTTAAGGTCAATATTGAGCAATGTATAAGTGCTACATGTACCAAACTTGCATATTGGATGTATCTTTGATCAAACTTTCATAAAATGACCTTGACCTTCTTTTTCTGCTTGAGTGATTTTGCCTTAAAAGGCCAATATTGAGCAAAGTATAAGTGCTACATGTACCAAACTTGCATATTTGATGTATCTTTGATCAAACTTTCATAAAATGACCTTGACCTTCTTTTTCTGCTTGAGTGATTTTGCCTTAAAAGGCCAATATTGAGCAAAGTATAAGTGCTACATGTACCAAACTTGCATATTGGATGTATCTTCGATCATACTTTCATTAAATGACCTTGACCTACTTTTTTCCACTTGAGTGATTTTTGCCTTTAAAGCCAATATACATGTACTTAGAGATATGTTTAAATTGAACTTTGCGAGGTGAGCTTCGTAATCTCTGATTACACTATGTTTGACTTCTCCTCTGAAACCGCAGCACAGAATTTCTTGAAACTTCACAGGAAGCAAGTACTCAATGCCCTCTTCCAAGTTTGTGTTTTTAAAGCCGATCGGAAATCCAAGATGACTGCCACAGACTGTCGTTGGCTGACACATTTTCGACTTCTCCTCTGAAACCACTGCACAGAATTTCACTAAACTTCACAGGAAGCAAGTACTCAATGCCCTCTACCAAGTGTTTTTAAAGCCGATCGGAAATCCAAGATGGCTGCCACAGACTCTGATTGGCAGACACATTTTCGACTTCTCTTCTGAAACCGCTGCACAGAATTTCACTAAACTTCACAGGAAGCAAGTACTCATTGCCCTTTACCAAGTTTGTAGTTTTCGAGCCAATTGGATATCCATGATGTCCTCCATAGGCTCTATTTAGATGACACATTTTTTACTTCTCCTCTGAAACCGCTGCACAGAATTTCACTAAACTTGACAGGAAGCAAGTACTCAATGCCCTCTACTAAGTTTGTGTTTTTCGAGCTGTTCAGAAAACCAAGATGGCCGCCACAGGCTCTGATTGGCTGACACATTTTTGACTTCTCCTCTGAAACCGCTGCACAGAATCTCTCGAAACTTCACAGGATGCAAGAACTCAATGCCTTCTACTAAGTTTGAGTTTTTCGAGCCGATTGGAAATCCAAGATGGCTGCCACAGGCTCTAATTGGCTGACACATTTTGGACTTCTCCTCTGAAAATGCTGAACAGAATTTCACTTAACTTCACAGGAAGCAAGTACTCAATGCCCTCTACAAGTTTGTGTTTTTCGAGTCGATGGGAAATCCAAGATGGCCGCCACAGGCTCTGATTAGCTGACACATTTTCGACTTCTCCTCTGAAACCGCTGCACAGAATTTCTTGAAACTTCACAGGAAGCAAGAACTCATTGCCCTTTACCAAGTTTGTGGTTTTCGAGCCAATTGGATATCCATGATGTCCTCCATAGGCTCTATTTGGATGACACATTTTTTACTTATCCTCTTAAACTACTGCACAGAATGTTACCAAACTTTACAGGAAGTATAAGTACACATTGTCCTTCTCAAAGCTTCACTAAAAGCTATTTCCTTCAGGTCTTATACTGACTTTTGATTAACAACATACATACAGTCTCCTCAGGTGAGCGATGTGGCCCCCTTGGGCCTCTTGTTTAGTACTTTAAATTATATTTCTCCAATACAGCCATTTATAGCTATTATAGCCATAATTAGCTATTATAGCCATTTCTGGAGTAATCCTGGACCTGTTTGAACCAGCGTTCATAGGCACATGCTGCTTTGCGGGAAACAAATCGGCCCATTGTAAACAGGTAAAGATATGTACTGTCTGCGCGGCTCACTTCCAAATCTGGATAAATTTAAGCTGATTTTGATTTCTTTGTCATGCAAAATTAAAATTAAAATCTATATTATTGAATAGATCTCGCTAATAGGACTTCATAAATTTTGGTATACTGTGAAATAGAGCTTTGTAATTTGTGATTACCTGATTTTGATTTCTTTGTCATGAAAAATTAAAATTAAAATCTATATCATTGAATAGATCTCGCTAATAGGACTTCATAAATTTTGGTATACTGTGAAATAGAGCTTTGTAATTTGTGATTACCTATGTTTGTGAACTGGCCATACGCCATTATTCTTTGAGTATCACTTTTAAACTTGCCATAGAGGTAGAACATAGTGGAACTGCATGCTTTTTGGTACTGAAGTTAACCTTGAGGATTGACCTTGACCTTGAAGATATAATTTTGTTTTGTTATATTTTGAATTTGCAATAAGTAATTAATTGGGCTGTCTATCACATGTATGCCTTTCCTGCGGCAAGACCTTTCTCTTATTGATAACAATATTATGACCTTGACCTCGTAGTTTGACATACATTTTAATATTTTTAAAAGCTTAATGTTTGAAAGGCAAGTGATAGGGCTTTTAAATTTAGTCCCCTACCGGCAACGCTAAAGGGACTCTTAGTTTCCTCTCAGTCTGTCTGTCCGTCCGTCCATCTGTCAGTCTGTCGGTCTGTCCGAATATCAGTTTTCCGGACTTTTTTCTGCAACGGATGGAGATATTGAGATGAAATTTGATACACAGCTTGGTCTTGGATAGTTACAGAGCAAGTTCGACTTTCGTCACGCTTGACCTATTTTTCGAGGAGTTATACCCCTTGATGACTTTGAAAATTCTGTTTTTGTCAGTTTTCCGGACTTTTTTCTGCAACGGATGGAGATATTCAGATGAAATTTGATACACAGCTTGGTCTTGGATAGTTACAGAGCAAGATCGACTTTCGTCACGCTTGACCTATTTTTCGAGGAGTTATCTACATAGAAATGAGTAAAGAACACATGTATTGGCAGTTTCTGTCATGGCTTTAATTATATTATTTCACAATTAATTCACTTTTGTATAAATGTAATTTCAAAGATATGTTATCAATCATTTTCAGTTATGCAATCACTTTTCAATATTCAATCACTTTTCAATATTCAATCACTTTTCAATATTCAATCATTTTTCAATATTCAATCACTTTTCAATATTCAATCACTGTCAATATTCAATCACTTTCAAATATTCAAATTCAACCACTTTTCAATATTCATTCACTTTTCAATGAGTGAACTATACATGTACAATGACATTGTACAGTTCTCATTAAAATTGCATATTTTCAATATTTTCACTTTAAATGCTTGTTTAAGGTCTACGACGACTATTCAAAGTATATGTCGTAGGATATACACAATCAATCACACACAATGAAAACACAATATTGAAGCCCAATTATTGGCCGCAGAGATAGTTACAGAGCAAGTTCGACTTTCGTCACGCTTGACCTATTTTTCGAGGAGTTATACCCCTTGATGACTTTGAAAATTCTGTTTTTGTCAGTTTTCCGGACTTTTTTCTGCAACGGATGGAGATATTCAGATGAAATTTGATACACAGCTTGGTCTTGGATAGTTACAGAGCAAGATCGACTTTCGTCACGCTTGACCTATTTTTCGAGGAGTTATGTCCCTTGATGTCTTGGAAAATTCAGTTTTTGTCAGTTTTCTGGACTTTTTTCTGCAACGGATGGAGATGTTCAGATGAAATTTGATACACAGCTTGGTCTTGGATAGTTACAGAGCAAGTTCGACTTTCATCACGCTTGACCTATTTTTGGAGGAGTTATGCCCCTTGATGTCTTGGAAAATTCAGTTTTTGTCAGTTTTCCGGACTTTTTTCTGCAACGGATGGAGATATTCAGATGAAATTTGATATACAGATTGGTCTTGGATAGTTACAGAACAAGTTTGACTTTCGTCACGCTTGACCTATTTTTCGAGGAGTTATGCCCCTTGATGTCTTGGAAAATTCAGTTTATGTCAGTTTTCCGGACTTTTTTCTGCAACAGATGGAGATATTCAGATGAAATTTGATGCACAGCTGGTCTTAGATAGTTACAGAACAAGTTTGACTTTTGTCACCCTTAACCTATTTTCCGAGGAGTTATGTCCCTTGATGACTTGGAAAATTCAGTTTTTATCTCACCTCGACGAAGTTGAGATGAGCTTATGCTATAACCCCGGTGTCCGCGTCCGTGTCTGGTTAAAGTTTTTGGGGTAACTCAGTATCTGACAAAGTACTAATGCTACAGTAACCAAACTTGCACAAGTGATTCATCTTTGGATGCTGAGGTGAACCCATGCATCGGATGCTGCATCTGACCTACATTTTCTGGTTGAATGACTTTGTCAATTTCTGGTTAAAGTTTTTGGGGTAGCTCAGTATCTGACAAAGTACTGATGCTACAGTAACCAAACTTGCACCAGTGATTCATCTTTGGATGCTGAGGTGAACCCATGCATCGGATGCTGCATCTGACCTACATTTTCCAGTTGAATGACTTTGTCAATGTCTGGTTAAAGTTTTTTGGGTAGTTCAGTATCTGACAAAGTACTGATGCTACAGTAACCAAACTTGCACCAGTGATTCATCTTTAGATGCTGAGGTGAACCCATACATGGGATGCAGCATCTGACCTACTTTTTTTCGCTTGAGTGATTTTGCCTTTAAAGGCCAATATTGAGCAAAGTATAAGTGCTACATGTACCAAAATTGCACATTGGATGTATCTTTGATCACACTTTCATAAAATGACTTTGACCTACTTTTTCCGCTTGAGTGATTCAGCCTTTAAAGGCTAATATTGAGCAAAGTATAAGTGCTACATGTACCAAACTTGCATATTGGATGTATCTTTGATCAAACTTTCATAAAATGACCTTGACCTACTTTTTCCGCTTGAGTGATTTTGCCTTTAAAGGCCAATATTGAGCAAAGTATAAGTGTTACATGTACATGTACCAAACTTGTATATTGGATGTATCTTTGATCAAATGTTCATAAAATGACCTTGACCTACTTTTTCCGCTTGAGATTTTGCCTTTAAAGGCCAATATTGAGCAAAGTAAAAGTGTTACAACTTACATGTACCAAACTTGCATATTGGATGTATCTTTGATCAAACTTTCATAAAATGACATTGACCTACTTTTTCCGCTTGAGTGATTTTGCCTTTAAAGGCCAATATTGAGCAAAGTTTAAGTGCTACATGTATCAAACTTGCATATTGGATGTATCTTTGATCAAATTTTCATAAAATGACTGTGACCTTCTTTTTTTCCACTTGAGTGATTTTTCTTTTTAGATCAAATTTTCATAAAATGACTGTGACCTTCTTTTTTTCCACTTGAGTGATTTTTCTTTTTAAAGCCAATATACATGTACTAAGAGATATGTTTAAATAGAACTTTGCTGCCGCAAGGTGAGCTTCGTAATCTTTGATTACACTATGTTTGTCGGTTTTCCGGACTTTTGTCTGTGACATATAGAGATATTCAGGTGAAAATTTGATACATAGCTTGGTCTTGGATAGTTACAGAGCAAGTTTAACTTTTGTCACCCTTGACCTATTTTCTCCCGGAGTTATGCCCCTTGATGTCTTGGAAAATTCAGTTTTTGTCAGTTTTCTGGACTTTTTTCTGCAACGGATGGAGATATTCAGATGAAATTTGATACACAGATTGGTCTTGGATAGTTACAGAACAAGTTTGACTTTCGTCACCCTTAACCTATTTTCCGAGGAGTTATGTCCCTTGATGACTTGGAAAATTCAGTTTTTGTCAGTTTTCCGGACTTTTGTCTGTGACATATAGAGATATTCAGGTGAAAATTTGATACATAGCTTGGTCTTAGATAGTTACAGAGCAAGTTTAACTTTCGTCACCCTTGACCTATTTTTTCGCGGAGTTATGCCCCTTGATGACTTGCACAATTCAGTTTTTGTCAGTTTTCCAGACTTTTTTCTGTATCAAATAGTGATATTCAGGTAAAATTTGATACTCAGCTTAGTCTTGGATAGTTTCAGAGCAAGTTCAACTTTCGTCAAGCTTGACCTCTTTTTTGAATTGATAAAGCAGATAAAACCTCAGAACTGACTTGCACAGACAGTAAGTTTAATTAAAACTCATGTTTAATTGAAGAGTAATTCATAGGCAGAGTTGCAGGACATAAATATATGCCGCCGGTAGGGGACTTATATCGCTCAGCGATCATAATTTATTTACATATGTATTACCTGGGGCTAGACCTTCAACTGAAACCAAACATTTGACATTGAGACCTTGACCTTGGACTTTGACCTAATTTGGAAAACTTATATATTTGGCATAACTTTTAAGATTTGGTCATATTTTTTTGAATGTTAAGTGATAGGGCTTTCATATATACAACAGACAAAACCAATTTTTTTATGTGACCTTGATTTTAGAGTTTGACTATTTTATGTGACCTTGACTTTAGAGTTTGACGTTCTTCAAATGAAACTAATTAAGCTAAATCTTTTTATGACATATTGGGTATCTGTGTTTCACAAACACATGTCTTAATTATTGATTCCTCTCAAAAGTATTTTGCTATCTTGTTTTCTTTATGTTGGTCTAAAACTGACTAGAGCATATCTTTATCAATTGCTCTACGTATGATATGCAAATTTTAAATGTAAAGCTCATCTTACTTTACCTTTCAGATTGATCTTGGACTAAAGAGATGGAAGAAGAGGCAATGGAAGTGGAGACGCCAAGAGCCATGGCGACACGCAGAGCCACACCCCACACTTCCGAATACTATGCTGCCGAGGCCTTGGCTACTGATATGGATATACCTATAGAGTATATCATTGGTCAAACTGACAAAAGTATTGAGGATTGGCTACAGGAGAATAAACCTTCACAATTATCAAAGTAAGAGTGATGTGACACAATGGGCCTCTTGTTAATATATGAACAGGGGTCTAGAATAGACCTTCTTCATATAACCGCTAGACATGCATTTTAGACACGCCAAGACCTGACATCACAACTTTTGACGTGATTGATAATTGTGATGTCATAAGTCTGCAACGATCTCACAGTTAAAAGTTACGTCAAATGTTGTGATGTCAGGTCTTAGGATGTGTAAAATGCGAGTCAAATGCGGATAATATGAAAATCGTCTATTCCCATTTCCCGTTGCCCTGGCAAGTGAATAGTTAGGTCGGGAAAGTGCAAAGTAAGACTTCACTTGCTTTGGGCAAGTCAATTTATTGAACATTTTCATACTCTTCATTCAGATTTCTTTCTAATTTCCTACTTCTAAGACAGGGTTTTAATATCTGCGGAATCAAGTGCTTGATTGTTAGATATGCTGACATATTTCAACATACTGGTAGCCTTCAAAATAAGTTGCAGCTTAATATAACTGTATAAAAGCTATCCTTCTCTCAAGCTTAATCTTTAATTTGTCAGAATGGGCAAGTGATTTTTAGGGTCACGCAAGTAAATTTGATGTCCTGAGTTGCCCATGGCAAGTATAGATTTTGAAAAAAATTCTACACCCTGATGAATTGGTCTTTTCTTAGAATATGAAGTTTATACATAGGGATATATTCAAGTAGTCTACTTCTACTAATGAGCTGTATTTCTTGGGTACATTATATGTAAAAAGTTTAATACATAATACTAGTGTAGTACATGACACTACAAATAAAAGTCCAGGGCATTTCAAATGAACAGTTTAAAACAAATTTCCTTTCTCTTTTAATGAAATAATTTATGGTTTTGACCCAATATCAGTCTTACTAAGCATGTTAAGAAGAATTTATCCTGTATATTTAGACATGGACCTATATAATTGTTCTTTGTAGTGAGAAATATTTTCCAATTTTGCATTATGAACATGATGAAATTTCAACTTTTCATGGTAGATTTTACACCTTTTCTTAATAGCTCTTTTATCAACTGCTGTAAGCTATTTACCTTATTGCTTTCACACTTCTTGTCTTGTGATTGTATAATAATTTCATTATGTTATCTGCAGTGCAAGTGCAAGGGCAAAATATAAGGATAACTTTGTGCATGCTCTTTGTCTGTCATGCCCATCTGTCTGTCTGATAGAAAAACTTTCATTATTACGACAAACTTACTTCATCTTCTTTATACTACCATAAGGTAGTTATAAATGTATGATATACAGTGATACTACCATAAAACTTGCTTTGATTGTCAAGGATGATGGAAATCTACACTGATTGAGGGTAATGGTCACTTTCGAGGTCTACAGGTCAAACATTTAGGTTCAAACAAAGAAAAGGCCACACACCAGGAGCCTGTTTAACAAAAATACTTATTTAAGATTTTAGGAATTTTCGTACCTTTCATTTTCAAATTAGAGCTTAAAACTTTTTATGCCCCCAGAATCAAAGATTCGGGGGCATATAGTTTTTGGCCTGTCCGTCTGTTTGTCTTGTCCGTAAAACTTTAACATTGGACATAACTTTTGAATGGAAAGTAGTAGGGCTTTCATATTTCACATGTGTATTCCTTGTGACAAGACCTTTCCATTGATACCAAAATTTTTGACCTCAGTGACCTTGACCTTTGACTTACTTTTCAAAAACTTTAATATTAGGCATAGCTTTTAAATGGAAAGTGATAAGGCTTTCATATTTCACATGTGTATTCCTTGTGACAAGACCTTTCCATTGATACCAAAATTTTTGACCTCGTGACCTTGACCTTTGACCTACTTTTCAAAAACTTTAACATTGGGCATAACTTTTGAATGGTAAGTGATAGGGCTCTGATATTTCACATGTGTATTCCTTGTCACAAGATTTTTCCATCGATACCAAAATTTTTAAGCAAGTGACCCTGACCTTGACCTTTCACATACATGTACTTAACAGAAAATAGTGTTTATACTAAAAAAGATGCCACCGGGGCCTTTGTGTTTCACAAACACAGGCTTTATTTCACTGTAGATTATGTTGTCCTTTCCAATAGCATTTCTACATAATTAAAAACAAAATCATAAACAAAACATTGCAATTTTTACTTTATAAGAAGTACTAAGCGATCAAAAGTTACGAAAATTCCTCAAATTTTTCGTAAGTATTTTAGTGAAAGTGGCGCCTGTTTTTTAAAGGTATAGTTGTATGTTACAGATATGATGGCATAGGCTGGATTTGGGTCAGAAAAATCGACGATAGTGATGAAGAAGAAGATGATAGATGTGTAAATGGCAGAAGAGATGATGATGACAATGATGATGACGATGATTATTATGATGAAGATGTGTTAAAACTTCAGGAATCATGGCAGAATCTTCAATCATCAGGTCGACAAATAACCGTTCAATCTATTTCTGATTTAGCCAAGATGCATAATAAGACATGCGGAAAGTGGTTATTTCACGCAGAAACAGGTTTCAAGGCCTGATCAATTATGGGGCATGGTTGCCAAAGCAATAGTTAAAGGAGAAATTTCAGCTAAAGTAGCGAAAATAAGTCCCTTCGAACCGGACAATACTAGCTATAGCCATGTTGTTTGTGTGTACAATGACAATTACCTGGATTATGAGCAAGTACTCAATCTGGAAAATGGACTACGTAAAATTGGAATTAAGTGTCCCCTGCTGTATAAACCTGATGTGTATACATACCTTGGTATTTACAGGAATAACCCCTGGGGACTGCGCCCCACTTTATACTCCAGTAATTATAACGTCCTCACAGGAACTTCTGTGGTGAAGCAACATTATTAGGCAATTGTTGTTACTAAGTTTATGTTGCCGCATAAAGTTGTTGCCTGACTTTCTTTCCAGTTCTCATGTGTCATGAAAGGTTGTACAAAAGTACATGTAATGTTATTCAAGACTGAATAATGAAGTTATATGGTATAAACATTTCTGAAATCATAAGTGTTTTAAGAATTGTTGATTGTCCCTCCACTTTAATATCCAGCTTATAACTTTAATATGCATACATACATTGATTTTACCAGTTATCAAGAAACAACATAATGTTCTGCTTGAATTTTATACTGTTAGTATTGAACACCCAAAGTATAATGAATTGACACATTTAATTCATTAACCTTACAGATCAACTTTCTAAATGGACCATGTTACAATAAGAAATTTCAAAGTACTTTAATTCTTCAATTAATTTATGTAGATTTTATCGTGATACAATGTTGTACTTTTTCAAAACCTGAAAAATTCTTATAAAGTTTGAATAATTTTCATTATCAATTAGTTTAAAAGTCAGAGAGTTAACAACAACAAATAGATTTTTTTTTTAAATTTCCTAGTTCAAAACTATCAATAAAGAAGTTTATACCTGATTAAAGCCTTCTAATTTTCATTGATTTCAGGACTTTGAATTTATGACCTTGACCTTAAACTTACTTTTCTAAAAAATCTTATTTGAATATACTCGTACATTGTACTTATATCTGTTGAACATTAAGGGCTTGTTTTATTTCAATTCTTTGATCTCACAATCACAGGGATTTATCGCGCTTCCCGGTTGCTTGATGTACTATGAGCTATGTTATGCGCTACATAACCCATAGTACATCAAGCAACCACAAGCAATAAATCCATGTGCTCACAGTTAAGACATATCGCCTTAGCAGTTAAGGTTAGGGTTGCGAGTACAGGGAGATAACTCTATTTTCATATCACGTAATATTTGAAACCAACATGGACAATAATTGGTATAAGCTCAGTTTGTTGCATTATTTCAAAAAAAAAAATAATACTTCTTAAAGTTTTCATTGCTGAATGGGTATTTTGGGGAAAAATGCATATTTTTCGATAAAAAATCGCCGAAAATAGGAAAAAAATTGTCATTTTCGCAAGAGTTCTGCTTCTAAAGATTCAAACATCAGAACATATACTATTCATTATACTCTTTAGAAATGAGAGAATTAGAAATTCGAACTTGGAGTAAATCTCTATGTTTTTGGGTCAAAATGTTGATTTTTTGCACAAATTATTGCGCTATTTATAGAAACGGTCATTTTGCTCAAAAACGAATTCGGGTACATATTGGTTTGACTGCTTTAGGATAAAGCAATACCATAGCTCTATACATAGAAAAAAATTTTGCTCCTGGCGACCTTCTGGCTATTTTTAAAAATAATGAGTTGTTGCCATGGCAACCAGCAAAATCGTATTTATAAGAAAATACACTCCTTAGAACTGTTTATTTTATCAGAATTTTTCGAAATAGGCTTTAACTCATACACAAGCTATAAGAATCCAGAAAAATAAGGGTATATATGAATTTTTGAAATTTTATGCATTGCAGAGGTATGTAAAGTTATGATGTGGTTTTCTCTAAAATGACGAAAATGTTAAAATAGGCCAAAAATGGACGTTTATAGCCAAAAAACGAGACGGGCAAATTTTGATTTTTTGGTCTGAATAGTTCGAGGAGATGTTCCTCTACATGTGGACATATCCATCGTTCTTCTACCTCATTTCTATTAAAAGTCGCCACCCTGACCTTAAATCGTACTCATTAGGGTGAGTTGGTATATTCTCTAATGGATAAATCTTTGATAAAAACAGAACATTACACATCAACCTGGGAGTATACCTCAATTTTAAATTACATTAAAAGTCAATTAGAATTTATCTTACAAGACGTTAAAATTCTATGTAACAGAAAAGGTAGAAATCATCGAAGGGCAAGGGGCGGTAAGGGCCAAAATCAGCCCAATCTCAAAACTCGGAAAAACATTGAACATTGAAAATACATGAAATACAGAGTATAAATCAATTTAAATTTTGAGAATCCGACATTCCGTTGCAATTCTACACTAATTTGAAACCAGGATGGTCGGCTATATGTTACACTGATTTTGACGTCATATGACGTTACGATCACATTGTAATTTAACGTTGTCTGTAGGTAACATGCTGCTATATTCTAACACTATTTAGGCTACTTTGTATCAGTTTTTGTGCAATTGAATGATAAATAAATATCTTTAAATAAATTAAATTTTTATGTAAAGTTTTGAAGCTGCAACTTGTTACGAAAAAGGAGGAAACAATAGTTAAGTGTTCATATGCTGTCAATATCACGATATAATATATACATGAATGTACTTGGTAGATAATGAGGGGTAACTGGGGTACCACCCCTTTGTTGACTTTTTGAAATCTTACAATAAATGATATTGATGTGACAATGATACTTTTCACCAAGGCATAAATAGCGTGTATTTCCGGTAACCCAGCAGACCCTACACTGTATTTTAGTCCCAAACCCCTTTTCCCGTGTAAATCATTTTTGTCTCATCTGATTCATCTGCATTACGAGTGGGCTCCGATCCCCTCTTTTGGTGGTCAGCACTTCCTTTTTCTAATAGAAATTTTTTTTATAGTTAAGAAATCCTTTGGCTCGCTAGGTACCGCTAGTCATTATCAAGAATTACCTTGCATGTCTCAATGTCAACAAACCTTTTAGGTCGCTACGCGCGCGTTGAGAGAGTTGCCTCGTTATAAAATTTCGAACGAAACCTCGACGTTCGCCAGCGTGTTGAAGGTCGCTACTCGTGTGTTGGCCAAAAAAGTGAATGTGTGACAATTAAAAAAAGTAATAAACATATACGCATGGGCGTCGGATTGATCGCTGGTTACAGTACCACTCGCAAGTAATTCTTTAATCACAATAATAAGGGTTTTCTTGGTTTTTATCTTTTTTTTTTTATGAACAACCGCAACTACATGTTTATATAATAACACATATTGTTTTTACACAGAAAAAGGATCGATTAAGAATTCAAAGGTTAATTTTATCATAGTGCCACCTATAATACCTTCCAGTTCACAAACTTTCGTTTTTCTCTCAATAATTCCTATTGCTTACAACATTTCAGTATGTACGATTCGTTGTTTGTAATAAAATACCAGGGATAAAATTTTATACACGTCCCTGTAAAATAACCACATTAGTGGGGATATTTCCTACTTTCTAAACGCATTGATTTTTAACGACTGAAATTATCAATATTCATTGTATGTCAAAAAAATCTCCCCAAATTAAGATGCGTCTATATTTCGGTTGTTCTTTATTTTTTATGTATATATGTACAAGTTCTTTGGATTGCACTTTTAATGATTTAGATTTACATCATTAAAAAAATGAAGGAAAAATATGAAGATTCAGAATGTGCTACTGTGAAGGATTTATTTACAAGGCGTGAACAACAGACAATCGGTATGTACACAATACTCGCAGAATGTCCGTTACCGTAAAATCGCTCTTATATAAGTTTGATATGCACTGTATGCGCTATAATTTTCGTTATTGACAACATATTTTCTATAAAATATGTTCAATAAAATTAAAGGATATTTCTCAGTCGAAATCGAGACATGGCAGATATTTTTTTCCCAATTTGAAAAAATAAGTAAATCTCATCGACGGCAAATCATACGCGGCGGTGTAAATTTTACATGGCCATAATTTCTCGATATTGAAATAAATTTTATTCCAGTGTCAAAATCAGATAGATTACATATATGTTGTGTTCTTCATGATATATTTATGATAAAGTAAAAATTGCTCTTCATGTGAAAGAAGGGTTTTTCATGTTATACGTAACGTCCATTCGGATTTTCTATTTTGTCTCCTTTTCTTTTTTTCTGAAAAGATGGGGTGTACTTGACATCTTCATTTAATCTATAAGTTTATTGTGGTTGACTTTCGTGTGTGTGTGTGTGTTTTTTTTTTTTTTTTTTTTTTTGCGGGGGGGGGGGTTGATGTTGTTTAATTTAGTTTTTAAGGATTTCTTTTTCGTTTGTACAGGGTTATTTCTTTTTTTAATTAATATTTTATTTTATACCGGCTGTATCCTTTTAGATAAACTCTGTCATTTCGATTTTTTAATATGTATATGATATGATTGCTTTGACTTTAAAATATATTTCGCAAAATACATTCACGACCATAGAATGACGTCATATATTCAGTATGACGTCATTCTATCGTCCTGAAAGTCGGTTACGTTACGAGGAAAATACACATTTGAAAGACATTTTTTTCGATATTATTTTATTTCGTGCATGTAAGAATAAATAATCAATATCATCATTAACAACAAAACAAAATCTATTAAATTATATCGATTTGACTCAAATTATTTCTGTATTATAGAAGTAAAAGGTGTTTTTCTATTTCCAAAAAGACCCGATTTCTTGGTAACAGTAATTGATTTCATTCCGTTTTCGATGTGGCCACATGAAAACAACAGATTCATACTTTTACAACATTTACAAAATACTTGTACGGATATACAGACAAAATATGAACTTGTTGTTTTGATGTGGCCAAGTCTAATTTCGCCATCAAAAGCGAAAATTTATTGATTTTTTGTTCATTTCCGGTTTCATAGGTGATTTCAAAGGGGGATAACTCTAATGAAAAAATGAAATCGAACATTTTTCAAGTTGAACCTATTGAAGACAATCTTCCTTTAATCAATTTCAGTATCAATTTCAATATTTTTAAATTTTCGGAATTAACAACAATTTTGGGCCTAGAGAGTCCCTTATCGCCCCTTGCCCTTTCAACAGGATGCTGTATGGTTTCCTGTGATGAAAAATATTGGTATCATTTATAAAGTTTCTAAAAAGAATTGAATTTCTATGTATTTCAATAATGTTTCGTAATTATGTTTTATTTGCATTTCATTAGTAAAGTTTTGTTTTAGTAAAGTTTTGGTAAAGATGCTTAAATTTCATCTGAATATATAAATATATGTATGTATGCCATTGATTAAGATATTAGTACCTGCACTTAAACAGTTTTAAACAATTTGTATTTTGATTTTGTTGTTTCTTTATATAAGCAATATTGAAGGAATGTTTGTACATGTTATTTATTGTTTTAGACTGTTTTACCAAAAAGTTGCATGTTGTTGAAGTAAATATCAGAATTTACTGCTTAAACAAGTTTTGTTATGTAATGAATTGTTGATGAATAATTTGTGAGCATTTCATTAAAAAAGATTCAAGGAAGGATGGACTATTTTTATGCGCATCTGGAAGATCTATATTTAGCCAACCTTGTTGATACCTGTAGTTGCCTGGTTCTTAGTGTCGGCAATTTCTCTCTTGACATCAACTTCCGATAGGGTCAGATTTGTGAAAAGCATAACTGCTGTTTGAATGTTGACATACAGTCTCATCTTGATGTAAAATGAATTGAGATTATCAGTTCTGTCAAAGTCAAATTTGGTACATAAGAAAAAGAGCATAGCATTTTTTTTTTGCCCTAAAGTAATTCTTAATGTACTGTGATGACACATTAGAAATACATTAATTGCTTGCAGTCAGAGGAGAACCCTATTTAATTTCGGTGTCAAAATTTCTATACTTTTGAATTAAAAACTTGGTCATACTTGGCATGAATTGAAAACAGCTTGTAAAAATGTTTCCACGCCATGATTTCAGTAATTCTTTACCTAAAGTGATGAAACTTTGCACATTGGGTCAGTTGATAGTGTCAAAGGTCATGGTCAAAAACAGTACTTATGCATCATAATTCAAGTTATTCTTGACCTACAGGGACTTCAGGAAATTAGCTAGAGTGTTTCTGAACTGCAATTGACCACTTTCCAGTTCCGCGCCACCTAGCGGCGAAGTGCTGAAAACAGGGTGTCATGGCCGTATAGACGGGCACAGGCATATGCCGCTTCGTTTATTGATGTGTTAATTTCGGGCAGATAGTTCTCTTCTATCTTAATATTATCGTTTATATATGCCAAGACAATCGCTTTAATATGTCTTGATATATTTCTGACATATAAATATGGTGCTTTTGACAAATTTTAATCATTAATAGCAAAAATTAATCATGTAAAACGGGGCAGTTGCGATAGGTTATGGAAGTTATTTTCAGTCGATTATTTCAAAATACAAGACAAGAAATCATTCATTTGATAAATCTTAATCTCAGTTCTTATTACCGACTCTTATTATACACGTGCACCCCGTGTATATACACAACCAGTCAATTATGACAGGTGTCATCCAGGTAGATATCGGCGCCTACCTGTGTGGAGTCAGCCATGCGTTCATGCATGCTGACACAATGTCTGGAATGGTCAGATAAAAAATACTAGTATAGAAATATGTTATTATATTCATTTTTGAGCGTTTGTGTATTAATATAAAATTTATACATTACCACGAGAAACACGTACTTTTCGACTTTTTTATTATTATTATTCAGTGTACACGGGGCACTGAGTTTTATACGCAATCCTACCTTCCCCTCTGAGTCTCTCTCCTCATCAGAATTCAATTTTCATCTATTATAATCATTTTTGTCAAATTTAAAGATGTAAGGAGATCGTTAAGAAAAGAAGGAGATGCGGGATAAACACAATATCACATTTAAAATAAACGGGCCAAATGAAAAGGTGATCCAGTATTTTCTTCTTTTTTTTATCTCTTTACTTTTCGAACTATAATTTAAACAAGGAATCTTAACATATTCATTTATATACCATGATCATCCAGCCGTATTTTAGAAAAAAAAACCAGTGTTAGATTCTCCATTATTAGTCCCCTATCGGCAACACCAAAGGGGACTCTTAGTTGTTTTAATTGGGGGGGGGGCTCTTACGCATTTAAAAAGTAATTCTTACTTCACTATTTTTTCATTTTTTTTTATCACAGATGTTTCAACTTTATTTCCTATTGACTTGTTATTTGTTTGTCTTCTTATTTCATTCATTAAAGAAACCTTCTGTGATTCCTTGAGATTTTTTAAAAGAGCTCTTTGAATATGACATTTTTTTAGCTAAGATCTTTAAATCAAAATACATTATAAGATAAAAAAAATTTGTATCAATTTGAAAAAGGAAGAGAAAAAAAAGACGAAATAAATAAAAGCAAGATGAGGAAAAAGATAGTAATCACCGTAAAAACTCCTCCATGTGAACAGGGTGCAATGAGAACGTACACTACACGTGTACGCTGACCGCAGTCCGTGTACATGCAGCAAGTATATATGTTAACATATTCAAAAGTTTACATATCTAAGTATATTTTTAAATGAAATTTTCTCTGTGAAAATCAGAAGATTGGATTTATTATGAAGATATTCTTATTGTCCCTCTCCCATGTCTCCATATATCTTATTTGAAATGGCCGCATGGCCATATCACGCTCTGATTTTTTTCACACCTGGCAGTTAATGAATAAACGTACCCTTTACGGTTGATTGGCATGTGTGTACTTGTCAAAACAACGATTTGTTAATTGGGATGATACTTTTTAAGAAAATGGATTAGCGCAATGGACGTAGAAATACGAATACGAAGAAAACCAACGATAATTTGTGATTCATACCACGGAAAAGCTGGTTTTAAATTTACAAATAAATGTTTAAATATGCAGAAAAAAATCATTTATAGCATCTTTTTCTTTCAGCAAACATCTATAAATAATAATAAAACTAATTAGTCGGGTAATTTAAAAGACAAATAAGAAATATCCATCAAAATATGTTAACTGATATATAACGCGATTGAGGCGTGATGCCCGTCTATACGGCCATGACACCCTGTTTTCAGCACTTCGCCGCTAGATGGCGCGGAACTGGAAAGTGGTCAATTTGAATATATTTAAACTTTCATTGATGATACTCTGTACATGGACTGCCAATACCTATATATTCGGGGATCAAAAAGGCAAAGATCAATATAAAAATTGGAATGTTGGACGGATGGCAAACATAATCTGGTCTTGGAAATAGTGAAGACTGTCTGTCCTTAAGTATGTCAACATTTTGTGTTTTAAGTCTGTTATGAGAAAATTATTTTGAGTATAAATTTGAAACTTTACATGATGACAGACTATGATGTGACAAATCAAATGCTGCAATAAATTTTGACCTTGACCTTGATAAAGAAAGTACAGAATTTGTGTCTTAACCAATAGGGAGAAAACTATGTGCAGTTTTGACAAGTGACTTTACATGAAAATGGACCATGATGAAATGAACACTAATTAGTTTTTGCCTCATCCTTTGAACTAGGGACCTTGACCTTGAAGACTGACCTACTTAAAATAAACTTTAACACATTAAGTTAATCTTTTAAACCTTAAAGTATATGGCTTTTATATTTCGCATGTTAATTCCTTCTGATAAGACCTTTCATTTGAAACCTTGACCTTTGACCTAGTGACCTTAAGCTTGAAGTTTGACCTACTTTTGAAAAAAACTTTAGCCTTGGATATATCTTTTGAACCGTATATGGGTACATGTACACCTTCCATATTCCACTTGTATATTCCTTCGTATGAAACCCTGACTTTTGTGTTTGACTTGCACAGATTTCGAACTGGCCACCTTGAAATTTGGCATACTTTCTCAGAAACTTTAAACTTGACTTTATCTATTGAAATGTAAGTGACATGGCTTTCATATTTCACATGAAGACCTTGATCTTGATCGCCGATATCTCGCTAAGACTTAAAAGAATAAAAAAAATGCATAGTCCAGATTTCAATCTTTTTTTCTCAAACAAGGAAGTTATGCTGCATCTTGCAATTTGGCCTCAATTTCTCTGCACTTCGTTTAACCAAATGCTCTCATACTATCCTATACATATTACATCCTTATACAAAATATAATAACTCATTAAGGTCTAATTCATTAATATGATATGAAGTTTACGCACAAAAATAGTTGTTTTCATACTTTGTGTTTGAAAGCTCAAGCGTTCTATCCAATAGGAACTTTCTTCCCCCTATTACAGGCTTCCCCGTCGTAGGCGATTTACCCTTGTGATACCGATCTTCACTTTAAAGAGAGTAAAAAAAAAAACAAAACAAAACAAAATTTCCTCAACCGCAGGGTGATGGAGGATACTATATTCACAGTCATTGGGAGGGGGCTATGCTGCCCCCCTCCCTCCCCACCGTCCTAGGGTGAGAAAGTGGCCAGATTAAAAAACACAACAACAGTTATATTTGAAGGGAATTCCCTATTTTGAATTGCGACACCTCAAGTCTTGTGTGTATAGTCGGTAAGGTTGAAACATACAATGTAGACACATGACGAATTGCACATTAAGCATTTTTACGATGATGTTATCGATTGTAGGTGTCGCCACTTCGATAGCAAAATTTCGTATATATTAAAGTCTGTTAGTTTTGCCGTATTAAGACCTGATCGGTCAATTTGTTTCATGAATTTGGACTTTGGATGCTAGTTTTCTTTATTTCGAGTCATTCGTTCAGATGAGAATCGTGAACCACAATGCATGTATCTGTAATCGTAAAACTTGGGTTATGATTTAAAAAAAATGAAACTGAGGTGAGAATCTTGAGTAGATGTACTTCCTTTTCTTTCAGTTTTGATCAGCAATTCAGCCAATTTAAGCATATGACGGCCATCTTGACTTGTCCCTTAAACAAGACAACTTAACATATACAACTAGAAGCTTTCAGCAAACGGAGATATATGCAGGACTTGCGCCGAAACAACGTCTCTTTTGTTCCACTTTCGGAGAAGGGGAGGTACCCCCACCCCACCCCCTCTCTTTTTGCATAATACACCCTTGGTCTATTATCATACACATGGATATCTGCCAAGAGGCTTGTAGAAAATATATCAAGGTACTTTTATTTTCGATTTCGAATTTTAGAAATATTTTTATTTTCGATTTGACGGGGACTTTCTGATTGCGTAATACGTAAGTACAATAGAGCTTATGTCATTCTATTCAGCTTAGTGTACGTACTATGTCGTGATAATATTATGGCTAGGTTTGTATCAATAAGAACTGGGGAAGGAGATTTACAAAGGTGGCTTAGAGATAATAAACCTTCTCAAACAACTAGGTTAGTATGTTTCGTACAAATAAGTTCTATATACATTGTATATATAATATATGTCGAGTCTTTCATATTAGTTCCTTTCCTCGTCAAATAGCAATGATGAGTACACAATTCATGGTTTTTAAAAATGATTTTGAAACAATTTATTTTGTATATAGAACATTTAATATACGACCTTACTACACCTATGAGATATCTATAGCATACACATCATTACGCGAATATTTCTTTATATCCTTTTACTCGGGAATGTCTCTTTATTTGGAATGGGGGGGGGGGGGGGGGGCAAATAATTATATCGATATGAACTAATTAAATTATATCAATACACAAGAACGATTTGTCCGCTATATGTAATTTATTTAGGGCATCATGCAAATTCATGACGCAAAATATAAAAAAAAAGAATTATCTGATTTAGAGATACGTCGGTTTTAGGTGGCATATGCTATTAAAGCAAACTGGGTGCTCTTTCTTAGAGAACAATGACAAGATGTTGCACTTTTGTCCATTCGGGGGGGGGGATGGGGCTGTCCTCCGCTCTACATTTGTTTCTACTCATGTATCTGGAAGTAAACAGCGACAGACGAGTTAAAGCTGCAACAAAAGGGTATAAGGAAAAGCCCCCCCCCCCTTTTTTTGTGTCGCCTGCGAAGCACAGCGACACTTAGGGATCACTTTGTCCGTTGTCCGTCTGTCCGTCCGTCCGTCCGTCTGTCTGTCCGTCCGTCTGTCTGTCCGTCTGTCTGTCACACTTGGGTGTCACACCCCATAATTTTTGATTGGTAAGTGATAGGGCTTTGATATTTCACATGTGTATTCCTTGTGACAAGACCTTTCTACACATATCATAATGTTTGACCTTGTGACCTTGACCTAGATATTTGACCTACTTTTCTAAAAATCTAATATTGGCTATATCTCTTGATTGGCAAGTGATAGGGCTTTGATATTTCACATGTGTAATCTTTGTGACAAGACCTTTCTACGCAAACCATAATTTTTGACCTTGTGACCTTGACCTAGATATTTGACCTACTTTTAAAAAAAATCTAAGATTGGCTATATCTTTTGATTGGTAAGTGATAGGGCTTTGATATTTCACATGTGTATTTCTTGTGACAAGCCCTTTCTTCACATACTATATTTTTTGACATTATGACCTTGACCTAGATATTTGACCTACGTTTTAAAAAAAATCCAAGATTGGCTATATCTTTTGATTGGCAAGTGATAGGGCTTAGATTTTTCTCTTGTGTATTCCTTTTGACAATACCTTTCTTCACATACTATTTTGTTTGACTTTATGACCTTGACCTAGATATTTGACCTACTTTTCAAAAAAATTAAGATTTGCTTTATCTTTTGATTGGTAAGTGATATGGCTTTGATATTTCATATATGTATTCCTTCTTGTGACAAGGCCTTTCTACGCATATCATAACTTTTGACTTCATGACCTTGACCTAGATATTTGACCTACTTTTCAAAAAATCTTAGATTGGCTATTTCTTTTGATTGCTGAGTGATAGGTTTTGATATTTCACATGTGCATTCCTTATGAAAAGACCTTTCTAAACATTCCATAATTTTTGACCTAGTGACCTTGCCCTTGATATTTGACCTATTTTCAATAAAAAAAAAATCCGCTTCGCAGGCGACACAAGCATTCCTTGGATTGCTATTTTTTTTTACAAAAATCAGCCAATAGAAATGACGGGGTGAAACTTTTACGTAATTTCTATTGGCTGGCTATGTGATGTCTTTTTCTAAAAAATATAGATGACATATTGATTTCCTCTTCTTTTCGCACTAGAGCACAGGGCGTTGCATGGATCAGCGTGGACCGCCCACGTCCACGAGGCAACAATCGTATGCCAAGTGTGCTAGAACTGCAGATAGAGTGGGAGGAGCTACAACTAAATGGACAAACAATCTCTAAACAAGTAATCAAAGACCTTGCTATTAAGCATAACACAACGTGTGGAAAATGGTTGTTCTACGTAAAAGCCGGGGAAGAAGTGGACAGAGTGTGGGCCAAAGTGGCCACGGCAATATATGGCGGTACCATACCGTCTATCTCTGCTAAAGTTAGCCCCTCCCGACCAGGTCAGAGGGTACACGTGATCTGTGTGTATAATGACGACTTTACCGACCATCAAGAGGTGATGTCATGCGAACGTGGACTAAGAGAGTTGGGGGTACGCCACACCCTTTATTACAAACCGGATGCATATACCTACCTAAATGTGTATTCGTCCAACATATGGGGACTCAAACCAACAGTTTATACGAGCTTTTATAATAGGACTCAAGGAAAATCACAGATAAAAATAAACTGAAAATGTTATATGGAGTGAGTGTTCGAAATTCACAAAAGACGTAGAACTGCTCACACTTTGAGGCAGTATAATATGTTGTGACGACAGAATATGAATTTTGATTATTTGTTAGCAGAATTCCATGATCCACCTCACCTAAGGCTGTCTTTATCATTGTTAACTATATTACATAATGTCTATTGATATATGTATTGATTACAATTATGAAAGTTAAATATGTGTCTGCAGCGCATGAAATCAATATTCATTGAATATCATTGAAAATATCGATATATGCAGTTTTAATATCCTTATTCAAGGCTTCAAGACACATTTTTTTTTCTTCAGAGAGAGAGAGAGAGAGAGAGAGAGTGGTCGTTGTTATTTTGTCATATATGGACATTAAATTCTTTTTGTTAATATTGAATTTTCTGTCATTAAAGTGAAATTGCAAAAAGTTTTTCATGGGCAACTTTGTGGCCATTTTTTTGTTCCTTAACAGCATTAATGTTCTTCAACGTATGGCATCTTGTATTTGATTTGTAGTTGTGATCTTTCTTTGTCTTGACCTTTGACCTGGTGTCCAGTTCCTTACAATACCAAATTGTGTGCAAAATTACTGCACTCTGCAACATGCGAGATATAATCAAACTACTACATCTTGTAGTACATGTACCTGATTATCTTGTAATACATTATCCTTTTGAAATATTCAGCTTCAAAAATCAGCTCTAGAAAGAGTAGAATTTAATCAAACTTTGTAAAATTTATCTGTAACATTATGTATACAAAGTAAAACTTTCATAAACTGGATATCAACCATATCAAGCCTGTCATTGGGGTTGGGCAGGGGGGTATCTCCCTCCCCCTCCCTTCCTTTTCACCTTCCCTTACCTACCCTCCTCCCCACTACCTTTCATCCTGTCCACCCCCTGTCATACTACCGACATTCTAAGATCTCTGCAATTGTGTGAAATTGGATGAATTTAAAAGCTTAAGAAATAACTGGCATCATAGGTTTAAAGTGAATGAAATGAACATTTCAGAGTCATAGGCAAAGATTTAGAAAATTTGATAAGGTGAAATACTAGTAAGTGGATTGGTGCATTAATTATTTTAATTTCTAATGTAACTAATTTCATTTCTTTCAGGAGGGTCCCAAGTTAAAGACTGAGGTAAAAAAGTGACCTTGGGGTCATCACTTTCTGTATCCCTCATTGATCTGTGCATTTTATTTTAAGAATGGTTTGACCAGACAGAAGAATTATTTATCTGACCATTTTCCTGTTTTGCCAGGTACATTATTCATACTGCCTTTAAGATGTATTTTCTTATTTTAGTCCATTCAAAGAAAACAAAGACATGCTATATATGCTCAACTGTTTTTAATTCTTATGGGGAATCAAAACATTGAATTTTATACTTAAAATATTCTGATATGAGAACATGATATAACATTCCATTGTAAAATTCAGATTTTCATGAAAATTTCACCAAAGGTATGTTAGTCTACCAATTTTGAATTATGGGTAAACCATGAAACAAAATTTAAAGGAACACTCTTCATTTGTAGTTTTGATATCAACAAGATCTAAGTAATTATCATTTAAAAACATGCTAAAAAATGAAAATAAAACTTGCACATTTTACATTAAGTAATGACTAGACAATAAACATGTAATGTCATGGACAGGAAAATGAACATCTTTTTAAAATCAAATAAACTGAAAAAAAACACTATGGAAACAATTCTCTACCTAAAATATGAAGTTCACAAACATATATACACGTAACTGCAGCAGGTCGACAAAATGCCGGGATTCATCAAATTGCACCAATTTCATCTCACAAAATGGATACAGGAACACAAATAGTTAAAAAAAAACGTAGGCATGGATAAATTAAAACAAAACAACTATGACAATAAATACTAACACTTGAATACATGAATGACAAAACAAATAAAGGGTCAATCACATTCTATGTCAACGTAAGTTAAGGGATATGACTAGAATTCAAAAGGCGTCAAAAAACACCAGTAAACACTAACTTGTACATTATAAATATACCAACATGAGTATTGTGTTATAAATATTAATTAAACAATGATAATCTTGATTTTCAGAGACAAAATTGTGAAAATGAGAAAAAAATCATCATCATTTTACTCTCACCATTGTAAATTGAAATTAACAAGCATAAGCTTTAAAAAAAATGTCTAATCAATATCAGTCTAAAGCCGACATGCAATGTTTGTTAAATGCAGTAAACCTAATATATTTAAATTTTTAATCAGTTTCCTTTTTAATATAAAAAAAACTTTGCAATTTAAGAGATTCTGTACTAGTAAAAAATGACTTCATTTGAAAAAAAAGATAAATACATAAAATTATGGCAGTAACAAACAAGATTTACAAAATCAACGCCTGGATTTAAAACTTAAAATAAAGGTATGACTATCACATAAAAATAATCCAATCAAAATTAAAATTAAGGTGATAAATATAAAACAAATACATATAATATTGTGCTAAACAGTAAAATAAAAACATTAATTAGTTGATATTGCACACTAGATAATATCACACGTAAGTAAAACTTGACGTTTCTTTGGCAACCGAAAAAATAAATCATCATATACTCTCTGCATATCCCATCATATAGACCAAACAGATGACAAATACCTTGAATTTCGTAGTTTTGAGCAAAGACTTGAAATTTCAGTGCAGAAATCATAACATATCACTTAAACGTACATTTATGGCAAGCTTGTGCACTGTTGATATGGCAAGTCTATAAATATTACATCTGATTACTCTGACTATGACTATCTTGGCAATCAATTACATATCGATTCACATCCCGACCATAAACATTTAAGTATTAATTGATGTTGTTAAATAATATCTGATGGAAAACGCAATAATTTACATTTATAAATAAATACCAGTCAATAAAAATTTCTCTACAAAGGCAAAATTTTTGCTGCTGATATATACACTTGTATTTTAAAATAAGTTAGCATTTCACTTTGTCAGCAGCTCTCAGTATCATAGTCTGCATATTCTGATTTTGTGACGTAACGATATTTAAATTAAGTTAGTATGAATCAAAAAGTCTCGTCTCAGCTCCGATCTTTCGCCGCACTACCTTCATCCTCATATTGTTTTCGGAAACAGTCACCGACGGGGAAGAAATCCCAGCACCTCTGTTGATAAAGCTCCCATACGTACGATTCCTGACCCGTGTACTCAGTGTCAGGTTTGTTGATCAAATGCATCAGGAAAAACCTGTAAAACAAATGGAGGTTGTTCGTATAAAATAGATTCTGCTATAAAAATGAATTAAATAAATAAAAATTAAGAAATCTAATATAATTCAGATGTGAGGATGCTTTAAACAATGGCATAATTGTCACACAGGATAGCAAATGGGATCAATGAAACCTTGTTCTTTAAAAGGGAGGTCTATATTCCATTATGTTACTACAACTTTTATGTTAACAAGAGTCACTTGTGATTTGAGATGTCTCTGATATTATCTATTTCAGTACTTGTTACGTCATAATATAATATTGTATGAAAACTTGCATAAAATTCAAGTAAAGTATGGAAAAATGCACTATTTCTATAGGGATATACCCATCTCACAATAGTCTTGTTTCAGAAATTGTCATAAATTATGAGTAACAACAAAAATATAGAGATAAAATACTTAATACTTACATGTAATTGGCAAAGTTATGTTCATTCATAACGTGTGTTTCAAACCCATGAGGGACTTTGTCGAAATACTCCTTCCCGATACCACATATGAAGCATTTAGACTGGAAAATGGAGAAATTCATTGTATTAGAATAAAATAAGACTCCATAAAGTTACATAACATTCACAGACTATTTACTCAACACTTGGTTAAATTAGTATCGAAACAAGATATGTCTTTCAAAGATTCTAATATATGTATATCCACATTATTATGTGGATGATCAATAGACCATTTTCCGGCTTTATTATTGAGTTCAAAATGTTCGAGTTGACATCTTTAAGCACTGTTCTTCATTAGAATGTTACTGTTGAAGAAATTATTTTATTGTGTCACTGAAAGCTTTCACATCAGACATTTATACCTAAGTTTTGTCATCCATTATATATACATGTATAATACATTTTAGCAAGTGGTCTTTTCACAAAGTATGGATACTGAAACTGTCTTTTATTCGCGAGCGTTTTATTTTCGCGAAATTCATGAGGCCCTTCAATTCGCAAAAATAGAACGCCGTGAATACGTCCAAACACATGTATAGTAAGATACGAACGTACAATGTCGCAAAAATAAAACATCATGCACCATTCACCTCACTCGTCTTCGCAAAATTAAGACACTGCGAATAAAAGACGGTTTACAATAATAGAAATATTTATAAAAATTACCTCCATGTCTTCTTTTACTTGTTCTAACTGATCTCTCAGTTCTCCAAATGCATCAATAATCAAACCTAAAAGTAGAAAACATGAAGCATAAGCAATATATGGTTTGAAAGGATTTTATAAATAGCAATTTTGATGACAATGACTAAAGCCGATTAGCCTTTTTCTAAAAATGTAGTGTAAAATATGCAATTATGAGGATGCTATGCCTTACGCTTGTATTACATTGATTTGATTGAGACAAACAGACAGGCAATCACTTACCCTGGATAATGGCAAGCAGGATAACAATGACAAAGAAGAAGAAGGTTATATCAAACAGAATCCTCCACACTTCCCAAGGATCTCCATCTGCTGGCTCTATCTCGTCACCTGTAAGTAAATGGAACATATGCAGCAAAGTCCTTCATCATTATCAAATATCCAACATACATGTATGTCATGGTTATAACTTTTAAATTAAGCATGTTCACATGTATTTATAAACGAGAAGTCTATTATATCTGGTATTTTCTTATAGTTCATTTATTAAAAGGATGTCTTTTATAATTGCAACTTCAAGTTTTAATTCTTAAAAGAAGGGAGAATTCTACATGGCTGTTCTATAAAATCATTTACCTATTCCTCCTCCTGCCCTCACTCCTGTATGTAAGTGGTACACAAAACACTGAAAAAAAAAAATGAATTAGAGAATTCAGTTTGAGAGGATTATATTATTCAAAAGCTTTGAAAATGCTTATGAAAATTTTGTAACTTACTGTTATCATGTTATGGCATTTAATTACTTTACCATTAACATGTCATGGTATTTTGTTACTTATCGTTAACATGCCATGGCTTTTAATTACCACAAAATTGTCATAATGGCATTTCGCTACATACCATTCACATGTCATGGTGGCATTTTGTTACTAACAATAACATGTCATGTCATTTTATTACTTTACTGTTAACATGTCATGTCATGTTATTACTTACCGTTAACATGTCGTGGTATTTTTGTTACCTACCGTTAAAATGTCATGGCATTTTTAACTAACCATAAACATGTCATGGCATTTCGTTACTGTTAACATGTCATGGCTTCTTGTAACTTTGGGGTTAAAATGTCATGACATTTTATTTCTTATTGTTAACATGTCATGGCTTCTTACCATTAACATGTCATGGCATTTTGTTACTTTAATATTGTTCACATGTAATGACATTTTGTTACTTACCGTTAACATGTCATGGCACTTGTAGTCTACAGAGCCGTCTTCCTCCTTCACGTAAAATTTTCGGAAGAAGTTGAAGGCAATGACAGTGTAGATATACACCACAACACTAGTTAGCATCACTGTAAGCACCAGCTGTAATAGAGAAAATTAATAGCTGATTTTCCATTAAACTCATGAGACAGTCAAACACCAGACATCACTAAATTTCACGATATTTTCATTGTGACGTCAAAATAAAAGGCATGACAACACATCAAGGTGCTTCAAGACGGTGTGATCAGATGTGACGTCACAATGGACAATTTTGTCTAGTGATATGATGTCAGGTGTCTGTGTGTATAAAATCTAGGTTAGGAAAGGTTACACTGTTTATCTGGAAAATGGACTATTGGTACAGTAACTTTTAGAAGTGCTAAAGAATACTAGGTGTTTGTTGATGGAAAGGCACTATTGTTACAAACTTATTACAAGTGCATAAGATTAAAAATACATTTGTACTTTAAATGTTGAAGCTCTTTGCAGATTGTGATTGTTATAGTCTTGGCCCTTGAGTATGAAAGCAAATATAAAACAATAGCCTTAAGTAAGGAATTTTATGGAAAGGAAATAGTACCAGAATAAGGTATTAAGGATGATGCATACTGTGTTCCTACAATTACCTTAACAAGATCACCATTAACAAATTTTAACCATATAATAAGGATATGAAATGACATAAAATACTGTATAAATCAAATTTAGCTTTGAATGTAAAAGCAAATACCTTACCTGTTTACCATTATGTGTTACAGATTGTAATATTGTGCGTAATGTCTTGAAACCAATGGCAACATCCAACAAGTGAGCGGCAAAGAAGAAATAGTTGAAGTTGCCCAGGACAGAGAAAGTAAAGTACCACATGATGTACAGGAACGACTGTAAAAAAAGAACAAAAATAATCTTTTATAAAAACTTAACATACAGAAATCAATTATATATTCCAAAGCCATTATTTTTCATCATGGCCTTGACATAACATCTTTCTAGTTTGCATAACTTATAACCAGAAATTTTCGCGAGTATCAAATTTCCAATCTTATGGAAAAATAGGGTGTCTTTATTTTCGCCAATACAATTTTTCGCAATTCCTAAATTACATACAAATATAAACATATGATGTTACTGTTTTGTACCATTCATTAGGGAAGTTTTAGTTAGTTCTATCATAAGAATACACTCGATTCACTCCTCAGTATGTTTAATCAGGAAAACTGAAGAATGACACATGTGTAATATAAACAAATGTAACGGATATAACAATCTATGATACATCTTTTCAAACATAATTTTTCACGATTCAAAATCAATCGTGAATATAGCGAAAATTAGTACCTTGCGAAAATTTCTGGTTATACGGTATTATGCTAAAGCAACAATATTGTTTAAAAATTGTGTGATCTCTACATAGCTGCTTGATTTAATCAATTCTTATAGACTTTACTTAATAGGAGTCCTTAAAATTCATATGATAATGATATTGCATACATTTTCACTTCCATTAATACATGTGCATGCTTCAAATTTGAGTAAACTTTATTTTCTAAAAACTTACGTTGTCTGTGAATATAACTCCCCATTTCCAAATCTGATACTGCCAATCTACACTAAATAGGCTGAGAAAGAAAAGAGGTAAAAAGATCATATTACTGCTACATTTTTAATGGACAATCTAAAAAATATGTCTAGCCGGTAAAACGGCGTTATCAAAGTGATTGGCCTCTAGGTTGGTTCGCGCCTGGGTTAATTGAAAAGGGGTCATGTAGAATGAACTTAACTACGTACAGCTCCAGTAAAACGGCGTTATCAAAGTGATTGGCCTCTAGGTTGGTTCGCGCCTGGGTTAATTGATAAGGGGTCACGTAGAATGAACTTAACTATGTACATCTCCAAAATAACTATGCATCATAGTAGACAAGCTAACATAATCGAAAATGTAGATAGGATTACTACTGCACACAGATAGAACAACATAAGTACATTCATACTGATTTTAATATGGTCTCATATTATATTCCATTCACCATCTTTTTAAAGCAAACAGGATTTGGGAGTAAAGAATTTGTGTTAAGCCCCATAACATGAGAAATGCACTTACAATTCAGGAAGAAATCCAGTGTGTTTTTCGTCTTCAATTCTAATGGAGTCACCTTTTTCCATTCCAAGTAAATTGCTGATAGCTTCGTAGTCATACTGCTCAGCATATCGTGCTCGAACCTAAAATATATCATTACTTGTTACAATGACTGAAGAAAGTTATCACATGCATCTTTAAAATATAATTGTTACATGTATATGAAAACATGAATAAAACTACAAATTCTGAACATAATCAAGACGCAATTAAGCATACATGTAAGTTATACTCTGGAACTGAGAGGCATATAGAATTCATTTTTGTTCAGTTCTTTAAAATTTTGTAAAACACTTATTTTTTAACCCAAATATGGTAATTACAAGTATGTATTCAAAGAAGAAAAATACAGCACCCTCTGTTTTCTCTTACACCTACCTTCTTTTTCACAAACTTGTCCCAGTAGCTGTCTGGGAAGGACTGAGTACTCAGTACCAGTTTGTCCCAGTGGGCTTTGATGACATCGTCCTCACTCGGCTGGTCGGCTACCCACAATCCCTCAAACTCAAGCTTCCGAGCGATTTCCTTCTCACGTTTGAATATGACTAGCGGTACCTTAAGGCAGTAATAGGCAACTAACATGGAGAATGATACGAGGGAATGAGTTATAGAACAGATCCTTATCAGGTGCTCCATGTAACTTGTGTCGCCTTCCATTACGATAATTTCTTCAAAGTCGTCATCTTCACCGCCAGCCTCTGTTCCATTGACGTCTGGAGAACCTTCTACAACATGGCTCAGTTTGGATACCTAAGGTAAGAAAAGAGAAAGCTGATTGTTCAAAATGCATTTTTAGCGTTCCAAATTGAGTTCCTAGTGCATTTTAAAACACATAGCAATTTTCTAATGGAAAAATTAAAATTGCTCACATAATTGTCTCAGATATCTAAATCTATTCAATTAGACTGTTCACAAATGACCTTCCTCATCTTTAACCCTAGATACTTGACTTGACCTTGAGGATGTCCTTGAACCTGTCTCGAGTATTGAGCCTCATTGTGCTTGACCACCAACCATGCAAGTTTGATGATAGTACAATCCAATTGACCCTTCTGATTGCAGGGGAAAAAATGCAAAATTTTGTGACGTCACAATGCTTTTACCTCAGACAAACAAGCTTCGAACCTCAGTCAAACATCTAAATTGCATTGTGACATCATGAAATTTCTCAAATTTTTTCCCACGTTCGGAAGGGTAAATTAATTAAATGAATGGCGCATATATGTGTATGTTAAATCATTAATACAAAACAGACGAACAGATAGATGGATGCCAGTTCCAGACAAAGTGTTCCCTATACATGTATGTTGCTTTTGGTTCACAGGCATGTTACTTTTTTACTTATCTACAATAAAGTTTCAAATAACAAACAAAATTATCATACCTTGAAGAAGAGCAGCATAAAGTTGATGGCAAATGCCAAAGCCAGGGCGATGTACTTGAAGTTGTAGAAGTTACGTGCAAATAGACTCTGAAATGGGTGAAAATAATGCTTGAAAACACTTGCAAATGTCCCTGTATGTGGTTTCTTCTCAAATAAATTTCTCCTAGAGCAAAATGGATGTATTGGGTGATATTTCAAAGAACTAAAATTATATGCTCAACATCAATGACAAGTGCTGAGTTAAAAATAAACTTTTAAAAAGTTTAAAACTTTAAAAAAGTAAAAAAAACTTGACGATTTAAAACTACATTCCAATCAATACATATTAAGGACAATCCTATATTCATATTGTTTCTATTTAATAAACAAACAAAAAATGAAAGAAATTCTTTTATACTACTAGTATATGGAAACCTCATATATACGTATGTATGGTCAGATAATAAACTTCATGAGGTATTTCATTCAAGAAGAAGCAAAAAAAAAAAAAATCAAAATGACAGAAAAAAAACCCAAGGAGATTTGTTTTGAATATGAATCATTCAGAAATTGAAAGCATATATGAATGAAGAGATTATATACATGAATTGTGTTAGTATTTCCGGAATACAAAGTTATGTCGCTGGCAGTGATACAGAGTCACATGGAGAAATACAAGGGAGGTAACTGACAGTGACCATGTTTATTTTGTTGACAGAAAGTGAAAGAGATGTTTACTATCCAAATTCTAGTAAATTCAAATCATCATAACAGATTTGAGACTTATTCTGTAAAATTTTGCTGTATCAATTAGGAAGATTTTTTTAAATTCTCATTTTTAATATCACATCAAATACAGCTACAAGTATATTGCTTATATATAAAGGGTGGTAGGTTTGGTAAAGACAGGAATTCAAAGGTAAATTTTGGTTTATTCCGAAATGTGCAGATGGTGGTATCATACCGCATCGTGATATAAAAGCAGAATTTTAACATGCTCGTAACAAGAATGGTGGAAAAAAAAACTCGATCGGAATGTTACGTTCATTACCCCTATCATTATTAGTTTTTGTCCTAAGGCACTGAAATACTGTGACTGTAAAACAAAGTTAATACATGATTTACAACATGTAGTTTCACCAAAATGAAGAAAACAATTTAGTAGTAAGTTAGGCTTGAAATACATACTGCACGTGTACTTATTTTAATTTTAGCATAACCATATTTTAGCGGAAACAGGCAAAAAAATGACGCAGAATGACTTAATAGTGTTATCATGAATTAGCGCACATGCCATTGTCTCGTTATAATTCATTACAAATAGATATTAGCAAAGTTATGAATTAGCGCACTTGTGATAAATCTAACTGAGCTAAATTATGAATTCAGCTAAAATAAATACAAATACAGTATATGTAATAGAAAATTTCTCAATTTCTACAGGTGTAGATTAATTCATTGTGATTAGCCATGTACAAAGACTTTATACATGTAATATAGATCAAATTCAGAAAACACATCTACTTTACATTTTTGAAACGAAATGACAAAAACAATAAGTAGACAACTAAAATCATTAGAATTATTACTATATTAATGAAGAAGTTAAGACTAATGCTAAAATATGACAAATAAAACAGTTATCAATAAAATAATGTAGAAATTAGACTACTGCCAAAACATGTATCACATCTATAATCTGTTACATCTCTTATATACATACCAGAGCATACTTGGTGTAGTCAAATCCTTTTGTTTCGTATGGTAGTTCTTCACTGTCTGATGGGGGTTGGGTTGATTCACTGTTAAAGATTTTGCGAAATGAAAGTAATATACATGTACATTGTAAATTGAAATATTTCTTACAGAGGGAAAGGATGATAGAAATAAAAAACAAACACTTCATACACAAATTTTCGGCTCCTTTATCCAGTGTAAAAAACGACAATGTATATGACACTTAAGTAAAATCTATTCTTTTTTTTCTCTAGCATTGCAATAGAAACAAAATTTTTACCTCTTTCTGAAGTATATAAAATTTTGCAAAAAATGCACTGCACTGATCCATTTTTTTTTTTAAACATTTGAGAAATCTAATATTTTTTGTATAAAAATAACTTTTATATCATCAGACAGGTTTGTGGTTGATTTTCATTTACATCTTAAAAATATATTGTATGCAAGGTGTGGTGCTTCAATTTGAAGATATATTCATAAAATATTATGAATTTCCCTTCGTGTTCAATTAAACAAAGAAAATTAATTATGTGAGAACCTTATGTCATAACTCAAGCATGTCAGTCATTACCACTGCCCATAATTAGCACACAACTTTTCAAAGCATATTACACAAACATGTAGTTGACATAAAATAAATCTTTCCAATTTTCTTTGTTGAGGGATTAATTCAATAGACAATTTCCGAGATGTTTCATTTGATAGCTAGACTACGGACATCACATACTTTGGCGACGTTTTCCATTGTGATGTTATACACAAATCAATGGATCGAAAAATAACTTAAAATCCTCAATCAATTGTGAAGCAATAATTCAAAATTCTGCCAAAGTAGTCTGATGCGTAAAATCAAGGTTTTCCAAGAACTTGAAAATGGACTATTGAGGGATCATCTAATGTCACACCTGTTTACAGACTTATTCATTGTGACATCATAATCAGTGGCTAATCAAACGATGCTTTGACGAGCCATTTGACTATGACGTCACAATATAAAAGTCTGTCCGGAAGGTGCAATGTCGCACATTTGCGATCAAACTAAAAGAAGTATAAGATCCAGATGAAAGAAGTACAAAATATATTTTACCTTGGAGGCTCTGAGAAGACTGGGTGACTAGGCTGCTGTGTATCCTGTATATAGTAAGAATGTATGAAAGAAATTTAAAAACATAATTTTTTACGCTGCCATATCATTTACATTCACAAATGTCTCATATAAAGTTAAGATTTACCTTAAAAATATTGCAAAGCATAAGTGAGAAATATCCTTCCTTGAAGAATTTTTTGAAAATATAAAGACTAATACAAGATTTCCACCATTAATCAAAGTAATTAATTGCGTCATCTTTTCAATATACAGAGTCACATGTTCTTCCCAATCGGGACGATATCTGACGTAAATGCACAATGAAATCCCTATGGAAACATCATATTTGAAGCATGTTTTCCCTGAATTTTATGCTTCTTCCCATAGAATTTGATGAAGTCATAATTACTTTAAGTCAGATACCGTCCCAAATGAAAAGGGAACAAAAGAATAAACAATTATTAGGTCTGTCTGTATGTGATGAGGTACAGTATATCCGTTAGAGTGCTGCATGTTCATACCTGTGGGGGAGTAGGAGGGACATATACTACATGTATTTCTGTCTGTACATGTAATGGGGGAGTGGGGGGCATTAATTATGTCAGTAAGTGTTGTCGTGCCTCTTACCTGTGGGGGAGTGGGAGCCACATTGACTACTTCTGGTTGTATGTCTTGGGGTGCTTCCATCGGTGTACTGGGTTCACTCTCTGACTCTACAGGTGGACTATCTGCTGTCATCTGCAACCTTGAATTCAATTTAAATAAATTGATTCAACCTTTAATACATGTATTAGTAATTGGCATGTAAATGAAATTTTCTCAACAATCCATCTTTTTAATGAAGCATCCAATAATTATGACAGAAAGTGCACTACTTTAAACATTGTTAAAGTTCATGGAAGGCGTATCATAGAATATTGGTCAATATAGAAATGAAAATAAGGATCTATTGAGTACAAGCTTTTTCCTCAAGGATTGAGGTCACAATCCCTCTCTTTACTGCTCAACGCATGCAGGGTAATTCCTAAGGAGAGCCATTATAGAAATATATGTTGGCAATGACTCATAATATGCACTCACTCGTTCCCTTCTTCATCTCGCTTTATCTGCAATCCAAATGCTCTGATAGGTGGCGCTGTTTCTATTTCCATGGGAGGTAATCCAGACTCTGGTAGCCTGTATGACGAGGGAGGGGGGAGGGCCAGGATCTCTGGTCCAGGGGGAGGGGTCTTCTCCAGTTCTTTTTCTCCCATCATCATGTTGATCACAAACTTCATTAGTGTCCTACATTTCAGATAAAAGATGAACACTCATTTAGAAAATACAGTAAAAGGAAATGATAATTTTTGAAAAGATGAGGACATCATTGAAGCTTTCTTAGATTATGTAAATATTCATTTGGTTCACTTTTGTCTTTTCATACAAAGATTTTTCCTACCATCAAGCAAAATAAAATTATGTCATCTACAGCAGTGCATGCTACGATTTAGAGCAGTATGATGTCATTTGATTGTGCTGGTGGGCAAAATATTTTATAAAGGGACAAAAGTGACTGGCAATTGAACACTTAAGTGAAAGGGTCTTTATGTAAGTACTGAATTAATCTTACTTTATGTGTCAGAAAAAATAATGTTTATGAGTTAATCTGAGTCACATTAATTTTACTCAACTCATGATATGGTAAAGTGAATGCGAGTTTGACTCCGAGTTTAGTAGTGCTACAAAGAGCTGCTACCAGGTCATAGAAAAATTATGTATAAGAGTTAATTTGAGTTGTCTATACTCACCACATGACATGGAATAGGAATGTGAGTAAAGTGAATGCGAGTTTGACTCCGAGTTTGAGTAGTGCTACAAAGACCTGCCACCAGGTCATACGTCTAAAGGAATGGTATGTGGTTTTTATGTTTGTCCAGGTAAAGAAGGATAACAGCATGGCTACAAGGTCGTAGAAAAACCGGTAAATCATCTTCACTGGCTCAAGGACACTGAAATAAGGACATGGTTCCATAAATTTTAGAAAATAAATGTAATATATACAATTTTCTTGTCATAGAGAAGAATCCTCTCATTATTTATTATTCTAATGCACTCCGTTTGTAACGCGCATTCTGATTGGACGAGCGATTAAAAAACTGCAAGATGATTCACGTTTCACTGCAGTTTTTGCTATGATGTCATGTGTTGCTATGGCGACGTCGTTAAAAGCAGACATTTTCTAGCTTGTTACTGACCAAAGCATTAGAATAGGGTTACCATACTGATGTTTTACGAAAACTGACAGGGTATCAGGGAATCCCCTGTCAGAAATATCCATTTTACCACTCTGCTGACGCCTCGCGGTAAAACTCAATTTCTGACAGGGGATTTGCCGATACCCTGTCAGTTTTTGTAAAACACACACATGGTAACCCCTAATTCACTTCCAAGTCTCTGTCTGGGATTTCATGGCTTTTATACTATATATATAAATGTACACACATGAACGAAATTTAAAACTTTATCAGATTCAATTATTTTTCCATGTTGAGGAATATTTTACATGTATATCATATAGTCCCATTTTGACTTAAATATACACCTAATATACATGCATTCCATGCATTAAATATGATGTTCGAAATCTTCTTAACAATATACAAATGTACATGTACAACAGTTGACCTTGACCTTTAAATCATACAAAATTTTAAGTAAATATAGACACTAACCCTCCCCCTCCTTCCTCTGGCACTGCGGCACCACTTCTAAGGGCAGCTATCCTCTGCTCCTCGGCACTTATGCTTGTTGCATGTTGCATCTAAAACAAGTGAGTGAACACTTAGAATTTGTCATTATGGCAGATTATTGCTTTCTTAAAGATTTACAACACACGTAGCAACTGAAAATTAAAGATCAATTAAGTATTAGAAGAATTGAAGTCCCTGTTAAATCTAGGACAACTTAGCTAGTGATGTAAAAAATAACATGTTTAAAATCATGCAAGTACCTCAAATATGGTGTCTTCACAGAAGTTGACAAAGCTTTCCAATTTTTCCTTGTCCCCACCTTCATTAACTACACTGTGTAGGAATGAACGCTTGGATTCCTTAAACGGAAAAAAAAACAATATCATTATAGTTACAAGAATTGCAAAAACTAATTTTAGTAGCTGTATATTGCTTTCAATGCATGCCTCCCCCCTCCTCCCCCAAAAAATTATGGTGATGTTAGATGTTCTTTTTTTTCAAGTGGAAACATTATTATTAAAAGTACACAGAAACTTCAACTTTTCACAAAATTTTTATTGTTCTCCTGAATTTGAAGTTTAAAGCTACTGACTGAGGGACTGTATATGATGATCTCAAAGTACAATTTCTCTATATTAACTTAATACGAGAAAACTCTCCTTCCCCCCTCCCCCTCCCCCCAACCACTTTTCTCTGTGAGCTAAGTTCAATTTTGTGGGTTTTCCCACTTATTTGATCAAAGAGAATATTTTATCTCACCTTAATTTGAGGTTTTTCCCACTGATCTATATGAGACTGTTTGATCTCGAAGTAGACTCTCTCTATCTTATTACTGCCACCCATGATTTCTATCCTGCCCAGGAATGGATTGAAGTAATCTAGTACACTTTTAGCTTTCTCCAGGAATCTCTCAAGTCTACAATGTACATACATGTATGTAAACTACAAATAATGAGAAGAAAAACAAAATTATTTTTGACATTTGTATTTTGTATCATTTTTCATATTTCATAAGGAGCTGTAAGAATAAGGGCTTGATTTAGCCCTGAAATCATTTGATTATTTCTCGTGCGCTGTCCTTCCTTTGAAGGAAAAGTTTGTTCAGAATAAAAATATGATGTATTAGAAGATTTCTCAAAAGTATTTTATTGAAAAAATTTGATGTTAGATTTGAAAATTACAGCTTGAATAGGTAGGGGGTAACAATGTCTGAAAACGTCAAAAAGTGAATGAAAATATACAAAAAATGCATTATTTTTCATAAATTTTAAGAGTTTTTTGTTTTGATCCCCTTCTATTTTAAAAATGAAAAAGAAAAAATAACTTCGAAACCAGTATGTACATGCAATCGGTAAAATACGCAATCCAGAAACTGAAAACTGTTTTATTTTGTACTAAACAGCCACAGTGTAAGCTTTCAGGCGCAAAATACACACTGTGTAGAAATAGACATCTTTATATCGTTTATTTCATTTGTGTATGTTGTATATTTCATCGGAGTCCACTCAGAATAGATTGTTCCATTATATAACCTGAAGAAATGGGCAACTTTTATCTATCTAACCGCTTTAAAGTCAGATTCTTAAAAAATAGCCCATCCCCCTTTTTTTCGTTTTTCGTCTGTGGGACATTGTTCCACCCCGAGTTACATAACCACACTTGGTCAGAAAATTGGTATTAATAAAATACACCTTTGGTAAAAGTGGCATTCTGTAACTCGGGGTGGAACAATGTTGTAGAAAACTTTTCCGTTTTCCACTGATTTCTATAGGAAAACCGTTCATTTTAACCCAACTATCGATATTGTCAATGATAATTAATTCGACCAGACATTAGAAACAGATATGCATCAGGTTAGTTGATATTTCTACTGTAAAAATCTTCAAATTTCCCAATTTGAAATTTCGACTTTTTCGGGGCAGATTTTACGTCTTATTCTCACAGCTCCTTTGTAAGTTTAATGTTATATAAATATTTTTTTCAAGTACATTACATGCAATGGTCAAGCAATTGAGAGATATATTTCCACTTTACCGTCCTGTTACTTACCTTGGATCGTTTGGCATGTGCTCTGATAGGTTAGTCAGTAGTACAGCCATAGTAAAGCCGATATCCTTGGCAGGGTTATGGAACCTGTCTGTAAACTCGTTGAAATCCACTTTGCCGTCCTGGTTTGCGTCCACACACATCATGATGTACTCAATCTCCTCTCTGTATAATACAACAAAATTTATTGGTACATGCGTACTTCTTAATAAAATGTATTCTATAAAAGTTATATACACAAGTACATTCATCCATCTTCACGTAACGAGTGTTTGTAATACCTTACTTCCCCTTGTCGGATGTCAAACACAACACTGTGTCTCCGTTGAGTTTCCCTCGAAGGGTATTTAAGACAAGATTTGAGCCTATATTTTATTATACTTTCACATACAAGCAATTTTGAGCATGTAATCTTTCATTGAGCACATGAGCTATCACTTTTTCTAGTAGCTAATTCCAAGTTTTAGCCTGATAAGTCTATTAACTTAAACTGACAGGAGACGCAAGTTTGTGAATGATATCCCGACAAGGGGGAGTAAGTTATTACGTATACTTGTCTCGAGAAGATGACATTCATCATATCATTGTTCATCTATCTTATTCTTCTATTTTCACTTCTAGCGTAATAATATATAATATAAAAAAAGCTGATTTTACAATATTTATATTACGTACTCTAATTGATTTTATTTGATTGACAAAATATTCATTTTATAAGCATCTCTAGTACCACTTCATGTATGCACAAACCCTCCAGGTACTACATACATTCATAATTTAGTACAATGTATGTTTTTACTATTTCCAAGACAACCAAAAAGCAAGCTTAAAAGCGAACAAATTACATGTATGTGTACTTTATACATAGACGTGTAAGCATTCATTTACATACTGTTGTACAACAACCATAACTTAATGACTTGCACATCTCTAACTTACATTTAGGATAAAAGAAATCTTCATTCAATTTTTTGGGGTTACTGATAGAGAAAAAATAATGAAAGAAAATTCATGCTTTGACATATTTTCTATCTGACACTTAATAGACTTTCATAACTTCTACCACTTTCTGAAAATATCAAGAAATTACAAGTAATGTTACAGTAATATTTCAGAATTGAAGAAAGAAATTTCCTACATATCTTACTGACGTTCTTTACTGCCAACAAGTCATTGAAAGGTTTTTACACTTCTTTTCTGTTTTTAAATAATGTAAACTTTATTTTGGAGATATTTGGTAGACTATTCTCAATATAATTACCTGTATTTCATGACATACATGTATTCATGTAGACTAGAATATACATTTTAAAAGAATATTTTTGACAATTACTTCAGTAGTTTTCATACTGTAATGTAAAATTATCCTGCAAGATAATAACAGAATATTTAATCAGTCTTAATATCACGATTTTGTATAGCAAAGGCTGAAAACATGTACTTAGTATCAATTTACAAAGTATTCTCTATGTCTTCTACCAAGCTGAATCTCAAGAGAAGTTTTTCATGATTCGTTCGAGAATACATTTTGAAGGTGGAGATTGTGTAAAGAAAAGCTAGGAAACACACACACATACATTTTTCTTAGAAAAAAAATCAAAAATTATAAAAAATTATCAGAAGAAAAGCCGAAATAAGCAAATAAAGGCACTGCAAGTAAAGTGAATCAACGAAATCTCCATGCAGTGAAAATTAGGGCAATTACGAAAGGAAAGGAAAGGAAAGAAGCGTCTTTTTTTGTAAATCCACTTACTCCGAGTAAAGTTTCATAGAGTCTAATGCTCGTCTGAATTCCTTAGGAGAAATCCAGCCATCTTTATTTGTATCATATTCCTGCAGTGAAAGGGTAGCTTAACAAATCAGATTGTGCCAAGTGTAGAAATCATGTGTAGCGGATAGACACGAACAGTCAGACAATACATAAAGTACCTTATCTAAAGCAAGCTGTTTTTCGGTACATATATAGCATAGTGTTACCAAATGCTAGCCATCTAAATCGTAGTGCAATGGAGTTGATTTGCATTTTTTTAAAGTTTCAATTTCAATTAAACTGTAAGAAATTTTGAATTCTTAAAAAATCGTTAAGGAAAGGACAAGCGCTTTCAAATTCATACCTCGACTAAATTATAAGAGATTTTGAATTCTACATTATCAAGTATACGTATCAACAAAATGAAAAAGCAATTTTAAATTTGAATTTGAATATGCAAATTAACTCCAATCTGATTGGCTGAATGCTGCTATAGCATAGACCTATGAATTGCCAAGCGTGCGCCACTACCAAGGTTCTCTGTAAATAAGGATTACACAAGAAGACAGCCAGCCCTTGTTGGTTGCCATGACTACACACCGTGAGTACATTTTCTGAGCTTCCATCGCACGCTTAAATTCTTTTGCCGATATGTAGCCATCTTTATTTGTGTCAAATTCCTAGAACACCATCATCAAACATATCATATCACTCACATTGTTTAAGCAAAAATCTGGCGAAATCTACACAAAATTATAACATAATTAGCATTAAATTACAATAATTTAAAAACAATAAGTTATTATTTGGAAGAGATATGTGTATAATTGATGTAGAATTAGCTGAATGAGTAAAATTTCATAAAGAAACTTTATATGATGCACTTCAATTATGATAATAACTTTCCTTATAGTATTGGGATAATTAATGCATAAATAAACTCTGCCTATAATCTTCTTTAAGAGATATTTAGGACTTGCATGTAATTATGAAATTTGACTTATACATACCAAGAAAGCATCTGAAGTTGTCAAATCTTTCATTTTAAGGAAAATGTCAAAGAATTTCAAGATCATCTGAAAACAAAGACACAATGATAAAATTCAAAGTGAATACAGATCAAAGATTTAAATACATTACATGTATATACATGTACTACACATTTTGCCATTTTTTTTTAAATAAAAGATGCACATCATTTTTAATGAAAAGAATCTATGATCTCCATAATTATTTTTTTATCTAAGTTATCTGGTTTTTAAGTTCAGAAATAATTTTAAGCTATTTTTCCTTAATAAAAGACACCCATCATTAAATAAAAAGAATGTAAGATATGTACATATCTTTTTTTTTCTTTATGTTATTCAGGTCTCTTGACCATCAATCATTTTAAGCTATTTCAATAACTATCCAACTACATGTTACAGTACCTCTACATTTGACTGGGACTCCACTAGAGTATCTACCATCTGCTTTCCTATTGGTCCATTCATCACATTACCTGAAATTTCATAATTATGTCAGTTTTTGTAAACAAATTCTCAAAATTTTATACTTCATATACTTTCTTTTATGGTTTAATTTATTTTCTTACATTTGAATATAAACAATACTCCAAGAGATATGCTTATTTTGAAAATAATGAAGTCTTTTGGTCGAAAAACATGAAATGCAGTAACAAAGGTACATCATACAAGAATCCTTGGTTCCATGTTATTAAGATACTATTAGCTATATAGTGTTTTACATGAGGGGGATACAGAAATATATTATTTAGATGAAAAAAGTTGCTTTGGGATGATCGAAGCCTTGCCCAATACAACTGTTTTCTTCGATCCAATACTGTATATTGTGTATCCCCCCCCCCCCCCCCATGTAAAACACTGTACAACGAATTTATCCTGCCAATGGCTTCTGGTTTCTTCATGTTAAGTCAACAGATTTTAAAGCAGTGCTCAATGACGTTAACAGCATAAAGCATCTCAGTAAAAGCAGGATAATAAAATAATATCATGTCAGTAACATAATACGTTATATTCAATTCTTATCAACCTATTAGATTCCAAGAAATTTGCGAGAGGTGGGACATGATTTATAACGTACCTTCAAGCATAGAGAGCAGCATGATCATCATCTCCTTCTGTAGCTTCATGAACTCTCGTAGTAATTCTAATTGTGTTGAATCCTGTCACAAAAATTGTAACATAGTAATTTTGATTACTTCTAAAATATCTTAAATTGCATAAAAAAATTACTACCGTATGTTACGCACCTAAATCAAAATATGAAGTAATAATGTGAGATTTTAAAAATCTACATAAGATAAAACATTACATTTACAATCTAAAATAATCATATATTTGGGATAGCTCTTCTTTAATTTTTCAGAGTGATTTCTAATATTCAGATGGCATTATTTTGCAATAATTTTAATAAAATCGATTTGGAATATTTTTTTTTTCAATTTCCACATTATATCTTAATATACAACATCTGATAAGGAATTATACCTTTGACAATTTGTCTTGCATGTGAGCAAATATATAAAGGAATCCACCGACGGCATCCCAAAGTCTGCTGTGTGCCAAGGCAAGCTGATTTCCTATACATGGACCCTATGAATCATACATACATGTACCTCAGTGATAAATACAAGTTACTAAAATTGTTGATAAATAATTCATTTTGATTTATGCTAAATTTTCACAATATACTTTTCATAACTTGCAAAACAGTTCTGTATAGTGCAGATATGTTAAACCTTCACTTAAAAGTATTCAGTACCTGTACTGACTCAGTAAAATATGCAGTAAATACATTTAAACAGCCTTAAACGAAGAGCACCTCTATAGACTCAAATAAAGAGTACTACAAACGTGGTGTTTTTCACTGGGGGAAAATTTCGTGATTTTAAAATCCAGACATTATGCTTGGGGGAAATATTCAAAATATAAACATCTCTGCCTTCTTAAGAATGCAGCAGGGGAAATAAGATTTGTGAAATATGTGAAAATTAACCCCACGCAAAAATTTCCATGTTTGTTTCATGTATACATGTATACTCATATACTGAATAGTTACTACCTATTGAGTACCTTAATATACTTAAGTACGGGTCTACGTAAGGATCAATCAGTTGGAAAACCTTAGAATTTTTGCAGAACTTTTATCACTTGAAATGTGTTCAGATCAGCATTTTGGTTGAATTATTATGTAACAATTTAAGTTAAAATAACAACGTAAAAAGTTTTGCAAAAAAATTTTGATGTATCACCCCTGCCTGACCTGCCTGATTCTTACGTGGACCTATACTTAAATACTGAGTACCAATGTATACTCATATATTAAGTACCTGAATGAGTATCTGAATATGTGCAAATATTGAGTACCTGTATATGCTCAAATATCGAGTACCTTTATATACTCAGATACTGAGTACCAATGTATACTCATATACTGAGTACCTGTATATGCTCAAATATCGAGTACCTTTATATACTCAGATACTGAGTACCAATGTATACTCATATACTGAGTACCTGTATATGCTCAAATATTGAGTACCTTTATATACTCATATACTGAGTACCAATGTATACTCATATACTGAGTACCTGTATATGTGCAAATATTGAGTACATGTACCTGTATATACTCAGTAAGAGTGATGAAGACCTGTTTTGCCACCATGATAGCCCGGCAGAAGTTTTCTTTGCCGGCCTGGTCTATGATTTCTTTGCCGGAGTAATGCCAATAGAAGTCCATGATGGACTCTTGTAATCGCAGTAAGTAGTCAACTGTACATATCACAATATTCACGGTATTGTTGTTGCCTGTCTGGGTACGTAAATAATTCTGGAATTCTAGAAAATATATAGAGAATTAAATTTGCAAAATTGAAAAAAAATTGTTTCTCAAGGTCTTTTTTCTCAAGGTGACAAGATATTTCTTTAAAAAGATTCCAATTTTAAATTGAAATGTGGCTGACTTATGTTTGTCGATGCTAGATATTTTGTGCCAATACAAAAAAATTAACTAATTCATTTCAAATTACATGAATTATGTGTCTAATTAGACTGCAAAATTTAAATATTTCTTGATTATTATCTCTTTTTGAACTAACTGTTCTCTACAATTATTTCAATAACCATATGTTGAACATTTCATTCCAGCAAAGTTTATACTATATTTCTAAAGTAAAATCTTACCTAAATTGTGACCTTCACAAAGTAGTTGCAGGAATCGGAAAAGTTTACATGTAATTTCAGCATCCTCTAGATTTTTCTCTCCAGGGGTAGCATCAGAACTCATGCCTAATCCCTCTGCCTTGTTGATACGCTCAAAAGCATCCAAATCCAGAACGCTATACATAAACTTTCACAAATCAATACATGTACATGACTATAGCATACTTGAATTCCATGGGCATTTTATTTATTTACATGTATATTCATGCTCTAAAGCATCAAACCATAAAATTTCGCTATTTACATGTATTATGTTACCTATATGACTTTTTCAATGACATTTTGCTTTCAGTATCAATACTTTTTGAAAGGTAATCATGATTCAAATTTTTTTCTTTCATTAGAAAGTCGACTTATCATACTCCTGAACTACATATAGAAAGAGTTTTCACCTGCATTGGTTCATGAGACCAGCCACTGACGAAAAGAAACCCACATCTTTCTTCTCCTTCAGATGGTTCAACATATTCTGTAAAAGAAAAGATACATGGGTTAAAATATAGATATGTCATGATTTAAACTTCAAATTTAAGTGCTGATCAGAAAAATCTTTGCTGAGGTGAGCAAGAAGAATGGGATTTTAAAGCATTTTCAACAACCATGTCTTGCATTTAGAGAAGTATTGGCTCCCTTTTATTTTTACCCTAGCCTGATATTGAACTGCAAACTGAGCATATATGTTTACATATAGGATCTTTCATCATGAAACGTTAAAAGAATCTGGAAAGAAGATGAATTCACAAAAGGAAAAGTTAGCATGATATACAAGGAAAAAATAAAGCAAAGAGAGTTAACAGTCTAATAAAGGAAATGTTGCTTTGTATGATTTTACCTTTTGAACTTCAACATTTCCACCTCTGAGTAGAGATATACCAAGTTCTATAGTATCTGTCACCATTGGGCTGTTCACACCTGTGTTAAGACAAAACTGGGTCACTTACATGTTTCTTAGAATTACAATCCCCTCTTTTTATTTCAACAATTTTTTCAAAATCTGTTTGCCAAATTTGTGAGACTTCAATTCTCAGAATGTGTAATGTTTTAATGATTTCTTTTCTTCAGATGTAAGAGAATCTTACAAAATTTAAGGCAAATTTATGCTTTATCGTTACCGACATGTATTGCCTTAATGACTAAAGTATGTATCGATTAAGAATCTATGACTGATAAGATATGTGAAAAAAATATGAAATCATAATTTTAAAATACCTCTACTAGCACTAATGTACAATAGCACCATTTCTGCTGCTCCACGATCAGCCAATCGTGATTGCTCAAACAAAAGCTGCTGTTTCTCCATCTCTTGTTCCTATCCAATAGAAAATAAGAAAACAAATTCATAATACTTAAAAAGAAAAGCAATAAATTCTCCAAATTTTTGTATGTCTAGAGAAGAAAAAACAGAGAAGATAGGAAATCAGTACAGTGAATATCACCTCTTGATGAAATGATAAGTATAGTTTTAAGACTGGACAGGGAAAGAGGAAAATATTCTAATAGCTTTCAAAGAAATTGGGCTCTACTAGATATGAATTGGGGAAGGTAGTCGCTGAAGAGACTTATCAGTAAGTCAGAAAAGTACATGAACAAGTTAACTTCAACAACAAAATTATCTTTTCATTTCAGGGTGATTGTATTACTGTAAACACGGAAATTTTTGCGTGGGGGTAATTTTCGTGTTTTTTCGCGAATCATGTGACTTCGCGAAAATTTCATCCATGCAACAATATCCCCGTTGCATTCTTACAATGGAAAAGACATTATTATCACGAATATCTCCCCCACGGGGAGCATCTTGATGTTATAATCACGAAATTTTCCACCAGCGAAAATAACCACGTTTACAGTATCATCTGTATGTGTCACAAAGACCTGACAATGAATCAAAAGTAGGGCAAGGGACCAAGTGGACTGGATTTGAGGGACAGAAAATATGGAAAAGGGAAAGGAAATAAGGGAGGGTTTGGTTTTAAGAAAGGGAACAATTCCTTCAGGTTCAGGTACTGTGTAGAAATGAAATAAGAATAGGTAGGAGTGAAAGAGAAGAAATATTGCCGTGTATTTGACAGACATTTCCAGATAATGTTGCCGTGTATATGTGATAGACATTTTCCTTTTTTTTAATTTTCAGGACATGTCACATACAATCTAGACATCTCAGTTTAATCAGAATCTTCGGTCTAAATTTCATATTCATAAACTGACCATATTTCTCGTCAAACAGTGCAGCACACACCTACATAGTGATTTACTAACATGCCCTAGCTTACAAGCAAATCCATTTTTTTTTTCATGTTAACCTACTATAAGTCTACGCATAGATTCTAAAAAGTGCCGTATGTTGTCTACTTGAGCATGCTTTCAAGCAATGTCTACAATGTTTTATTTTTATCCATTGTAATCTTCATACCTGCTGCAGCTTTAAAAACAGTGTTTGAAATTTCCTAATTAACATGGGTTACAACTTTAACGAGGGCAATGAAAAAACATTGCCTGTACATATTTTATTCTAACGCTTCATTTTATGACCTTGACTTATAACCTCTTATCTTTTCCTGATTAATCTTTTTCAGAGGGTAGCTTTTTTGCATATCTCTTACTACTTTACATGTGGCTCACTTCAGAAACTGAATAAACATAATTTTGATGCCACCAAATGGATGTTGTTTTGTCACAACTTATTATGCACTCTTTAATGGGGCCTCCTTCAATGTCAATTTTAATGCGACATTGTCGATATTTACATGTACAATGAGTCTATGTAAAACATCACTAAAAATATGCCATCTAAAAGGGAGATTTGACTGATTTATTATATTTTTACCGGTATGTATGTCAAAATAAGATCTTTTAATATCAAATTTAACTTCATTTTTCTTTTCAAAATCATGTTTATACTTTTTTCAAATGAGCCATAAGGACAGTAAACTAAACTTTCAATTGTGAATTTCATTTTGCAGTTCAAAGTGATCAATATTATGCTATGATCATTTATTCTTAAAAGGTTGTTCAATTCTGATTAATAGCCAGACATCACGAAATTTGGCAATTTTTTCATTGTGACGTCAAAATAGAAAAGATGACAATGCATAAAGTCAATGCGATCAAATGTGATATCAAAATTCAAAATTTTGCCTATTGATGTGATTTCTGGTGTCTTTGCATATAAAAGCAAGATTTAAATCGGTCATAAATATTTTCTGGAAAACTGACTATTCAAGCTTAAATTCTGTCCAAACAAATGCCCAGAGTAAACACTTCTGCAGCAGTTATGATATAAATACTAAAACTGTACTGAATGAACAAGTGACAGCCAAAGGTTACTGATCATATACCTTGATAACATCCAAATGAAGCTTTGCCAATAAGTCAAATATGGAAAATAAAAGGTGGTTATAAAAAAGCTAATGTATAGGGGATAATTACATGTAGGTAATGATTTACTTTCACCACATTTCCCAAAAGAAGGAAAATTTTAAATAATTAAACAAATTTCATTAATTGTTTGAGTTCAATAATTTTTTTTCTTAAAGTTTGTTTTTAAACGAGTACAGCGTACATTCAATTTGAATGTTCTTTACAACATACCCTGTTATTAAACAGCTTTAATAGTAAAATTTCATATATTCATAAACTGAAATTTGAAACTTTTACTGATCTAGATAGTAACATACTATAATATCATTCACTTATATACATGTATATATGATGTAATTTCTGTTTACTCTTTTTGTTACATTTATATGCAAATTTTTATCAAAAGGATAACTGTTTTGAATGAGAAAGTGGTTAAAAAAGTATGGTGATTAAACATAAATTACAACTTCATATGTTCATAGACTAAAAAGTAAATTAACTCCTTTACAGTTTTAGGAAACATAGATGATTGTTAATGGCTGTGAAACATCATATTAAATTCCTATACCGAGCTACATGCAAAGATCAAATTGTGTGCTTATCTGAATCAAAAATGCTAGTTATTAGTAAACTACTACTCCTATATTGAAGACCCCAGACAGAGGGAAAAGTGTACAAGCTAAAAGACCAAGGAATTTAAATGAAGGTTTGCCGTGAACTGACCTGGAATGAGGATCCTGGTCCCTCATCACCACCTCCCCCGTCATCATCATCATCATCTTCATCTTCACCGTGACAACTCTGTAACGATGAAAAATTCAAAATTTAGCATCCAACCTTTAAATTATGAATGATCTATAATAACCAATCTCCTTTCCTCTGGATTATTTTTTTTCTAAAAGGGACCAACATATTCTCAAAACTTATAACCTTGTATTCTTGACCTTTGTTGTTGTTGTTAAAATTTTCAACTTTTTGATTTTGTTGAAATCTCCACGGATTTTGAAAAGCTACTTATGACATTTGAGTAATATTAACACTTAGTCTTGTATTTTTAATTTGAATAAACAAGATAAATGAGAATGTTCAGGATCTTGTTCTAGTTTGGTTATATGGCATGAAATATAATCCAGTTTAATGGTGTATATGGACATTAAAGGTCAAACATACATCTCCCAGTACAAGGAGGACAATAATACATGTACATGTAGTCACTATTCTTGAAAACCAGAGTTACTTCCCATTTGAGACGGTATCTGACGTAGACCGATTATGACGTCATCAAATTCTATGGAAACAGTCCTAAAAGTCTTGGAAATGACGGTATAAAATCAGCGTTACCATACCATTTTTATGACGTCACAATGGTTTTACGTCAGATAACGTCTGTAAGGGGAAAAAACTCTGTGTTCCACAAAGACTCAATATTATATTTCAAAATTTCTGTATTATGGCATCCATAACTATAATAATCTGGGTTCATAGACATTAAAAAAAATTAAAACAGGTGCATTCTTTCTGTGTCATTGAAGCTTAACAGAAATTGAAATACTCCAAGATTAAATTTTTACAGTATGGTTCAGATTCATTGACTATTTGAGGTGGGTGTACCTGTCCCATAATCTGGGCATATGACATATACAAATCATCTTCCGGCAGGCTGCCCTGTTGTTCCTTTGTAGCAGCACGAGACAAGCACGTTATCAGCTGATTTAGAGGGTCCGGTTTGGATTCCTCATCCTCTTTTTTCTCTGCTTCCTCATCAACCTCATCAGATTTCTACGAAAACAATCAAATTTAGTGAACTTAAAAATGAGATGATCAAATACATGTATATCTGTTGTTTGTTACATGTATCTAATAGAAATAATATTTGATTAACAGGATGCAATCAAAATTGAATGTTTTTTTTAAACCTTTGAATTTAGTGATGAACATTACAAAAATTCCATAATATTTTTACAATAACACTAAACATGCATTATCTATCTTACTGTGAGGTCCTCGATAAGGATTTTCTTTTCATATTCTTCTGTTGTGATCCACTGGTCTTTGTAAGACTTCAGGAACAAGTTAATGGCTCTATGCCTGAACAAAAATATCAGAACGTAATGGATGTTTATTTTGTTGCTTATTTCCAGGGAGACTTGTTGCAGACAATTTAATTTTCTCTCATTTTCGAGGTAAATTTTGATTATCTTATACACTTACTATACATGTATAAATATGATATTTTTCATTAAGATTCCAGTGTTGAAAACCAACATTTAATCTGATCATAATGTTTTTGTGTAAAGAAGAGTTGTTATTATTGACATATTCACTTACTTTTTCTAAATTGTACACCATTCCCCATAATTTGGGGAATAGTGTATTGTTTTAAATGTTAAATTATGAATAAAAATTGTAGAAATAGACCACTTGCCGAAATGCATATTGTAGGATAAAAATGACAAAAAATGTTCGAGGTTTTAATTTTTACGCACTTTTTCATTGTTACGTAACAAAGGAATAGCGTCTTAATCAGTGACGCCATAATGAAAAACAACGCAAAAACATGTCAACTCAGACAATTTTAGCTCAATAAAAAGATCAGAAGATAATCTATTAACCATAGAGAAATTTATTTGCACGTGTATTTTACCTTGGGAGACTGTGGAGTGGAACCATCCTGAAGCAAGCCATTACGGCTCTTTTCCTCTGAGTGGATATTACCTTCTTCCATACATTTTTGTGTGAGCCAATAGGATGCTCCACCTACAATTTGAATTTTACTGTTATGTTTGCGGAATTGTTTTATGGCATCACAAAGTAAACGTAAAAAAATAAATGTGTAACCTCGATAATGAAGAAAATATCTTAAACATGAAATATTTGCACAGTGTAATAGAAGACTAAAACAGAATGAAGTCAATTTGTTTTATAATGATATGCTTTGTGACTGATTATTTACATTTTTCAAATAATAAAATAGAATAAAAGGGTAGTTTGGGCAAGAAACGCAGCTAGGCATGCATGGACAGCAGCAGTTTTGACGGATTTTGGACAGACAAGTATTTAGACGGACAATTGGCGAACAAAAAATAAGGGACAGTTGGGGGCAATTAACAATGCCAAGGAACTGAGGGTTTAATTTAACACATTTAAACTGTGCAAAGTAGCTTTCAAAAGAGACAGTGCTGTATTGTTATTTACGGAGACAAAAAAAGTAGGAAACTGAAAATAAAAGGCAGCTTTTTAAAGTTACATGTATAACAAATCTTACAAAGTATTCAAATCTACGTCTTTGTTTTTTCTATCTCTCTCTCTCTCTTGCATCAGGGAAATGGAATGAAGAGAGCAAACTTCTCATGATACGAGAATGACAAAAGGCATGTAGACACAATATCAAAAGAGAGATGAATGGGGTACGTAGGACTGTCTGACACACATGACAACTCTGGGGTTTTATTTTGCTTTATAACGTTGTGTACCGACTTACAGAAAATAAAATCCATTCCTTGGTCGCTAGTTTATCAAACTGAGATCAAAAGATAAATAGAACCTGACTTACGACTTATATCAAAATTCAAAATGATCAAAAGAAAACGGAATGGACATAATGTCCTTTGATTACATCACAGCAATCAGTTCTACCTAAGTATATTTATTATCCTATTTCTTTACTTCTGTATCTAAAGAGTTCCTATTCTAGAGCTACAGATAAGGGCACAATATCTTAATTATTAGCAAGCCTACAGACCTAACAGTTCAGCACTAAATCCTACGTACATGTAATAGCAGTGATCCTAATTTTTTTCTCCTTTTTTCCAAATTTCTAAATTCCTTTTTTTTCACCTTTGTAAACAGACTTTGGACTTAATATACTTTAATGGACAAGAAATATCTTTTTTTTTCAGTGAGAAGTATAGAATTTTTGCTTCAAAATGAAATTTCTGGAAATGTTTTCAGTCTATAAATTTTGAGGTACATGACTGTATTTGTACACGTTTAAACTTTAAACAAAGTAAATGAACAAATTGCCAGGGAAAAGTTCTTGATTAGTCTTATAAACAGTTTGTAGCAAAGCAAATCTAGCATGCATGACGGTTCGTAATCTGCAGTTAGGAACTGTCGATGAATCCATTCAGTACGAGTGCAAGAAAAGCCAGCTCGAGTACAATTGACACTTTACTTACCGTGTCAATCTGGGTTAAAATAAATGCGTTAGTGCATGTAAGTTTGGGAAATACTCAGATTTTGTACATACAAAGAATCTAATTATCATCTTGAATGATGCATATTTGCATTTTTTTCAAAGAAAATGTGTACCCGTAATTATAATTTTCTAAACAAACTTATCATGAGCTACTCTCTACACTGGGGTCAAATAAAATTTTTGCATGCTAGATTGACTTGCATCTACCTGTTTAAATCTACTTCATAAAACGAAACTTAATCTCATCATAGTATACACAATTTGATCAAATAGTCCTGTATATTTTACGTACGAAAAGCTTAAGCATAGCAGCGAGTTTGGGAGAATGACTCTTCGTAAGTCATGATCTTGTGATAATTTTCCAATCAGAACTCATTTCAGGAAATATCAAAGAACAAAGTTGCTATATACATGAATCTACGAAGTAATCATCAATATTCATTTGAAAAAATCGAAAGTATACAATTACTTAACTAGCAATCTCAATATATCAAAGGCATTTTCAGCATGAAGTTATTAGTATAAATAGGTTTTCTAACAAATGAATGTTTTGGTTAGATGAAGTGATCCGTAAACTTACCGTATGTAGGCCGTGCATGACCTTGGCCATTGCCAGGATACGTTCTATCACGTGTTTCTGGTCTTGCTCCAGTCCCTTCACTCCACCTATCTTTGTGTATAGAACCTTCTGCCATTTTACTTTCTCATCAGTCGGCTAAAATAATCAAACATATTGTATTTACATTTGAAAAGAGGGATCCTAATACATACACATGAAATATGAATTCATCATGAATGAATTTCATCATTATATCAAATTGTATGACGTATGAAATTCATCATTAATGAAATTCATCATCATATCAAATTGTATGACGTATGAAATTCATCATTAATGAAATTCATCATCATATCAAATTGTATGACGTATGAAATTCATCATTAATGAAATTCATCATTAATGAAATTCATCATTATATCAAATTGTATGACGTATGAAATTCATCATTAATGAAATTCATCATTATATCAAATTGTATGACGTATGAAATTCATCATTAATGAAATTCATCATTATATCAAATTGTATGACGTATGAAATTCATCATTAATGAAATTCATCATTACATGTATATCAAATTGTATGATGTATGAAATTCATCATTAATGAAATTCATCATTATATCAAATTGTATGACGTATGAAATTCATCATTAATGAAATTCATCATTACATGTATATCAAATTGTATGACGTATGAAATTCATCATTAATGAAATTCATCATTATATTAAATTGTATGACGTATGAAATTCATGAAATTCATCATTAATGAAATTCATCATAAATCATACATGTAAGCGTACAGTCATAGTGAGCTGAGAATAGTTTCACTGTACATGTACTTGACTGTTACTAAACAGACACATGTATGTTGCCTGCCGCATGTTTGACCAGAAATACCTGACCTTTATCTTGAAGGTTTCCTTGACCCCTAGGTATTGTGATCATCTCTGCAAGTTTTATGAAAGTATGCTGTAGCCATATACCTGAATGTTTGACTACCAGACCACTCAGGACATATAATGGATAAAGTGATTCAAAGGCAGTCAACATAAAATGCTATGATCATACGTGTAAATGACAGATTTTTATTGAATAATTTTACAGTGATTGTCTGAATTTTTATATAATTTTGAGAAAGACTTTATAATTTACCCCTTCTTCTGCCTCTAAACTCTTCAGCAGGAAATCCTCAATGTCTGCTTCAGACTCCTGTAAAAAATAATATAAAAAAATCAAATCAATATATAAGAATTTACATAAAAAATATGCATCAAAACAAAATAAAATATACAAATATATTTTATCGAACAAAGTTATCAAACAAAATCTACTTGAATTATTGAAAAAATATATTTTCTTGTTGGTCTATCTTTTTTTATCAATGAATTTTCTTTTATTGTTTTCTATCAAATCAAAATCTGTGATACCATTCATCATACAAAATGGACAATTAGACAATTTGGCCATCACTGATTGATTCAAAAATAGCAAAACGACATATTGACATACAAATGTTTCTTCACGTCACATGAAACTTTCCTAAATGTATGACAAGACAATACGACTTATACACAAAGTAGCTAAACATAGGTTTTCTGAAGCTATCACCTAAGTTCAAAGTATAGATTAAGTCATCATTAATGGTTGAATTTTTGTTAAGACAGCATGCCGGTCTAACATTAATATTCCCTTTACAGTTTGCAAAAAATACAAATGTTGAATACAGTACTCCACTCTGATCAATAGCTATAAAACTGCAGAAGCATGTATCACAATGTTACTTCATGCACTTTACTTTGAATATTGTATGCAACTTTCTCTCGATTTTCTTATCATCTGAAAAAAAACTATGAGAGTACATGTATTCAGTAATCTTTCAATCATAATAAATAAAGTATGTTTACATATGCTGTATTTTTCGATTTTTTTTCTGTGTCCCATTTTTATTTCTTCTGTCTTCTAGCCCTTTCACATTGTCTGGGGTACTGAATTTGAAGGCCAGTTCTGGGGGACAAACAATATACAGTCAAAACTGTCTTATGTGACTTTGCAAGGGCCGACAGAAAATAGGTCACATAAGACAGGTGGTCACTGAATACAGGTTCAAGCTGATCTGACTTTGACCAACAAAATTTTTGTAACTATTAAATGAATCACTGCATATATCAATTCGTGTATTTATTAATCGTATTACACATATTAAATCTAATTACATTTCACTTATCACAGAAGATTTAATTATGAAAGACACTGATGAAGAGATTTAATGTAAAATATTATGTTGTTTGGGTCCTTTGCAACACTAAAAGTCGTAATATACAGGTTCGGAATTCGGTACGGGACAGAAAAATCTCGGTCGTTGTCGCGTTAGACAGGTTGTCGCTATATACAGGTTAATTTGATAGGAAAATTGCTCGGGAGGAATTAAAAAGGTCACATGAAGCAGGAAGTCGCTAAAAAGAGGGTCACCTTAAGACAGGTTTGACTGTACTGTGAATGCACCTGAGTGCATCATTTGATTGTTCGAGGGTGTTTAGTGCAGAATCGTGTTTTATTTGTTTCGGGAAAATGTCTTGAAATTATCGAATGACGTCACTGGCATACCTGTCAACAATGAAATCTTAAAATGAGGGAGATCTCCCTCCTTGGCACTTGAAAAAGAGGGAGATTGCACGTGAACCTATTTTGCTACATTTTTAATGAATTGCGACATTTTGCATAAAATCAATTTTCAAATAATTTCATTGTGCTGACATTTCATTGCAGAAACATTTATAAACAATGCAACCTGTATATAATTTATTGCATTCTAAACATCTTTTCTTGCATTTTGTAAAGCAATTTCTCATGAAATGGTCTGAATGTCCCTATCTAGAGTTATTCTTCTTTGGTAAATATGCCAAATATTTACTAAAAGAGGGTGATTGGGCCAAAAAGAGGGAGATTTTGGTCTCCCTTAAGGAAGAAATGCCAAGTGAGATGAGATCAAAAAGAGGATGTCTTCCTCCAAAAGAGGGAGAGTTGACAGGTACGCACTGGTGCATGCGCAATCTTTTGTTTGTCCCCGGAACTGATATTCAAATTGTGTACTGCAGATAATGTGAAAGGATCTAAATTCTTTGCTTCAAAAAAAAAAAGATAGTGGAGAAGTAGAAAGTTGCATACAGCATTCAGCATTATATAAAGCTTTCAGAAAAACAAGATAAACAGCTAGAAGCACAACCACTCAGAACATAATAATGTACCCCAGAGATGTCAGTGTCATCATTATCTTCAAGCTGTAAAATATACACCCATAGCTGAAGTGTACTACACCGGTAAATGACAACAACAACAACCAAATATATATTATAAATGATACATGTATATTGCTATAGTGTAAAGCCCTAAACTCAGAACTGCTTTGCCTTTCAGATAGAAAGATAGAAATATGATTAAAATTAACAATGAGGATAAAAAGGTGTTTGTAAAACACAGATCTCCCCATCAGCAGTTTTCTCAGTATAAAAGTTGTGATCCAAAAGTAGGTCAAGCTGACTGTCAAGGTCACAAGTCAAAAAGTGGTACCAAAACAGAGATTCTGTCGAACAGAATACCCTTAAATGTGAAATATGAAAGCCTTTTAGAAACAATTCAAAAGTTATGCCAAGATTAAAGCAACAGACAGACACAGGCCTAAAACTAAATCTACATGCCTCCATAATAGTTGATTCTGAGGCATAAAAAATATCTCTAACATTCAAATAATAATTAAAAAATCCGTCCATTTTGAAGTTCTATAAACTTTCTGACAAAACAGTTAAGAGTTCTAAGTCTTCTTGATACATTAGTTGAGTGAAGTGTATTGCTATTTATAGATACTAGCAAGTATATCCCACATGAATTTGTCCTATATTCATATGAGCAATACATGCAAGTTTTAGAGTAAGAAAGACCATATGCCTGTTTCTGAGTATACATAAAGAATAGGTTATCATTATAATGTTAGAGAAGTTACTTTTATGCATCTATGTGAATGAATCTGAAAATCAAACAATGTCAATAAGTTCTATAATAATAGAATAAAATGTGAAACTTAAAAGAAATATCACAGTGAGCATCCTACGTTAAATCCAAAATGTGAGAAAATGTGAATAACAAACTGCAAATAATATATTACATATAAATGTGTACAACAAATATAGCTAACATCTTATTTACTAGACTTAAGCTGACTAAAGCCTACTTAGCTAAAAAAAATTGTTGATCGAAAACAACAAAATTGTGACTCACGGCAATAAGTTTCTGTTTGGCTTGCTGTAATAACTCCTGTTCCCGCCCACTGAAAAAGCTTAGGCCAATCGGAAGAAGTCGTTTCAGACACGCCACATTCAGGCTGTTGTGTGGCTCCAGGCGTTTCTTCTCCCTGCGGCGACCCGCCCTTTTGGTAGCCGCCGCATCTGTTGTTACCACGGCAACCTTACTTACAGAGACAGATTTTGATTGGCTGGGCATTATTAGGGCCATGTTGTCAATTTCATTACCCAGTACAAAGTTCTGTTCCTCTCTCTTGAACATCTGAAATATAAGTTATTTATGTTGAAAATGTGAAGCATCTGAAGAAAATCTTGGCCAAAAAATAGTTTACATGTACCTTTTAAAAAAGGTAAAAAATTCTTAAAGAAAAACAATTTTTAAAACAAATCTAGTTTGCTTCAAGATAGATGTTTACATAAAGTGATGCATCTTGCCTATCCCTTGACAATGTATCAGTATATCAGATGAAAATTTCTTTCGTATTTCTTTTAAAATAGAGGTACTATACTTACAATGGATTTTGACCATAACCCAAATATATCCGCCACACAACTAAAAAGCTCCTCGGCATCAATGGTGGGACTTTTCAACCACTCAGATCTGTGTAGATCTACGTACTTAATCAACAATGGAAAGAAGGCATAGATGTCTCTCACTAGGGTCTCATAAGCCTGTAAAAGAACAAACATGGGTATAAAGATAAAATTTCAACATCAAGAATCCATACTGTACATGTACTTATTTTAGCACAACCATATTTCAGTGGAAAGGAATCAAAATGGGCCAATGGACACGGAAGGGCAATCAAGAATAAATGTTTTGACTTATTTTCCTTCATAATCAATAAGAGACAAACATTTTAGCGTAGTCTAAAACCAGCATACTCTTAACAGCGCAAACTCCGCTTAAATATGAATCCCGCTAAAAAAATGCAAGTACCCTATTAATATAAAAGTAGCAAAAAATGTATTCCGTTTTTGTAGATGACTTGCATAAACATTGATTTCACTTACATGTATGACTTGAAACCAAACAAAATAAGTCTTTTTAAGGGTTTTGCCAGATTTTGAAACTATGAGGTTAGAACAGTTTAAATCTTGATAATAAAAACTAATACATGTAAGTACATCAAACCATACACCTAACGTAAAATCATTGAAAGTGATTGCACCCTACTTAAATCGTCTGAAAGAAAAGGGATATAAATGCAGCATAATCCTTTTTCTATATTTTTAACAAAATATGTTAAAATAAAAAATAAATTTTGACCTTTTGTACATCTGCCTCTAGGTCGGCCACTTCATTAGAGCCGTGTTTACTGGCCAGGAACTGCTTCTCTTTACGTTCCACCATCACGCTATTCTGTCTCAGACGCTTGGCAATCGGCAAGAAATGGTCCTTGATCATGTCTGATGTGGAACTGGCTATGATTGGCTGAGTGCGAGCTAGAGGGTAAAATGGTTTAAGGTCAAGGTCACTTTTAAAGCATCTCAACATAACATGATAGAACTACAATACTGTGTGACTAATAAATTTCATAGAAAGATATTTTTAAAAACAATAGCCTTTCAACAAATAATCAAGAATATCTTGAGTCTGTTGAGAATACACATTCATTTCCATGTACATGTACAAGTATGTGTTAATATTTCATTGTACATATCTACATACTGGATCTGCTAAATTAACAGAAAATATAATATACTTTTTACAAAGAATTTTTCAAGCACCTCTAATTTTCAAGTATTGAAAAAAAATTATATAATGACAGCATATAATCTAATAGTTTTTAGATTAATTGACACTTTATAGATTAAGAAGTCTTCAGCCTTGGGACAAAATTAATGTATCTTCAGGTCAAATCATATGTTGCCCTCATCCCATGTCAATAATCGTATATCGTACAAGGTGATCATACTCACTAGCAATTCTGTTCATCCATGGTGCATTCTCAGTTCCTACGTTACTGAGAATCAGTTTGAGTACATTACCAAGAACTTCATTCATAAGTCCCTCTGTCACTTCAGTTGCCGCTACTCCACTATGGTAACAAATTACAATTTCATGAATCTTTATTATGCATTGTCTTATGTTCTTCAAAACTGAATCTTAGAAATGATATTAATAAATCAAAGCTAATTCTGAGGAAGAATTCTCTGGAAAAAAATTTCTACTTTTGAACTCACCCATCAGTTGGTTGACTCTCACATAGCCAGAATGGCAGATAACTGAAAGATCAAATACAATTTTCAGCAAAAGCTTACATAAATTAATGGTTAAATAGAAAAAAAAATTGTCTTGTACCAGTATCTAGATTTTTTCATACATTCCGTACAATAGATGCATCTAAATGTGAGAAAGTTACTTTCTGGATACAATAAATAAATATATATATAAGTAAGTTGATACATTATTTCAAAAGAAGTTGTAAAATTTTGATTATTCTTCAAGTACTATTATGATATCATTTAAGTTACAACAGGTACATGTATACAAATGTGCTATATTAATATAAATGACCATATCTCTTGAATTACAACTATATCACACCTGCAGAGCATAGGGAGTGTGACCTCGATGACATGTGGCGCCTCCTGGTAGTTACCGCCTGATTCGGCGAGATGAGCGATCTCCTCTACGATCTTCTTTAGACTAGGAACATTCTCTGACAACATGTCCATTACCTCTGTAATGTTAATATCGTTAAAAATACCATCAGAAAATACTTAAGATTTGAATTTTTAAAAATTTATTTCATTAATAGCTAAAACAAACTAACATACATGTATATAGCTGGATTGAGGGGTCCCCAAATGTCTGAAAGAGCACCTGCTGACAGTGTTCTAGGATTCCTTTACCCTTTATCCGAGGTAAGTGAAAATTTAGGTCGGTTAACTGGAAAACAGAATGCTACTTACCCGTTGGTAAGTGAATTTTGAAGCACAATCTCCATTACACTCTCTGTGTAGCTAATATAAGTAAATAGTCGCCCCAAAGTACAAGATCATACTTTAGCAGTCATCTTGTACTTTCTGGACATAATAATTTATTTTCATCGTAATGGCTAGGATGCGCAAAAGAAAAAGAACATCCTCATTACATTCTGACATTTTTGTTTGGGTGAGTTTCCTTGCTGGGTAAGCATATTTTTGGTTAGCACTTACCCGTTGGGAAGTGGTTTTTGAATATAAATCCTAGAACACTGCAGCTGACAGGACTTTTACTTTATGACGTCTAAATTCATAGCCCATAACAATGGTTTGATGAGACACTTGACCGTTACGTCATAAGTAATATATAGGACATTTGGCGATTTCTCAATTGAATCGAATGTGTTCATAGAAATCAAACAGTGATACAAGCCAATTTCTTTTGAACCACATATCTTTAAAATTTTGCTACATTGGTAAGCAATTGGACCTTTGGAGATAAATCAGTTGAATCAAAGATGTCCATCAATCAGATTAAAAAAATGAATACAAAACATACAACATAGCCTTATATGGATATCTAAATTTTCAAGTCCTATAACTCAGTACCTTGTGCTTCCAATGAGTGTTCGGAGATTTTGCCCTCTATTCCGTACAGTATAGAGTGCTTGTTGTATTTGTTCCTCTCTGGCTCTAGGAATGCTACAGGGAAACAACTGGCAAACGATCCAAGGCATTCGCCTAACGCAGGACGGTGTCTGTAGTACAAAGTTTCATCAATATCAGATTAGTGAAAAATCTATGAAAGATTCACTGTAACACTAAACTTACAAGATAGAATTAAAAAAGAAATGAAAATTGATCTTTTGTATGCCATGTTGGACATGACCAAAATGAATTAAATCAATATGAGGGAGGTCTACATAGTCTAGCCTTTTTTTAAATACTAGATTGAAAATTTTTCATCATAAAAATTTTGGAGTGAAAAACTATTATTTTGTTATTATAAAAGCCACATTAGAATTCTGGATGTAATAACACCATATGTTTCAAAGTGCTCTATTAGGTACACAACATTTACAGTATCATACTCTCTATAGACCTTTTACACAGCCAACTGTGCCTCACATGAAATTCAGATGAAATGAGCATCATGTAAATTTCACATGAAAGTTCATGTAAAATTCATATAAATTTCACATAAGATTTATATGAAAAATATTTCACATGAATTTCACATAAATTTCCTTCACATGAATTTTTCTAAGTGACCTTCACAGGAAACTGAATTCACATAACATCTATGTAAAAATCTTCACATGAATTTCAGGCGAAAAATTTCACGTAAATTTCATGTTCATGCTCATTTCACATAAATTTCATGTGAACTTTCATGTTAAGTTCATGTAAATTTCACATGAATTTCATATGAGGCACAATTGGATGTGATATACACATATAATCTCTATACATCATGATGTCTTAAAATCTTTGCAAGTCAACTGCACAGCTCATCAAGGCAGATTCAACTTTATTTCTGACTGCTTTAAATTAATGTAAAGTTATATGAAGGATTTGAAATCTGACTTATACTCATTTTAACATTTTCAGTACATTAGTAACCTTTCACTTCCAAAATTTTTCATTTTTTATCTTAATTTGAATACAGTTTTTTTTAAACATATGGCCAATAGGCCAGGAAAAGAATTCAAGAACCTAGCAAGGAAAAATGAGCAAATATTTAATTGATGTAGCTGCAGATTTGAAATATACTTAAGCTTTTTTTATAGGGAATATGAAATCAACAAATGGTAGGTTTGGCTTGCAAAGATAAGTTTGGAGAGCTGAACTACGTTCAAACATAGAAGATGATGTTGAAGTGAATTTGATTGAAAATGTGGAAAGTGTAAAAAGTTGCTAAGGCACTACAGGAAAGATGGTGGATTTATGAAAATGTTTGATCCAAATAAAAAGCTGCATTATTGATATGTATTCATGCAGACTGAATAGACGGAATCATAAGTAATGTAGAAAACCTTTTTACGATAAGGTTAGTTCTGATCACTTTTGTCTCTTCGTGTGGTACTTTTTCCACTCAAAACAATGGAATGATGTCATAACGCTCTAAACCGTGGAATGCACTGCTGCGTCATGACGTAATTCCATTGTCTTGAGAGGAAAAAGTACCACACGAAGAGACCAAAAAATCCGAGCAACCTTATCGTGAAAGGGTCTATACTGTGCTTGCTTAATGAAGGAAATGTAGAAAAAATAACAATGGCAAGCGAGAATTAGGAGGACATAAACAGAAATGAGGTTGGATGGAAGTACGGTACACAAAACATGTTTGGGGAGGTCCATTGTAATGTCTATGGATAATTTTTCCTCAACACATAAAGATTTTGTAGGTTTGCACTTTGAAACATACGATGTCAGTCTTGCCAGTGTTATTTTTGATTTGCACACATCAAAAAGTAATTGTGGCTAAACTTACTACTTTCTAATTATTTCAATTGAAATAATGTTATGTCTAAAATAGTTCAGAAAAAAAAATCACACCCAACTCCTTATAACACCCCCCCCCCCCCCCCCCCCCCCAAAAAAAGCGGATATATGTAATTAGGTAAGATAGTTGACATGACAGTAAATGTTCTACTGTCTGGACAGATATTATCCTTTATTTATGGTCAGATTGGTTTAAGCAAACAGTAGGAAAGTTATGAGGAAGGGGGATGGAGGAGAAAAGATCTCTCTATTCCAAATCAATCCCTTTATGTTTACTTTTTGGTACTTATTGCATCAGCACAGCTATAAATATCTTACATATTTACTATAGAATAGAGAAAGCAGCAGAAGAATGGATTTACGCAGTGACAGAAAGGCAATTAAAGGAATTGTCCTTACACTACATTTCCCCTGGATAAACTCCTCACACTACATTTCCCCTGGATAAACTCCTCACACTACATTTCCCCTGGATAAACTCCTCACACTACATTTCCCCTGGATAAACTCCTCACACTACATTTCCCCTGGATAAACTCCTCACACTACATTTCCCCTGGATAAACTCCTTACACTACATTTCCCCTGGATAAACTCCTTACACTACATTTCCCCTGGATAAACTCCTCACACTACATTTCCCCTGGATAAACTCCTCACACTACATTTCCCCTGGATAAACTCCTCACACTACATTTCCCCTGGATAAACTCCTTACACTACATTTCCCCTGGATAAACTCCATCCACTACATTTCCCCTGGATAAACTCCTCACACTACATTTCCCCTGGATAAACTCCTCACACTACATTTCCCCTGGATAAACTCCTTACACTACATTTCCCCTGGATAAACTCCTTGAAACGGTCTCAGTGGACAGTTTACATTAAAAAAATATGACTGTTCAAGAACAGGTATCTTTGCCTGTCACATATGTAAACTTGACCTTGACCTTGATTGGATGTTGTGTCTCATCATGCTTGACCATCCTTGTAAGTTTGATGGCGGTATGATGTATATCAATCAAGTTATAGCTTTTTATGAACATGTGACTACTGGACAAACGAATCCCAGACAGAGGAATGCCAGACAGACGAATTCCTGACAGAATTATCCTTATATGTTGCCCTTACATTGTAGGCAACATAAAAATGGGGAGGTGGAGGATATGGGAAATGTTAGAGGGCAAAGCTAGGTGCCACACCCTTTCTTTATATTTGCATATCATGGATTCATAACAGGTCTTAAGCTAGCAGCCCAATTTATATTTTTACAATAACAAACCTGGGGAATCCTTCTTTTCAAAATCCAGAATAAAATAAAAATAAATGCATATGATGTAAAAAGCAAGGAAATTCTATGGCGCTGATTACATAGTAATAACAACAAAATAAGGTATGAATTCACTCCATGCTAAAATCACACACTGTATATGTACCTGGCTAGTTCCCATAGAATTGTGTCCCTACATTACAGAAATTGACATTACTTCAGTCAAAGACAAAATTATTTTATTTTTCCCCATTTGGGAAAATGGAAATTAAGGTTTTGGGAATAACTTAAAAGCTCTTTGCTGGAAATAAATATATTTTTTTAATAGACAGATCCTTATCTTTTCAGGTCTTGCTTTTCAATTAAAAAAATACAGAAATAAAAAATTTGTATGGTTTACTTGCTTAAAATTTGCTTTGCTCTGAATTTTAATTCAGAATGCTACTCTAGCTATATTACGTTTTTTTATAAGCATTTCCCAAGAGTAAAATTTTCAATACAGCTGTAAAAGAAGCCTGAGTGCCTAGACTAAAATGACAGAAGTATGAAATCTGGCAACTCAATTGAGTAATTGGCAAAGAAACTCATATTAGTCACATAAATGTACAAAAAGACACAGAACCATATACAGACAAATTAATAATAGTAAAGTATAGCCCTCGTATGAAATAATTACGTTAGGAGAATAGATGGAAACTTTACCTCTGAATAACAGCTGAGCTCATCGTCCCAAGAGAATAGAGTGAGTTCAAGATACGGTAACAGGCTAACTGTAAGTCTCCAACTGAAAAAATCCAGCTGATAATTTATACTCCAGAATGAAATGAAAATATTAAGATACTGAACATGTACTTATTTAAGTGCACCCAAATTTTGGTGAAACATGCCAGATTTGTTAGGTGGACATTATAGTCTAATTATAAATAAGCATGCTTTACATACTATTCACTAAAATCTACTACACATAAAATATCTTGCATAGTCATAAATCACTGCATCTTAAATAATAGAGCTAACTCTGCTAAAAGATGAATCCTTCTAAATGAAGAAGTATTAAAGTACTGAATAATATTTGATGATATATGAATAGTTTTATTGGAAAAATAACAAACGCTGAATTTAAAACTCAACTGGTTTCATTAGTATCATCAGGCTCAGTTTTCCATAGTTACTTTTATACATGCTATGCTGAGGATGAGCTGGTAAAGTTAAGGGACAGCATATTTGAGGTTCTGAAGAGTAAAACTTTTTTGTATTGGAGTAAGTTTTTAAACTAAGAATGCATAATCAGTAGTAAATGCTATTTCATTCTTACCAATCAGTTCAGCTCCAAATTTATTGCGACCAAGATGATCAAACATGGATGACAGTACAGGCAGTAGGACCATGTGAACGAAATCCAGACTGGTTGCTCCTCGAAGAATCGTTCCTTTGACGTGACTAAATCGTCCACGATGAAGATTATCCACTACCTGGGCCAGGTCATCAGCAGCGTTGTTAAAGAACGGCAGCAATGAGGAGCGTACAATCTCAGGACTGTTCTTAACCACTGACCTAGGAGGGAAATGATTTGGTTAATACATACATGTATTCCTTTTGTGATGACAAATATGCAGAATAATGTGCAGTGAAGTCACTTTACGGAATGCAGATTTCCATATCTTTTTATCTAAACCAAAATTCTTGGATCTGCCAAGAAGCTGTTAATGTATGATAATATAAAACCCTGATCAAACAATTTCTCCTTGTTCCAAAAAGATTTAATATAGCATCTATCAAAACTTTGAATTTTCCTCTTTAATAGCCAAAAGATTCAGGAACATTCAACATTTTCTGAATGGTCAGTATATTTTTTTGTTTTGACTTACCTAGCATCCACAGCCTGTACAAGTACCTGTAGACATCTCACAGAGATATTGACATCATGACCAAAGGCAGTTATTTTTGTTCTAAGGGTTGCTGCAAGCTTGCAAAATAAGCTGAAAGGAATTCATGATGAAAATTGAAACATCAATTTATCGCAAATTTTTTAATGAGGTGAATTTATATAATTCTCGGCAGAAAATCTTAATTTTGGTGTAAAAATCAATAACATGTATGTATTACCTAGCTGTCATTTCCTTCTCCTTAACAGAGGCGAGGGCTCCAATTGTCGACCCTGGCTTTCCAATGAAGTACTCTTTGTGTGCACAGAAGTATTTCTCCACAAATGGTAAGACGACCTACATGGAGAAAATACAGACATAGAAACTCAAGAAAAAATCTACACACAGACAGAATTCTTCTCATGTGAAATTAGGATAAAAACATGTAGTTATGAAACAGGTATACAGAGAGTCAAGAAAAATTTACACAAATAGCTTTGTAAATTACACGTAGCTCCCCTTATCATGTAAATATCAGGTTCAAAAACATAATTATGAAAAATCTTTGTAGCAGTTATAATCGATAGGTATACAGAAGCTCAAGAAAATTCTTAAAGCAATTTCATTAATAAGCTTGTCATAAGGAAATCAGGGGCAAAATGTAAATCTACAATTCCTTTGTAAGAAGCAATGTAATTGTGGCAAACAATTAATGTGAAAGCATTCTTCTGTACATTACCTTTGCGAAGAATTTGACGTCCTCCGTTGCAGTAGAGTAGCTTCCCCTGCGACTGAACCTACTGCTTGGTCTGGTTTCCGTTAAGTTACTTGAGGCTTTGTCAAAATATGCCAGCAGTTTTTCTAGCAAACTGTACGCAAATCTCTTCTCTGTGGCCGACACACCAACGTCACCTTCTGCCTCAGCATCCTTACTGACTCTAGAATGGGATTTACGACGCACTTCTTGCTCCATTTCACCACTACATCCGCCATTTTGGAAAAGGAATATTGGGAAGGAAGGTGTAAGGAGGAATGGTAGGGTAGAGGGGAAAGAGAAAAGATACAAAACGTAACAGTAAGATATATATACATGAAAGTAGCAAATGAAAATAAAGATAAACTTAAGATAATTTTTTTTTGCATCGTAATTATTGCATAAATGAATCCAGCGGTTTTGCTACTACTGCATAAAAAATGGATATCTACTTATTTTTAAATTACAATACAGTAATGCAACAAAACACATTGAAGAAAATTCAAATTTAAGTAAAATAAAACTTTGATACATATGTATTATTGAAAAGGAAGGAAGTCAGGTGCAAAACCTCTTTTCTATTATACATGTATGTTAAAATTCATGCAGTGATGAAATGTATGCTATATGGAATAAAGCAAGCTGTGCGAGTTAATATTAAAAGTATAGGCTGTGCTTCTAAAATGTACAACCAAAACTGTCTGCATTTTACTACAGCTATGAAGGAACTATCACAATACTCAAAATGGCAGCTGTATTAGTAAAAGTTAAATAATGACAAAAAATTTAAAAATAATGTCAGGCATCAATCATTTAATAGTCTTGATACAGCAGCATACTATCTAGAGTTCAATAAGGGCATACAAACTTTTGCCTCAATGAAGTGAAAGAAATAAGATATTATATAATTTATCTAAATGATAAGATCCATGTAAATGTACACGAGTAGATGTTACAGACGTTATAATTAGACACTGGCAAAAAAAGTCATAAAAAATTAAGTAAATTAATTCATCGTATGATTTCAGCTACATCATACATGTAGGCTTTGGTGAGAGGATTGGGTTGGGTAGGGATGGAAAGGGGAGGGGTTAGAATAGGTTGGATGGGCAGTTTTAGATATACATACATGTATACAAAGTAAATATCAAAGCCAATATGTGAATATCTGCCATTTATTTTTAATTGCTTCTCTGATTTTACAAATACTTAACAGCAAAGGTATGGGGAGGAGGGGGGATCAGAATACATCATCTGCAGATTGCAATGGTGAGTTTTACACATTTTTCGAAGAGGGAAAAAAATCTGATGGATTTTTAAGGGAAAGGTTAAAGGTCAAGGTCATAGTCACAGTCAAAACCATAAAACATTATAAGAGGAAGATAGCTATTGCTTATCAAGGTCAGGAGGCAAAGGACAAGGTCAAGGGCAAATACGAAGGCAAGAAACTGAGTCACACCCAGTAGCACAATGTCCTAAAGCTGACTTTGGAAGAAATATTCAGAAATGACGAAAAGATGTGTAAAGGAAGTTTTTGTGTTTTATTGTCATGGATATGTACATGTAGTACTATGGCATAAAATTTTTCTCTGAATTTGCGTTACAACATAACATTTACCCCCAGAGATGCCTGGAATAATTTGAAACTAAATCAGATTGAAATTGTTCAAACGTCGTCAAGTGTATCAATGAAAATTTTCATTATGAATTGTTAATTACATGCATGAATTTAGATAAATTCATTCTCAAATCCATAAGAGATGCACTTTTTGATGAGTACTAACACCAAGTCAATTTGTTATAAACATTATTGGTTGTAATTCTTTTTAAAGAAAATACTTAAAAACTAAGACAAACATGCATTTTGCAAGAGCTTTATGTTAAGTTATGCATAGAAAAATTGATAGATTGAAATATGCGAAAAGTTTCCCTGTGATTATTAACAGTTGAAAAAAAAATGTAAAGAATAATAAAATATTGATATACCTATGGATTCTGTAACCAAGGAACTGCAGGAATTTGAGTAATTCTTGAGCGTGCTCTCTGTCTTTCCGTTTCTCCTTGTCCGTCAGTGTGTCATACGGAACTAATCGTGGATGTACGCCACCTCCTACAATTGGTTGTTAATAATGATAAATGTGCACTAAACACTTATTCCATTTTTTTCATCTAAATGTATTTGCAATTAAGCTTTTCTGCATACAGAATTATTTCCTATGAGATTTTATCTGGTGTTAAACCATTGAGACATTGTTATATTGGTATGGTAGCATCAATTTTGTACCATTATCATCGAAAAAGCTAGAAATTATGTACTTCCATATCTTACATGTACATATTTTTATATACATGTATTTGATATTTTTTTACTGTTTCATTCAACTCACCATGAAAATGTATGGTCTCAAACGTTTGCCGAAATCGTTAATCTTCGGCCAACTACGTGGTATTTAATTCTTCTGTTATCAAAACAACCGGAGGTAGAGTATTATACCCCTATAAATGCCTTATATTATATTTTATTAACTGTTACAGTACATTTGTAAATTACAAGCTTCACATACCTATTTCCTCTAATTCCATCTTCTTCCTCCTTGCCCACAAATCATGAGAATTCTCCGCTAACTTCTCTGCCAAATTCTACATAGCAGAATTGTTGATTTATTAGATTTTGCATGCCAACATTTTCTTAATCCCTACCTTAATCATGACATCAAATTGCTGTAAATGGCGGATGATAGTCTAATTACTAGAACTATTGTTTTCTGAATTCAATATTTCCAAAGTTGCTTCTTATTCTCAAGGATAATCAAGTTAACTTTACCACTTGCTACAGAAATTGTTAAAATAAATTCAAGAATTGTAAAATTAAAGCAACACAATTCCGATGAACAAGTTATGCAAAAAAATTTTAATTCCTGAAACAAAAAATAGCCATATTAAATGAAGTTAAAAACGAAACATTCAAGATAATTACCTGAACTTCCCTTGTAAGAGCCATATTTCTCAAGTCATACGGTTTCGGACTGTAACCATGGCTGGACTGAAATAACATATTGATCACACATGTTGAAAAAGTCAACATTTCAGGATAAACATTACAAAGAAATATCAAAGCTCTGAAGGAACTGATGGCGAGTTTCGTTTATTCATTTTAGAATGATATCGAACTATTTTATGGGATTTTTAAATATTGTATTAGTAGATAGAACAAGTAAGGGTTATTCTACTGTCTCCGAGGATGTAGCCCGAGGAGCAGTTGAATAACCCACTTGTTGCACGGCAATTGTTAGACCATCAAACAATTATCACCAATGATTGAGTAATTATAAGTCGTCATTCCTAGTACGTAACGGTAAGAGAAAACTACTCATGTTCAGTAAACAACGACAATATGACAATTACATACAAAACACATCGTAGAAAGATAAGAATTTTACCATGTTTACGCATTTTAACACTTGATTTGACAGAAAATTTCATTAAAGAAATTGAAAGAATTATTTCCAGAATTTGAATTGAATGAGAGAAAATAAAAGAAACCAACTAATGATATATTACTATACCTAACAAGCGAATTTTAGGAGATGGGGTCGGGGATTGTCTTTACAATTTTCCATAAAATATTAGAAACTGTTGGAATCTTCCGCTATTATTTGTGTTCTGTTCAAAGCTATTCAATGGTTCCGGTCAGTACAAAGTTATTTGTTTGTCTGTCTCAGTTTGTAGCGGATCCTTTTCATTCAAGTGCTAATCTAGAGCGCGCTAGGGTATTCAGGATCCCGCCCCTCCCTAGAATTTGCCGTTTTTCAATTTTTTTTTCACAATCATAGGCTAATTGGACCCCTCCCCTCATTCACTGTGGAAAAAATCTAGATCCACCCATGACTTTGATGAAAGTAATTCAAATCTGTAAGTCGCGGGGTGTCCTTCTCATTCCTAAGAAATGCGCTTTTAGTGATGTTTCTAATAAATCTAAAGGAAAAATGTGTTTCCATTTTTCAAAACGGAAGACAGTTGACTTCGGGTCAGTTAAGGACAATAAACGGTTCAGTCGATCGTTCAACGATTGGTTCAATCATTAATTCAATCATTGCTTCATAATGAAAAATACTGCACTGTCTGGAAAGGTGTTAATTACCGTCTACAACGTAGACCGTGCAACAAATCCATTTTCCAATGTTCGGGAATAAAACATTTATAGACCTATGTCAGCATGACTGCTATAGTCAGTGACGGATTCAAGGGGGCGTAGGGCCCCCTAAAATTTTCCAATCATGGGTAAAACGATCATTTTAAATCAAGAAAGAGTGAATATTAGTGAATATTACCTACCTTTTAGTAAATATAATTGTTAAATGCATCAAATTCCATTCTTTAATTAATTACAGTCACGAAAATGGGTCTTAAAAAGGCTGAAATTCAAGAGATTCCAGGGGGCTTCGACCCCCCCTAACAGGGCTCTGCCCTGGACCCTCCAATTCTTTACTTCCCCCCCCTCCCCTAAATAATAAGCTGGATCCACACTGATAGTACAGATGTTTATTTTTTTCTTCATGTATAGCACAGGGGTGAGGTATCATCGCTTGGTCACAAACCCTTTCCTCTATACGTACCCTTTCTTCTATATAAGTTTTATATATAGACATATAGAAGGGTTTGTATTGAGTAAAGGGTTTGTGACCAAGCGATGATACCTCATCCCTGTGGTGTATAGATCTGCATATCTGTTCCATTTGAAATTGTTCTAAAATCTTGTATCTTATAGGCCTATATCATTCAGATTTTTTAAATCAGTCCCAATCACTGGCCGTAAAAGTGCCTGGTATGTGTACGGCCTGTGTATTGTTTAAGGCCAGTATCTTGCAGATACACAGTCATGTCAAATTTCTAACTTCAACCACTGCAAAAATTTGCTATAGATGTTCCAATAAGATCATACTTTCTATGATTGTACTTATATATTTTATCTACTATGTCACCAAATTCAATTAAAAAATTCCCCGTACTTCAAGTGATATCGTAGGTACCATTTCTTCAGTGACCTATCGAATTTAGCGTGTCCGTTCCAGCCCTGGCTCGGTGTTCAGTCAGTGCATTCTATTTGCGAGATGCGACAGCTATGAACCAATGTGCTATGAACGCTTGATTGTTTGTGAATTCTAAATTGATTTCTATACCTAGAAGTGTAATATATGACCGTAACTCCTCGTTAATCGATTAAACACTCGAAGTGCTACGATTTGAATATCAGCGCCTTCCATTTTATGTACATAGATCGGACTGAATTGGAATAAGCAATCTGACTGGACGAACTTTTACCGTAGTCTTGTTCTGATCTCTACTGTTTTAGAATTCACAAACAATCAAGCGTTCATAGCGCATTGGTCTGTATTGCACGAAATTATAGAAAAACTGAACGTTCTGCGTTGCCTTGCCCACTGAGAACAATTTTACCTCGTGTCACGTGGTACAGTATAGCCGATAAACTTATAAGCAATCTCAACACGAGACAGTCGACGAAGTATCCTTTTTTAAATAATCTCTAACTTTTTTTAAACATTATGAAACAACTGTTAAAACGCGGAATGCAATGTATGCTGCCTTTATATAAATATGGTGAATAATGAGGTCCAGGGTCATGGGGCAAGACGATCGGAGTTAAGTAAAACTGTGTGACTATATATTTATCTTCAATCGATTTATACATTTTGGGGCCCGGGAGTGTCACGCTTTCAAGTCACGTGATGCAAATCTGAGGTCACGTGGTTCCTGCGATTACTATAGCCAAGAATGCTACGCGAAACTTTCCTAAAAAAAACAGCTTATTTCATTTTCCATAAAGAAAACGATATTGCTGATATACTTATCCTTTCTTTTGATTTACTCAGATATCAGAACTGATACAAATCTTACAACTTTACAGACAGATCTTTAACACAACAACAACAGAGAAGCCTACGCACTCTTGATCTAACTACCGTATCTGTAATTGTCTACTTACTCCGTCTTTAGACATCCTACGTCTCATACTCTCTCTATTGGCCTGTAATCTACTTTGATCTTGATCTAGGGACCATCCCCATACTAATATTGCTCTTAGGCTTTCCTTTACTGGACCAGTGTACTTGTACTTGGTCTGGAGAAAGATTTGCAGGTACTCCATAGAATCACATATTTTGTTTGTATGAAAATGTTGCTATATACATGACATTGTATGAAAGGGTTAAATTTTCCCTGTGTACAGTTAGACAAATTTCAAGAATGAGAGAAATTAAATTAGAAAATCACTAGAAAGTAAAACAGAGACCACTTTTGAGTGGAATCCAGACCATTATGTTACTGGTATATTGATAATGTATAATGAAAGTCAATACAGAGTACATTTCATTTTACTGTAAACGTGGAAATTTTCGCATGGGGTAATTTTACCGATTTTTGCAATTGTATTATTACATGCATATCGAAAATAACCTTAGTGTGAAAATTTTCAAAAACCTGTATAAAACACTAAAGGGAATACTCCCAATTTCGAAAAAAATTACCCCCACGCGTACTGTTGCAATGGTAATTTCGCAAAAATTACCCCCATCGAAAATAACCACATTTACAGAATGTTTATTACATATTATAGTATACCTGATCGTCCAGTAGATGGTAGGGTTTCAGCATGGGGTGTGTTTTCCTGTCATCATCATAGGAAGTACCAAAAGCCCAGCCGGCATCAATCTGTAAATATTCATATCATACATCAATACCTATAATCAATTTTGTAATTCAGAGTTTTAATAATTATAATCATCATGTCACTATTATCATAATTTTTTTTACAAAATTCATTCAGTCCAGCATCAGATACTGCAATAATAATTGATTGCATCATCTTGATGTCCACTTTAAAGTTTCAATATGCGTGTATTCGTATTTTTAAATTAAATTTTACTTTTAGAAATGCTGATGAGATGTGTGGCAAAGTCCTGAATCAATTCTACAAAATTTATCCAGAATCTTATATACTGTAACTAATAAAACCTTTACCTTCTTTAGAGCCCAGCAGTCATGGAAATGCTCAGCAAATTTACTGACAGCCGACTCAAAGGACTGGGATAACTGCACCCTAAAATACAAATCATTCCATTTTATTTTTATCTAAAATTACTAATACGTACAATCAATACTGAACTTTCCTTTTCTAAAATTCGGGATTTTAGCAAAATATGAATCTAAAAACAGCAGCACAAGTCTACAAAATTTTCAACATTTAATTTATTGACTTACATGTATATTTTGTAAATCCAATACAATGCTACACTTAAATTTGTATAGCCCCCTATAAAGCACTTCACACAGTCGGTTTTGCATAAAAATCATGTATATGTAGATACTTTACCTAATTATTCATAAAGAAATGTTATTGATATTCACCTGCTGGTATCAACTGGCCTGGGACGATATGACCCATCACTGTCCTCGCTTGCCTCCCTTATCCATTCCTCGTCCTGCCTCGTCAGTGAGTAGTCAGGTGACAGAGCACAGCCGATCGCTGACAAGCATGGTAGAGCCTTGGAGAACAACTCAGGATCATACTCTATCTGAGCTAAGGCATCAAAGATTCCTGTGAAGAGCATCATAGTGAGCCTCTTCTCCTCCTCAGTGGCAGCTCCGAATGAGCCCCAGCCACCCTGGCTGTAGTATCTACCACATCTTTCATAGTAGGTGGTCAGAACCTGGATAAAAATTGATAAACCATTTAAGCATAGAAAATTTTTTTAAAAATGAACAAAATGTAAAAGGACCAGAGCCACGAACGGCAAAATCGGCCTAAGTTGCCACAACGTTCATCTTTTATATTTTGATAATACCATATTTCAGCACTTCAGAACTGGCCAACTTTGTGATTTACGGCCTTGCTGAAGCAAAATATTTTAATGTGAATTGAGGGTATGGTATATTGTTTGCGACGTCATTTGACGTCATTTTCACATATGACGTCGCATAATGTCAGGACAAGTACCATGAATTACTAAGTATTAGAAATGATAAGAGATATTTCTACATTGAGAAAATGTGTGAAATATTAATTTAAAGAAAACATATTTTAAAAATTTCTATAAATACAATATGTGTACAATTTATTATGTACAATCCGTGTTTGTTTTGCCTTTGCTCGAAATCACAGGCTGAAAATGTTCGTCCTGGAACTACTGTATGCATGTCTTCATTGTAATACTTTTACTTTTTGTATTCGCTTAAATCGCGTAAGATGTAAGCTGCATCGATCCACAAGAAATTGATGTCATTATTTATGATTATATGCAAAAAAAAAAAAAATAATAATCAAAGAAAGGCACCATGTTTACCATCTTCATGAATCACGGATCCGATACGTTCAAACTGTCCTAGAAGAGTGTTAGGTTGTATCAGATCAGACAAAGGAATACCATGTATGCTTCTTCTTTTTTCCGAAAATTACTGAAATACCGTTAAATTCAAAGATTTTCACGTAATAAAGTTGTCAGAACATCTCCAATCAAAAGTGAATACCCCTGTACAACATCAAAACACGGTTCTATATCTGCTGCAGATCTAGATAATTATAAGCATCCACTTAATTTTGCCGTAGATACACCATTGTCAGTGATTTATGAAGATGAACATTGATGTGACTCAATTTGACATCTATAAGTACTTCAAACTTGTTCCTATAAACTAGGCTCAAATTACACGTATCAGTTTTTAATCCAATTTCGCGGTCAGTTACTGGACTAGACAGAGATAATACATTGGCTAAATTGAAAACCCCTTCCGTACACTTCGGTGCATATGTGTCAATAACTCAATATAAATAGGTAGAGCTAAAACTAGAGTTGAAAAATGAGAAAAATAATGTCTTAATTCATTGCATGATTTTCCTTCTAAAATTAGTGTGTAATACCCATTTGCAGAGGTTTTGGCGGATACAGGAATTAGGGGGCGAGATATTTCTAACATAAAAGCGAAGGGTCCCATTCGGGTCAATGGTAGCGGACTTTGAACAAAGAGAAAAAAAGATGGTTGCATTTTGAATATTTCGTATTTTAAATTACTTTTCATGCTCGCCTTCTTATCATGACATATATAATTATTGATTAGAGAAATAAGTGTGACTCTTCTCACATGTATGTGCTAGTACTAGTATAAGAGTTGGGCAGCCCGTACCTCAGATTTCCGTATTTCCATATTTTTCCATAAAATTTCCATGGAAAATTCATGGAGAAACTGCGGAGGTAAATTTCAGTTAACGGAAATACGGAAAATATACGGAGTGCAAAATTCAGAAATGCGGAGAAAATGCGGAATTTTGGACTTTGTTTATTTCTGATACGGAAAGTGTACAAAGTTTGGGACTTAGTAAAATTTCGATATGGAAATTATATGGAGAAAAAGACTTAGTCAATTCTTGATGCAGAAAAAATGCGGATCTCTGGACTTAGCATTTATTTCATACAGAGAAAATTTGGAGCTCTGGACTTAGAATTTTCTTCATTAAAGAATTTTTTTCACTTATAAAATGAGGTGTTCTAAAAACTGAGTTGAGATGCCTGGGGTCTTCCATAGTAATGTATCACAGCTGATTGGACAGACAGACATACAGACGACGGACAAAGTGATTCCTAAGTGTCGCTTTGCTTCACAGGTGACACAAAAAGCTAAGTTAAGCACAACTACAATTATTTTAACCAGTAATTGATACACACATGACCTTTTATGGAATGAAAATGCATAAAATAAGATGTGTTTGTGAAACACTATGCCCCAGGTGGCAACAAAGTCTGGAAAATTTTATTTTTAGCTTAAAGGTCACAGTCAAGGTAACAAGGTCAATGACCTTTGTCATTTGAAAAGGTATCTTTAGTAGTAGTACTTTCTGGACTTAGGAAATTTTCAATGAACAGAGCGTACATATTTTTGTGACTGTATGGAATTTTGACTTAGCCAATTTTCAAGCAAAAATATGACTGACACATGAAGACTTATATATTTGTACATGTAATACAAAGAACATGCTATAGATAGTCTCATTATTTAGCAAAATAGAAAGTACGTATACTTTTAAGTGACATTAAATGCATGACCAAATGAATGAAGCTTTATAATACAACCCTTTTTCAAGTTTTGAGGGAGAGGACAGGATGAAAGGCAGGGGAGGAAGAGGTTGGAGGAAAGGAAAGGGGGAGAGGCAGGGATAAGGAAAGGGAAGAGGGGAAGGGGGAGGCTGGTAAGGGGTGGGAGGAAAAGGGTGGGAGAGGGGTACCCCCTGTCTGCCCCCCCCCCCCCCCTTTTTTTAAACTTTTAACTTAACTTAAATGAATTTTTCATAAAATTTACGAATTCTTTGTTTGCCAATCTGTCAGGAAATAGGAAAAATTAATTATCTTTTCTTCTCAAATTAAATTTCGCTCCCAATTATATTTCACAGAATATTCTCTCCAAAAAATGTACTCTCAAAAAAAAAAAAAACTTTACTTAGATATATTACTAATTACTAAGAAAGATTGGCTATGGATCAAGAATTCTTTTACTTAAAATGTTACCTCTATAAGTAATTACTTTAAATAACCGTCTTAAAACTTTAAATTTCGGCTAGGATTGTCAGAACACACGAGTATCCATCTCCACCACGGCCGATGTTTTACTTTCGTTTTCCATATACAATACATAGTTAATCTCGCCTAATTTCAGAAAACTTGGCGATCGGTCTTTAGGTGTTTATAACATGATTTCTAGAATACGATTATTTGACATCGTTTTTTATTTTTATTTTCTTTCCTTTATATATATATATATCTTCTTTTTTTTGTTATTTTATAATTTCCTAGGGTCGGAAAATAAAAAAAAATCTTTCAAGATAATTCTATTTTTTTCCCAGATTAGCAAAAAAAAAAAAAATATGGTCAATGGATCGATTATTATTTTTTTTTATAAATCAGTTTGAAAAAAAAAACAAATTAAACATTGTGTCAGTAATGGATATAAGAACTAAGATTATTAAGTAAAACAGACGCATTGAAAATAATCAATGTATATTTATGCAGATCGAGGCGTTTTAGTTTGAAATGATTGTGTACGAAACGACTGTGATAAGAAATAGCCAATCAAAACATCGGATTTTTAAAAGGTTCGGGCGAGGCGGAAAAGTCGAATGCCAGAATCGAATCTTCAAGAATTTTGATGACTATCATAGGGTTTCCTTTACTTTGGTACCGGTACATTATAGACACGTTAATTGAAACAATGAAGCCTAGTTTCCTTTGTACTGAGCACGTCAGTGGATGGACGTGGACCGTGGGAAAATGTGTTTGTTTTCATCGATTTATCAGTGTTCCAAACTGATGACTCTGTTGGAAGTTGAAGACAGTGCATAGCTAAGAAATTTGGAGATAATGCCATTGCAGCATCAATAAGCATGATTGAAGGTAGGCTGTTATTTGATTTATGTTTTACTTCTTTGTGATTAATACGTGTTCTACTGAAAAAGAGTTACGGAAAGAGGTTATCTGCAGATAAAAAGGGTACCAGCTGAATCAAGTGATCAACTTCACTCTGAGAACTACTGTGTCCTGAGCTTCCTGATGACGTCCAAACTTCTTCACAGAATTGTGGAAAGAACTACAGTCCTGAGATTCCTGATGACGTCCAAACTTCTTCACAGAATGGTGGAAAGAGGACTGCCTTTAATGGCAGAACCAAGGTAAATAAGAACAATATGTCATAATGTATTTGTTGAACATGTCCTTGGCGACATCAAAGGATGATAACTGTTTTTATGCTTTACTTTCTCATGTAGTCCTAATTAATTTTCTATTAATAGCTTTACATAATTTTGAAAATTTCGGGAAAATTTCGGGAAAAACTCTAGTCTATGGTGCATTTCCTTAGATCCCTTGCACTTGGATTATCATTATGTAAGTTTTACTTGCTTATCACATGGAATAAATTTTAAGTACATGTATATATCCCTCATTGTTATAATTAGTTCAAAGTTAAATATATTATTATCTTTTCTAGGAACAGCTACGAAGCATCCGGGACAAATTCGGGGAATTTGCAAAAGCTTCGAAGGCCCTTCTATTGACGATGTTTGACAAAGCGGAGTTGGAAGGGAGGTCATTAAGGGGCAAGGGGCCAAAGGGCGAAAATGCAAGACCTGCCATCGCAGACGAAGGGAAGCTGGAGGTCCTCTATGGTAATTACCAGACTGTTCTTTACATTATTTTCATAATAAATGTGATACGTCAGTGCTAGAAGGATGCATACCTTTACTTCAGTTTTTTCCCCTGGACTGAAAGATTGAGGAATATAGTATTTTTTCTCCTGTCTGTCTGTTATTAACTTTAGCATTTCACCACAACATTTTAACTGTGAGAGACTTCACATTTGGCAACAAGGTCAATGACCTTGTGATCTTACATTATATACCTTGTTGCCACCAGGGGGCAGTGTTCCACAAACATATCTTGTTATTTCTTTGTATGTAATTGGGTACACATACTTTTAGCATCCTAATCAAGAACATGCATGTACTGGAAAGGTTCATGTATAAAATCTTTAAGCTTAAAATAACAGAGGTTGATTCCATTTGTCCCTGGCAACGATCTACTTTTAAACACTTGACAATCATCTATACACACAATGACATGGATAAAGGTTGTGGAGCTTTTTATACAAAATACGGAACATCTTATAAAAAAATACTTGTACCTAACAGTGCACCAGTTTCAGTTGTCACTCTACATCAGAATCAATTTATTATATTTCAGAACTTATCGAAGAGAGATGGGAGCATATTAGGAGGCCATCAATTAATCAGAAGCTTGGGGAAGTCCTGAAGCCAAGTGCTAAAAAGACACTTTGATAATCTAAATCATGGCTTGAACTTGGACAATAAATATTGTCATCAATGTCCTTATTTAGCAGTGTTTATGTCACATGCACTTAGTGCGAAAGGTGTCAAATGAAAATCACTTTAAACAGCATTTGTCTGTCCATCTGTCAAGTGTGATCCATCTTGTAGGTGACACATTATGCTATTATAGTGAAACCAGAAAAAGTATGAACGAAAAAATTCCAAGTTCCTTGCTAAATTGATCAACTTCCTCGCTCAAGTTCCTGGGAAATTACATCAATTTGCTCAGGATTTACCGTAAGCTACGTCACACCACCTGCTATCCCTAGCCCAGTCTTTTCTGATTGGCTGAGTAAACATAGGTATTGACGTATGGCATACCCGAGGTCAAGTCATAATGTCAATAGCTGTGTTTACTCAACCAATCAGAAAAGACCAAGCTAGGGATAGCAGATGGTGTGACGTAGCTAACGGTAAATTCTGAGCAAATTGATGTAATTTCACAGGAACTTGAGCAAGGAAGTTGATCAATTTATAATTAGCGAAGAACTTGGAATTTTTTTGTTCACACTTTTTCTGGATTCGCTATAAAGCTACGGCAAGTGACAAGGTTATGTCCTTCAAAGGTTGGAGATTATTTTCAAGTTGCCTACAAAGTAAAATGACTTCAGGATGACACTTGGTGCTTCATCCATCTGTACATATGTTGAATCGTACTATCAAAGACTGAGACAAGTGTTCAATCTGCCAACAAGTGTTCCGGGAACACTTGCAGTTGTCATGGTTATGTTGCAGCAATTTTTGTGATAATTGGACCATTAATAGTGCTCTCATGAAAGTTCCGTAAATGAAAACTAAGATTGATCTGTTTGTTGTTAACCAATTTCTTAATTTCAGTCATACCAGTACATGTATCTTCAAGTATTTATGATACAGCAACAACACTGGGCAGTGTGATTCATGTGACGAGACCTTTAAAAATTTCTGTTGTTCTGTCTATGGGGAATTCAACCTTGACCGTCAGTTCTGTCAAGGTCAAACTTTAGCCGGTCGCGCATTTCTCCGCATTTTCTCCATATTTCTAAATTTCCGCATTTTTTCCATATTTATTCCACATTTTTTCCATATTTATTCCGCATTTCTTAATTCCGCATTTTCTCCGTATTTTCCTCCGCATTCTATAATTTTGTCCATAATTTCTCCGCATTTTTTCCATACTGAATTTCTTCCCTATATTCTCCGCATTTTTGTTTAATATGGAGATTTTGCGGAAATTTAGATCCATGCTCCCTAAATTCCTTTTTCCTTATTTTTTTTTTCTCCACATTTTCTCCACGGAAATTTGTCCCAATACTCCGCATTCCGTATTTCCATATTTTTTCTATGAATTCTCCGTGGAGAAATTAAGGAAATCTGAGGTACGGGAATCGGAAGTTAAATCATAATCGATAAGCGGAAATAATCGGATGGGCGTAACCCATTATTATTATAATAGGAAAATTCAAAACATTTCTTTTTTTTTCATTTTGCAACCAACAATGAAATGAAATAAACACCAAATCATTATTTCTTTGAATAAAATTGTTTTATTGAGTAAAGCATTTTCAATCACAGCTACTATGAATACCCTATTAATTCGTTCAAGCTTCTTTTTCTTGAATACCATGCAACAGAAAATGTCATACACTAGTATGTACTTTAAAGTACATACAAGGAAAAAAATAATAGTATAAAAGGGAAAAACACGAATTTATCAAAACCAAGATACTTAATCGGACAATCCGGTAATCAGCGATGTCGGCGACAATCGCGTTTGATTTTCAACATCGATTAGTAATGTTCATCGCTGGCCATTCAACGACCGACAATCGATCGTCAGCGATAATCGTTCCATAACTAAACTAGAATCCATTGCCATGACTCCCATTCTGATACATTTTTAGTGTCATTTTGTGTGAAGAGAGAACATTTTTCAAAGAAGTGTAGATCTTTTTACTCCCATTAATCGATCCTCAGAGATAGAATCGATAGTCGGCGAGTTGGATATTTTAGAAACGATAGCGACGATGGCTGCGACTATCGTTACAATAGTACAGCGTATATTAATGTGAACAAGATAGAGATCGAGGTATGAAATACGAATACATGTACGAAATGATTCTTGCTTAGAGGAATAAAAATTTAGGTACGTTACACGAATAAGAAAACCACTGATCCAAATCTACCAGAACAGTACCATGAATGTGACAAAACGATGTCATAGATGCACAACATTATTAATTTCTGGATCGATGGACTGTAGCAAAGGTGATTATTAATTATGTTCGAATGTTATGAATTGCAGCGTTCGCGAACTTTTTAAGAATCAAACTTTTTTCTCACATTTTTGCAATATCGGATGATTGGCGATTGGCGATTCTAAAGGGAGGGATGAGGCCAGGGCGAGAAGGGGAGCATGTTCTAGACTCTCCCCTTTTTGCGGTCAACATTAATGACGTGATTTTTGTTTTCAGAACTTGATGATAAAGCTTTTATAACAGTATGATGTCCTTGAAAATTATTTAATTTTACAAAATTCTTAAATGCCAAATCTTTCTTTTCATATGAAAGTTTACGTTCTCATATGTATATATTCAAATTTTCAGTCGAATCTAACGCATACATTCGCTGCTATAGCCATTTTTAATTTGGGTGCGCAGCTCTAATTCAATTCGCTGGCGCCACCTACAATGTATTGTGTTTTTATAATAAAGGTATATGGAGATTTAATTTTACAAATTCGACAATATTATGGTCGTTACTGCATATTTTCATATAAAACTTTTTATGTCTCTCTTTTTTTTCTCAACCCAGACCCGTCATTAATAAATTTTACGTTTTCAATAAAATTTATTTTCAGGGAAATGCTATCTTTGAATAAATTATTATACCACGGTCTCCTATCCCCTGTTACCCATTATACCGGTATTGGGCACTGGACTTTATATTACATCAAAATAAACGGACAGAGAATTGATCCAGCATAGTCTGAACCTCAATCGAAATTCGCTGGTTCGATATTGTTCGTCAATCATCTATTTCAAATTAATCATTTGATTTCAAGTTTTCCATCTTTTTTTTGTCTTCAAAAATCCCCACCTCCTCTTTAAAAGAATTAGATCATAAATGTTTCTTCTTGGGTGTCGATCTATTTTGCTTCTTCATGCTGCATTCATATTACGTCTTTCTTTTATGTTTCGAATTCTCATTATTTCAATCACGTTTTCTACCCCTTATCTTCCAATTTCTCTATCGTATAGGATAATTGTAGAAATCCGATCCATTTTTGTTTACATATTTTATTCCGGTATTAGGAACATTTTAGGAAATAACACATATATATAACAAACATATAAACCGAAACTCCCAAAATCCCACATACATTATATATGCCTTCTTTAAAAGATTTTTAAATTATTCTCTTATTTTTTCCTCGTATCATCACGTGTAGATCTATACATGCCGATATATACAGGGAAGACATAGAGTGGTTCAAAAGATTTAAGTATAACGAAAATAAGTATCGTAACTACTCGAGTGCACAACTTGACATTTCTGGAAATTCATAAACGTCAAATTGAATTTTGATGACGTCATTGGTATAATGACGTCACAAATATTATCTACTATGGAGCAGTTTTCTGAAGGATTGGAATAGTTTGAAATAGGTGTAAAAGTAATCCACCGCCAAATTTATAAAATTTTACATAATTTAAAAAGCTTTCAGATTATCTACTACCTATCTTGAAATACAACCTCTCGTTTTCATCGTTTGGGAAGTCTTTTTCATGACGTTCTAACCATCTTTGATGAACAATTTGTCAAGAAATGTGCCAACAGAGAACTCATAAAAGTTTAATTTTCGACTACGACCGGACCTTCTACCAAAAAAATCTTCATCGAAATAATCACAGGTATAATCAAAGAATATTTAAATATAATTACTTTTTTGGTAGAATGTCCGGCCCTATGCGAAATTACCGATCAAATTTCATGATATCTCACAAAAATACCGGAAATGCCAATCCTGGCTTGGTTTTGGACTCTATATCTTCTTAAGACATGTCCGGAATCTCACAACTTCGCACGTTTTCGAAAGACAAATTGTTCTCCTTTCCTTTTGTTGATAATTTAGAAACATTGTCTGTGTTTGAAAATATACGAAAACTTTAGGCCGATATCGCCGTTCGTGGCTCTGGTCCTTTATCATCATATCTTAACAGTAATGTACAAATTTCCTATTTAGCCCTACATGACAGTGAAGTAGGCTTTTTTTTCGGTAATACTTTTTCATGTCATCTCCAAGTGGTTTAAACAAAGGCAGCTGAATGAGCTTTAAAATGTGTCACTGAAAGTATCTCACTACCTAACAACAGACAATATTTTCAATGTTCTTATCTGAAAACAAAAGAATTCATACAAATATGATCTTACTCTGAGAGGTACGACTGTGTTTTCATTGAGAGCCGGTACATCAAACGTAAGCTTCCTTAACAGCTTGGTCATCATTGGGGGCCTCAGTTGACTGTAGAACAAAATTATAAACATCTTAGTAAAAAAATCAAAAGTAAATTATTTAATCGAATGTACATTTTCCAATATTAACTCTTCATTAATTTCAATATTATTCACTGAGGAGAAATTTCTATCAACAGATATTTTTTATTTGTTACCAATTGGTATGTAGAACATCCTCACCTATGTGCTAATGTAAAAATTGTCTTCAATCATAATATTCAACCAAAAGACCTCTTTAGAGATAAATATTTGGCAAAAGTTCGCTTCAATTGAAAAGGCTAGCATAATTATTTTTGAAGAAGTAATATGTGTCTCTTAGGCAACTTACTTTGTAAAGGAGATAAGGAAATCTGATACAGCATCCATCTGTCCCTTGGTCAGTGAGCGGCATTTAGACAGTCTATACACAGTGTTTAATGTAGAATCCAGTAGAGTAGAGGCGTGGTCAGCGTCACTGAAGAAATGGCTGTACCGAGTGAGGAAGGGTAAAACACTGCCACCTATGTAACGATTCAGCGCTAATGCCATATCACTCTCCGAAGCTAATGCCTGAAGGGGGAATAATATCTAGTTAGATGTTAAAAAATATTTGTTGGGAATGTATGCAAAAATCATCTTAGAATTTTAGAAATCGTCGAAAAAAAGATGAGATAACGATTCAAAGTGTAGAAATTTAAATAGATCATAATAAACAATGAGCTATAGTATACAGTGAGAGTAGAATATTTTCAATCTAGTATAATACAAGTGTAACTGGTAGCTGATATAGCAAAGAAAGTTTTTTAAAAATACTGAGCACATTGCTTATTTGAACTATGCTGCTCTGTTGATATAAACCAGATGCATAATATTATTTCATCAACTGCTTCTCTGTATCTAATAATAAACCTATAATAAGAAGTGATTAAGGGAGGGGGGATTTTATACTTTATGATAAATTCAGTACAGGTGTGTACAATGGTACAAAATATCAAGATCTTATTAAAACAATTAATGTCAAACAGTGCAGAAATGACAATAAGCAGTATTAGGTTAATTAATTGCTCTTATGACTGTAAGATGTTATGAACAGTAAGAATTAATTCTAGTTTTCTTAAGCCCCTGTCACACCTACAATTTCTCTCAAGATGTTCTTACTACGTCCTTGAAGTCCTTAAAATTTTTCACGAACGTGGTGAGAACGTGGCATTTTACACTCGGAAGGGCTTTCTGATAGAATATTTGACGACTCCAATATGTGTGCAACATGACCTTTAGCGTCCTTAACACGTTAGTACTGTATCCATCCCGTCTTTAATACGTTTAGTCAAGTTCACACTACAACGAAGGCGTCTCTATTATGACAGTACAGCATTTATACTACGTTCTCGAAGTCCTTACTGCATTCATGCTTCCATCATGACACGTTCAAGAGATAAATTGTTTGAAGGTGGTCTATTTTGACTTTTTTGAGCCCTAAAACCAAGAACGTGGTAAGGATCGCAGAGACGTGACGATCATTATATGATTATAAGTAAAAGTTTTAGCAGTCCGTACTATGACCCTACTACGTTCGCGACACATTTCTAATATGACAATGAAGTTCTCAATATGTTCGCAAGTAGTCCTCAACATGTTCTATTATCAGCGTGTCCTCACTACGACTGTTTTGAATAGTTCAAAACGGTCGTGGTGGCTCGGCGTTCTTGCACATTTGCCGGCGTCCCTACTACGATCTCAATACGTATCAGCCAGTTCTCACTGCGTTCTTTGTGTCATTACTACGTTCACGCCACGTTTCGTACAATTTTGGCGGTTGTAGTACGAATGCCATGCCAGAAGTTGTAGGTGTGACAGGGGCTTTACAGACGAAGACCCTACAGTGATTTATAGCCTCTTACACAGGTTGCCACTTACATGTACAATGATGCTCCTACTATGGTTAATCATTTTGTAACATGGTTAATAAACTAACATAATTTGCATATGCTTGTCCATCCTGTAAGCTCACATATTAATATTGTTATAACATATTTATTAGTCTACTCTAGTAAATTTAAACTAATCAAAATCGAAACTATGCTAAGAACTTGTATGATGCATATTTCTTATATGGTAATTAACATACAAAATATGTATATACTGATCAACATGCCTTGAAATATACATTGTATGTAAGGTTACTACAAGCATACCATTGATAATATCGGTCATAAATATTTTTTTTCTTTTTAAAACACTCTGGTGACAAAACTTATGATTATATCAAATGAATGGATGATTCTTCTGATAAAACAATCTGGATATGTGTGGGGTGGCTTTCAAATTTGGCAGGTTTCAACACAAAAAAACAAATCAAACAAAGCATATATTATATATACCCCTGTTTCTTCAAAAATCTGTAAGATATTTTCAAGCAATTATTTGCCACTGATGCTTCCTTAACAATCATTTTTGCACAAAAGCCATACTAAAATATTTATTGAAGCTATTTTCTTCATGTTCATCTTGAAACATCTAATTTAAAGAAATATATAATTTTGTAGAAATATGCTAACAGCATTCCATCAATTAGATATGTTAATTTTATACTCACTTCATATTGCTAAACAAGAGCAAAAGTTTCGATAATTGATTTTCAATATAGAGGTGATTCGAAATTCTTTTCCACTTATTCAAGTGAACCGGTTTACATGTATAAATCTGTGTGTGTATATCCTTTTAACCTCCTTATGAAAGGCATAGTTTATCTGAGCTGATTTGAAGCATTTAATTGCTCTGTCTAGGATTAAGTCACTCTTTGAAATTTTCAGATGTTATTCTACAAATTTGACTTAAACTTTTTCTTTTGCAGTGGGACAATGATAGTTCTTACCCTAAAAGTTATTTTTAAGAAAATATGAATACCATTTTTCTGACTTTAAGCCAAAAAGACAATACTGTCATAACTTAAATTGTCCATCTCTTTTACGAAAAGACGTAAATTCTGTGAAGAAAATGCCCCTTCCTGCTGCCTGAAAATGCACTTTAACAAAAAAATACTGTTATAACACCTATCATCTAGTAAGCAATAATTACATATATAATGGCTTACCGTATCCAGGGTGGTGGCGGCTCGTAGGTCAGGTAAGATGGCTTCCTCTAGGATTCTGAAGAACGTAGCCTGATCCTCGATACCGTACACTCTTTCCAAAAATAGCATAATGGAGGATTTATGGATGGGAAGAAGCCCTGGGGGTAAGGCTACAGTCCCTCCTCCTGCACCCTGACTCTCAGCTGTAAATATGTAGTAACAAGATTTATCATACTTGACATGTACATAGATTAACATAATGGAGGATTTATGGATGGGAGAAGCCCTTGGGGTAAGTCTACAGTCCCACCTCCTGCACCCTGACTCTCAGCTGTAAATTCATATTTAGGAAAAGTTACAACTTGCATTACATGTAATTTCATGGTATTTTTTCTAGATCCTCAAATGAAGCTCAGAATATTTAAGCTGACATCTTTGGCTGTTCTCTTGTATAAAGGTGAGATTCTTTAGTGTTGTCTAAATACCAAACGCCATGAACTCCTCTATTTAGAAATAATGTACATTATCAAGATCAGCAAGTGATGATATATTTTACTCTTACTTTCTCCTCCCTGCATGGGCTGACCTATAGGCAGTATAAATCTAAGTCCTAACACTCCCTCAAGGTCCTCCATAGATACCAAACTCCTCAAAATAGACCTTGCCCTGATTGAGTCACTGCGACCTGATTTAATGGCCTCGGCATCTGGGGCACAGCGACCTAGTAAATCTACGAGGCTGGAGTAGAAGGTGAGGATGGCTCCCCCCATATCTATGTAATCCTCATCATCCTCTGGGGGTAGGGTACTGAAGTCATATTTCCTGCAAAGTAAAGAAGAAGTTAATAAATATACAAGGCTGGAGTAAAAGGTGAGGATGGCCCCACCCATATCAATATAGTCCTCATCATCCTCTGGGGGTAGGGTGCTAAAGTCATATTTCCTGTGAGGGCAAGTACATGTAGTTAGTTTTCTAATATGGCTAAGAGCTGATTCATTAAAATCTCTACAGAATGAAAAAAAAAATTCACCAATTATGAAGGTGGCTATATAAGTATTTAATGGAAAGAAATTAAGAAAAGGAGGTACATGTACTTACGTCTGATGAAGGTATCTTCCGTCCGAGTCATCATCGTCATTCATGGCAGTAAGGAAGCTACCAGATGTCCCATCCCTGGATGCCGCTATCTGCTCGGACATCCTAATACCATCCTTTATGGCCTTCAGTAACCCCCCTCCCTCCCCTCTCAGGGCAGGGCCAAGACACTCAGGACGTCTGATCAGTAACCTCACAACTAAGTTGGCATTCTCCTCTACACTTTCACCTAAATCACAGAATTCAATAATTATTATTCAATTGAATTAAAATTCACGGTTTGAACTGACTGTGCTGAATGTTAACCGATTTTTAATTTTAAGTAAAATTTCCTTCATAGGTTCATTTTTACTATGATTAGAATGGGCAACAATTGAAGGAATTCTCCAACTGTGAAGAGTAACAGTCTGGTAAACTTCAACATTATGAAGTCATACAGAAATGGTCAGGTCACATATATTTGAAATACATTCCACGATGATAATAATTGATCTGGTGGTCTCTCATTTATGTTCTGGTTAATAAACTCTATCTCTATGATTTCATTACATTATGCTCAATTTCTGAACCATACTTGTACTTGATACCAACTCATTATAGGCATTATTAAATTCCTATACAGAACTCAAACATTGTACATTTGTATTTGCAGCATTATTTTATTCAACTTTACAAAGAATTTAGCGTCAAAATTTATTCAACTTTACAAAGAATTTAGCGTCAAAATTAGTGTATGTCAATACCTGTACAAATGAGAAGACCGAATTAAATCTTGCATACTAACCATTGACCCACACACAGAATCTAAGGAAGTCCAGGAATCTTTCCCCCTCTACAGGGTCCCACCCAACGTCAGGGTAGCCCTTCTCCGTCAGTTCTCCGTTAGACTGCAGTCCACACCGTGACAAATACATAGCTATCTTCTCCAGGTGGCCTCCCTCAGGGCCAGGGCTAGCTCGTTATTGTCCATCAGGGAGGAGTACCCCACATCAAGGGGACATGACCCTCTCAGGGAAGGACGAGCTGCAGGTAAATATAAGTAATCGTTATATCAAACATGCTACTTACTGGATTCTGACGACTGACGACTGGTACGACAAAAATAGCACAAAAATCGTCAACACATAAACTTTTATTGGAATGTCAAAGACTTCAGAAAGAAGAATTGAAGAAATTATCATTAGATGTAAATACATGTAAATTTGATACAGCACTGACAAGCCTTTCTAATCATTGTGAAAGGCAGACAGAGTGAAAGGGTGGGACATTTAGGTCTACTATGGCTTGCTGGCAGGAGACAAATAATATGGTATGTAAACATTCACACAATCTTACACAAATTAAAGCAACTTTTCTTTTTCATCTTTTGAAATATTTTTAAATTACACTGACCTAAAACCAAAAGAAACCTCAGTTTGTAGCAATGACTGTATTTTCTCTTCTCTGTTGTATTTTTATAAGCCCTGACAGAAGATAAATTTTCATGTCAATATTTACCTAGAAGCATACTGCTATTCTCCAACAGGTAGCTGAGATGTTCAAACATGGCTCTCTGATTCTGACGACTGGTTCGACAAAAATAGCACAAAAATCGGCAACACATAACCACCATCTCCGCTGCCGCATCCTGCAATGCATAAAAAGAGAGAAAAATGAAACTAATACAAATTTAAGTTTCTTTTGTCACTTGAAACATCAGCAAAATAATAAACAATTTCTTTCACTTCAACTTCAGTAATATTTTTGTTATATACCTTCTTTTAATAAGCAATATGTTATTATTTCAAGTTTTACAAATTGTAATAATGTCACAATAATACTTTTATTACAATTTTCAAACATTAGATTACAAGACTTTGTAGAGCATATTTAACATCAAACAGCCAACATCACCATCACAAGAAGCCGTCAGACAAAATCAAACAGTAGTAAGTATACAACGATTAACAGTTAACCCATAATATATAAATATGATACTGCATAACATTATTACTTATTTTTAAATGGTCATGAAATTCAGAGATTGACCAATGAATACAAGCTTCATGGTGTGTGATCTCGCAACGCAGAACAATTTTTGCGCAAAATAGATCATTTATTACAAAAGAAAGGGGAATGTAATGCAGTGTAATAACGCCTTAACTATGAGTTGCATCCAAAATAAGGCGCATATTAGCTTTTTATAAGGCACAAACACGGATCTGCATTCTACTTTCACTTTCATCTACACTAATCACAGCGATCAATTTTCAGCTTTATAAAAAGATATTACTTCTCTTATTTTGGATAAAACTCATAGCTAAGGCATCCTTACACTGCATCACATTCTCTTTTTTGTGATAAATAATCTATATTACACAAAATTTTAGATAAACTGAATGTTCTGCACTGCGAGATTACCCACCATGAGCTTATGGTCAAGAAATGGACTAGATCTACATATGTGGCCTTGACCTTGACTGCGACCTTCATCAGGATTTGAACTTTATCATGCTTCATTATTTGTTTGGCTTGATGGTATAAAAATGCAAATCAAGTAAGTTATAGCCATTCATGTGAAAGTGAGACTACCAGACAGACACACGGACGAACATTCAGGCAACACTTTACAAAGTTATCCCTTAATGTGGCTATTGCTTCACAAATCCCAAGCACAATAATTAACCCTTTCACATTATCTGCGGTACTGAATTTGAAGCTCAGTTCCAAGGGACAAACAATAGACTGCATGCATCAGTGACGTCATTTGATTGTTTTAGGACGTTTTGCGCGGAATCTAATTGTTACATCTGTTCCGCAAAAAAAGTCATGTAACAATCGAATTACATCACTTGTGCATGCACAATCTTATGTTTGTCCCCGGAACTGACTTACAAATTCAGTACCTCAGATAATGTGAAAGGGTCTATACGGACAGTTGCCATTAGTAATTCTGTAACTTGCTGGACAATTACACGTGTATATGTACAAAGACTCTGTGTCAATCCTTAAAATTCAAAATCATAATGTTGCATTGCAAATGAACAAACAATACAGCTAAGCATTATACATGTACTCTTTATAATCACTACGACTACTCAATACAAACCATCGTACGTTATACATAAGTCACAATGCTAACTACAGAGATAACCGATCACTATGTACGTATATACAATACTTTATTTTGTCTATATACATATATCATGGGGTATACTAAATGGTCACTAACCATAGAACTTACCCAGTAATACTTCTTCATTTCCTGCATTGACTGAGGGCATGCAAGAAAAGTCTACTTTATCTACCGTGCGTGCTAAAAGTCGGCATGTGAGTGAGGCGTCAATGTTAGTAGTGATTTTAGCCAATTATAAGGTGACACTACACTAGGGAATTATGGGAATTGTTCAATTCTATTTATTTACAAATCCTATTAGTATAGAGTTACAGTATGACTTAGATTGAATACCTTCTACAAAGCGGAATTTTGAACTAGCTCTATAGATTTGAATGACATATTTAATCTGTAGTGTTCTAGGATATATTTTTGATAAGAAGAGGGCAAAACAGAAACTTGAAATTTTTATTCTTGGATCAATAATACCCCTGCCAAATATTATACATGTAAAATCTATATTTTTGTTCAATATTTTTTTTTCTTAAAACGGGAGAATTTGAAGACATCAAATAATTTATTAGCAATATTTTAATATGAAACTCAATTTAAAAGTGACAGACCTTTGCAAATAAATGAGTAAACACAACCTATATTTGAAAATGACATGTTTTTCTTGGTGTAAAAGCTATAAGAAGAGTTGAGTGATTCTCTTTTGACAGTTTTTCCTGGAATCAACAAATGTGATCAACAGATGGACAGACATGGGTATCACTATATATCCTCCCCTTTTCTAGTGGGGGATATGATAATTGATCAAAATATGTAGAAAAGGCCAATAAAGCCATCTTATCAATACATCTAAACTTAAGCACAATACTGACGTGATTTGTGAAGGAATATTTTCAGTTCATATAGAGTTATTTATAAACAGTGAAAGTACACATAAACTAAATAATTATTAGCAAAGCCGAAGTTAACCTAGTCTAGCAGAAAAAAACTACAGATAATAGCAATTAGTCCAGAGGTTATAAATAGAAAGCATCGAGAACACCATTTCGTACCTTTGTGTGTTCGGCAAAGTTTTCCATGGTGCCGGTAGGTATGAACGAGCCTCGTCGTCCCTGACTAGCGGAAAGTTCGGCCATACCGCTAGTGGCCGACTGCTGCTGTTGTTGAGCTTTGTTGAGGGTGTTAACCATCAGCTGCATCACCGTTTCGTGGACACAGAGGGCTCTCATCAAGTCGGGATGCTGGAAGAATACCTTGTTGTCCATCAGCTCTCTGAAAAAAAGAGAAGCTACATGAAAACGGTTGATAATCCATTTATAGAATATTTTCATCACGTCTGTTTCTTATACTTTATTCATAAAACCACTTGTGGGATTCCAACTCTTGAGCTCACTATTTGTGATTCTTATCTACCACATGATGTACACAGAAAAGATGAAACTAAAGCAAAAAAGTAAACGGAAGATTTAAACTTCCCATTTCCTAACATGTGTCTTACTTTGAGATTTGCATCCAATTAATAATGCTTCAAAATGAAAGATCATGCATCTAAGAAAATATCAAGAAATGGTGATATTGCGTAATGTGAGCAACTACAAGAAAGAGATACATGTATTATCATATTCAGATCACCGCTTATAAAAGTTCTCTTATTAAAAACTGGCCTTTACTCAAAATATTTAATATTGTAATTCAATCCGAGTTTCTTATAATGGAGAAATTGTATCCATTGGTAAAATAAATCACATACTTAAGGCTATTTTTCATGAGTTCCTCTTCATCAGGCCCTGCCTGGACCAGGAGTAGAGACCTTATGTTACCCAAGGCCCTCAGTAACTGGTTCAAGTCCTCCTTACTGCCCTGACCAATCACATAGGCTTTCTCTAGGGCAAGCAACAACTACAAAGACAATTAAGATTAATAGGTTCTATAACGATCTACTGAGTGAAATATGAAAAATTACACGAGCGATGGAAATTTCATGTTTTCCCCGAGTAGAGCGTAGCTAGATGAAAAAATTTCCATCACGAGTGTAATTTTTGTGACTCACTCAGTAGAAAGTGAAAGAATTTATTTCTTCTTCCATGAAACGTAAGAAAAAGTTAATTCAAACAATGTTTCATGCCATCTAATGCCATTTTTTCTGACGACGTTACTGTGACGTCACAATAAGATTCTCTTTTATCATTAGTCAATGTGTGGCCTTTGAGACAACTTATGTGTCTCACACAGGCTGTCTCACAGGGTGCGAGCAAAAATGGAGATGAAATAAATATCATTCACTGTCTTAACAAAAAAGAAATAAAACATGTTTTCAGTGAATGATTAAAAATTCTACGTTTTTCCAAAATTCAAAATGAATTCAAAACAATTTATTTATGATCTCAATGATTTCATTGACAAAATATTCAAATCTCATTTTCAAAACACTGCCTTTTTCCAAAATTCAAAATGAGTTCAAAACCACTTATTTATGGTCTTTTTGAATTCAATGACAAAATATTCAAATCTAAATATCAAAACACCTTATAAATACAATAATTCAAAAGCATCTTATTCTTTTGTTATTTGTTCTAAGATAATTTCAAAACACCTACTTGTGAAAGCTGAACTTTCCTTCAAGATGGCTTATTAGATAATGTAAGATATATTAACATGTTTACCTCCCCTATACCATTATACTGCCTGTGTAGGAGACTAAACATTTCTCTGACTAAGTTCTGATCCACTATAAAGTCCTCCTCAGCCCACTTTACCATGGTGTTCTGGATCAGGATTTGTAAGGTTTCTAGAGAAAAGAAAATTGTATAATAAACACAGAAGGCTATTGATATCAGTAGTATAAAATGAGAGTGAAGCATTACTAATTAATCATCTTTACTTCACTCAGTAATACCGTATATCGAGAATTTTTTGCGCGTGTCTAATTTTCAGTAAGTTTGCGAGCATCATCAAATCGTGAAAAATGGACATAGCGAAAAAAAGACACAGATCTTAACCCTTCATCTTGTTCATAGGTTAGCGAAAATTAGACTCAGCGAAAATAAGACACACTTTTTAGGGTCATTTTCGCGAAATTTACCCGACGCGAAAATTACCCAATATACGGTATGTAAATATGAAAGGAGATGGATTTTTCATTAAAGAAAATGAACACATCCATTTTCTAAGACCGTAAGAGTCAGGGGTTTAAACAAAATATCAGATATACATACATGTAGTCAAGAGTTTGCTAACATCTTCATTTGTGGTGATTACATACATGATGTTATATCATACTCCCCCAACCTTTCCCTGTTCTACAATATGGTTATTCTAGAATAAGTACACAAGCAAATATTTCGTACATCAGAACTACAATGTATAATATACTGACCTGGTTTCTGGACCTGAGCTATTACTTCTGCTACTTCATCAGTCTTAGCCTTCCACATAAGCTGTAGGAGTTTTTCCCCCATGGTGGGGGAGGGCGGGGCTTCCTCCACCTGCTCCTTCCCTCCCTCCTTCTCCTCTTCCTCTGGTTTACTGGGCATAGAACAGTGACCCAGCAGATCGCCGTGGAATTTTTGTAGTAACTCTTTTAGGTCGTCCCTACATGGGCAGGGCTGGGCAAACTCATCAACTTCCTCTCTTGTTTTAAAGGACAATAAATTCTTCATCTGAAATAGAAATAAATGGAAATTAAACTTTTAATATTTTTTTTTAATTAACATTGAGAATTCCACCACCCCCCCCCCCCTCCACTTCTTTCCCAAATACATCTTCATATACGCTGCTTAAAAAAAAATAAGGTAGCAAGGTTTCTACTTTCATGTTTCACATACTGTATGTGTACTTATTTTAGCGGGTCCCTAATTTGGAGTTTTAAATAGGAAGTGAATCTGTATACAAATGTATTAAAACAACAGAAAAATGAAATCAATCATTACTGACCTGTTCATGAGGTGGACACCTGAATTCCCTGGTCAGTTTTGCAGTGACCGCTGATGGCAGATCTGATTGTTTGATTTCTGTGTAACGCCTTTTCTGGTCCTAAAAATAGATTTTCAAAGAGTCACAAGAGATAAGAAGAAGAGGTATGAAATTTACAACAAAGCTGATAAAGTACATAAAGTATAGCAAGAGTACACAAATTTTACATGCCCAAGATATTTAGAAGTACGGCAAATATTTAAAATAACATTTTAATGGTATCTAACATGATACATGATATATAGAAAAAATATGCATTCTCTTATCAGGAGGCAAAAATATGGTGTTGTAAAAAGACTTACATTTTGACAATGATCCAACAAACTCATCAGAGAATGCTACTATAGATTCCACTCTGTGTCTTAGCTGTACATCACATAGATGTTGTAGAATTAGGCACATCTGAAATTCAAAATACCACAAGTCCTATTACATAATGAGGATATAAGGGAGTGGATGAAATTTTAATTTAATTAAAATTCATTGAAAAAAATCACATAAAAGTCATAAAAGTCAAGGGGGGGTAATGAAATTAACTCATCATTACAAACATATCACATCAAAGGGAAAACACAGAGTCAATTAAATAAAAAATAAAGCCTGTGTTTGTGAAACACGAATGCCCCCGGTGGCATCTTTATTCGTATAAACTTCATTTTCTGTTAAGTATGTGAAAGGTCAAGGTCAACAACTTTGGTATCAATGGAAAGGTCTTGTCACAAGGAATACACATGTGAAATATCAAAGCCCTATCACTTACCATTCAAAAGTTATGCCCAATGTTAAAGTTTTTGAAAAGTAGGTCAAAGGTCAAGGTCAGGAGGTCAAAAAGTTTGGTATCATTGGAAAGGTCTTGTCACAAGGAATACACATGTGAAATGTCAAAGCCCTATCACTTTCCATTCAAAAGTTATGCCCAATGTTAAAGTTTTTGAAAAGTAGGTCAACGGTCAAGGTCAAGGTCATGAGGTTAAAAATTTTGGTATCAATGGAAAGGTCTTGTCACAAGGAATACACATGTGAAATATCAATGCCCTATTTCTTTCTATTCAAAAGTTATGCCCAATGTTAAAGTTTTTGAAAAGTAGGTCAAAGGTCAAGGTCAAGGTCACGAGGTCAAAAATGTTGGTATTAATGGAAAGGTCTTGTCACAAGGAATACACATGTGAAATATGAAAGCCCTATCACCTCCCATTCAAAAGTTATGTCCAATGTTAAAGTTTTTCGGACAAACAGACAGACAAACAGACAAACAGACTAACAGACTAACAGACAAACAGACAGACAGGCCAAAAACTATATGCCCCCGAATCTTTGAAAAAAATTTAAGAAATTGTGTGAACGAGGACTAAATTTGTGTCTTCATAATAGGCATCTTATGATAACATAACGAAAAATCTACATTTTCATATTAATTTTCATTAACTCAATCCAGGAAGTACTCTTCCTTCTACATTTTCTAAGTTGCTATAACACTTTGATAAATTACAAACCTGAATAAAAGGCTTGTAACATTATAACTACTAACCTGTAACTTTACTGGTTCATCAAGTTTCATACTCAATATTCCTGTTTTTCCACAACCTATAAAAAGACATCAGGCATTCATCAGACATTGATCATGGATCTTCACTCATTTCATTATACATGTATCTGTTCATTGAAGTCTTTTATGTATGTAGTAAATAAAGTGTCAAATAATACTAACCTGGGGTGTAATGATCATCAAACGCCTCTGGATCCACCAGGATCAATAGTCTACTCAGATCGTCATCTGTGAGTTTCCCCATCATTAGCATGTTGTCTATCACTTTCAGTAAAGGACTAAAACAAGAACAATATTAGTCTTTCTTTCTAACATAAATCAAAACTTCTATTATTCAGATAACTAAAGGATCATTTCAAGAAACTTGTAACAAATTTGTGTGTTACCTTGCTACATCAGGTGATTTGGAAAGTTTTGCCAAATGCATACATGTAAAGGCCTTGTTACACGACGCAACTAATCATTTGCAATTAGTTGCAAGCGACATATCGCGTCGTGTAATATAGCTTAAAACTAATCGCATGCAACTTTCAAAAGTCGCATGCAACTTTTTTCAGATTAGAACATGTTCTATTCCTTGCGATTAATCGCATGCAACTTTTAGCGTCAGCCAATCAAATTGCCCAATATTCCTTATAATTTCAACCCTTATTTGGCGAATTTTGGTCATATCAATTACATGACAATAAAATGGCAACCTTCTCACATAGGATCACAGTACGCTTACTGCAAGATTTTCTTCGGTCAAAATGGTGATTATCTTCTCTATCGTCAGTCGAGGGAGTTAAGTGAATATACTTATAAAAAAATTGTTAATATTCGTCGTATTGTCTGTTGATAACACATTTTATTCACAAAATTTAGGCGGGAAAGGTAAGAATTTTGCACTGAAATATATGCAATTAGTTGCAACATGTAACAGTGCGAGTCACTGCAACTCGCCCGGACCGTAAAATCTCTGCAATTAGTTGCATGCAACTATTTGCAGATATTTTACAGTCCGTGCGAAATCTCTCTGAAATCTCTGCAATTAGTTGCATGCAACTATTTGCATCGTGTAACAAGGCCTTAAGTAAATGTGATAATGTTAAAATGTTCTCCTTGATACTTCTCTGTTAAATCAAAATAGTATAACAGCTTATCATTTAATTCTTTCATTCTAATTCTTTTTCCTTTTGAATGAGTTTAACAGTTGGAACTTACACAAAAAGATTGGCATTGCTTCCACCAATGGGATCCCTGATGTGTGCGGCACCCTTGACAACAGCCTCCTTTAGTGCCGACATGCAATGGGCCTTCAGTATGTCGATAGGGAAGTATGGTGCAGTGGAGTCACGTCCTGCAGCCTTGATTCTGGGAAAAACATTGATCACTTGAATATTTTCTGCATATTTCATACTAACGAATTTTAAAGTGCATGTATATGTTGACTAGAACACTATACTTCTCTTAACACAACAAAATTTCCGCAGAACTTGTGGCAAAATTAAGAAAATTGAAACCAGCTTAATCATATATTGACTTGACTTATTTTGTGACCTAGCATCTATTTCTTTCTCTTTCCATATAATCTATAAGAGTTTTTTGATTTAGCATAGTCTTGATAACATGCACTCATAACAATGCAAACTCCGCTAAAGTACGAGTTTAAACAGAATTTCGCAAGGTAGGGAGGTCTACAGCTTTTTTGGCTTCATCAAAATTTTTGGACAATTTCATCAGTTAACTGACCTAGCATCTATTTCTTTCTCCGTTATTGCCAGAGCAGGGCGTATGGATACGCTGGCATCCATATTTGGTATGCTGTGTTTGATCTTGATCTCCTGCGATTGGTTGCTAGGGCGACGGTACAAGCTTAGCTGTTTGGATTCAGTTGTTAAGGGTATGATGAACTCATTCTTTGTCATATCCCTGTATAAACAATGTAAAAAGTACACATTCTTACTGTTAATAAGAAATTTTATTGATAATTAACATACATATTCATGTACATGTATATTTTTAAAATTGCATAGTGTAAATACAAGTGTTACATGACTTGAGATTTTCTCCCAATATTTGCTACAGAGCTTGCATTAACCATATAAATAGGCAGCTCAGTGATAATTTCATTTGCAACTCAGGGAATTACTGGACAGTAAACCACGGCTAGGTAATTGTAATTTCTTATGTTAATATTTACATGTAACTCGGTTTTGATCTAAATGTAAGGCAATGAACAGCACCATCGATCAAGGATTCAGATAAAATACATGTATCCATACATACCTTGCTGTAGCATGCGATTCAAGATGAAGGGCTATTAACAGGTTATAGAATCCATTTCTCAGTGGACCAGACATGGCTGAAAAAGCAAACAATTTAATAAAATAGAGAATGATTTCAGGGGCTTAAGTTACATGTATTTTCAACTTCTATTCTCTTAATTTCTTGAAAATAAGACTAATAAAGTAAACGTTAGTTTTACCTTCACTTTTGGCACAGTACATCAGCTGTCTGACATCCACATATTGCTTTAGTGAATTAGCAACTCTGTGGTTTCCATGGTAACACACTGCTTGATACAAGTCCAAAGTTTTGGCATGAAAACTGAAAATATCAAATTAATCAATCATTTATTAAAACAAATAACCACAGGATTAGTACAGTACCTAAAGCTTCATGCCACAAGCTTAATCAAATGTAACTGGCACCTCCAAATTACTGGTAATTTTCACTGGGGGAAAATTTAGCAATAATAACATCAAGACGTGGGGGAAATCTTCACGATAAAAATGTCTTTCCCATTGTTAGAATGCAGCGGGGATATTTTTCGCATGGGGGAAATTTTCGCAAAGTCACTTGTTTCGCAAAAAACGCGAAAATTACCCCCACGTGAAAATATCCACGTTTACAGTACTATAAACTAGGCAAAGTTAGTTAAAAATGACTAGGTGACCATGTACATTTGTACATATACCGGTTATGAAAACAAGTAAGTATTTCTTTCAGACACTTGTCTAAATTTTCCCCATTTCATAGACAGAAACGAAGTATTTTGAAGACAGAAATGAAATATTTTGCGGACAGAAATGAAGTATTTTGCAGAAAGAAATGAAGTATTTCACAGATAGAAAGGAAGTATTTCACAGACAGAAATAAAGTATTTTGCAGTCAGAAATGAAGTATTTCGCAGGTAGAAATGAAGCATTTTGCAGACAGAAATGAAGTATTTCACAGGTAGAAATGAAGTAGAACAATTTACTCTAGAAGTGGTTTATCTTCTGTTAGTTCCAGAATGTCCAAGCTCCTGTCCTCCTCAGGTATGTAGACTGCTAACATTCCAACTGTAAAATATTACACAAAACTTCAAATATAGTCATGAATTAACCATTTCTTTCTTCACATTCTTTTAATTTTTGAACCACAGTCTACACTCAAATAAATATTAAAATCATCATCCAAAAACTTCATAAATAATATAAATTTTAGTGACATATCAAATGACAATTGGATTAGACTTTTCAAGAACAGGTACATGTACTAGTATGTTGATTTAAATATCTGACCATGACCTTGAAGGTGACCTTGACCCTTATTGTTTATTAGGTATAATTATGCTTGACCATTCCAACAAGTTAAAAGATGTTTGATGCATATCAAATAATTTTAGCTACATGTTCAAGTAAAAGCATAACTTCCAGACAGACGATTGATGGACAGACGGACAGACACATTGATCTGATGTTATTAACCACACAAATACTGACCTGGATCCTCACACAGCATACTCCAGCCTTTGACGTCAGACATTTTGAGCGAGTGAATCTTCAGGAGGTGACTCGGCACACGGCTCCAGCAGCCACGTTGTATTACCTGCACGTCAAGACGCGGCGGACACGTGGGCATCACCTGCTTCGGTCCTCTAAATATAGCGGCAGATAGTGGCAATGTGTGCTGAAGATAGAATACATATACCATGCGTAATTAATAAAGTTTTGATTGTCGTAGACGTTTATGAGAATTCAAACTGCTTCATTTCATTGGATGATCTTCAGGTGGAAAATGCAAAATTCATGAAGTGTAAGTTATTGATTTGTTCACCTTTGTATGACCTAGCTCAAACTGTAACATTTCCTTGATTGTTGGTTCACATATTACAGCTGGAAACAACATGGTTCCTGGCTCGACCTAAAACGAAAATATGAGCTAATTAAAGTTAAAATAATCTTAATGCTGAGTTTAAAACCCTTTATCTCTTTACTGAAAGATCATAATTAGACCCTGTATAGTAAAGGCAGCATTCTGATGAAAGTACTAAATTTTCTGTGACTATGGAAGATCGCAAATACTTCTGACCAAGACTATACAAATGTTCTTGCTCTTCGATTGTTCTATATTGTAGCGACATCATCAATTTACTTGGGCAGAAAAAGTGCCCAAGTTTTGAACAACAGTTTAGGTAGATGACTAAATGAAAAACCAGAACGGACACGCTGCATGCGCTGTATTTGCGATCTTGCGTATTGACCCTAATGATCAAGGGAAAATTTTCAGAAAATTCACAACTTGGCAATGCATTTTTTATGTTTGATCAAGATTGGAAGCTAATGTTTGTCAGAGGTAAAAACATTGTGATGTCACAAAATCTGGCAATTTGCCTCCCCCAATGATAGAGTCAGGGTCAGTTCACACAGGCTTTTGGGTACTGTAAACCTGGTAATTTTCGCGTGAGGGTAATTTTCGTGTTTTTTCCTCGACTTGAGGGTTTTCGCATTCTTACCAAGGGAAAAACATTTTTTATTGTGAATATTTCCCCCACGCGAAATGTCTTGATGTTATAATCGCGAAATTTTCCCCCAGCAAAAATAACCACGTTTACAGTATGTAGAAATACTTAACAGACTTACCTGGTACTTGTTTGCTACTTCTTTTCCATTGACAGTATAACTAAGTAATCCTGTGGCTGTATCAATAAAGCAGCCAATCACCAGCCCCGGTGAGGCACGTTTACCGGCCGTCTCTAACGTAGCACTCCCGTAACGCTGTAAAAGGTCACCTGCCGATACCATGTAGCTGTTTTTTCTACTAACACTGAAAAAGGAGGTGACAAAATACAACATTCTTTGTAAGTTTTCTAACAATCAGAAATTGAGTTAAATGTAATCATTAATCGAATATGCAATAGAAAGACGAACTAATGAAAATAAATTTGACAATTGACATCCAAGAGCAGCTGATGCAATTTTGTTTTTATTCATGGGTGAGGGGGGGGTCCTGAAAGGTACAAAAAAAAATGAATTGTTATGTTGAGAATGTAGTCAAATAGGATATTTGAGGAAAATTAAATATTCTTCAATTGATAAAGTTCAATTAAAGATTACAATACCTTTGTTTCATATTGTAGTCTATATCCAATGTAGATACCACAACATGTCTGGTTTTCTTCATGTCAAAGGCAGATTCACAGAAGTGGAAGCTGGGGGTGACCCATCCTACCCACACCTGGTTAGGATCCTGTCCGGGTAAAATTCTGACGGCATAATGGTACTCGTCAATCATATCCGCCATAGCTGACAACTCCGCCATATCGGCCTCCGACAAGTCAGGCTCGGAGCCTTCGCTACCGAAATCCCTACGTCTGCCGAGGGCATCTTGGAACTCATATGGTATCATCCCTCTTGGAGCTTCGATGTTTATGACGGGACCCTGTGAGGTGCCTCCATTTTCACTCTCCATTGAATCAGATGTTTTTGACATCGGCAAGGTACTGGCCCGGCTTTGAGCATGACGATGTGTGTCTTTTTGATGAACATGGTGACGTCTGTCAATGCTTCCATATTCAACACTTCTTGTCCTCTTGGAATCGTGAGGGGATGGGTCTCGGGACTTTGATTTCTTGAAGATGTTCGGAAATCCAGATGATTTTCCTTTCTTTGTTTCCTTTGTACTTAGAGCCTTTGCGGTATCAATCAGTTTATCACCTAATAGAGACAGCTTTGAAGAAGTCCTTTTAGTTTCAGGTACGGCTAACCCACTTTTATCTGCCTGATTGAGCTGTGACTCGCTGGCTGCAGATTTGAGTCCCGTCTGTGAGTTTCCATCAGAAGCTGACTCGTCTAGTGAGTTTCCCCTCTCTGATTTCTTGTATCGTCTTCTCCTCTCATTCAGGCTTGCATTTTCATCATCGGCATAGCCTCTTTGATAATGTAGTCCTAAAAATAAATTCCTCATTCAAAACTTTTGTTTTATCGATCAATCAGAATAAAAGGTCTAATTTGAGGAGTATTCCTTATGAATTACTTATTCACTGTAAATAGGATAGATTTATAAGTTACTAAATTGAAGAAAACTGCAAAGAATACCAAACACGAATAGTTTTTGGAGTCAAAAAAAAAATTTAATCCTCCAGGGAATTACCTTTCCTGAGTGAGAGATCTGGATCGTCACCGTTCATCATTCCGTTTGGTGTATAATCCTCATCCTCCTCATCTGTAATTTACGTATGTTTTACACAAAATATGTTACGTCAGAATATGATTGATGTGTTATATATATACATGTCTATAAGTAAGGTGTGCGAAATCATCATCCTGGTAAAATGTAGAATCTCGTAATTAGTGTAGTTTTGTACGCAGCTACATTGCTTATCAGAGAAGTTGAATTTTCTGTTGCCTACCTTGACCACTCTGGATGATAATTCATGAGCGACAGATAAGTATCATACAATTTCAATTGTTCATTCGAGTTGAATTTTACAAAGGAATCATGATATTGGCTTGTGGAGATAGAAATTTATCTGTCACTCATAAATTATCATACAATTTCAATTGTTCATTGGAGTTGAATTTTACAAAGGAATCATGATATTGGCTTGTGGAGATAGAAGTTTGAGGGTAAAAACATTAAAAAAGTAACCAAAATTCCTTGTACAAAGTTAAATACATGTATGTACTATACTTTAATTCATCATATTGTCTTTTGTCAAATGAACTTAGACTAATTCATCTTAAAAATCAGTACATTATCATTACTAAAGGTTAGCCTATAAATCTGAAGATCAAACACTTGCTATGCCTATCAGATTTACGATTCAATCCATTTATTTCTTATGCATGAAATGAAACATCATGTACTAATAGCATAAGAGTGTAAGTGCAGAGGTTAGTATTTCTGACAGACAGAAGGTCATACAGATTGATCAACATTTATAAAGTATTTTGTGGGAAGAAAAAACTAAATCATATGTGCAGTATGTGTAAGATTGATTATATCACTTAAAACCCACTGAAAATAAGAAAATTTTAACTTCAAAAACTATGAAAAGGAGAGTCAACTACTATCTGCATAGCTCACTTCGGAAATTGGAAAATTTAAGTTTTGCCTTATTTGTCTGAATATTTTCCGATTAAAATTCATATTGGGGGATAGATCTCCAACTTGTGTAGCGATGAAAGTTACATGTACATGTATATGCCCATAAGACCAATACTGCTTTCATGATGAAAGAAACTGGTTTTAGATTGGGATTTTTCTATGTTAATTTAAGTGCGACATTACTGACGTTCTCCATAGACTCATTGTTATACATCAGGGATGTCACGCTAGAATTAACATAGAAAACTCCCCATCGTTTTCTTTCATTGTGAACGTAGTATTAGTTGCACAAACATATAATTAACACTGTTAATTAGGAGAATTTCAGATTAACCCCCCCCCCACCCAAATATGAATTTCAATCAGAAAATGGCCGACAAAGTAGTTAAAACCTTAATTTTTCAATTTCTGAAGCGAGCTGCACTGACAGTAGCATACAGTAATAACACAAGGTGAAAAACTATCCACTACATGTACATCCAAAACACCTGAACTCATACAAACGAGAAAACTATGAAACATACGGAAAACAATTACTCATAATTACAACAAAGACATTGAAACAAACATATAGCAACTAATTCAATACAAAATTTATAACAACGACACTTGGATAAACTGAAACACAGCTGGAAACCCAACACCTGGTGAAGAACATTGAAATTAAGGGCAGAGAACTCTTTTTGACTTACGAGCTTTTTTACCACCCTTCTTTGCATAAGATTTTTTCAATACATCATCACCATGGGAGGAGCCCTCGGCATGACCATTCATGACAGGAGTTACCTCCCCCGGGACGCTACTTGAGGGCGTACTAGCTTCCGCTGATCCGGGAGTTTTACCATGATCGTATTTATCTGTGAGCAAATAAAACTACACATGCAGCATGCTGTAAATAGTCAGTACTATAATAAACTGTACACCTTCAGTGAGAGTAAACTTGTTTGAATAGCAAAGTTAGTAAAAAGATGTGTAAGATTATAGGAATCTTTCATGTTTTTTTTTTTTCCTGTCTTTTGAAACAAATGCATCACAGGTGCTAAGTGTTTGTTAGTTCATATACTGTATCAAGACAATATACATATAAGCATGATATACTTCTGAATTTATAATTTAAAGAGTAAAGTTCAGATTCACAACTAACCTATAGATCCTATGCAAATGTACGCATGTACAAACAAAAATATACAATCCAATATAATTCATTATTCTCAAGCTTTATACAAGCACTACAAACACTGTAACTGCAAATTTTTTGTAAATTTAAATGTACAAATTTCTTTTTTTTCACATTATACTCCTCTTGATCAATTATATAAAACATAAAATCACAAAACTTGTTTCACAAATATAGTATGAAACAGGAAATCAATTGAAATCCTCTATACATAATATGCCATCTAAAAATGCAAGATATCACAGGTCATACCAGTCCTTACAAATACATTTTCATATCCCTAATATAGATTGCATACTGGCATATATGAGTAATATTGAGTCTACTACATGCTAACAAATCATTCTTCCAATCTCACCTGTCATGAGGATTTTACTGCTTCTCTCTAGGGAGCCATCTTCTACAGTGGTGTCAAGGTCGTCAGTAAGGGAGAAGTCAAGGTTGCCATGCTCCTCCTCTATGTCCATTTCATGACGACGGATATTTTCCAAATTCATTCTCCTTTCATAGGCAGATGGAAGGGTACTTGACCTGAAAGATAACCTAGCCTGTTGAAAAACTGGTGAGAATCCTATCTCATGTTTGACCTTAATATGTGACCTTGACAATAAAAGTGACCTTGACCGTGAATATGACCTTGACCCAAATAGGTGTTAAGTCTGATCATGCTTGGCCATCTCTACATGTTTAATGGAAGAATAATTCATATGAAGCTATAGCTATGAATGTGAAAATATGACTACCAGGCAAAAAGATAGTCAGACAAACATATGTCTGACAAAGCCATTCATCTATATGTACATGCATCTATTTTCTGATGTTACTGAATATTTTTCGAAGAAATATTTCACTTATAGTTACATATACAATGTATGTACATCTAGAATGTAATATAACACTGTATCATATCCAAATTTTGATTTTGACGTAACATTTAACAAAATAAATTGCAAAATTAATTGATGTGTAAAATCAAGGTTTTGACGGTTGCTTATAAGAACTTGAAAATAGACTATCTATCATGCATATTAAACAGATTATCTTACTTTGATATGAACTCCTCTTTACACTTGACAGGAAGGCTAAGTCTAAGGTATTCCAAATGTACTTGCTCCAGTGTTCCAAATGTCTTTGACAAAACTTTCAAACATGGTGTCACATTTGCCCTAAAATAAACAGTAAAAAAATTCTTCATTTTGATTTGTGTCTGAGCATACATGTACATGTAAGTTTGAATTTTGTGTCAAGAAAAATCATTTTGAGGAATTTAATAATGCATGTACGAAAACGTGTAAATATTGATTTAACTGTATTTCATCTTTAGCTAAGAGATGACATTAACTTATAGAGTGGATTGTATATTAAATTCATGATTATATTTAATTATTATTATTATTCATTTAATTCATTATTCCTTTCAAAAAATTTTCACCATTTGAAAACAATCTTTGTATATAACATAAACATACCCTCCTGGGATTCTCTGAACTTGTAGCTGTGAATGATCCTCGCTAATGGGTCTGAAGAAAGATAACTCTTTACCGTACCATAGTGTCATCTGTCGAGTCATGTTTCTATAAAAGAAAGACATACATATTAACATACATGTATGACAAATATGGATAATGACCATATCCCTGTCTACAGTACAAAATCGATAATTCAGAAAATCAGAAACCGAAGGCATACAAAATCAGGACAAAACAGGAACCAAAGCAAACAAAAACAAAAACCTCCACCATATGAAAAGAAGCGAACTCCCGATATGAGAGTGAGACCAGGTGCCCAGGAAGAGTAAGCATCTCCTGCTTGCATGCAACACCCGCCGCTTCAATTCGGTAGAACTGTCACATTCGGCAACTTCCATTTCGGAAGACATAGAGTACAATCTTGGGTTGGATGGTTCAAATGGTCTACGACAGAATATCACCCATCATTCTGGAGAGTGGGACATCATAGTGTATGACGAGTTCCCCATATCGACCGTAGAACTTCCTCAGTGACGATGTTAGTCGGTCACAAGCATATCCCTGACTGAGAAGCTTATCTGAAAGACGCCTAGCTCTCAGAACAAAATCTGTATATTTCGTACTTGCTCTGGCATAGCGTATCAACTGAGATATGAACACGCCATAAGCAGGCGATGAAGGAATGTTGCTACTCAGAAAAGGAAAGTTTGTAATGCTGAAATTGAAGTCGTCACGTTTGTCATAGAGTGAGGTGTTCATGTGACCATCAGTGTCGTAGGACAACATTATGTCCAAATAGGATGCTGAATTATTTGTCTCTGTAGTTTCTTTGACTTCAAGCTCTGAAGGATAGATACTGCTCAGGAAATCCGCGAATTTTGGATTATTAATGGACAACACATCGTCTATGTATCTGTAAGTGAAGTTGAAGTCAGAAGCTAAGTATCTTTTCCCTTCAGAGACCAGAGATTGAATGAATTCAGCTTCGTACGAGTAAAGAAAAATGTCGGCAAGGAGTGGGGCACAATTGGTCCCCATTGGAATTCCGACAATTTGCTGGAAGACCTTTCCTCCAAACACCACAAAAATGTTGTCGATCAAAAAGTTTAACATCTGAATAATGTCTGTTTCAGTGTACTTATTTTCAGAATCGGACTTTTCTTTTACAAAGTAGGTTTTGTCATAGTTCACAACAATAAATTTGTATTTGCGATTACCGTTCTTACTTGTAAACGCATTACTTATAATTTTTGCGAGTCTTTCTTTCAATTTAGAATGTGGAATTGTAGTGTAAAGTGTCGAAAAATCAAAGGCTTTGATCGAATGAACTTTACTAAAATGAGTGGATTTCAGATGTTCTAAAAGTTCCTTGGAATTCTTTAAAATCCACATCTGGTTGATACCACTGCGAGAATATACTGTCGAACAATATTTTTGAAGCCCAGATTTGATTTCAGATAAAACTTTGGTGAGTAAGATCGATACAGATTTGGTAGAACATTTTGAGGAACCAGCGATGAAACGTTGTTTGTACGGATTCTTATGCATTTTAGGTATGCAGTATAAGTATGGTAAATCTAAATCTAAATTGTTAGTTTGGAAGCCAAAGGAAGCAAGAGCTGATTTGTGGTTATCTATTATTTCAGAGGCAGAAAGGTTTGTAGGGGTGTAAGTGGGATTTCCAGGTGTCGAATTTAAACCCAACTCTTTAACTAGACTGTCGAAATAGTACTTTTTGCAAGTAAATTAATTATTTGAGGCTTTGTCCGCTGGTGTGATGACATAATGTTCTTGGAGGTAGGTGAGCTCTGTGATAACATCAGGGTCTTTAAATATAGACTCGAATCTGGTGTTCACAGTTGATTTTAATCGGTTAATTCTAGATAAAAGTAACCCTCTGATGGATTTTATCCATTCGGAAAGAGTGTCGAGCTGTACATCCTCTTTCTTTGCCCAACGTCTTGCATATTCCTCACAAGAGTCCATGATAATTTTCAAATTTTGGTTCCATGTAAAGGACATACTTTCTCTGTATTTGGGACCCTTTTTTAACAATTCTCTCAACTTGTCGTTCTTGACTATACTAAGGTCACCAGTAATAACGTGTCCACAAGGAGAGTAGTTGAAATCCGATGAAGAACATTCGCAAGGAAGTGGATGTAGTGAGGGATTACTTAAATCAATACACTGCAGGAATCGTTTGTAATTGTAAATTTTAGATGCAACTGTTGGTGTGTAGCTATAGGAAATACAAGGAATTTCTTTTCTTTTGAAATATGGTGGGATTTTTTCTGTGACAGTTTTGTGATTCAAAATTTGACCAAGATTCAATTTATCAATACCTTTGTTTGCAAATCTTACTTTAATGAAAGGGCGGTTTGTTTTCTCCTCTGATTTATCTGATCTAACTGCTTGAAATAAACGAAAAGTAGAAATGTCCAAGATGACTCCTTGTAGTCTGTATTCTGGGGAACGTGTATCGGTGTATGTGAGGTCCTTCGTATATTCGTAGATTTCGTGTAACTTCCGTAAAGGAACAGAGTATAATTTGGTACGAATATAATGCAGTCCTAGAGGCTCATTCAAAAATGGAACCAAGTCATCGAAGGAGAAATTATGTATCTCAGGCCTATTATATTTTCGAATGCCATGACTTCGAGGTCTTCTTTGTGGTCTGTTGAATAAGCTAGTCACATTTACCGATTGACAACCGGGACTTGTTAAGTTTCCTATAGTGCTGATGTTATCGTTGCACCTATAGGGCGCTGCAGTGTTGAGATTTTTTATCCAGAACTCTTCTCTGTTGCGACGGAAAGGTGTGCTCAAATTGGGATTGTTTGTGGGGTGATATATTTTCTCCAGGATTCTGACTCTCATAGATAAAACAGAATGATCCGCCTGGTCAAAATGGCGATAAAGGAGTTGAGTTCCTTTATTATTTATTTTTGACCGGTGTCCTGACATTCTTTTTCGGAGCTGACCTTTGGTTTCACCCACATAAATCAATCCACAAAGTGAGCACTCTATTCCGTACACAACATTAGATGTCATGCAGTTAAGGTTTTCAAAACTATGCGTGTTAAATGTTTGTTTTGTGAGATTACTTGAGAATGAAGTGTCTGTTATTAGGATGTTACAAGTTTTGCAGTTCTTCATGCCACACTTAGAAATTAAGCAATCGCTTGGTGAAAATAGGTGCTCTTTTAGTATATCGACCACTTCAATCTTACAGGGCTTGATTTTAATATACCCATCTGCATGTTTATACCAAAACTCATGGTTGTTACTAACTACAAATGTTTCATCTCTAATGTCGTGTAAGCTAATTCTAGGGACACCTAAGTTACCTGTTGCGTATGTGTCCGTAGACCCAACAGGTTGGGGCCTTTTTATAGTGGGCGACGCCCCAGCCACTTTGTAGGTCTCTTGAGTTCTATCCATTTAAGCAAAAGACTGCTCGACAAGTGCCCTCGGGGACAATTTGTCCACCAGCAGTGACACATGAACAGTGGTAAAAATGACAAATATGGATAATGACCATATCCCTGTCTACAGTACAAAATCGATAATTCAGAAAATCAGAAACCAAAGGCATACAAAATCAGGACAAAACAGGAACCAAAGCAAACAAAAACAAAAACCTCCACCATATGAAAAGAAGCGAACTCCCGATATGAGAGTGAGACCAGGTGCCCAGGAAGAGTAAGCATCTCCTGCTTGCATGCAACACCCGCCGCTTCAATTCGGTAGAACTGTCACATTCGGCAACTTCCATTTCGGAAGACATAGAGTACAATCTTGGGTTGGATGGTTCAAATGGTCTACGACATAATCATAATCAATTTTTCCTCTGAAGATCAGGTGGGATGAACTTTGACGGAATTGAAGTGCAAATCCATTGATGCATTTTTCTGTTATATACAGTTTAATACATTTGATATCAATATCTTGAAGTGAAAATTTGTGGCGTATATTATGTCAGCATTTCACTCTAAGGTTATCAATGTACATGTATATACCATATTTTTGTGACTATACAAAATGTTGGCTGGCCGAAAAGTTAGCTCCTATGCAAATGTAGAAGAAAATTTCAAGCACAAAGGCTTGATTTGCATATAAAAAGATCCATGAATTTTCAAAAGGTATATTAGCTGTCCAAACTGAAATCATTTTACTGCTCTTTACCTGCCAAAATGTACACAATCAAACAAATGTTATCATTCAAATACATACACACAGAAAGGTTCATATCCCTCCTGTAGACCACAGACTGTGAAGTACTTCAGGGTGTTGACATCCTGTCCAAAGTTAACCTTGCCCTGTTCATAGCTACTAAGGGTGAAGGCTGGCACATAGCCCTCGTCGGTGTCAATACCACGGAAAGCTATCTCCTGACCCAGGGAGTCCATCATCAATTCTCCATTCAGGGAAAAGGCTGAAATTTGTCAGAAAATAATTACATTTTTGATAAAACATCTACACATGTAATAGTAAAACAGAGCTTTGGAATTTAGTTTAGCAACAACTTCTTAGGAAAAATGCTACAGTACTCATAATATGTTTTTATGTTTGAAACAAAAATTGCAAATATTTTGTCAACACTTTAGTAGATGACATCATCTAACTATTTTGTATGATTACAAGAATATGTACACAAAAAATATGGGAATGATGGCTTTAAATTGCAGTCATTATTGATAACAAACCATCATCTAGAATTCATCTGAAAGATGTTTCTTAATTTTTTGTTTAAAAGGTACATATGTATGACCCCCCCCCCCTAAAAAAAATCTATTATGCTCCCTATGTATACATTAGTCATTAGGAAGCTTTCTCTACAAAACTATAATAATGATAAACATACTGATGGTTCTATCTGTCAGATCCAGCATACATCCTATGACATCACCCGGTCTCCAGTTCTTACCATACTGCTCAGCTCCTTGGTTCCATTTTCTGCCCTGCATGAAGTAAAATATTCATGTTATAAGAAAGGATAAAGACCAATATATACATGTACATATTCAGTCTTTTCGTTGGTGTATGCCTGTGTTCGATTTGGGACGGAATCTGACATAAAAGCATTATGACATTATATATTTCTATAAAAACATAGGTTTTGTAGCGTATTTTCCCTGAATCTAACGTTGGTTTCCATAGAATTTAATGACGTCACAATAGGTTTACGTCATATATCGTCCGAACGGGAAGTAACTCAGTATAATGAAAGTCCAGAATACATGTACAGTACATATACGCCATCCTTCCCATATTGCCATACCTTGCTATACTATCATTGTAATTATACAGTCATGTACATGTGTGTTCTTCTTGTCATTTTATGGCTTAATATCAAATTCATACATATATTAAGATTGTACCTCAGGACATTTTCACCAAGTTGTTCTTTGAAATACAAGTACACATATCATTGAAATAGTATGCAAAGACTGAGCCCTGTCCAGTTTATAGTGTACAGGATGTATTAACAATTATATGTATGTAAAGTGAACAAGTCCTTAACATAAACTTGGCATTACACAACAAGCCAAACAACTACGATCAGTTTGTATTACTTACAATTAAGCCATCGAATGTGTATGACAATCCATCCAATCCCAGCTCAGAACAAGGGTCACATGACACTTTGGCCCAGCCCACTTTCATGTAGCCGCATGTTACTGCCTCAAACTCATAATACCTATTAAAATGAGATTTATCCATAAATGAATTTCCTGAGGTATATTAAATTCAAAGCAGTAAATTTTAAATAGATTAAGAAATGATTCCAGAATTTTTGCTTTTCCATAATTACATGTATAATCATTATGCAATGTACCAATAGACCACTTGCCAAAATTTGAAATGGAGGACAAAATGACGAAAAATGTCCGAGGTAGGCAATTTTTGCGCACTTTTTCATTGTTATGTCTAAGTGGAATTGTGTCTTTAAACAGTGACGTCATAATGTAAAACAATGCCAAAAGATGTTGACTGGGACATTTTGTGCTTTCTAACAAGATCGGAAAATGGTCTATTCCCAAAATGAAAATACAATTTGTAAGTAGAATCAATGGCAAATCATGTCTAGAAAATATTGAAAGACTGTACTGTAAGCCTTCAGTCAGAAGTGATTAAGGGACTGCATGAATTTTGTGAAACAGAAAAATTAAGAAAATTCATGATTTTTCTCAAAACTGAGAAAATTGATGGTTTTACTCATTCTTCCATTACCATTTTCCACTTGTGACAGTATATGTGAGTTCTGCCCTGTATGTTCTGGTGGCACTTCTTCTTTCTGCCAAGTTCTTTGCCATTGCTGAAAGTCAAACAGAGAGACTTGTAATGTAAAATAAATTTATGTATATGTATAAACAGCACAAAGAAAAAATTCAAGAAATAATTATTATGTGAAAAAGAACAAAAATCAAGCCCTCTCAGATACTGCATACATAGAATCATTTGCAGTGTATTAACCTTCGCTCCTTTTGCGGTCAGCTTTGTATCGCGAAAAATGGTCTCAGTGAATTCAAATACCAAATGCATAACTGAATACTAGCAGGGGTGGAACCACGAATCAATGTCCATGCGAAATGGTTTACTTTTATAAAACCGTGAAAGAATGTACCAGCGAATGATTCTCCGTATACAGTACAGCATGCAATATGTTTAGTTTAATTTAGTTTAATCATATTCTATTTCAAGAAGCAGAAAAAGGTTTGGGCAAAAGTTTTCACAACATTATACAATTATTGACTGGGAATGAGGGCAATATATGTTTTGTCTGAAGGTCCAACATATCATATATTGCCCGAATTCCCAGTCAATAATTGTTTTGTTATACCTTACATCAATACTGCAGCAACGAACCCATTAGCCCGGCATGTTTACATTCATTTTCTTCTATAAGAGAAAGAGCGCGGAAAAATAGGTAGAGCTAATAGCGTCATCAATGACGTGATGTCACAAACAATGTACCGTTTATCGGTCAATATTTTTTGAAATATTGCCCTAGGGCCAATATTGATGTAAATTTTGACCGCTTGGTCAAATATTCGAATTTATAGGCATTTTTCCTATGGGGTTTTTATATAGAGATACTTACAAGGGTATAACAATATACATGTATAATGCCCTCTCCTCTCATATGCAATATGTCATACATATTGTACAGTACACAAGTACACATCTACATGTACATCCAAATCCAGAAATGTAATTTTAGTAGATAAGTAATGAAATAAAAGATCATACCTGTGAAACTGCTATCCCCCATATCACTGGTTGGAGGTTCCAGGTTGTAACCATATGCTAATAACGTCCTCACGGTCTGGTTAGATGTTTCCCTATGTACATAGTATATACAGATTATTGTAGACATTATCAAACGCATGAAATATGATGGACTACATAAGTTTTCAATATTATCACAGTATTGAATTTTTTTTAATACCACAGACATGTAAACAATACACAAATAAGGACATTTTTTTTAGTGTAGAACACAGAGCATAGATGAGTGTATGTCGACCGACCAGTGCTCCTAGTGAGGCTCGAACCAGCAACCTTTCAGTTGCTGGACCAATGCCCTATCCACTAGACCACAGCAGGCTTTCTACTCTACCTTGATGAAAAGGTAGGAAAAAAGTAGGAGTAGTCTATGAAAAAAAGTAGGAGAAAAAATAGGAAAAAGTAGGAATTAATAGGGGAAAAGTAGGAAATTTTCAATCACTTTTAGCGACAATTTTCAGTAAGTATGACACACAAATCACAGTAAGCAATGATTGTAGACTTTTCATGTAAAATATACAGAATGGGCGAGCGAAGCGAGCCTTAATCTTTTTAAAAAAAACTTTGAATCAGATGTCGATGACAAGTGAAGCAAGTAATTTTTTACTTTAGAGATGAAAAAGTAGGAATAGTAGGAGGATTTGAAGAAAAAGTAGGAAAAAATAGGATCAAAATAAAAAGTAGGAGAAGTAGGAAATAGTAGGAAAAAGTAGGAACAGTAGAAAGCCTGCCACAGTGTTGACACAGTATTGAATTTAACACTAACATACATGTATAATAAAGTTTACTTTCTATTAGTACAAATGTGTAGCCAGTCATTTGAAATGTGAATCTGAATCAGTATTTAAACTTCGGGAAATTTATATGTACATCTGCATACCGGGTATATCTCACCACAGCGATGATTAAATACATTCAGCTTTGGGTGCAATGTATAACACTAAATATTTCTTACCTGTTTGCTCTTTTGATTTTCTCATCCACTTTATTGTAAGGCACCAAGAATGGACTTCTTTTATTGACTTGGTCCTGAAAAAGAGAAATTACTTAATACATTCATGTACATAAACAAGTTTCTGAAAGTCTGATCCTCATTTGATTACTCAAAATATACACCTCAATTTTATTGTTCATTTTCAGTAGGCATCAAGGCAAATATCATTTAAATTTTAATTCTTGTGCTCTGATATTTTTAGTCACTCTCACAGACTTTAATCGAAGGTTTCTATTTTTCCTCTTGAAGAATATGTTTCACATTTGAATGGAGGTTTGATATATTTCACATCTAATGGAACTAAGGTATTTGTGTTTCACATATAACTATTGTTTCCAAACACTATTTTTCAACAGTCCATTGGAACCTCCTATCAACAAAATTGTTTACATTAATTTTTTACATACCTCAAACAGTCCGTAAGTCCATCCGTGTTTGATGCGGTCCTTTGCCCATACATTGTGCGTATTTTCTGCCAGCATGTCTACCAACTCCTCCATTTTCTCATTGAGTTGTACGGTGGCTAAATCCAGAGGTGTGGGCTTATACCCGTTACTCTGTAGAAAGCTGTGTGATTCAATAGGAAAATGTGAGTTATGGCTGGATTGAAAACATGCCGGTTCTTGATATATTGACTTCTTCATTTTTTACATGATTGTTACATGTATCCAATAGATGAATTTCATATTTCTTTAAAAAGTAGATAGAAGTTTGATGTCATAATATTTAGTCACATTTTCATAATGACAACACAGCTACAGTTTTGCCTCCGACATGACGATGTGTTGTAACCATGACTTAAAGTGTGATGTCACCATGAAAAATGTCCCCAAACGACTTAACATTGGACATCATACATAATGTAATATGAAAATGATCTTCGTGTATTTGTGAGACGCTACTGTACTTTGAATGCAGTATTGCTACACTGCTTAAAAACAAAATACAAGATGAAAGAGCATCTTACTTGTTTGGTAATTTGATTGTCTTGAGTCTGTTGTTGGATTGTTTCTGAGCATCTACTGATATGTGATAGCCAATAGCAAGTAAGGTCCTAAAAATCAAAGGTATATTAGTGTATGCGATAGCCAATATAGCAAGTAAGGTCCTAAAAATCAAAGGTTCATAGTAAAACTATGATAAATTCTGAAATACAATTCATTTAACAGAATATCTTTCACATGAATTTACATAATTCTTGTTAAAAATTTGAATTTTTATAAAGTCTGACAAATTGTTGGATTTCATATTTTTAAAAGGGGAAAAAGGCAATTTTGATGACATTTACCTGATTGTAAGACAAAGTTTACTCCATAAAGTACTAAATACATCTACTAATGAACAAACAGAATCATAAGATTTCTGATAAAATTTACCTCAAAGTTTCAAAGGCAACAGTCACAACATATTTCTTCTCAGATTTTGGCACTTTTTCAAAGTTTGTGAGAGATGGATTTTTCTTCAAATGATCATCTCTCGCCTGCAAATACATGTAAATGGTCATCGATAGTTATCGTTAGAAAAATTTTAGTCATCCATACAAGGTCTGTCTCACCTATCTCACAAGTTTTCAGAATACTTACATGTATGTACTTACATGTCACAGCTTTATTATTTTTTTTTTTTCCATTTTACTTTGTTTTCTCTATTCACTATTTTCGAAAACCAGAGTTACTTCCCATTTGAGACGGTATCTGACGTAGACTGATTATGACATCATCAAAATCTATGGAAACAGTCCTAAAAGTCTGGGAACTGACAGTATAAAATCGACGTTACTATACCATTTTCATGACGACTCATAATGGATTTACGTCAGATACTGTCTGTAAGGGGAAAAAACTCTGTATTCCACAAAGACTCAATATGAACGTAGGCAAGCATTCTAAAAATGCATTTTGTTTGTATTGTGCTTAAGATAATGTATAGTGAAACCAAAAATTCTAATGCACTCCGTTTGTAACGCGCATTCTGATTGGTTGAGCGATAAAAAAAACGCAAGGGAATTCACGTTTCACTGCAGTTTTTGCTGTGACGTCATGCATTCCTATGGTGACGTCGTTAAAAGCAGATGTTTTCTAGCTCCTTACTGACCAAAGCATTAGAATATGGCTACCATACTGATGTTTTCCAAAACCTGACAGGGTATCGGCGAATCCCCTGTCAGAAATATCCGTTTTACCGCTCGGCTGATGCCTCGCAGTAAAACTCAATTTCTGACAGGGAATTCGCCAATACCCTGTCAGTTTTTGTTAAACACACACATGGAAACCCCTAATTTAGCTTATTAAGAAAATTACTGGTAATTGCATAAATTTAAAATTTCATACCTCTCCATATGACCATCCTTGCTCTATTTTCTGCATGGCCCATATCTCATGTAAGTTTTCGGCAAGTCTGTCTCGAACTTTCTCTATATACACAGGAAGCTGAATCTATATAAACATATCAGAATAACAGTAAACGGCAAAGGTAAAGGATCCTTCTAAATCATCAAATCATCAATAATTTCCCTTTTCTTCTTTCTAGAAATCTAAGTTAAGTAGATGTTAAGCTACAAATATTTTATCTTTATTAATCATATTTGTTCATTTATTGCTTCTTTTCAAAACTGTTTTCTATTTTATATGAAATATTATTTGAAGAAAATAGAACTCAAGAAATATGCTTACATGTGATGTATCTACAGGATTTGGCACAAATGGGGTATAGAAGGTCATTTCCGTGGGTCCGCTAAGAACATTTTTATTCGGAGCACCGAAGTAGAAGCACGGTTCTATCCGGAGCTTCTCATCTGGCATCAGTGACTCTGCAACAGGGGAGTGTCCGTCAGGCGGACCATATTTCAATTTGCCGTGATCACCTCCAAGGATAAAACGGCACCTAGAAATACATGTTTAAAGAGGAGGATTTAATATAAGCAACATGTCAACGAAACGTGGTGCAGAATATTATCAATTCTGGTACAAATCCAATATCTATAATACTAAATATGACAAGTCTACTTACACACCTATCATTTAATACATGTACCGTATAACCAGAAATTTTCACGAGTATCAAATTTCGGAATTTTATGGTAAAATAAGGTTCTTTATTTTCGCAAGTACAATTTTTCGCGATTCCTAAGTTACAAACAAATATGAACACATGATGCTACTGTTTTGTACCTTTCATTATTGAATTTTCAGTTTGTTCTATATGAGAATACACTCACTTCACTTCTCTTAACATTCAAAAAGGAAAAAGTGAAGAATTGCACATGCTTGATAAGAACAAATTGTAACTTACATATAAATTTATGATATACATTATCAAAGACGTTTTTTCGCAGGAATTTATTTTCCTGATTCCAAATCATTTGCAAATATAGCGAAAATTAGTATCTCGCGAAAATTTCTGGTTATACTGTATCTTTTGATTTTTGAAATTTGAGTAACAACATCTTAAAGCTTTTTATGATGAAAATCATCAGAAAATATGCCTAGACAATGTACCAAAATCATTAACATAGGATTTAGATTTTTTTATAACATGTACTTCATACTAGTAGTTCCTTCACTCAGAGGTGGAAAAAGATTATGACGTGTAAGAATCTCATTCTCGAAATTTCATTACATTACAGCGATCTAAATACATGATAAACATGTGGAAATTGGCCCTGTATAGTGTCAAACTGACAGTGGCGGAAACATAACTCATTACTGCCATAAAATAAATACAGCAACAGTATAGATACCCTACCCTACTCTGGCTGACATGGACACGACGGGGAAGAAGAGACCATTTGTGTTAAAGTCCTTGAAGAAGCCACGTGCCTGTACTCCATTTACAGTGAAGATGATCTGTGATGAGGAAAGGTCAAGGCTGCAACCTATGACATCACCGGCCTGTAAGCTTTGTGTAGGTCCCCTTACCTGCTTAGGCTTACCACCTGAAAAATCATGTAAAAGATAAATATTTCTGATTTTAAAGAAATATTATGCTCTTTTCCAATAATTGATGATTTGAAAAATTCTTCATCAAATGTAACCAGAATAAAATATAAAGCGAGTGAAAATTTCTTGGATTGCAAGAACTTAAGAAAATAAATTTATTGATATAGAAGATTCAGATCTACATGTAATAACTGAAACTGCCTTTAAATATAATGTTGAATATTTGTATGTACATATACATGTAAATGTGTTGTAGTCACTTGTACCTTTTTGTGCTGTTTGCATCTTTTTTCCATGTGAAGTGCATTCACCCTTTATTGGATGGACCCGACATTGTTCAAATAGTGAACGTGGTTGTTTTTACCCCTTTTATGCTTTACATATACATGTATATTTCTATACTATGACCTTGAAACTATAGAATTGACCCAAACTCACCTGTCCAGAGGTTAATTCCATCAAAAGCATATGAGTACAGATCGTCCCCTGCTCCGTTGCCTCCCCAGTGTTCCCCTCCCCCAGGGTAGGGGACAAAGTTCTCTGTGTTAGCCCAGCCTATCCTCAACACTTGGGGGATGTGGCTGGCCATCTCAAATTGACTGATCACAACCTCAAAATACCACCTCCTGTACATGGCCGACCCCTCCTTGATCCCAACAAATATGTTCGGCCGCATGCTATAAGTTTAAAAGAGAAATATGCATGTACATATGAGATATGGAGATATGATAACAATGTCATAGTAATAAGAAATGAGAATAGCAATTATGAGTCACTTTTGTTAAATAAGGTTTGACATTCAAAAGTCTGAAACTAAATTTAATACATTCAAGCAAGGCTAATAACCTCCATTACTAAGACAAGAACATGTAGCATTTATTGACGAGTCTGTATACCGTTATAGCATTATGTTTTTCTAATATGAGAATTTAAATGATGGACAAGATAAATCATTTTGATGCGCTTCTTACAAAAATCGCTGGACTTCTTTTAAACTATTCAAAAACAGTATGAATGAACAAAATTTTTGTTTACTATCATTTGCATAATACATGTATCATACATAAATAAACTGATTTAGTCTAATAAATGAATCCATGCCACATGACAGTTAATGTTCCACTTTTACCTTGACACCTGATCGACCAGTTGAGTCTGTAGTAGTAAATCCCGTCCTGGCAGGAGGTTATCACAGATCAGATTTTGATTCGTTCTAACGGCTACTCCGTTACCTACACACAGTGATTTCAATACGTCCAACACCTGATAATAAAACATATAAAAGACATAAAGAGACAGCACTAAAAAATCCACGGTTTTTATCATATTCCATCTTTAAAAAAGTTTTAATTTCAGAAAAAAAAACATCGTTTTGACTTGCATTCAAAGTAACAAAATTCTGCCCATATTGCATATTGAATATAAAATGGCAAAAGTTGTTTAAAAAAAATTTTGTATCTATAATTCTAAACAAGTTCTTTCACGCTTTTTCTGTTACGCACATATTTTGTACGAACCTTTGGATCTCTTCCATGCTTGTCGATGAGGGATATGATTGTTATAATGTGCTTTTCCTTGATCATATTCAGTGCTTCAGGACTGTCAATCAGCACACAATGTAGCACATCCAGCACACCTAAATAAAGCACAGAAAGAATGAACCAGTACAATGATTTCTTTCAAAAACTCAACATATTGTAAATAAAACACCGCTAAAGACGGTATGGCCGGATTGCAAAGTAAGTTTTTGTCACCAACTGAGTCAAGGTCACTAAGTCAAATATTACAGCATACATTGAGAGGTCTTGTCAGAGGCAACCTACATGTATAATATAAAGTTTCTACTGTATACTGTTCCTTAGATTTTGCTTAAACCAGGAACTTTAACCAAAGTCTTTAACTAGGTCAAAGTCCAAGGTCAAGGTCACTAGGTCCAATGTAACAGCATAAATTGAAAGGTCTCGTCATGGGCAACCTAAATGTATAATATAAGGTTTCTACTGCATACAGTTCCTTAGATTTTGCTTAAACCAAGAACTTTAACCAAAATCTTTAACTAGGTCAAAGTTCAAGGTCAAGGTCACTAAGTCAAATGTTACGGCATAAATTGAAAGGTCTCATCATGGGCAACCTAAATGTATAATATAAGGTTTCTACTGCATACAGTTCCTTAGATTTTGCTTAAACCAGAAACTTTAACCAAAATCTTTAACTAGGTCAAAGTCCAAGGTCAAGGTCACTAGGTCCAATGTTATGGCATAAATAGAAAGATCTCGTCATTGGGTAACCTAAATGTTTAATATAAGGTTTCTTCTGCATACATTTCCTTAGATTTTGCTTAAACCAGAAACTTTAACCAAAATCTTTAACTAGGTCAAAGTCCAAGGTCAAGGTCACTAGGTCCAATGTTATGGCATAAATTGAAAGGTCTCATCATGGGCAACCTAAATGTATAATATAAGGTTTCTACTGCATACAGTTCCTTAGATTTTGCTTAAACCAGAAACTTTAACCAAAATCTTTAACTAGGTCAAAGTCCAAGGTCAAGGTCACTAGGTCCAATGTTATGGCATAAATTGAAAGGTCTTGTCATAGGCAACCTATATGTGTAATATAAGGTTTCTACTGCATACAGTTCCTTAGATTTTGCTTAAACCAAGAACTTTAACTAAAATCTTTAACTAGGTCAAAGTCCAAGGTCAAGGTCACTAGGTCAAATGTTATGGTATAAATTGAAAGATCTCGTCATGGGCAACATACATGTATAATATAAAGTTTCTACTGCATACAGTTCCATAGATTTTGCTTAAACCAGGAACTTTAACCAAAATCTTTAACTAGGTCAAAGTCCAAGGTCAAGGTCACTAGGTCAAATGTTACTGCATAAATTGAAAGGTCTTGTCATGGGCAACCTTCATGTATAATATAAAGTTTCTACTGCATATAGTTCCTTAGATTTTGCCTCAACCAGAAACTTTAACCAAAATGTTGACGGCAGACGGACAGACGGACGGACGGACGGACGGACAGACGGACGGACGGACAGACGGACATCGTCAATCTATAGACCGGAATTGCTTTGCAATCCGGCCAAAAATATATCTTGATATTAAGAAATTAAACGTCATGTTCTGCAAATTCAAGAAAAATATAATTAGCTCAGCATAGAAAATCCAGTACATTTGTCAACAAATTATAAAGCATATACATGTACATGTATATAGCATCATTTTCATTTTTTGCCTAACTTTTTCCTCCGGCTCTTTTCACTTATAAATGTGTACAATGTAGCTTACACATAATTAGCTTAGTGATATAGAATTGTCAACAATTCTATCGTAAAACAATAAACACTGAAATAATTTTTTTTGCATTTTAAAAAGTTGGTTTCTTGTGTTTTTTTCTCAATCTCTGTCTCTCTGAAGTGTAACATACCTTTAGATGATTGTTGACTTTCCAGCCTGTTAACAAGCCAGTCAAGTCTGTATGATTGAGCAAACTGAGCACAATTAGCACGGTTACCCTGGATCATGGCCGCTAAAAAAATATAACAAACGCAATAAATTACACATTACATATACAAAATATCTAAATCCATGTTCTAAGCCACTAAATCCATGTTCTAAGCCACTACACATTTTTATTCAATAAATACAGAAAAAGAGTCTTATTATTCATAAACCATTTTGAATAAAATTTACTAAGAAGAAAGCGTAGATAGCTGGCGATATTATTGTAATAATAATTTTATGTGATGAGTCCAATTATTCATATTTTGTTTTCAATAAAATTACCGAGTAGTAAGTATAGATAGCTGGCGATGTCATCGTAACTGTTAGCCGACTCCTCCCCAGCATAGTGAGCAAAGTGTCGTCTACTTTTGTACTGGCTAAATTTGTCGATGGTCTCCAAGATGAGGGCTATCATACCCTACAAATATTAAGGCGAGATATTCATGATTCTTTGCTGATAAGGTTGAAATTTTACTATATGAATCTTTCTTGATATCATTAGGTATTCTTTCATAACAACTAGAATAAATAAGACATTTTATGCTCCCACTCCAGCAGTTTGTATCTCGTTTAAGCCATATACTGTATAAGTAGAATCATTCGCTGGTACTTTCTTTCGGGGTTTTATAAAACTAAAATTTTTCGCAAGGACAATGATTCGCAGATCGGCCGCTGATTGTATTGAGTTATGCATTTGGTATTCACTTCCAACGAGACAAGCTTTCGTGGAACAAAGCAGACTGCGCAAGTAGCGAAGATTTATACAACGTGAAATATTCTATGTATACAGTAGTTCACAAAAATGTGACCTTGACCTTTCACCTTTCCATCTCCAAGTCAAAAAGTAACTTCCTCTCCTCAGGTAACATTTACATTACATGTTTTGAATTTTAGTTTAGTTAAATCGTATTTTATTTCAAATAACAGAAAAAGGATTGGGCAAAAGTTTTCACAACATTATATAATGCCCTCTCCTAATTTTTGAATGTTTTGAATAAGGTAAAAGGCTCTTGAAAGATACATGTAATTTGAAATTTCATACATCTATTTTTTGCACTTGTGATGTATTGAAAACTTTACAGGGTGTACAAAACAAAGCATGGAGGAAACTAAACCAACTTCTCTCCGAATGAAGAATAAATGTAAATAATTCTTACAATCATAAAGAAAAGCCTTGATTACAGTAGATTTGATGTACTAAATTTGAAAATTTTCAATTTACCGTATATCGGGAATTTTTCGCATGTGTCTAATTTTCGCTAAGTTCGCGAGCATCATCAAATCGTGAAAAATGAACATAGCGAAAAAAAGACACAGATATCATTGATCTTATTAATAGATTAATTAAAATAAGACTCAGTGAAAAAAATACATACCTTTTTGGGGTTTTTTCGCGAAATTTTCCCAACGCGAAAACTACCCGATATACGGTATAAGAGAAAGATTCTGAAAATAGTTTATACCTCCTCTTGGAAAAGATCCTGCCTGTTCCTGAGAGCTCGGAGCTTGTTCTGTTTCTCTTCATGCTCTGATTAAAATAAAACAAAGAAATATTACTTTATTCACTTGATGAAAACTCTTATTTTTTATTATATAAAGCCTTTTCAGTTTGCCCATTGTATACAGATGCAGGTTACAAATAGTCCTCTTTTACGCTATAAAATTAGTTTTTAAAACAACCGTGTTTTCTGTTTGCATATCAATTAGTTGAATGGTCTTATTTCATTTCTTTATGATTCAGAATTTTAATACAAATGGGTACATGTGTGAAAGTTTTGTCATTCTGACAGATACATACTGACTTATCTATTGATGCCAATAAAAGACAATCGTAAGCACACACACTGTTTCATTTTAATGGAATTATCAAAATTCTAAAAAAAAAATTTTTTTAATTTGAATTACAAAGATAAGTGCATATAGCAAATGGTAAGTACCTTCATCTGCACTGGGTTGAGCAAAATAATCAATTAGATCCTCAAGGCACTTTAATACTTCTGAAAGACTGATTCTTGACCAGGCATGGCCCGACCTTCCCTCTGTTTTTAATGTGTCTAGAGCACTGAAAACAAGAACATTATTTTGATCATCTCATTAATTCTTACAATTACGTCTTTTTGAATTTACAGGCCTACGTTCAATTTGTGCAGGTATATGACGTGAAAGCATTGTGACATCATTAAATTCCTTTGAAACATCATATTTGTAACCCTGTTTCCCTGAATTTCATGCTGGTTTTGCATCAAAATTGATTATGTCACCATGCATTGACATCAGATACCTGCACAAATGGGAAGTAACTCTGTATTTCGAAAAGACCAAATGATTCTACCACTAACTTCCAATTTTACTGCATTGGGACAAGCTTGAAAAATAAACATGTACCTTTTCACAATAACTGCAGTCCAGTTCTTTGGACAGAAAATTAAGTACCTTTCCCACAAAATAACTTTAAGGACAATCATTTTTCAATTGTGACATTAGGAGAGTCAGTATTTTCTGCCAGGTAGTTATGCTGATTACAAAAGTTGGGTTAGTTATAATGACAGCTCTTTCAAAACAAAACCAAATAGTTAATAATATGAGCAGTTCAGGGCATTTTTTGTTGTTGTGGCAAGGTGTCAAACAGAGTGGAAATACATTAAGCATCCTGTATAAAAAAAAATTTCGGATGTTTAACACTTGAGGCATACCTGTTGAACCTATGAAAGATAGATTGGCATTTACGTATAACCCTCGCTGATCGAGACTCCTCCTCCTGGGCTCGGGAGAACGTGAAACCGTCATCCATGTGACCCTCTACAAGTACTACAGCCTAAAATTCGTAAATAATATATATATTAAATATGTACAATTAGTCAATTACATATGAAAAATGTAATTGACTAATTACATATGAAAAAATTACATATGAAAAATTACATATGAAAAATGTCTTACTTTCTACAAGTAGCAATTCTATTTTGTTTAGTAACAGATTGATTTTAGTAAAATAGACTAGATCCTACATTCTTATTCATTTACTATGCTATTTTAGTGTGATATACAGGAAAACGGCCAACAAGTGCTTTTCTAGGCACACTACTACTCACCCTTTTCTCTTCCACTTTTCCGATGCCCTTCTTTTTGACCTCTGAAGTAACATAAGAGAACCACAGACCGGTATCATAATGCTGAATAAACACCATGGTGTCTCCGTACTTAATGTCACATTTCCCCATTCCTTCATCTTCTCTCCCTTCTGCCATCTTCTTCTCATCCTACATAAATATTGATATGAAATTAAACAAAATGTTTTTCATAAAAAACAGATGTCTCCCCCCTCCATCTAAGTCACTTTGACCTTATAGTCGGGTGACCAAGAGCCTAAAAAATAAGATTTAATTTCCATTCTTAGTGCAAGGCTAAATTGTATACCAAATGAAACTATAGAGTTTCAACTTTCAAAATTGAGATGTCGTCAAAATATTTTGGGGTGCCTTCATTGTTTATTTAGAGGTCAAAGGTCATAGGGGTCAAATTGCGTTTATCTTACTTTATGCCTCTTAAGGGTTTAAAAACTGTGTAATTCAAATGAAATAAGCAAGCAAAAACTTTCTTTTGGACAAAATTCGCATGAAATAAAAGAATCTTAATTTTTGTAATATTTGATGGCTTTCAGTGTATCGATGACGTCATAAAATCTATTTTTAGACGCGTCCTATTTCTACAATGAATTTTCATTAAAATTCCACAATTTTCTTGTATATATATGTTACTAAGGTACTTAAAACAAACCCCTGTATACGCAAAATACATAAATGCACAAATCTGGAAGCTTTGCAAATAAATTACCGGTCTGTTGATAACCTATTTTGTCCATTTGCCACTGTATCTGCCATAGACATGTGTTAAACAGTGTCTTTAAAACTATGATTAGACATAAGTATTGATTGCTAAGTGAAAGAGCTTTCATATTTCATATTAATATTCCTTGAAACAATACTTTCTGAACACCGACCTAATTTTGTTGTCGTAGGCGAATACAGAGTTTTCAAAAGGAGGGATTTTAAGACTTTAAAAATATTTTAAGAAAGGGGGGGGGGTCGAAATGGCTATTGTATTATTTTATTTTTCAACTTACTTTTAGAATTTTTTCTTTATGAATACTTCCTGGGGATGGGAACAGCAAGCAGGAAATTTTGACGAAATGAAGAGTACATTTGTACAATACATTTGGTATAATTCAGTCATTTCTAGTAGAACAATAGTAATCAAAATTTGATGCTATACTAGTGATCCGCCGGGCAAAGCGAGGCTGGAGATTTTTAGAATATTTAGAAATATTTTTTCGAAATAAGAAAAAAAATTAAACGAATGAGCAAGAAATTATTCTTCAAATTTTACGCCGGAAACAAAGGTTAGCTGTAGACATCCTGTAGCAATGAACACATGCTCAAAACTCAGTGAACATAGGCGGATCCAGAATGTTTAAATGGGTGGGGATGAGATTTAGAGGATTAAAAAAGCTAACACATCATAGTATGTTTTCTTCTTTACATTTCATACATATATATATATACATGTATATATGCTGGCGAGCGAAGACAACCGATGATTTTCAAGAATTTAGGAGTACATGGTGTCTAGAATTTATTCTTTCTCTAGGAGATGAAAAAAAAAAATGAAATGAAAACCAGAGATTTATCTTATATTTTTGCGAGCGAAAGGAGCCGGAAATAGATTATACGTTAAATTGAGTTATTTCCTGCCATTACTTTGGCGGGTAATACCTTCCCACCATATCTGTTTCTCCCCTCCCGTCCCTTTACATATGATCGACCTACTTATCTAAAATCTTAGATGTACCAAATCTAAGTGAAATGCTGTTGAAATTTCACACTTATTTCTTATGTTATTCGGGCATCATATGTTGATTCATATTGGCACATTAAAGCACAAAATAAAATTTCTTGGGGACACAAAATGTTGACGTTTCATGCAAAAAGTAACATTTTTTCGAAAATCAAATTAAATTAACCGAAGCCCGTTTGCTTCATTGAAAATAACAATTATTTACTGCGTTGTTTTGCAAAAAAATTGCAATAATTTGCGCTATTTCGCAATAGTTTTGCGTTATTTTGCAACTGTGTTAAGTCAAATCGAAATGATATAGTGTAATATCACAAACGTGTTGCTTTATTTCGCAAAAGTATCATGATTACATTTTTGATTCACCTAGGGGCTTAACCAAAAATGTAATCATGATAACTAGTTATCATGATTACATTTTGGTTAAGCCCCTAGGTGAATCAAAAATGTAATCATGATAAAAGTATTACTTTATATCGCAATAGAATTGCGTTATATTGTAATGGTAATGCGTTATACAGCAATTAAATTGCATTATAGCACAATTTTATTGCTTAATAACGTAATTTTATTGCAATGAAATTGCAGTTTATTGCAATAATATTGCGTTGTAACGCAAAAATATTGAGATTTAACGCGATGGAAATGCGTAAGAGCGCAATTTTACTGCCTAATAAGGCAATCTTATCACAACAAAATTGTATCATATTGCAATAAAGTTGCAATAATATTGTATATATCGCAATGATATTGCGTCATATCGTAATAAAATTGCGTAATATAGTAATAATATTGCGTTATTTCACAATAGTATTGTTATATAGCAATGATATTGCGTGATATCGCAAAAGGATATTATAGATTTGCGAAACATTGTGATCTTATTCAATACATCTGAAAAATATCGAAACAATATTGCGAAATAACGCGTTATTCTTGCAATATCACGCAATATAATTGTAATAAACATTGAAGAAGTACCTATCATATATTCATTCTCAAAGTCGAGAAAGCAAGGCAAAATAATTAGAATTCCCACAGTAACGGTTGCAAATTCGGAATGAATAACGACCAGGTCCCGGGGGGAGTCAGCGTCCTGATTGCATGCAATTAACACTTGTCGCAACAGCTCCATGGAAACTTGTCAAATTCGGTAATTGTCTCGATGTACATATTGATGTACACATCAGGTAAGTATTTCCTGTTTGTTGATGATGACAATCATTCATAAAACGAATAACTAAAACGCATATCTATTGTGACATAGCGATAAAATGCAATACCTCCGAGGAATAACGTAACAGAATTGCGAAATAACGCATAATCCTAGCGAGATGACACATCATTATAGCAAAATGACGCAATATTATTAAGATATAATGCAATTATGTTGCAAAGTAACGGAATATTATTATACAAATATGGACTTGGTCGAGGTCATTATGTCATTATAATGACCCGATGAGATTTGTAATATTGACCGAGGCCGAAGGCCGAGGTCGATATTACAAATATCATCGGGTCATTATAATGACATAATGACCGAGGCCAAGTCCTTATTTGTTATATTATATAAGTAATAGTTAGGCTATATATGATTAAAATAATGATTCAAAACAATATATACACATAATCTTTCATCAAGAACTCAACAATTAATTGCACTTTTTTGTGAAAAATACATCTAAACTTTTAATATTTAACAAAATAACTAAAAAAAATTTTTTTCGAAAATACTGAAATCAGGACAAATACCACACCGAGTCATTATCTTCCGTCAGCGGTCATTATCGGAAAATAATGACTCGAGCGTCAGCCAATCAGAATCGACGTTACATCCTAGTTATATAATATTGCAAAATAACGCAATGCTTCCGAAATAATATGCAATATTATTGCGATATATTATATAACTAGGATGTAACGTCGATTCTGATTGGCTGACGCGCGAGTCATTATTTTCCGATAATGACCGCTGACGGAATATAATGACTCGGTATGGTATTTGTCCTGATTTCAATATTTTCGAAAAAAATTTTTTTAGTTATTTTGTTAAATATTAAAAGTTTAGATCTACTTATCACAAAAAGTGCAATTTATTGTTGAATTCTTGATGAAAGATTATGTGAATATATTGTTTTGAATCATTATTTTAATCATATATAGTCTAACTATTCCTTATATAATATAACAAATAAGGACTTGGTCGAGGTCATTATGTCATGATAATGACCCGATGATATTTGTAATATCGACCTCGGCCTTCGGCCTCGGTCGATATTACAAATATCATCGGGTCATTATCATGACATAATGACCTCGACCAAGTCCATATTTGTATAATAAGGCAAATTGATACATTTTGCCTATAATATGAAATAATCTTGAAGTTCCCTCTTCTTGAAAATAAGTCTTTAAACACCTCTTCAACCTTGGATCCGCCTTATGTATTTGTTTATCCTTTCAACTGCTAGTGGTTTATAGTGCTCTTTCAGCCTGATTTGAATCAAATCTGATACGACATACGTTCACAGGCCGGCTGCCATGTCAACGTAACAGACGTCAAGTCGACTGTGCATAAGTGAATGCATATAGTTCTGCATCTATGTAGATTTTTAAAACATGCTTTAATTCTTCAAACAAATAAATATTTCACTCACTTCCTCAATGTAGCAATATATATTTTCATTTCTTTTTAGCAAATCGATACTGATCAATGCACTGTTCTTACACAAGCAACGGCAAAATGCCGTGTCATACGTCAAAAATGACGTCGCAAACAATAAACCATACTCCACTTCACATGAATATATTTTGCTTTATCATGGCGTAAAGTCATCTAAGGTTAAGAAATTAGTATTATGAAAGTATAAATAAAAGATATTAAGCGTTATCGCAAAATAAGCCAATTTCGCCGTTCATGGTTCTTGTCCTTTTCACAGATTTATGCGTTGCCAATTTTTCACACAAGTCAAACTTTTTGAGACCAAATTGCAACTTTACAACTCTCTTTTTATATCCATTTACATACACATCTGTGTTGCTGGGGTCTCTATGTTTTGCGGTCTTGTTTGTGTGGGTCATCTTACAGTGAGGAGGTTGTTTTACACCACAATTGTACGTTCTTCGAGACCTCTGGGTAATTGGAAAAGTGAAGAGGGTTTTGCGCACGTAATCCAGGATAACCACACCATTTGCTACTTGCGTGGCAAATGGCCGTCCAAAGTCGGCATTAGTTGCCCATTAGTCTCGTCGGTTTATGTGTAGTCTTTTTGTGTTTGATGTTTACTTGTCGTGTGTCTCTTTTTCGTCTCATACTATGCTCGTCTTTTGTGTTTTTGCATCGGGTGTTTTGGCGTTTTGCTGTTGGTGCTGCAACAGGGTCTTGTTGGAGATCCCCTCCCTTCTTTTACCTAGGATTTAGAATGTAAAATTTATATTATTCGTAGAGTATTCAATTTTTTTTTTTTTTTTTTTTTTTTTTTTTTGAAATCGCGTCTTTCAATTTTTTTTTATTTTACGATGAATACAAATGTTATATTCATTGCTTCCTATTTTCTGTGATAGTTCCTTTAAAACCAAGTTTTTCACCCCAAAAGGCGTTTAATGCAACAAAATAAACCCTTATTTTTGCAATTGAAATTTCTTTGAAACATGATTTTTGTCTGGAAAGGCGATTTATGCTAAAACGAGATAGGTTTCGAAGGATCAAGAGGTATGCACAAATCGACATCATGCATGAAGAGGTATAACAACGAAAGAACGCATGACAAGCATACACTACTTATCTCTATTAGTCGCTATTGCAGGTGGAATGAAAGGACCAATTAAGCGTTTTGTCATTATTGGAAGAAATATTTGTTGGTATATTGATAAAAATGCTCTAATGTACCATCGAAACAGATCAATATTAAAAAGAAATATTAAAACAACTTAAGAACATAAAGTATTCGGAATCAAAATTCAGAAGTAAAGTGCTGTCAAAAGATGCTTGTTAAAATCGTAGTATTGTTCAGAAATTGTCTTCGAGTGTGGATGAAAATTACTTTTAACGACTTCTAAATTAGGAATCGATAGGATGTTTCGATTGTGCAGGTGAAATTGTCACATTTCAGCAAACTTGAAAAAAGACTTACATTTAGCATTCAAAATATGAGAATTTTCCACCATTTTTATTACGTCATTTCAACGTCAAATTTGACGTAGTAGGCACCCGTAAAAGTTTTGACGACATGTCAAATCGTAAACCTTAGACCATAACCTTTCATTTGATACCAAATATAGCCTTGCACTAGGAGTGGACATTAAACTCCTAAAATAGAGCACTTTTTTAGGCTTGGTCACCGTACTATTAGGCCAAAATGCAAAATGATGTCCTTTGAGTCATGGGCAACATCATACTAAAACATGAAAGTGATTCATTACATTGTTTGAGGTAAAGCCCAAACATGATTGACATATACAATTTCATTATAAGCATATTTAAAGAAATTGACTTTGGTCACATGACCTTGGATATAGGTGATCTGAAACCTACATTCACTGACGAGGGTTAAGTACCCGAAACATGCATGTCTGGTCCATGCTGCAAACTTATCTGCTTTTTAATGATGCTATTGAATTTGAAGACGTTTAACATTGTATGGATCATGAGCAACAAAAAACTGAATTAGTGATTGGATACACGGTTCAAAATATAAAGCCTAAACATTATTAGCATAGACAATTTCAGCCTGGACATGCTTAGCATATACAATTTCATTACCAAAGTAAGAAGCTACCTTAACCATGTGACCTTGGGACAATGTGATAAGAAACATTTAGTCCTTAGAAACAACATACTAAAATATGAAAACAATTGTAAGAAGGGTTCAGGAGATATAGCCCAGACAATATTAGTACGTACAATTTCATTAAAAAGAACTAAATGATCTTGACCTTGGGCACATGACCTTGGGTCAAGATGATAAGAAACCCTCCAATCCTGAGCAACAGCATACTATAGTATAAGAGTGATCCAGTATACGATTCCACAGATATAGCCCAGACTCAATAGCATTTACAATTTCATTAAAAAATGTAATACTTGACCTTAGCAATATGACCTTGGATCAAGGAGGTGTGAAACCTTTGGGTCATCAGCACCATCATACTAAAATATGACATCATCAGATCACGGTTCAAAAGATTAAGCCTGGACATAATACATGTGACAAATACAATTTCATTTAAAATATACTAATTGACCTTGACTTTGGTCACATGACCTTGAGTCAACGTGATGTGAAACCTTTACGTGATAAGCAACAACATACTAAAATTGACGGTGATCTGATAAATAGTTAAAAGAGATACAGCCCCAATGGGATAGCATGTACAATTTCATTAAAATGTACTTAGTAACTTTGACCTTGATCAAATGACCATGGGTCCAGGTGAAACCTTTTGGTCATGACTAAATACATTCTTAAACTTGAAAGCAATCCAGTATGCGGTCCAAGGGATAAAGCCTAAACAAGAATGTATCTACAATTACATTAAAAATGTAGTAAGTGACCTTGGCCTTGGGTCAAGGTGATGTGAAGCCTTCGGGTCATAAGCAAAAACATACTAAAATATGAAAGTGATCCGGCAAACGGTTCAAGAGATATAGCCCGAACAAGAATGTATGCACAATATCATTAAAAATGCACTAAGTGACCTTGACCTTAGTCACATGACCTTGGGTCAAGGTGATGTGAAACCTACGGGTCATATGCAACAACATACTTAGATATGAAAGTGATCCAGCAAATGTTCAAGAGATATAGCTCGTTCAGGAATGTATGCATAATTTCATTCAAAAATGCACTAAGTGACCTTGACCTTGGTCACATGACCTTGGGTCATGGTGATGTGAAACCTTCGGGTCATAAGCAACAAGATACTAAAATATGAAAGTTATCCGGCAAACAGTTCAAGGGATAAAGCACGGACTGGAATGTATGTACAGTTTCATTAAAAATGCACTAAGTGACCTTGACCTTGGTCGCATGGCCTTGGGTCAAGGTGATGTGAAACCTACGGGTCATAAGCAACAACATACTAAAATATGAAAGTGATCCGGCACACGGTTCAAGAGATATAGCCCGGACAGGAATGTATGCATAATTTCATTAAAAAGGCACTAAGTGACCTTGACCTTGGTCACATGACCTTGGGTCATGGTGATGTGAAACCTTCGGGTCATCAGCAACAATATACTAAAATATGAAAGTGATCCGGCAAACGGTTCAAGAGATAGAGCCCGGACAGGATTGTATGCATAATTTCATTAAAAATGCACTAAGTGACCTTGACCTTGGTCACATGACCTTGGGTCAAGGTGATGTGAAACCTTCGGGTCATCAGCAACAACATACTAAAATATGAAAGTGATCCGGCACACGGTTCAAGAGATATAGCCCGGACAGGAATGTATGCATAATTTCATTAAAAATGCACTAAGTGACCTTGACCTTGGTCACATGACCTTGGGTCAAGGTGATGTGAAACCTTCGGGTCATAAGCAACAACATACTAAAATATGAAAGAGATTGGGCAAACGGTTCAGGAGATATAGCCAGGACACGATGTGTGACAGACGGACAGACAGACGACGAAGGCAAAACCAATGTCTCCTCCCCGTTGGGGGGGAGACATAATAATAATGGAATATACATTTATATGTAATGGCAGATGTATAAAGCTTTGAATTTTCTTTGTTTTTTTTTTCCCTTGAATGAAAATTTCCAACTGTTTGGCAAGTTTTGAGATTAGCATGTGTTACAATTCTAAAATTTCAATTCTTTTTATTGATGAAAATGACAATTTGGAAAGTGAAAATCTTCTCCTGTATAAATAGATATTAGTTTTGTAATCCCAAACTACTGACCCTTCTGATCATGCCAAAAATTTGAAATATTCATGACACCACAAAGCATTTTCAAAGCTTCAGCAAGGTTTAAGACTTGTTCATCCCTGGTAAAAACAATGCAACGTCAAGAAATTTAGAACTTCCCTTCCAGCATTGGGATTGGTCAATTATCAAACTAACCTTTGATTGGAGCAGAATGAAGGTGACAGCTTTCTCTGTTGCCTTGTTTCTGTGTAGTGTTACTACATGTTTATCCTGTGTTACACCTAGGTAACGTCCCGATGTTACATGACGTATTCTACACTGTTGTCCCCAGCCAATAAAGCCGCCAGCCCATCTGTAAGTAAAAGTTGCAAATATTCATTAGAATTGGCTGTTTAAAAAATATACCAATGTTTATATGAATCCCCTACAAGTATGGAATAGAGGTAATCACCACCCGAAACTCAGATCAGTAATTTTTACATTTACATCACTACTGTGGGGCTGCCCTAAGATGAAGGTACTAATATTGGATTTTCGATTAACGTAATCCACAACTACAATATGATATCATGTGACTTTAGAAAGTATGCAAATGAATACAGCATCAATTTGTGTACTGAATTATTACCAAGTATGGAATAGAGGTCAACACCTCCCAAAAACTATAACAATTATATCCCCCATCCCATATCGAGATGTACAGACTAGCATTTGCAATATAAACTGACTTTATTCTATCCTCAATCATGTCAATAGTGAACAAGCATAACTGACAATTGCTCCGTACATCTTACCTCACTCTAGTATCGTAACTTATTTTAACAGAGCATAAGCACAATCCCATACTGTGATGCATGTACTTACTTAGTTCTGATGAGCTCTATCCTCCACAGTGACCGAGCATGACTGACAATTGCTCCGTACATCTCACCTCACTCTAGTATCGTAACTTATTTTAACAGAGCAGAAGCCCAATCCCATACTGTGATGTATGTACTTACTTAGTTCTGATGAGCTCTATCCTCCACAGCGACCGAGCATGACTGACAATTGCTCTGTACATTTTACCTCACTCTAGTATCGTAACTTATTTTAACATAGCAGAAGCCCAATCCCATACTGTGATGCATGTACTTACTTAGTTCTGATGAGCTCTATCCTCCACAGCGACCGAGCATGACTGACAATTGCTCTGTACATTTTACCTCACTCTAGTATCGTAACTTATTTTAACATAGCAGAAGCCCAATCCCATACTGTGATGCATGTACTTACTTAGTTCTGATGAGCTCTATCCTCCACAGCGACCGAGCATGACTGACAATTGCTCTGTACATTTTACCTCACTCTAGTATCGTAACTTATTTTAACAGAGCATAAGCACAATCCCATACTGTGATGCATGTACTTACTTAGTTCTGATGAGCTCTATCCTCCACAGCGACCGAGCATGACTGACAATTGCTCTGTACATTTTACCTCACTCTAGTATCGTAACTTATTTTAACAGAGCAGAAGCCCAATCCCATACTGTGATGTATGTACTTACTTAGTTCTGATGAGCTCTATCCTCCACAGCGACCGAGCATGACTGACAATTGCTCTGTACATTTTACCTCACTCTAGTATCGTAACTTATTTTAACATAGCAGAAGCCCAATCCCATACTGTGATGTATGTACTTACTTAGTTCTGATGAGCTCTATCCTCCACAGCGACCGAGCATGACTGACAATTGCTCTGTACATTTTACCTCACTCTAGTATCGTAACTTATTTTAACATAGCAGAAGCCCAATCCCATACTGTGATGTATGTACTTACTTAGTTCTGATGAGCTCTATCCTCCACAGCGACCGAGCATGACTGACAATTGCTCTGTACATTTTACCTCACTCTAGTATCGTAACTTATTTTAACATAGCAGAAGCCCAATCCCATACTGTGATGTATGTACTTACTTAGTTCTGATGAGCTCTATCCTCCACAGCGACCGAGCATGACTGACAATTGCTCTGTACATTTTACCTCACTCTAGTATCGTAACTTATTTTAACATAGCAGAAGCCCAATCCCATACTGTGATGTATGTACTTACTTAGTTCTGATGAGCTCTATCCTCCACAGCGACCGAGCATGACTGACAATTGCTCTGTACATTTTACCTCACTCTAGTATCGTAACTTATTTTAACATAGCAGAAGCCCAATCCCATACTGTGATGTATGTACTTACTTAGTTCTGATGAGCTCTATCCTCCACAGCGACCGAGCATGACTAACCACTGCCCCCGTCTCATACATCACAGCACTGTAACAACAAAATTTACATTGCATTGAAGGTGTTCAAGTGTTCAAGTTTCAAGTACTATATGAAGTATTGTTCCAATCCTCAAGTATACTTTTAAGACATTAAGGGTATGATACTCTACTTGTGGTTGTTTTGATAACAGAAAAATTAAATTCATGAAGTTGGCCGAAGACACATGACTTCGGCAATGTTCAGGACCATTGATTTTCAAGGTGAGTTGAATGAAACGTACAAAAATATCAAACATCTAAAATAATATGTAAGATATGGAAGTACATAATTTCTAGCTTTTCAACGATATGATTATTATACCCCTAATAACTTTTAAAAAAGAAATATGTCCACTGAAGTAGAAAGACTGTATCATTAAACATTCACAAGCCTTTTCACAAAATAATTGATTCATAAATGATTTTGCACCAATCACATTAATGGAGAATGACAGTAACTGCACTTTTTTTACATGCACAGCTTGCTCCACATAATGATTGATTCATGAATGATTTTGCACCAGTCACATGTAATTTACACCAGTCACATATGATTTGCACCAGTCACATAAAATTTGCACTTGTAATGATGACTTACTTGAATTCGTTTTCACTGCCTGCCTCTGGTATAGCTAAACACTCGTCCATGTGACCATGGAAGAGTCGTACTACATCCCCTCCAAATACGTAACCTATATCAAAAGGAATGTATAAATGTACATGACTATATCAACAAAGAGAAATTTCAATACATACATAATACATGCATTATTTTTTTTACATGATAATTAGATACCAAACCAGTCAAACAACTTTATGCCTTCCAAAAATTTGATATATAATGAGCTTACTCAACATGTTCTCAAAGTGAATTAATGATAAATTCTATTTCAATCAAAAATTATATAAGAAAGGTATAATCCTCATAGTGCTACATGTACGGTGCCTACTTGGTGTGGTGTCTGTTGTACTAAAGCTATAGGACATTACGGAAGCCAGTTCGTGCCATGTTATATTTTTTTACTATCTCGTAGTTACGAGAAACGTTTCTCGTAGTTACGAGAAACTTTTCTCGTAGTTACGGGAAATAATTCTCATAGTTACGAGAAAAAATTCTCGTAGTTACGAGAAACTTTTCTCGTAGTTACGGGAAAGAAATCTCGTAGTTACGAGGAAAAGTGCGTTCGAATTTTTTCTCGTAATTACGAGATTTGTTTCTCGTAAAAGTTTCTCGTAACTACGAGATAGTAAAAAGATATAACATGGCACGAACTGGCTTCCGTAGGACATGCATGTAAAATATAACGTACCTATGGACTTTTGTCTGACAGCTCCTGAGCACATAGGAACCACTGTCCATAGAGTTTGTTGGAAGGAAGCTATCACCATCGATCCTCCACCTATATGCTGCAAAAAGTATGTGTAATCGTTACAATTGGTAAACTTTTTTTATAAACAAAATTTGATGCTAAAAGTTCAGCACACAATACTTTTACCCACATAAAACAAAAGAGCTATTGAGTAATTCCCTATAAAATTTTATACATACAAACATCATGAAATATTCTGCATATGACCAATACATGTACTGTAAGGTGATGTCATGTAAGTGTTTATAATCACTCTGATTTTGTTTTTACTTTTTGATCAAATTCAAATGTATTCTTATTTTAGCCAGAAGGAGCAAAATGTTGACAAATTAATCTTATGACAGAAAGATACTAACAATGACCAATGATACGGCATAACACTTAGATTACAAAAGGTTTCAAGGATCTAAATCTCTGTTATGTTACAGTATTCCCAAAACTCCAGGCAGCTCAAGTTTATGTTCCGTTACCCTTCTCTACAACATCACTGCCACAGACTTGCCATCATAAAGCATATAGTAACGTAACGCTTCTATGATGTCATAGTTACTTTATGGCAGGATTCTTGCCATTTCTTGAAGTCTGTGGCAGAGATTGTTTGACTGTAAGGAGGAGACAACTCTGTTCGGAGAATGAGTATTCTTCTTTCCAGTTATGTGTTACACACAGATTGCTCTCTTGTGTCAACGTTACATAATCTAACAACCTATAAAAATGCTGTTATTTAATACAGTTCTCTGATTTTTTGTTTCTATCAAACGGCAGCCTTGAAAAGAGCATTACGAAACTGCATCACATTTCTAATCAAAACACATGAAAGCTATCATGCATCGTTAAAACTGACATCCGTATTGCTCAGTTTTTTGTCCAAGACAGTAATTCCAGGTTTTTTCTTTTCTCCGTAAAGCTATGAACGAATTTCAGTAGAGGCCATAAAATAAACATTAAAGACCTCAAATTCAATTTAGAGGGAAAGAATTCTTAATGACTTAAAGGATAAATCTCATATAAAACCTCTGAGATCAATAAAATAACAAAATTGGCAAAACTGTCCAAATAACACGCTGACATATTGAATAATAAAAGCTTGACGGATTGACACACAACAGATGTAGGACGGAATCCTAAAACATTGTGATCAAGGACAGAGCCATGCATGATTGTGGTTTAATGACTTGAAGTCAATGAAAAATGCCTGATCACTAGTTTTTCTATTCTAAATGCACAATACATAGCAGTATAGTCATCCACTAAGATTCTACTGGGGCAATCTAGGAATTAAATATATAGTTTTCCTTCTACATGAATAACAAGTGGGCGGAGCGTCAGCGAGGCCCCTTCTTATTCATGTAGAAACTTCAAATTACCTTCTAACCGACTTAAATGGCAACTACCCCGGTGGCGTAGAGGCAATGCGCCGGGATACCATGCCGGATAGCATGCTGAAGGTCTCGAGTTCGAGCCGCACTCGGGCCACATATTTTTCAAGTATATACTGTTCAGCTTTTGTAGGATGCAGGATCCATGAAGACAATTTCTTCACAGATTCTTCATAAATAAGACGAGCAATTTCAGAGCCTGTGATTGGCTAAGCTCAAATGTTGCCATCTAATTTCCCTTGAAACGGCATATTTGAAGACCCTAAAATTTTAGCAAATTTTGAACACTAAATATTATACAGCCATATATAACGGCCATATAAAGACCATGCAAGGTACTTACCAAATATCTCTCAGAAGACACACTGACAAGGATCAAGTCATCTCCGACCCTGACCTTTTCACCTTCTGACCTCTGTTTAGAGGCTGGGTGAATGGTCCACCAGCAAGACTCTCCTAAAATGTTAGAAAGAATTGACTAAAATGTTTTTTTTCATTACAATACTGCAACTAAAATAAATTGTAACTAAGGAAACAAATTTACTCACTTACATCAAATATGACTTTTCCTGTTGTGTGAAAAATTTCTTCTTGTTTTAGATATTGATGTATTCTTCATGCATAAGTTATCTTCATTCTTTATATCTTTCATCCATTTTTAAATTGAATATTGTTCAAACTCTAAACATCACCGAGAATATGTAAATTTCAAATTAAACAGATTACATAGTCTGCAGGAAAGAAGCTACACCATTCAGAAGTTCATGAATAATAATTCTAACCTTGTGAAGATTCTCGAAGACCAACATCAAAAGCCAGCTTATCATTGGAGGAACTTGTAGACAAGCAGGAAAGATACTGTAAAAGGTAAGGATGATGTCAAATTCCCCGACACTCAAAGAATAAATGATATGACATATCAAAATATATGTGTATCATATTTTTAACCCATCTCGTAATTACCATTTTCAGACACAAAAATCTGTTTGATTTTAACATTTTATTGTATGTACATTATGTAAGGAACTAGTATTTTCAATTAGAGTAGAAGTTATAAAATTTTTTAGGGTTTTTTAAAATAAAATTTCAGATTTCCTATGGATTCAGTCTCAATTAAGAAAAGTCTAGGTTCTTAATTACCATGTTGCTATGTAGGTGTCTCAGTAAGATTGCATGCCCATATAATAATGTCCTGTGCCCAGATTGTGCTGCCTGAAATCACATTTAATATAATGATGAGTAATATAGAATATAGTTACATCTAGTATATAAAAGGTTAAACTTCAAACATATACCTCAAACAAATCAAAGAAACAATGTCTATTTGTGACATTTTATTACCTTTTTCAATTTGAACAGACATGCATACATGTTATAAACTTACCGCCAATTGTGCCTCATATGAAATTCATGTGAAATTTATATGAACTTGACATTAAAGAAATTCTTTAATGTGAAGTTTCCAACATGAATTTCATATAAATTCAATTTCGCATGAAGGTCACATAGGAACATTCATGTAAAATTCATGTGAAGTAACTTACATGAAATTCATGTGAAATATTTTTCACATTTTTATATGAATTTCACATCACCAATATGATGCTCGAAATATTTCACATGAGGCATAATTGGTTGTGTAATGCACTTGACGTATAGCTCAAGATAGGGATTCCTGCAATGTGTTGTCATTCTTTTTTAAATATTTTTATATGTCTAAAGCTTTCATTTTTTCAAAAAATTGTACATGTATTTTTCTTCACACAAACATTTCTCCATTGCTTCAAAAATGAAACAGAGACATTGGAAAAGTAAGCCAAAACATGTATATAAGAAAAGGCTATAGTTTAAGCAACATGCATTAGTATCCCTATTACCATAGGTTCCTTTCATTAGGATAGTCTTTCTTTTCGATATAAAGAGTTACTTCTCAGTTGGGACGGTATCTGACGTAAAGTAATTGTGATGACATCAATTTCTATAGAAACTATCATAAAATTCAATAAAAGCATGCTTCAAATACACGCTGGCATATCACATGATACACAAATGATATGTTCCAGGGGAATCCTCTTTGATTATACCAGGTAAATACTGTCCATATGTACAGTTTATGAATTTATTCTAGGCCCATTACATGACATCATTATCAATAAAATGATTGTAATCTTCGATGTATTCTGGTCAAGAATTGACGAATATTCAGAGAAGGCTAAAATTTGCATCTGTCTGTGCATCATATCATATTAACATGTGGTGAGCGACGAAAATTTTCTGTATAAGTGTTCTCTGAATATAGCTCCATTCTTGATCAGAATAGATTACCATCATATAATTGTTAATGATGTTCATATGGTAGGCCTAGCATAAATAAATACAAAGTAGATTTAGGTAGTATTTACCTGCTTTAATCAATAGGGATTCCCATGAAATATATCATTTGTGTATCACGTGATATGCGACTGTGAATTATGACGTTTCTACAGAAATTCTATTTTGTCATTAACGTCAGACACTGTCCCAAATGGGAATGGACTCGGTGTATCCAAAAGACGGAATATTCTAAACAGACAGAAAACGAAGCGGGTGCAAGTTTTCGAGAAAGACCTTTCGGTGCAAAACATTTTGACGCATTTCACTTGGAAGCCATAGAGAAAAATATAAGGTATTTATAGATATGATGAAATGCTGACAATTTCAAGCTTAGTTCATGCCTGATCTATATATATATATAGTATCAGCACAAGCAGATCTCTACTTACTAAGAATGAATTTTGCTCTTGTTCATCTTCCTATAAAACGATACCAATTATGAACTTTGTTGTATATTTACTGTTTTATTTAGAAACTACATATTTTTCAAGCCTCTGTGTGCTGTTTTATGATTTTGTTCCTAATAAATGGCATTTCCCTTGTAAAGTATTTATTGGCAAACTTAAATGTCTTCAAATTTTCATTATAAATTCAAATAAGATCACTTTTCACAGCAAACATGCAATCACACATGAGGAAAACAGAGCTTATGGTATTTTAAAATTATGACCGATTATTAAAAAGATGTATTAAATAAGTACTGCAGATAGGATTTATTTGTGCTGAAATTACCTCTTACAAAAAAAAAAATAGATCATCACTTCATTGATATTTCGAAACTTTTGAAATGATATTGACTAGTTGCTTATTTTCTCAGACCTCCAAACATATGTAATAGTCAGTACCATATCAAGGAAAGAAGATGTGGGTCTTTCTGAGAATCAACAGATACCTGTCCATCTTTTTGTCTGCATGTCTGTCTGTATGTCTTGACAGGTTCATGAAATCTTAACTGAACAACATACAAACCAAGTGTTAACTGTGTAATGAATATATTTTTTAGAAATATTTAGTATTATTGATAACCAGAGTTACATCCCCTTTAGGACGGAATCTGACATAGACTAACTGTATTAAAATACGTCATCAATCTGTGCAATCTCCTAAGCATGTGTCCGATTTCAGTTTCGCTTTTCTTCACTTTGAAATCTATATTGCAAGCATGTGCAGCCTATGACCTTGTTGCAAGTTGCAATCTGTATCAAAGCCTTCCTGAAACTCTGAGAAATGATGGATAAAAAAAATTTACAATGCCGTACCAATTTCAAGGCGTTATAATGGTTTTGCTTCTGAAACCGTTTCTAAAGGGTAATAACTCTGTTAACGGGTCCAAAAAGGTTTTGATATACATACTGTAGAATCTGGTGAAGAGGAAGTGACCATCTCCTGCAGAGCTCTCACTGACAGGGCCTGCTCCAACACAAAGGCACATACTGTCACATCTGGTGGGATGTTCTGCAAGAAAAATTATAGGTCAAGGTCAACATCTCAAGGACAAACTAACTAAAAGATAGGGCCTGCTCCAAAACAAAGGCACACATTGTTACATCTGGTAGGATGTTCTGTAAAAAGAAATGTATAGGTCAAGGTCAAATGTCAGCATTACAAGACAAAGAAATAATTAAATCAAACCACAAGACAAGGCCTGCTCCAATACAAAGGCACAAACTTTCACATCTGATGGGATGTTCTGTAAAATACAGGTCAAGGTCAATATCTCAAGGACAAAGGAATTATTGTTCACTGCAACAAGAAGTACATGTATAAAGGTCAAGGTTAACCTCACAATGGCAAAGGAATTACCTTTGATCATCAGAAGGAACAGTCAAGGTTAAAGTTATCATATATATACAGGTATAAAGTTAAAATGATAAAAGGAATTTCTAGAGACATCAATAACATGATGTATCTGACAACAAAGATAAGCAAGCAAGCAATATTACTTAAATAATGCATAAAATTACCAATAACAGCTTTTGTACCAATTTTAATATCTTGTCAACACCGTTTATCCATCCTGTGTGCATGCACACTTTTCTGCGAGAGTAATGGAGATTTACAAAACATGAGCACTCCACATACAATCAAACTATCTTGTGTGTGCACACGATTGTGTGCACGTAATGTAACTGGTGTGTACATGTAAGCATCTTTTGAATGCAAGATGTGTAGCTTGTGCTTACATCATGATAGAAAATCCTGAACATAAATATTGTAATTTGTCCTTAAAAGTTGCAACATTCGTGTGTGCAAATTAGAATATGAAAATAGTAGTATCTTCTTTACACATTTTAGTAACTTCTGAGAAGAAGTTATGATTATTCTTTGCATTGCACTTCGAGCTTCCGTACAAAACACCTACTACTTATCATTCCTACCTAAAGTTATAATGGGGTTAACACAATTGTGCATAACGGTAAGAAAGTACAAAACGATGCCAAACTCCGGTTTCGTTTCCCAATTACGCAAACCTGATCAAGCCTCGCTCTCCTGGGAGGAGGAGAATTCTGCATTAAGTGTAACAGTGTTACTCCTTAAGTTGATTTGGGAGAATTACTGGCACTCCATCAGTCCCCATAATCGGGTAAAGAGAAGCGATTCCTCGGTGACTGGTGATTTGTCGTCACAAAGAATTTGATACACAAACTCAATTATAGGAGACTAGTGTCATTGTGGGGAATTATATCACTATCTATCATGCAGCCCTGTCAAGGACATCCTCCGCGCCGTTATTTTATCAGCGCAGCGCCAGAGTTACGGATTCGACACGTCGTATTTATTCCTAATGCGCTTTTTGGTGACAATCCAAGACTTTTTCTTTCTCGTTACTTACTTGGTCGTCCTTTTATTTGTTCCTTTTATTCGTTTCTCTGAACTATATTGTCTACCATCTGCTTAAGTACGTGTATTTGCTCAATCAAATATTTCGCTCTAATTGTTGTTTTAGGGGGTGGGTGTTTTAAAGAAGGTGATGATACTTTATTTTAATCATTGTATAATGAGCAACTTTCCAACTTAAAAAGAATTTGCTATTCGTAGCCCAAAATTGTGTTGCATTCTGAACATGAGCGCGGATCTAGAAACTTTTACTGGGGATCCTATTCGTCAAGGGGGTCAAACCAACAGGAAAAACTGCTTATGCAAAGTCCAAGGGGATCCTGACCCCCCCCCCCCCCTCCCCCCCCCCCCCCCCCCCTTCTAGATCAGCATCTACAGAACACGAGGACGATGACCGATATTTTGTGTCAATGTTTTTCTTCGAATAACAAACAATTACCACATTGTATTCAACGATGAAGTAATTATAATCAGGCATACACAGTAATTATCTATGACAATACCAAGCTATGAATGTCACATTTCATGTAGAACCAATCAACATCATCTTGTAGAATTACGTCAGTTATTGTGTGATGGCGAGATCCGTTCATTTTCTTGACTGTATCTCGGAAAAGGTCGAATATGTCATCAGTTATTAGCATGAGACTCGGTAAAGACGCGCAATAATTCGTTCATTCACGGCCTGCGTTATTGTAAAAAAATAGCATCCACTTGCACGGTATCAAAAAATAATTTCCATGATCATATTGGTATAAAAATTTGAAAAACCTTGAATATAAATGGGTATCAACCCCTCTCCATGGAAAGCTCACCTAAAATTTTGATTAACATACGAAATTTCAAGCGTTTTCACAAGATTTGCTTCTAGTATTTCAAGTGACCCTGACTTTTGACCCCCTGACCATGAATACTAGTAGACCTCTCGCTATAAGAAGTCGACCTCTCATCATGGGAAATTCATATGAAAAGTTTGTACATCTGAAGCCATCTGTCATCTGTAAGATTCTTCTAGTATTGCACGAGTGACCTTGACCTTTGTCTCATTACCTTCCTTGAAAAGCAATAGGTATTTACCTCTCACCATGCATGGTTTGATAATCATAAGAAATCATCCATAACTTTTAGAGTATCCACAAGATTTTTATAGTATTCCCGATGGTGAACTTGACCTTTGATCCCTGACCTTGAAACGCAATCCTTAAACTATAGGCAACTTCTAGAAGGTTCAGCCCCCAATTTCACAAAAATTCTTATGAAAATTTCAGGAATTGTCTCAACTTCCGTCATTGAATAAAAAGTTTTCAAAAATTTCAATTTAGATTAATTTTAGTTTTCTAATATCATTTCTACATATGAAATGGAAATTTTAAAGAAACAAGAGTGTGCGAATTTAAGTTGATCAAAACAACTAAGGGATTAATTCCTGAAGAAAAAAATCGAAAGAATTTTTGTGAAACAGGGTGCAGAAGTGTAGAAGGTTTTTCTCAATCTCGTATTACTAATTGCAACCTTTATCTTTTTTATTTAACCCTGACCTTGAAAATCAATAACTAGGGTCCTATCACCAAGAACAACTTGATTAAAAGTCAGATGAACATCAGAAATTCAAATCTTAGAGAGTCCATGCAGTATTTTCAAAAATTCACTCTCGAACCTACACACTCTTAAAAATATTTTTATATCGTGATATTTGCCTTTTTCATCAATTCAGTGATATCATATAGCTTTATTTTAGTTAACAAACATAGGCTGTCGATATAATCAAACAGAGACCACTTCCTGAGAGAAGAGGAAATTGATTTTTTTTTTCAGGAAAGTTAATAACTATTGCATCCTATAAAATAGCCAATTACTTTCTTAACAGAAATAAAAGCCCTCCTGATTTGTCCCACATATTGAGTATCACATAAAAGCGGGTCGCTTGGACGTTTAATGATGTCTTTACCTTACGTTCCCCTGATGGCCCGGTTAAGGAGAGGTTTACAGTGTCCTCCAGAGTGTTAAGGTACTAATAGATACTCTGATTGCTTTGTGCAAGTTTTCATGCATCATTAGAACACAATAAGAAAGGCTGCCTTTTAATCAAAGTAAAACAGTACCCTACTACCACTTCTACTCCTTTACCCTATCCCATCCACCTGAAATGAATGGGGATATGAAATGGTATTTTTTTTCTGGCATGCGTGCGCGCGCATATGACTGTCTGTCTGTATGTTTGTCTGCTACATCTGTCTGGAATCAATGGCTATTACTTAAATGGTCTATTAACACATCAAACTTGCAGGGACAGTTAAGGATGGTGAGACTCGTTGTCCAATGGGGGTCAAGGTCATCTCCGAGATCAAAGTATCATATATTCAAGGTCAAACATATGCGAAAGGCGATATACCTGTTCTTGGACAGTCCAGTATTTATAAGTTGCCAACAGGGACAAAATCTGACCATAAGCAACCAACTTATGCTGAGGAAGCTACACGATATACTCTGTATTGACATGATAAGGTTTATACGACAAAATCATACACTCCTAGAAATGGGTCCCTCTCACTCTGTACTATTGAGCTATTTTATTACAGCCAACTACCACGGTCGTCGTATGACAAGAACGAGCTGTTATTGTCTAACATTATAACCAGGAATCGATGTGATACAATATATGAAGAACATGATGGATGAAACAAAATAACACATGGGAGCCATATTGAGGTATCTCGCTTTACTTGGTTACGGTATTGAGCACTTAAGGAACGCACCTTTATATGCTGTTATTTGTATTCTGGTATGGGTATAGATCTTTTTCATGGATCCGTGTGAATTGTCACCTTAGGGAAAGTCTGTATGAACTGAGTTTCCTTATACACTGTAATCAGTATAATGAAAAACATTCCTAAAACTCCCTATTTTTCGGTATTTCTTCCAACATATCACTGTGTCCTTTTTCAGCAGTACAAAGTACCCTACCTAGAGTTTAGAAAATAATCTTAAGGGAAAACGGCTTCCATAAACAACAGGGGACAAGGAGGAACTTCATATACCTCACCCGTGTGAAGCTTCACATGAAGCCGATTTCAGTTTTAACGTGTTCCCTCCCTTTCTCTCACAAATTTTGGTAAGAAGTTCCAAGTCACGTGACGCCTACTCTGGAAAATGAACGTTCAAATTGCCTCCCCCTTTCCCAACAAATTTTGGTAAGAAGTTTACGCGCCGCCTACTCTGGGTAACGGACGCCCATTGTGCGCCCCACCCCCCACTTTCCCCCATACATTTTGGTAAGAAATTCTACGTGCCGCCTACTTTGGGTAAAGGTCGCTACACGTTGTTCAGATAGAGGACTGAGCTAGTGTTACAAGCACCAATATGAAGTAAAGTGTTCCATGGTAATGAAGTAAGTGAGGATATGAGATAGTTCAGGCTCACCTTGCTGGATATATTTTCCAGACAGCACATCCGGTTTCCGAATCCCTCGGCAGCAAGACATACTCTCTCCGTGGTACTGCTATCTCTGGAGGAAGTGACGCAACTAAGGCATACGACGTCATCCTGTAAAAGAGAGAAAACATGTAACTTTAGCTCCATTTCAGCAGGCTAACTAACGACTTTCTTAATTCGTTCGGAACTAAATTACGTCGCATTTAGCTGAGCACGCGACCTTTGAATTTCGATACGTCTCAAGAATATTGAATGATAATAGGTTCCATTTATTCACAGATTCGTCGTTGGTCACCACACCATTTCTGGGTAAAAACCATGTTATAAATTACCTCTTGTATCGACATGCTGGAGCCGTGTGTGTTTCCCCTTCTATAGAATCCCTTTTCCACGTTAGTTCCAGACAGCTCGACGCAAGCTCACAGGCAACCCATTTGTATAAATCAAACAGGAAAAATGGTCATTTTGCAGAGCAAATCTATAGTTGGGACCGACCAACGTGATTTAGTTACAGATCTATCGAGACTGAGGGGAAAAGAAGTTTTAGGTTAACAGATTCACTTTGACAAGTGACTTTATTAAATCCACAGTCGAGCCGGTTTAAGCGAATTGCGCCTTACCACGCAAACAGATTTAATCTTGGCCAAAGCAAAGAAACGAAACCAAACAATAATGTAAAGCACCAGACCAAACAAAAAACAAGACGGGGAATGTTTGCAAAATATTGCCTCTTGATAATTGCATGTATTACATGCAGCCAATTTCTATCATCGGTATTTTGTTGACCTACTATACTAAGTTTATACATGTATTTAAAATAGACGGCCTTTATTTAACCTTTGACCCTTTTGGCATAGAAGTCCAGGTAAATTGATTGCACCTTTTTCTGACCTGTTGAGCATCTTCAGTTCCGACAATATCATATTGATACAAAGAAATAAAATTCAATCATCTATTTTTAGATCGTACGACCTTCATTTAACCTTTGACCCTTCTGGCACAAAATTCCTGGATTTTCTGTACTATGATGATAGACCTTCATTTAACCTTTGTCCCTTTTGGCGCAAAACTCCTGGATTTTCTGCACTATGATGGGCATAGTCAGTCCCGACAATATCATGTTGATACTACATAAATATAAAGTAATACGTTATTTTTTTTAGAATTAACGACCTTCATTTAACCTTTGACCCCTTTGTTACAGAACTCCTGGAAATTCTGTACTATGATGAGCATCGCCGGAAAGCCATGACCTATTGCACTACAATTATAATCTATCTTGACTGAGAAAATGAGGTGGGTTCCAAACAATATCAGATTAATACATAGAAATACAATACAATAATTTCTACAGAACAAATTATACTACTGATTATGTATAATATTAACACGGAACAAAGGCATATGCTCTACATTGTGGGGTTAATAGCTGACAACATTCAGCAATTTTAGTGGCATAAAGGTAAAACGATTCTGTTTCATGGCCGTGAAAAACACGAACGCAAAGAACAATAGATAGAGAATATGATAACATGCTCTTCTTTCTATCACATGAATAGGAATCTGTTTGAGTTTGATCATTTTCTGTCAGATCAAATACGTTGGTTACAAAGGAAGTGGTTTGGTGTATTGTGATAATTGTTTTAGATAAAAGATCTTCAGATTAGATTACAAGGAGATGGTTTCACCGACATCAGTATTGTTGGGATAAGATCGGAATCCGAGGGGAAAACTACAAGGAAATCGAAATCAGTCAATACGTAGACTGCAATGTAAACGATCAAGGTCTCCTACATGTATATGCTCTTATAATTATTGGAAACGGTTGTATTACTAGTAACAAGTTCTGAAAACACAGAGAATTTTTCGTAAAAGATGCCCATGTTATCACTCAAACGTTTCTATCAACAGTTTCTTTGTTCTGGGTAGCTTTCATGGAAAGTACATCAGATTTTTTTATTTCCATACAAACAAGTCAAGAGATAGTGAAGTGGGATGTATTAATCCCATCGCTGCCACCAATAAATCCCATCGCTGCCAACAATACCTATTATATACTATATGTTTCATGTGATAGAGGAAGGACTATAAGTAAAAACTAAGAGTCCCCTTCGGCGTTGCCGGTAGGGGACTAATAACGATAAACTACTATCTTCTTTTCTTCTTGAAAAAGTTAAATAGTAGCTTCCTTTCGAACCTTGGGACAAAATGTCAATTTCAAATACTTTTCGGTCCATCCTAAGATTTTTCTTAAAAGAAACAAATCTAATTTCATACATTGTCCAAACAGTAAATCATCTGGGAGGCTTTTTTTGCATTTTTTACAGTAAAACTTTGAAAAATACATTTCTTTCCTACCGTCCCAACATTAACTGCATTTTTATACAAATATCTTTACTTGTTCTTATTAAATATCTATCAGGGTATAAAGGTATTATCCTTTAGCAGGATGAAATTGTCCCGGAGTTCCCAAAGTACACTTGTATAACTTTATATACTAGAATTAATGTCCTCCGAACACAGACTATTCCATATAGACAATGGTAAATCCGCCGTGCAAATTATATAAGGTTAATTATTTGGGTAGATTCCCATAGGAACGCCAAGATGGACAAATTAATGATCAATATGACGGTGATGATATCCATACATATAGATGGATGATTGATTTGATTTACTTACACATCTTATTATTGATGTAGATTCCTCCTCATATTCTTCTCCTACCAATAACATGGTCAATTTATTATTGGTTACTCTCAAAAGCACAAATTAGCGCATACTGAAAATTATCATATCACTGTACATAACGCTATATGAAAATACATATACACTGCATTGAACTACATTATAACACTGTGAAAACACAAGCGATTCCGAAATCCTCTTGTCACTAACCGAAAGTTGCTCTCAAAAACACAAATTATAACACACTTAATTGTCCAAAATACTCGATGAGAAAAAAAAAACTTTTAAATAAATTACATCACAACACTATGTAGAAAGTTGTATGAAAATAAGCGAGTTTCTGAAATCCTCTTGATTCTATCATGTATATATAACCATCCAGAGCTTAAATGAGCGAGGAAATCCAAGAAAATCGCTGATCTTTTCACCTTCTTGTCTGTTCTTCTCATTTACCTACACACATCATCATAGGTCCAGACACAAACCAAATCTATTCAACACAGATATTTGAAACATAGCCATGACAAGAGGTCAAAGTGGGGACTTTGGCTTTGATGGCCTGTAGTTCGTTAGCGTGTTGACAACTTGACAACACGATGATCAGACAAACAAGACGCGATCACGATGCCATTCTAACACAATTTTTGAAATTCGAATGCAAAGAACAACAGGATCTGACTTAATTACTTCAGACTGTAATATGCTAGAAGAAGCACCTGTATATGCGATTCACTGACAAGATATCAAAATCAGATCCCATCCCACGTAAAAACACTGTGCATGTTTCACATCAGAATGCAGATTTCCAACATCACTTGCGATTTTTTTTTCTGTATGCTTTGCGCATTACGTAATGACGGTGAGATACGTTCCAAAAACAGGACAGAAGCTACAAATGGCCGCACTCTACTAATTCATCGTCTGAACAGAACTTTTTTTATATACTAGTATGTTTTTTGTAGGCTGATCCATTAATATGATCCAAATAATTCTTCATACGTTCATTTGCGAATTGACGATGGTGGAGAAAGAATATTCAAAAAGCAGGACAGAAAGTACGAATGGCCACACTTCACCAATTCATCGTCTGAACAGAACTTTATTTTGTAGACTGATCTATTAATATAATCCAATTAATTTTTCATATGTTCTTTGGAGTTGTAACGATTCATACGAGACTTTGAGTTCCCAGTACACCTATGGTGCCGTTAACATCAGCGGTATATTATTATGATATGGCATGAAAAAGGCATCAATATCGCTCATGAACTACCCTCTCCCTACTTGCTAAAACATTTCGTCTTAATTGAAGGGAATCTAGATGCAAGAAAAAATGAAACCAAGAAAAAAATGCAAGCAAAAATCTGCGTCTTAATTGAAGGGAATCTAGATGCTAAAACATTGAAACCCAAGGAAAATGCAAGCTAAAAAAAATGCACTTATGAGTTTCAATGGCGGACTTATCATGATATTACCTAAACACAATGGGATGCCAACGCACGATTTGAAATTATTAAGGCATATATAAACCTAATTCATTTCTAAACTTGCATTTTGCTCAATTTGCGTACAATTTCCACCCACCCATTCTACAGTTCCTACTCTCAATGATCTGATTTACTAAGCCGCCATCAAGGAACGGTATGAAAACCAATGAATTATTCAGAATGTTACGTAATATTGACGCTTCTTATTGTGTAGACATAAGGACCCAAGAGAACAGAAAGTAGAAAACAATCAACATACACTCAGAATCATTTAGGTGAACCAAAGTCTATATTCTGAAAGACAATTTTCATGACTTTCAATAAAACGAGGGGATCTCCAACAACACTAGGTTGCAGTACCCACAACAAAACCCTAAAACACCAAATGCAAAAAACACAGAGCAGACACTCACAGAAAGAGACGTAAAAGGGACAAGGAACACCAACTTGCACCAAAGAAAGACCACACATAAACCAACGAGACCAATGGTCAACTGGTGCCGACTTAGGACGGCCATCATCCACACAAGTAGCAGACGCTGTGGTTATCCGGATTACGTGCGCACAACCCTCCCACTTTTAACTACATGTATCACCAAAACTTAACAACTTTGTACAAATTGACTCCAATTCGGAAACACAATGCAAAAGATTACGCTAAACATTTGGAACTGCTCATCAATTATAGCATGATTATAGTTATAGAAGAAATATAACTTATATAATTATGCTTCTGTATAGAACCAACAAACATTTTGAAGTGCTCATCATTTGTAGCATAATTATAGTTATAGAAGAAATATGACTTAAACGATGCATTACAGATGGCGCCACGGAATCAATTCGGATTAAAATTATATAACCGAAACATGCGTGTCTGACTGCACTATTGACTACGATCCACGTAATTTGGCGTTTCTGTTAAGAAACTCTATACCTGAAAATATTGGGGTTTTTTTCTGTGATTTGTTAAGAAATATATTGTATTTCCGAACACTGTGTATGCACTTTCTAATGTCAATGATAAAGTTGCAGTTTGAATTTGGCGATTGCATAAAACCTATGTTATAAAGACTGGTTTACATATGTATAGACAATCGGGCTATAATTGGTATTACGTGACATGAATATGCAACGATGGAGGAACTGAAAGATAGGTCAGAGGTCGATTAATAAGGTCATGAGGTCAAAACCATTGGTACCAAAAATGAAAATGTTATTCGTGCTGAATGTACCGTAGTACCGATTGCTTCAAAGATATTTTTTAAATGTCTGCAGAAAGTAACCCCTCCCTCCTCAATAATTCCAACGAGAAGGAAATTAGAAAGTGCTAAACGAACTTCGAAATTTGAATTTTTCGATTTTTTTCCCTGACCTAGTCGCCATAGCACTTTCTATATAGATATAACCTCAGACAGTGCAATTCATGCATTTTATACATTGTTTTTGTTTTCGTGACTTTTCGACATCGACGGCGGGATGCGGCTAGACAACAGGGGATGCTTACTCCTCCCGGGCACCTGGTCCCACCTCTAGCTTGCTAGGGGTCCGTCGATGCTCAATTTGGTGCTCTATTGTGAGTGCTGTAGGGATTATCGTCAGGATCTTCTTTCACTCATTCGATATCGATTACAACCTGTTGCTGTTTCGTTCGACAGACAGTGATAGAAGTGTTTCAAGAATTATTACAAAATAAACGATACGAAAATGTCGTAATCGAGATTAGTAGCTAATTTCTATGATGCAATGTACAAGGGACTTGTGACCGGTACATTTGAACCTAACATTGTCTTGTGTAAAGAAGAAAATTCCCTAGCGTGTAGCAAACGATGTACATGGCTTCGGAAAATTTATCATTTTCCTGTGAGTGAGTATTGGTTTATCAAAGCCTAGGATAGAGGAAATACAAGAGGCTTTTATGGAATCAAGAACGAAAATGTTAGATGACAACATTAAGGATGTTGTTGACAACATTAAGAAATGTTTCCAGACAATTTATGAAGAGATCACGAAAACATGAAATAACAAAGGCTGTTCATAAAATATGCACATTTATTAGCAAGATGTGTTTTCCAAACACGAGCGCCCCCCCCCCCCCCCGCCCCTTCCGACGAAAAAGCTGTAACCATAAAACTCCGTTGAACTTAAAGGTCAAGGTCGAGAGATTAAAACTTTTTTGTATCAGTAGAAAGTCTTGTCGTGATCCGAATGTCAGTTTTTCCACGAACAGTTTATCACATAATATTATGCCAATGGTATGTGAAAAGTTCGAGAAAAAACGACATGGATGAATAATGACAAACGGAAAAGCACATAGTTCAAAGTGATTTCTGTATAAAGAACCTCGCACTGTAGGCGACATGTTAGACACTTTACCATTGCCGTCTTACGTCCGATACCAACCATTTACTGTCCTTGATCCATCGACTTTCTTCCAGCTTCTCCTACAGATTGTCGGTAGTTAATCACACTCCCCTGGTGATCTTTAGACAACGAATGGACAGTAAATCCCCGGCTTTATACGGAGATTGTTTTTTGATCCACTATAAAACACTTTGATCACTGCACTTTTATATACTGAATCCTTGCTTTAGAATTTTTCTTCCAAATCCTTGCTTCAGATTTTTTTCTTCCAATTTCTTAAGCTTATTTTTGTCAGTAAGTAGAGGTTTTTTTCCCTTTCTAAGCAATGCAGAGCGAAACAAGATAAGTAAGATGTCAAAGTTCTTAAACAATTACAAAAATATACCTCTCTAACCAATATGAAATCATGGTAGACTCCAAGCAAGGTCAAAGTTAAAATGATAAAACAAGTCATTTCACCATAAGCAAGGTCAAAGTTACAATGATGAAACAAGGTATCGCACTCTAAGCAAGGTCAAAGTCAAATGGTCAAACCATGGTATTGGACGCCAAAAAAAAAAGTCAAAGTCGCCAGGTCAAACCTTGGTATCAAACCAAAGCAAGTTCAAACCATGCCATCAAACGCCAAAAACGAAGTTACAGTCGCGAGGTCAAACCTTGGTATCAAACCAAAGCAAGGTCAAACCATGCCATCGAATGCCAAAAGAGAAGTCACAGTCGCGAAGTCAAAACTTGGTATCAAATTCAAAGCAAGGTCAAACCATGCCATCGAATGCCAAAAGAGAAGTCACAGTCGCGAAGTCAAAACTTGGTATCAAACTCAAAGCAAGGTCAAATTCAAAAGGTCAAACCATGCTATCGAACTCCCAACGAGGTCAAAATTGCAAGGTCAAACCTTGTTCCAATGGAAAGGTCATGTCACGATGACTATGCATGAGAAACACGATAGCCCTATCACGCACCGTTCGAAAGTTTAAGACAAGATTACAATATAGGAAAAACGGACAGACATATCAAAAACAATATACCCACCAACCTTCTATACGGATGCATAAAAGCAAATGAAAGATTTAGAAAATGATTACTTTTTTTAGATATAATAAAGCAATTCTGGTGGTGTATATTTGACAATGATTAAGTGTCATTACATGTATTTTATCATTTCATAGCAGGAAATGCTGGTTCCGACATCGACTTCAGTCATTAGCAGTTAAAAGCTTCCCGAGGACTGTCATTCAGCTCTTATACGATTTTACGTCAATATCAAAACCTTAGAACTAGTGCAATCAAATGCATTAGCAATGCAAACATAACGATAAATGTCACACAGTAGGAGAATAGAGAAATTACCTGGCGAAAATCTGCCATCGATAGTGATGATAAAAGAATCCGTAAATGTCGACGACTTATTATAATTCCCAATCAGATTCATCAAATTCAGGAAAATTTTCCACTAATGACAGATACCGTATTAGTAAAGTTTTCTTCCTATTATATAAAAGATCACGACATGCCGATGCTACGGCGACTGACGTGTACAAGGCAATGATGACATTTTACCGAGCGCTTCCTATTACATCGAACACAGATTGAATTAATATTGGGGCATTGACAAATCTTTGAAACACAAAACTAATCCCTTAAAGCGATGATTATAGGAAAACAGCAGGGAAGCTTCACGAGCTTGTTCGCGGGCTCTTTTCTGTGATAGCGTCGTGTGGAGACGCCACAGGAGTTCTCTATTGTCAGGAATAACGAAACATTTGGTAAGATGGTATGATATTGGTGATAGCAAGATTGTAATATAAGATGGCATCTCCTTATGCAAAAGACGTGACTTATCTTCTATAGTTGCATGAAGAGACGTGAAGAATGGAAGGGGGTCTGCTTCATGAAATTAAAAATTACCTTGTAAAAATGTTAAGTTCTGCGGAATAAGCCATGTAGTAAATTTTCAAGAAAATAAAGAAACTTGTAAAATCGAGGATTATTTCTTATGAATTTGTAACATCAAATGTTCTACAGAAGATTATATCTTCTAAAGATACATGAGGAGCTTAAATGCGAGGACTTGAAGAATGGGAGGGGGTCTTTTTTATCAAATAAAAAGTACCTCGAACAATTGTGAAGTTCTGCAGAATAAGCTGTCTAGTAAACTTTCAAAGCAAAATGGAGAACCTTGTAAAATCGTCACGATTTGTAGAACATATTATGATCTATTTCAAAGAAAAATAAATTTTGTAACATTGAAGGATCTACCGAAGATTTCAAGGAAGATAAAAACTTGTAAAATCTAAAAGTTCTCCGATACAATCCCTCTTGAAAATAAGAAAGGGACCTGTAAAATGTGAAGTTCTGTGAACCTTTATTGCATATAAATATGTATGTCAGTGAAAAAAAAACTTTGTAAAACCTCGAATTTCTAACGAACAAGCTTTCTTGTAATCAAAGAAAAGGAACTTGTAAAGCAGTGAACCCGCCCTCTGAAGAACAGAAATATTGAACCAAGAAAACGTCACTAAAGATTATACAGTTCTATAGCTGTTTTGGTAGGACTGTTCATTGCCATGATATAATATATATCGATATCCTTCAGACGTTAGAGTTCCCTAGCCATCCTACTACACCAATGTCAGACTTCATTCAGATAAGAATTCAGATAAACCAATACGACCAAAGGTTAGCATGAAGATGTAAAAAGTCGCAACCTATCACTGTCTCCTTCAATAACATCAGAAGTCGCAAATTATTAAAAGACCCATGCAAAACGAGCGTATTTTTTCTACTATGACTCGGAGTAAATTTCAGATAACTGAAATATGGACCTAATTTTTGCCCGCTCCCCCCCCCCCCCACACCTCCTCTACAGAACGACATTTCTACTGACAAACAACCTTTTCCCCATTATACCAGACATACAAAATTACAAGTAATTATCAATCATCGATTAGACAAGGCTAGATGGGGATACACCTACTGCATCATCTTTTGTCTTATAACAGGAACAAATCAAATCATCCTCGGTGACTAATTCCATTTGTATTCTTCGCAAACCCTAGCTTGCTTGAAACTAAGACTAAGCCTGGAGCCTGGAAGCTTCCGTTCGTCAGGTACCGCACAAACATATGGTGTTTATTATGACACTATACATCCCAGTGCTGATAATCATTATCTATCTGGTGTGTAGGGGCCAGAGGAAGGGGAGAAAACTCTTATCATAACTCGAAAATACATGTACATGTAGCTATATCCGTCCTAAACTTCGCGCACATGTCGATTCCTTTCAATATACTATTCATGGGCAAATCTAGAAAATTTATTCCAATGGGGTCCAGCCCAACACTGGGGGGGGGGGGGGATTGTTTCCATCCTAAGATTAAGTTAGGCGTAAAAACCAGACAAAATTAGCATTTTTTTTTTCATATTCCAGGGAGACTTGTTGATCCCCATAATCCCCCCTCTAGATCTGCGCGTGTGATTAGTCAACGGTATCTTCTTGAGCATCTTCAAGGGTATTTAGGGTCATGACCATTTATTAAATTGGGATGTATCTGTGCATGTATTTCACAAAATACTTTTTTTTTATCTCTTAATCAATATACCGATACATCTGTATCAATAGTGAATACACCTATCTATTCATTAAAATGTCAAGGTCATCAGTACGGTACCTCTCTATTCAATACTAACACCTACAATAAAATCTATACAAATACGAGCGCGGTTCTGTCATGTCGGAATCCTCTTTTTGTTAACAACTACATGTTTATCCTAAGCGATTAAGATCTTTACCGTGTTTCAATATTTTGCAGGCACTTACAGGGTGAGAAATCAATGAAAAGTTTACACTTGGGGGCAGCGGTCCCATCAGCTGTATAGTAACAATACGACGGTACGGTACGCTGGGTTATGATTATTGATGATCGGACAAGTGTATATAATATTTTTTTGCTGGCACGATCGGTCTGGTTTACATAACGGTGATGTACCGCTCCGCTGGGTAACCCAGCTTGATGTTATTATGGAATATGGATGTGTGGTACGGAGGTGGAATGACCGAAAAGATAACGCGGAGGCAGTATATTAATTACTGAAAGTAAAAGGGTATCGCTCTTCATATCATTGAAGACTGACTCAGAAGTTACGCAATGTCAGAAGCTAAAATACAATGCAATAAAACGTTTGAATTTCTCTAAATTACTTCCTCTTCAAATTCCTTATCTTATCCCACTCTCATAGTGGGTTATTCCTAGTCCGACTTGCAGACCTACGACGGTGTTATCTGTTTTTTCGTCTTCGGTCTGACTGCTATGCATAGGCAAAACTTGAGAATTTCGGTGCGAAAATAAATTTGGCAAGTCGTCCTTTTTTGACAAATTCCTGTCTCTTCAACCAAAAAATAAGTCACCCAGTCCTCCTGCCTCTAAAAAATTCCCTCTAGGCCTGGTTTCTCCTCTGTGCGCATGACAAAATGTAGTCGATCAGAGGAAAATCGGAAGAGAAGAAGAGGCAAAACTAGGCTTGGAGGGGACATTTTAGGGACAGGAGGACTGGGTGACTTCTTTTTTTGGTTGAAGAGACTGGAATTTGTCAAAAAAAGGACGACTTGCCGAAATTAATTTCGCACCGAAATTCTCAAGTTTTGCCTATGCATAGCAGTCAGACCGAAGACGAAAAAACAGATAACACCGTCGTAGGTCTGAAAGTCGGACTAGGTTATTCCATAAATACAATGTAGTATGTACCCCCTTGATAACTTCCATAGGGGGGTGGGGTTGGAGAATTTTTCTGGGATAACACAATCTCTACATCCTCCCCCATCCTCTCTACTCCCTAGTCTCTCTACTATAGGTCCCTCTTTTGGTGCATCATATCATTTTCTCATACTGTGGATATCGTATTATTCCATATCATTGAATCAGGAATGTATACATCTGTCTCCCCATCGATGAATATAGTATATATAAAATAAAACAAATATCAATGAAAAATATTGAAAACAACAAACGAAGGAGCGGAAAGAACACGATAAACACTTTACAAAATAATACTCACCGTTCGTAAAAACGACACATCATCTTGCTCGGATCCCCCTCCTTCTGCGGGGTCCGCCATTTTTCCTCCTTAATCGCCCCTCCTTTAATTTGGAAGAGGTAGATGAGAAATGTTTATAAATCCTTGGTATCAAATCACCCCCGGCACACCAGACGCTCAAATATCACGGACACCTCACATAGATACGAAAATACCGGCACAGAATCCACGAGAATATAGAGAAACCTCGGACAACCGTGTAGAATATTATCTCTTCCCTTTTTTCTAGAAGACAAGGTGATGTTAGCGCGTCTTGGGTTTGCCAGGCACAGCATCCGTGCTATATATACATCATACTGCACATGTGCCAGTCTTGTATATATCTACGTACTGTAGGTAGGCCGTGGAAACACCTGGAATTTCTGTATTTGCATAATTAATGATTGTGTGAAATAGTGTTGTTGATACAATTTGAAGTGAGCAGACATACTATTGATTTCTCAGCTTAGCTATTTGCAAAGGCTGATCATGTCATCTTTACTTTAAACATCTCTTTATATCATGTTCAATGAAAAATAACGATGCGATCAAATTGATCGAGGGGGTGGGGCTAGGAGGATATGGTTGATTGAATGTGATGTTGATATAAGGAGTCGTACATCCCTATATATGCTTCATTAGGAACAATTGAAAAAAAAAAGTTATGTTCTTTGAACTCGGTTTCATAACTTCGTTCCCCCAAATATTGCTGTTTTCAGCAATAAGGTCACAGTCAAGGTCGTTTATATTTACACACATCAAAGTTCCGCTATATTTTTTCAACCCTGTCATTCAAGGGCTGAGTTATGTCTCCAACATATAGAGGTCGCAATTCAAATCAATAAATTTTCCAGGGATTTATCATCTTTATCTGCGGTAAACGTATAAATTGATGGAGATATTGTTTGTAATTATTGTGGAAATTTGGATTTTTTTAATATGAATGTTCACACATATTCAGTACAAATTCAGTACAAAACTAAGAGAAAGTGGGCGGGTCCGAGGAAAAAGGTAAAATTTTCCGAAATTTCGACTGAGGTGCTATAAATATTGAATATAAGTCTAATTTTCATAAATTTTGCTTTTGTAGGTTGTGGAAGAGAAACTACTTGCATCAATTAATAATCTGGGTGATATAATATGCAAGAGAAATTATAAATCACCATGTCACCGTTGGCTGCTATCATTTGTTGGTAAACTCCATACAAGGTCAAGGTCACAATGTTCAGAAGGAAGGACTCGTCACACGGAAATATGAAAGCCATATCACATGCAGTTCAAAATGCCAAATATTAAATATTCGGACTAACAGGCAGACGGGCCAAAGTTTGTCCGCCGATCTATGATACGGGGCATAAAAACATAAAATACTTGGATGCTTTTTTTTTTTTGATTTGTAATATTTGCTTGCTTCTTCGGCGTTGCTACAAATATTTGACCTTCGCAAGATCATTTCCTCATCCCATCTATAATACAAATGCAGTAAATTGCTACACGAGAGATTTCCAAGAAACTGCACTGAAGAAAATTTAAGCGCTTGTATGCCCTAATCGTTCTTCCTTTATAACAGACGTTCCTTGATTTTCATGCGCACTTTTCTGTCATACTGATGAGACACCGTTATCTTGCTCGCGGTAAAATGACAAATCTCTTATTAGGCCCATGACGTATTGTGTATAGTCTAGACTTAAATATCATTTGATGTCAATAATTTCTGCCCTGCTAAAGCATAAAACCAAATTGCTTTTCTCAGGAAGATATCTGCGTTCTCGATATGGGTATATCATCGCACTGACGTGAGATTTACAAGTCATAACATATAGTAGAGGAGGCTTAGGATGGTCAATCCCACCGTATCTAGAATATTGAATGAAACCAATATAGTTCTACAAGCTTAATTTGTCCGATAACATTCTAAATAGCTAAAAAGGAGATGGGTCAATAACCCAACGCGAAGACACAAGAAGTCGATCTCCTAACATAGAATCTAGATTTTTTTTCCCGGGGCCGGAGTGTCCAGTAAGTTTAGGGAGGGCGATAGGGGTCCAAACAATGATTTTGAAAAAAGACTATACGAAAAAAACCCGGAAAAATTGTGGTTTTCAGTAAAGTCCGGGGGAGGGAGGGGCGTGCCCCCTTTCCAGATCCGCGCTTGCCTACGCTTATCAGTTGGAAATGTCGAAAGCCTTTGAAGAGTTATTGCATAAATATATCAATGTCTTTTACTCTCAATTTAGACACTGAAACGAAATGAAACATGTACATGCAATTCTAAGTAGACTCAGAACATCCAAAAAGAGACTATAAATTTGGTCACGGATCGATTATCATCTACAAAACTCTGTCTGTCAATCACTAGAATGTTAAAGAACAAGCATGATTCCCTCATAATGTATGACCCTTAACATGTGACCTTGAACTTGTGAAAAAGGTTACCTTTTTACGAAACCACCATGTAACTTGGATAGATGCGTAATGCAAGTCTAGTAAAAAAAAATCACCATAAATATGAAAAGTGTGAAAAAACTGACAGACAGGCAGATGTAGAATTGCCGGAAACATAAACTAGACTCTTATTGAACAGGTCATCTGTCATAAATTTGACCCAAAGTATGTGACTTTGACCTTTGAAGGTGACCTTAACCCTCATTTAGTTTTGAGTCTAATCATTTTTCACTACATACATGTGTGTAGGTTTGATGGAAGAAAAGAGTTATATACTAGTAGCCATATTCATTTTACAGGAATGTGAAATTACCAGACAGTGCAACTACAAGACAGATGCTGGACAAAGTTACATCTTAATATGGCTGTTACTGCATAGGAAACATAGTTAACTCACAGACATGATGAAAATCATGTTTGACCTTTGTTTTTACTATAAGATTTAAATTCCCTTAGACTGACCTTGACCTTCGAGCTATACATGAACAACACTTTTATGAACATAAACTGGCTTGGAAAAACCCTGTATACACTTCTTTGAGTTTCTGCATCAGAACCAAAATCTTGATTGAAGTTTGACTTTGACCTTTGACTTTGTAAGTTAGAAAAAGGCTTGCATCATTATCCTGCTTCTATATAATAAATATAAAAGCTGAGGACTTAAAATCATGTGCATTTTAAAAACCTTGAAAGTTTTTAGAAAGTTTGACAATGACCTTCAAAGCTTTTAGAACCTCCTGCTTCACAGCAATATTTGTGCAATTATGAACAAACATCCAATTGCAAAAGATGTCTTACAGATATTTGATTTCTGATCAGTAACAAGTAGTATAAACTTGAAACTTGTCTTGCGATGATACATGTTCTTACTTTGAAAATTTTCAAAAATTTTATAGCCAATCAGGGATAGAGGGAATGGAATGTTAAAGCGACATTTTTTTAAAAGCTCAAATGAAGTACATTTAAAAAGGAACAGAATACGTGTATCAAGTTGATTTGTTTTATTGTTTACATTCAGATCTTGAAAATTGAATTTCATTAATTTTGAAACACAGAAGGTTCAAATATCATACTTATGATAGACAAACTATCATTATCAAAAATTACTACTAACTATTGCACTCTAAGACATTATTTGATAAAACGAGCATAACTTGTGAAGCTTTTTGCTAATCCGGTGAAATCTCCCTGGAGTCTTTCACTTTCAGTTTCAATGTCAAAGGTTTTCTCTGTCCAGTGCCATCACTACTCTCTCCCTCTGAGGAGTAATGATGTGACTTAAAAGAAAATGGTGGAACGTCCTCTGGGTCAGATTCAAACTCAAATTCATCTTTTCTATCCGATTTCTGTCCCGATTTCTTACGTTTGGAGTGTTTCGGGTCTTTAACGTCCCTATGTGAGTGAGGAGAGCTTTTAGCTTCCTTGTAAGCACTATGAGAATGAGGGGAGTGTTTGCTCTCCCTATAGTGCGGAGAGTCTTTCGATTCACGATAAATGTGCGGTGAACTTTTAGATTCTCTCTGATGCGGTGAATCCTTAGATTCTCTGTATGCTAGAGGAGAACTCTTCGATTCTTTGTAAAGGTGTGGAGAACTTTTGGCCTCTCTCTGATGATGCGGAGAATGCTTTGCTTCCACATTATGCGGAGAAGATTTTGTCTTGTGCGGATGATGAGATGTCTTTTTAGCCTCTTTATGAGTAGGCTCTAGCGTCTTGACTTTGATATTGGGATGATGCTTTCCTGGTCGTGTAATTATTTTCAGTTTGATACCTTGACCAGGTTTGACTGCCAAGTCTACGTTTGAAGCGGCAGATGCACTGCTACCTTGTTCTTCATCGGAAATATCCGACCTCATTTCTACGTCAGCATCCTCGGGCAATTCTGAATACTGTACCATGCTGCGCTGCCGAAATCTTTTCGGCTTATGATATGGCACAAATTCATCTTCGAAATCATCTTCATCGTCTGATTGTAACATTTTTGAAATTCTTTGCTCCGCTATCTTTTTATTTCTTCGCTGTTCATGCTCTAGTCTTTCCATTTCTTCCTTTTCCCTCGCTATCTCGGCTTGTCGTATTTCCTCTAACCTTTTCTTCCCTGCCTCCATAAGTCTGTGATGCTCCTCTTGGAGCCGTCTTTCGCGTTCACGTTTTTCATAGTCTATCTGTCTCTGCATTCGTTCCCTTTCCATTCTTTCCCTGTCAAGTTTCTGCTGTATCTTCACTTGCTCCATAAATTCTTCCCACAATTCCTCGCCACTTTTCATGGCCTCCGGGTCTGACAACGACACAAGTTTATCGTCTTTCTTCGGCAAGAAAACTTTACCTTTCACATCACATATTTCACTCAATAAAGGGAGTTTCATCGCTAAACTGTCACCAAAATATTCATACATATCATTATAAAACGTAGCAAAAGATTTTGGTAGGTCTTTGTTACTTGAGCTTCCTGCCGTCACTTCCATAGGTTCCTTCTTTATCCCTTTAACTGTAATGGATTCTTCCACTTTAACAGTGTTTGATTGGTCATCCACCTTTTCCACTTTCTCTACGGGTAATGCAGGGTTTATCTCATCAACTAATTTCTTGTTTTTCTTTATTTCCTCAAGTAAAAGAAATTCCACTGATTGCTGAAAAATTAATATTGATACCGAATCAAAGTGTTAGATTTGCATAAATACATATATCTTGAAAAAATCCTTTTTTTAATTGAAGAAAGAAGATTCTTAGCAAGTGCAATCTTCTAAATGCAGTGAATGTCAAAATCTTTTTTTTAAATTAAACATTTTAAGATCTAAGAATATATGATCTGACAAATGTAATAAAATTTGATAACATTGATGAAGTTGATACTTATGCAAAAGGCACTTTCTCCACTTGTGCTGTATTCAGCTTCTTTTTACGTTTACTCTATTTTCTTCATACATACAAAGCCGTTTTCTCATAAAATTAATCATTAAGATGAATGAAAATTATATTCAGTTCAGTTTGATAACGCAGAAAATCACAAGTTTCAATACTACATCCAGCCTTCACAAGCAGGCTGAAATTCAGGGTACTTAACTAAAGATTTTTCTATGAGATGGTAAAGCAGAATCAAAGTATGATCTGTCGAAAGGGCTATACAATACCAATAACATTCGTCTACATGTACATGTGCAGTGCATAATCAATTTCTAAAAGAAGCTCCTGTACTTGATCTTGCATGGATTCTATGCTCTTATTTCATAACTACTGTATGTAAGAAACTATAATTCCTCTTTAACTTCTTACTTCTTTTCAATTTACAAAATGTATTATAATTTCTCAGGGCATATGGAGTTCTATATTTTCAATTAATTTATTATAATTTATCAGGGCATATGGAGTTCTATATTTTCAATTAATTTGTTATAATTTATCAGCCTGAGGGTATATGGAGTCTATATTTTTAATTAATTTATAATAATTTATCAGGGTATATGGAGTTCTATATTTTCAATTTATTATGATTTATCAGGGTATATGGAGTTCTATATTTTCAATTAATTTATTATAATTTCTCAGGGTATATGGAGTTCTATATTTTCAATTTATTTATTATAATTTATCAGGGCATACGAAGTTCTATATTTTCAATTAATTTATAATAATTTATCAGGGTATATGGAGTTCTATATTTTCAATTTATTATGATCTATCAGGGTATATGGAGTTCTATATTTTCAATTAATTTATTATAATTTATCAGGGCATATGGAGTTCTATATTTTCAATTAATTTGTTATAATTTATCAGCCTGAGGGTATATGGAGTCTATATTTTCAATTAATTCATCATAATTTATCAGGGTATATGGAGTTCTATATTTTCAATTTATTATGATCTATCAGGGTATATGGAGTTCTATATTTTCAATTAATTTATCATAATTTATCAGGGTATATTGAGTTCTATATTTTCAATTTATTTATTATAATTTATCAGGGCATATGAAGTTCTATATTTTCAATTAATTTATAATAATTTATCAGGGTATATGGAGTTCTATATTTTCAATTTATTATGATCTTTCAAGGTATATGGAGTTCTATATTTTCAATTAATTTATTATAATTTATCATGGCATAAAGAGTTCTATATTTTCAATTAATTTGTTATAATTTATCAGCCTGAAAGTATATGGAGTCTATATTTTCAATTAATTTATTATAATTTATCAGGGTATATGGAGTTCTATATTTTCAATTTATTATGATTTATCAGGGTATATGGAGTTCTATATTTTCAATTAATTTATTATAATTTATCAGGGCATATGGAGTTCTATATTTTCAATTAATTTATTATAATTTATCAGGGTATATGAAGTTCTATATTTCCATTTACTGTCTTGAAGTTGTTTCTGTAGTTCAAAATTAATATAAGTATGCTTGAGTATAGAATGCAAAGTAACACTGTATCCGAGAAGAAAGTTTTGAGTTCAAAAATATACATAATTTATAATTGACCCTTCCAATTGCAGGAAAATAATGCAAAATTTTGTGACGTCACAATGCTTTTACCTCGGACAAACAAGCTTCGAACCTTGGTAAAACATTGAAATTGCATTGTGATGTCATGGAATTTCTCAAATTTTTCCCGCATTCGGAAGGGTAAATCACACTGCAACCACAAAGACTTGGAAATCTCAGCAGAATTATTGTTATAATTTCCCGTACACATGCTTATCCAAGCTTTGCAGTAACTTTCCAGATAAAAGACAGGCGTGCAGCACACATGTAGTACAAGTGCATGAGGTGAGAAAAGCTACTACACATACATCTAGTTAAGGTATTTTACTTTACCAGCATAGCTCCGTAGACTTTGTGTGCATCTGCCTTGGTGGCCATGTTGGAGTATGATGTGTCCTCGATGGCTGCCATTAAATGGGGCCAGTAATGGGGTAAGTGAGTAATGAGAATATCCTCTAACGTCTATAAAATACCAAATGGATAGGAATGATAATATTCATATTTTTGAAAACCAGAGTTAATTCCCATGTGGGCAGTACATTGTATCTGAGGTAGGCTCATTGTGACATAATCAAATTCTTTAGAACCTTTTGGAAATGATGGTACAAAATTGACGTTACCATATCAATTTAATGACGTCATAATGGATTTATGTCAGATACTGTCTAAATAGGAAATAATTCTGTATTCCGAAAAGACTCAATAGAATACTTAATGAATGTTTATAAAACTTTTTTTGGTTATGGGAAAATAACCTCAAAAAGCTGATGCTCAAACAGTATAATTTGCAAAAGACCAGTTTTAAAGTCCTTGATACGTGCTGAGAATGATTTGTACGCATGAAACAAGAATTCAGCAAGGAAAATAATTTCATGTTCCAAAGGGTATGAAAAACTTGACCTTGCCTTGATTTGAAAAATATGCCGATATTCTTTACCTTAGATCCTAAGTTTAGCAGCCCCATCACAGCTCCATAATGACAACAGAAAGGTTTAGTGTGATCATAAAGGACTTCCTTCATACTGCGTACTGTGTTCATCATTATATGGTTGATAGGACTGGACCAAATGCTGTAAGAGACAAATATGAAGGATATTAAAGAAAATTGATGTGACAAAGTAAATAGAGGGGCTCTTAAATCTCCCCATGTAAGGAGGTTTTTACTGTATATCGGGTAATTTTTCGCTTCGTGTAAATTTTGCGAAAAAGACCCTAAAAAGATGTGTCTTTTTTTTGCTGAGTCTAATTTTCGCTAATCGCTATGCCAATTTTCTGCGATTTGATGATGCTTGCGACCTTAGCGAAAATTGGACAAACGCGATAAAATTCCAGATATACGGTGAAACGTTATATCAAATTTCACTTTCACAAGAAACTACTTTTAATAGGTTACATTTGTTCAAGGTCATGAATGTGACCTTTACATTATGACCTTGGCTCAAGGCATGATAATACACTTCTGTTTGAATATCATAGACATAATCTTGGTTCAAGGTCATCACACAGCTAGTAAGCTGAACAGAGGTTCTGTGAAATATCATTCAAATCCATTCCAGGATTGAAAAAGAATTAAAAAGACAAGATTCACCATCCACATGCACTGTGTCCTTGACCTTGAGAATGTGACCTTTGTACAAAGTCATGGTGTAACCAAGGATCACAGAAAACAATTATGTGAGGTACTACATGTATTCAAATCCACAGAGTGATAAAAAAGTTTTGGTCTGAACATTATGATTCCTCAAAAAGAAAATGGCGTTATAATTGCATTTACATGTATGTGCCAATTTGCTTATCAGTGAAAGAACACACAATTTACGCATGTATATGACACAGTTTTTGTCCATTTTCATACGCCCGTCATTTGACGGGATGTAGTATGGTATGGCGATGTCTGTCTGTCCGCTTATGGAACACAATAACTTGAATATGCATCAACAGATTTTCGTGATATTTCTACATTGTAATCAGACTGTGGAGAGGAAGCCGTCTTTTGATTTTCAAGTTCATCCTATTTGTTGTTTCAGAGTTTTGGTATTTTGATATTTTGGTATTGTGAAAATAAATGTCAACAGGCATATCTTGCTGCATTAGAGTAGGCTTTATTGAAATTTTGTCAAGCAAATGATAAATCATTTGCCACATCGTAAACTGTACCCATTCATCATTATTGGACAAAAAATACTTACTTCAATATCTGTGCTAGTAGAAAGGCAGCATAATCCCTCAACACCCAGTGATCATTACGTGGGTTGATGGAAGCAGCCAGTGGTTCCAATAGGCAGTATGTTACACCCTGTACAAGCTGACTTAACTGAAATATAACAATACTTGCTATCACTCACATACATGTATACATGGTACATGTACAGTGTACATGTATGTACCAATTTAAAGGTACAAAAGGTCTTGTCAAGATCAAACCATGAATCAACTATTTTTGTCAAAATTTTAAAGCAAACGAGTCTATCATGCTTAGAAATTAGGAATTGGCTGGTTACAATAGTCACATATGCCCTAACTACCGAGCTATGATCAATTATTGCTTATAAAATGGGTACCCTAATATCACCTACTTTTCTCCGTAGAGGACCGATTGCGAAAACGTGTAAGCATTTATGTGCATAAGGCTAGTACTGTATCAAAACAAAACAACATGACTGACGGATAACACGTGGGACGAAAATGAATCGACAATCGGTGTTATCAAAATCTGAAAAGAGAAATGTTATGTCTTGGTATTGGAAAGTTATAAAGACCTAGCTTAGAGGACGACCGTGAAATTAAAACTCTGACAAGTCTGAGGGAAAACTAGCATAAGGGATCTACAGTGTACATGTACATGTATAGTTCTTGTTTATTTTTATCTATGAGAAGTATATATATAAGTTTGACGTGTATATATATCCACAGTAATTTTGATATGTGTATATATAATATACAAAATGTATATATTCACAGTCTAAATCAAATATTAAAAAACGAACAAAAAATCATAACTAAATAAAGGTTAATTTTCATTCAGGATTTGGTAAACAAACGCACATGTGTATAGCAGACTACACCTGCCTCCCATTCAAGCCATCATAGTGATACACTATTACACGTTGTTAGTTATTTGAAAGTGTTCAATTATCCACATTCAAAATGGTGATTTGAATGGAACATAATATCTATACATGATATCAACTTGTAGTTGCAATTCAGAAATATTAGTGAGTTAGTTCAAGCTATTGGCTGATCGTGGTAGCGTGTTCACTTTGACCTTGGTAAACATGACATATTTCTACATACTATATATGCAAATTAAAATTTCCAAAGTTTACCGAAATCGTGTGTACCAGAGAGTAAAAACGTCCATAAAACAAAAATGTGAGAGATATTTTATGTAAGTAATATATAGATGTTCAAATGGTAGTAATTAAAAGCTATTTACGGTAAAACTTCATTATTGACAGTTTAATCCCTGTTAGACTATTTGTTCCTTTAAGTAAAGATGTATTATTGCACTAAAACAATTTTTTTTCCAAGGGGCTCTTTCGTAATAGCACAAGATTCAGACCAAGTGAAGCTTCCTCAATCAAGTTTTTGAAAAAAGTAGAATAAATTTCAGGTTAGACGGAGTACATAATTAACACAACATAATGTGCAAAAATTCCCAATACCTGTACCTGAACTGATGATGCTGAGGCATAATCACACACTTCTTTTTTTATATGACAATACTTGATGATATGAAATATGCAAATTCTACATAGTGCTGTGCCGGTTATCGCAGACATTGGCAACATTCCCTTCCCATTGTGATGATGAATGAAGTTTTTGATAATCGATTATAATAGTGAAATTTAAAACATTCCAAGAATGATATGTTTGCATCAGAAAACCCATATTTTGGCTCTGCTCATAAGTTGTACTAATAACTTAAGTTGGTTGATATCATTGACTTGGTCAGCATGCATACTCTAAGGAAATATTTCCCAGAGTTTCAATAAATTTTTCAGTTAATGCAAATGTAAATTAATTAAAGGACTAATCATGAAGTATTTTACAATTTTGCAGTATACTGTAAACCTGGTTATTTTCATTGGGGGAAAAATTCGTGATCAGAACATCAAGACATTACGCGTGGGGGAAATATTTGCGATAAAAATGTCTTTCCCATCGTAAGAATGCAGCGGAGATATTTTCGTACAGGGGAAATTTTCGCGAAGTCACTTGATTCACAAAAAATGCCAAAATTACCCCCACGCGAAATTTCCACGTTTACAGTAATATACACATCAGAATTCGTTTATAAACGACAATCAATCGAAAAGTTTATTCGATAAATCATTTTTTCCCATCTTATTCCACAACACTAGTTCAACAGCACTCTGTCTTAGATGCATGCTGTTAATACAAATCTTTAGTTGGACACGTACAGTACTTGCCGTATAAACAAAATTCTGCATAAAATTACTTACACAAGAGTGTGGTTCCAGATACAGGTAAGGGTTACTGACCAACGCCTTGACCATATGTAGTACCTTTGTCATCTGACTTACATCATAGCTGGAGGCCCTCACCTAAAATAAAGCATGTACTTTTTCATTTCATATAAAATATCTATTTTGAATTCATGACAACTTGTTTTCACACTCGCAGGAAATAGGAAATATAAAGACAACGCAAGCGTAGCATCCTCTAACAATTACATGTTCTATATCATTGAGCAAAATAATTTTAAGTCTGCAAAGTCCACAATGACCTTGAAAATAAATAAGGGTTCATCTTTTCTTCATGGGGAACATTGGTGGAAGGCTTGATGTTTCTTTGATCATTACTTTGTCTTCTATGCTGTTCATAAAAATCCGGAAAAACACACACAAACAAACACATACAATGTACAGGGACACACAGCAGCAATGCTTCATCCCTAAGAAACAGAGTTGTGAGGGGATGATAAAAGAATTACACGTGAATACAAGTCGCTGCCTACATTTTCTCCATTTCTATGGATTCTATTTTAATTTGACTTCTTGATAACAAAATTCATTTCATAACAAAACTTGTCAGAAAGACAATAAAGCTCAACAGTTGGTGTTTGCTGGTTTAAAGGTTACTACGTGTAGGTCAAAGTGAAAGCTCTAGCTATGACCATTTTAGAAATATCTAAGCTCACCCTTCTTAGTTCAAGAGATAGAGCCCAGGTTAGAATCTTTTAAAATAACATGTAGATCAAGGTCAAGGCCGCTAGATCCAAAGTCATGGTCTCAAATGAAAGGTCTTGTCACAAGGAAATCAAAGCCCTATTCCTTATAGTTGAAGAGATAAAGCCCATGTTGAAGTCTTTTAAAAGTTTATCAAAGACCAAGATCAAGGTCACTAGGTTAAAGCTCATGGTCTCAAATGAAAGGTCTTGTCATAAGAAATCTACATATGCAATATATGTGTCAAAGACCCTTACAGTTCAGGAGATATTGCCCAAGTTAAAGTTTTTCACCAGCTGTGGACGAGGATGTGATGTTGACGCCAACACTTTCCTAAAATACCTTTTTTTAATGTAGTAACAGAGTATTTTAACAATATACTAACCTCAGTACATATGAAAGTGACTAGATGTGGAACTAAAGGGACAATCTGAGCATTGGTGGACAGATCTCTCATTCCCATCTAAAATACAGACAGCATTACTTACTGAATATGTATAACCCAATGTATACAGTGTACATGTACATGTATGTACATTCATGTATGTACATGTATATCATTAATAATGTTTAAAAAACAATTCAAAAAGGTTTGAATGAAGTTTGAACATTTGAAATGAAGTCTCTAATGAACTTTACGAACAAATGTCAGTGAAATATACAATAACAGTGATAGATTTGCGTAAATAAAATGTGTGAGCTCAACAACATGAGTTACCATCAAAATGTATACACGTAGCAATTCAACATATGATGTTGCTTAAATTAAGTAAGGATAAAAGCAACAACATTCATGTTTCAATATGATAAAAGTTCAAATTCGTTTGCACATTTTTTTTGTTTGTTTGTTAAATCAGTGATTTCAATATTGAACCTTCAGTGCCTCTGTATCTGAGCCCAGGGTTACATTAGTGATGATATCATAGTATTTCTGTAACGGCTCTGTGATCTCCTGTTTTACCGACTTCACTGAAAAAAAGAAAAAAAATTACGATGTATGAAAAAATGTTTAGTATACAGACGGTACCAGGAAAAGTTCATTTATGCAACCTTGCAGAAGTTGAGCTTAAAGGAACAGAATATTACACTGAATCAAAATATTTTAAATATTCCTTGAAGATTAGTTTAAACAATATTTATTTTTAAACATCATGAAGCAACAATATTACAATCATGATAAATAAAGATGGAGATAAAGCCATAAAGATTATTTATAACTCTTCTCCTTTATCTTATAAACTTACGTCATGTTGGTCATTAAACATTAACAACACAAGGAAATACATGTAGATAGAAAGTATGAGAGAAAAAAAGAAAATTTTCTCTCAGCTTGAAATACATGTAGCTTGACCAACATCCACTTTGACGCATGTGCATCTCCTTGAACATTGAAATGTTTAACGTCTTCAAAGTCATTAGCATCATTTTAGAGCAGATACATTTACAGAAACCTTGATCTGGTGATGTTATATCCCTTAGCAAAAACAAATCCATTTTTTTTCCATTCACTTACCATTTTTATTCTGACCATTTATTTCCATTTACTTTCCATTTATACAACTTTAATGATATGCATGGCAATGTAAAGGAATAAACAGCTTAAAACCATTTTTCATTCTAATTCCATTTATTTATCATTCACTTTCCATTTATTTTCAATTCAATTTCAATTCTTTTTGGCGAAATATGCAAATTAGATAACCATTTATTTTGCATCACAGAAAAATGGAGGAAAAATTGAAGATAAATTTCTTACATTTATATTGCATCACAGAAAAATGGAAATAAATGGTTTTCTAAAGGTTCAATCCTTGGACAATTTTTATGATGCAAAATAAATGTTTTGAATAAATGCTTTGATCAATCATCAACTTGACACAAAAATGTAGAATTTAACAATTCATCTTAAACATATTAAAGTTTGAAAGTAGTCAACCAGAGAAGAAAATGGATATTTATTCTTAAAATTTTCATCCAAGAATTCAAATGTTCACCAGAATTTGCCAAAAAAAAAAAAAAAGAGATCAACTTGTAAGGATGGTAAAACATACATACATGTATATATATATATCCTCACAGCAAGATGTACATAAACATGATCATTTACAGGTACATGTATGTAGTTCAACAAGTTTAGTACAATTGATTAAACATTTCCAACTAAACATTTTTTTACAAAAACTTCTCTAAAGAATTGTGTATCTATTTTTTTCATTAGATTCTTGTATATTTACAGATGGTATTTTCAAATTATCAGAACTTAAATGACATTTATTTCCTAAAAATCAAGATTTACTTGGAATACATGCAGTATCGTAGATTTGTACACTTCCGGTGAAATTTTGTATTACATCGATGTACAGCTGTTGATGATCCTTTGTTTGAGACACACTGTAATTACACACCCATAATTATGTATTTTTCACAAATTTCAATTGATCTGGATGAAAGACTTATTTCACAATTGTTGCACACAATTTCCCCACAGCTAGAATCTGAATTATGTATGTCGTATAGCCATTGAATTTCATAATTTCCATTGTAATTAATTATTCAATAAACAGCCGTTCAACCACTAATTGTCACTTGTGCAATTTATCCATCATGTCCAATAATCACTTTCTTCTGGTGAGTGTCGTTTTTTTTCCGAAGCTCCTGTTGTACATCTGGAATGCATGTACCTATTCTGAAGAAAAAAAAAGAAGAATATACCATTTTATCACTTAAAAATGTAATCCTCCAGAAAAATTTACCGAAAAGTATTTTGAATTTTGAAGTCTAATTAGTCTTAAATTTACAAGATATAATATGTGGCTATCAAGACCTTAGACTCATATTCCTCTTTGGAAAACATTAACTCCGACTAACTTAATTGTTGAGAAGAAAAACAGCTGCATCAGGTGTTTTTGACATCTCTGCAGTACATAATTTTTTAAAATGTATAAAAATTGCAAAATCAAGATGATTCTTTTCATTATTCATGTTCAATTTTGACAACTAAATATAATTTAGTTACCTCGGGTAGCATATTCAGGTTTATGCAGAACACCATTCAAATCCCTTCTGTATGGCTTTGCAGTTCCCATGGCTTGTTGTGGTACTGAAAATTTAAACACATTGATAATTATAGGAAGGGTACCCTTTGATTTGCTATTTACATTAGGTAACTTTACAATATTCATACTACTGTTTAAGAAGACGTACTACAATGTACATTTAGAAGGATGTGAAAGACAGGTATCCAGCCCCCCCCCCCTTCCTTTTCGGCGGCTTCCACTATATAAAAGCTCAATGATGATTCATTTTCTTCACCCACATATATAAAAGCTCAATGATGATTCATTTTCTTCACCCACAGCGCATGCGCGATATTCACTGGCGCGATGGTCGAATTTCAAACAGCTAAAGATGCATGATTTTATTTTAAAAGTTGTTGAATTTAAAATATAAGAAAGGCATAATATTAGATGTGATGGAAGAAGGTTTAATAATTCATGAAGACTTACAACATCAATATCTTACGTACCTTCAGTGATAACGTCCAGGCCATTTGTCCATGTTTATTAGTCTTTTTTTGCCGTTCAACATAATCCAGACTAGAAATTGAGTGGAATACAGGACGTTGTTGCAGCGTATATCACTATATGTCCTTTTCTGTGCGCTGATTTCATCGACACAAACTATATTTCCCTCTTTTCGATACATAATCAAATATTCGATAAATCTGTTGAGCGGTGTGTACACATGTACGTTTACTTCTGGCCAGGCGCGCTCTATCACTGCTGATACCAGCGTAGATCTAGGTGCGGTCCCACGCTGGGAGTGCGGTATCAAATTACATTCTGTGTTATCAAACATGTGTTATTCCCTCGCAGCCAGGCTTTCGTCTTTACTTTTATTTTCCGTTGAAGTGCGACGTGTTTGTTTAACAATTTTAATCTATATTTTTTCTACAAAAAAAAGTTAAGAACTCGCAATGAATTGCCAAAATCGGTTGGGGGGGGGGGGTTAGGAATATTTCACATATATTATTACGCCCGTCTCATACAGTTCTTCTTTTGTTATTGTTTATGTGTGAGAATGAATAAAAAAAAACGCGATCAGAAAAAAGTGTGAGACGGACAAAGTATTGAAGCTGTAATGGGTAAGGTGATCTCTCTCTCTCTCTCTCTCTCTCTCTCTCTCTCTCTCTCTCTCTCTCTCTCTCTCTCTCCATATCTTGGTGCTGCCGGTTAATATTACTTAAATGGTACGACCGAAAAGCAGACGACGATTTTTGTATTCGGCCTGATAGATAGCGTCCTGATATCAGAAAAAAAAACAGATCCCCTCTGGGTTGTGCCAAAAGTGCAGACTTTAATTGAGCTTTTAAATTTTCAACAACCGCTTTGCCCTTAGCTGAACTGAAACAACCCAATTTCCTAGACCTATACAATGCATAAATTTATAGTAGTAACGTTCCACTAATGAAAATGAATGGGGGGGGGGGGGGTACCTCATTCCTCCCTCCAGCCCCCTAACCCCCTTCCATCCTTTCACCCTTTCCTCATCCTCGCGCTCCCTTCCACCCCTTTCCCACCCTCCTCCCACCCCCTTTTCCCCCTCCCTTTCACCCTGTCCATGCCTTATGAATACATTGTAGTGCTCATTGGAGGACCAGTGGTTATTTGCTAAGGTTGGGAGGGGGGTCCACAGTTCGCAAGGGGTGGGGCGTCCATCTCTTGAGTTTGAATAAAAAATATACTGAAATTGGGTCAAATGCAGAAAGTGGTGGTGTGGGGGGAGGGGGGGGGGGGGGTGGAGATCGAGAAAAAATGTCATAATAGATCTGTACATTGAGAGAGTGTCATGCACAAAATAGTGATGTATTTACTACACTAATTGACAGTCAAATAATTGAAAAATATTTGTAAAATAACGCACATGCAGTATTCCTATTTTACTATTTCAGTATTTGGCACATAAATTCAGCTCCCAGCTTTCTCTGCATCAGTAATACTTCAAGATTTTGACAGTTTGACTGCAAAAAAATGTCTTAAAGCGTGATTTTCCAGATAAAAAGTTTTCTAAGTCCAGATTGAGCTCCGTAAACCCATGACCTAATTAAAGTTTCTTGGAGGAGTATCTCAAATATATTCATTTGAGAGCAACCATTTATTTTACAATAAATGGTTCAGAAAATAAATGGTAAATGAATGCTGCTGATCTGAAATCTCAACCATTTATTTCCCATTCATTCAGATAAATTGAAAAGAAATTGTTACTTTGGGTGATTCCTAGACCATTTATTTCAATAAATGGAAATAAATGGTGTTTAAATAAATGGAAACATATACTTAATTTTCAGAAAAATTGAAAAGAAATTGAAAATAAATGGTAAATGGAAAATAAATGTAGGAGAAATTAAAATTAAATGGAAAATTTCCATTTCTTTTTGCTAAGGGATATCTTTCTCTATTGACATTACAGATCCCTTTGCATAAGAACATCCCCTTGCCGTCTTAACAAGTTACCTCGCTGTTCTGTTTGCAAAGAAATCTACGGTGGTGAGACCTTTAGGTGTCACCAATCAAAAACAAACTTTCACTTACTCTCTCTTCAGACCTGAGCCCCTCGAATTTAATGTACATTTAATTTTCTACGATGAAAATTTTGTTCATACCTGTAAAACAAAGTACAACTATAGCACATGTACATGTATACAATACTTACATGGAGGTTGTGAAGAAGATGTAGATTTGGAGACGCCTTCCACAGCCAGCCAATGAGCTACAAGGAATATATTTTGTTTTTTAGCATGCCTTATTAATTAAATTGATTTCTAATGCCGATAATCATATTTGTGTGATTCTTTAATCTCTAAATCTTCAGCTAAAATCTGAATGTATAATGTAGAGAAAAAATAATTTACATGTTTCCCTACAAAAGGTTCACCTACCAAAACTTCTACTAAAAGATATCAAAATAAAGAACAAGGAAAATTGGTCCAACAAGTACAAACATTATATTGAGGAAAAAACGTGTATACGTAATTACATGTAAATCATAAGAGTTCATGGTAGACGTACATTTGATAGAGGTTTCTCCAGGATTTTGTGGTACATACTCATTGAGTGCCAAACTACTCAAGCTGACCTCCGCTTCATCTAGGAAGTAAATGTCTGGAGGGTTGGTGGGTCGGAAAGTCAGGGGCTCGGGAAAATTATAACCGTGAATAGGCTGTAATTATAATACAAAGAATAGGCTCAATTCATAAACACAATGCATATACCTGTGAATGAGTAGGATATAGCAATGAGTTTTGAGGTAATAATCAAGGGTAGTCAAAACTTCATGAATAAGCAAGCATTTAGATCATTATGAATTAATGTATAAGTATTTCCATGTAATTTTCAAGATCTGAGAATGGATATGAATTTCTAGTAGACTTAACAACTCCTTACTGATTTGATTTAAAATCAGAAATACATATGAATGGTAGAGCTCAGAAGAAATTCTTTGAACATGACGATAAATTGAGATTTTAGACCTGTACATCACTCTGTTTTAGGGCTTTATTAAAATCTTCCGTTGTCAGTTTTTTCCTCTTTGCATGCTTCATGTACAGGGTACTATACTGAAAAAAATCATAAAAGACATGTTCACATGTATCAATTATCAATACACAAACAAATCATTGATTTCATTTGAAATGAAGAACCTGCATTTTGCTTTGAGTATATTTTCTTTGGCAGATAATTCTGTTGCTAACACTACTTAAAGTTAATTTCTTTCACATAATTTTACAATTATGATAAGAAATTTTAATTTCAAGTTAGCATGTCATAATAACAGCTAAACATAAGCTATAATGAGCTTTAAGACCAACATAAAACATATTTTCATAATTAATCTCTGGTTGGATAAGATAGATTCTTTATTGACCAAAATGATAAATACATGTATATGAATAAATGTACAAATACAAATTGCTTGACTGTATTTTATATTTTGCTCAGAATACAAAGTTTCTAACATGTGTAGACTCCCTCAGCCTGTAGCTGACATCCTCTCCTAATACAGCAGCAGCTTCATCAGTGATATCAGTATGACCTGCTGCCTCCGCTATCAGACGAATCGTCTCCTTGGTAATTATAGCATAACGTCTCTCGTCTGGAGGTGCCAGTGTTCTTTTTTCTTCTTTTTCTGTCATTCTAATCAGCTCACATCCTATACAGCATTATCTGTAAAATAAATCATGCTTGTTCAAGCCAGAAACTGGTACAGTGCCAGAGCATGTTATAACTTCAGCATATGCAGTGATTGGGAAGAAAATTTTGTGAATGGGCCATTTTCCATGATTTTTTAAAATTTCAATGGGCCATTTTTTAAGAAAGTACTTAGACTTCAATGGGCCATTTTTTTTATATAAATTGAAAACTGCGGCGAGTGCAGCAAGCTTGAAATTTCCAGGAATTTTTAGCGAAATTTTATGATCATTCTTCAAATTCAGAGTACTTGTAATAGGCTAGCAAGATTATTTTTTTCTGACACACCATAAGCAAATTAATTTTTCTCATCAAAATTCAGAGCAAAATTATTTTTTCGAAAAAAAAAGCCAAGGCCCCCCCCCCCCCCCCCCCCCATCCCTGCAGAATGGACCGTGCCTAATGAAAATCTGAACTCCATTTGTTCAGGCATTTCTGTTCGAATCTTGTTGCCTAGGAAGACAGTTGTTTTTGCATGAAAAAACGTAAACAGCGTTATTATGACATAAAAGTAAAAACAATGAAATTTTTCTCTATAATTCTGCATAAGAAAAATTGACTGCTGAATGCAAAAATATATTGATACGGCCTATTTCCTCGAGTGCAAGTTGCACAGAGGCATCATTTAGTGATGAGTAAACTGAGCACTCATGCCCTGACCGGGTATCGAACCACAGTTGTTGGAGCAGAATTCCAGAGCATTACCGAGTCAGCTAAAGGGTCAACCCAAGAGCTCAGTCACTTAACACTCTGAACTATCAGAGGATCATAATCCAAAACACTTCTTCCGTCCTTTCTTTGAGGAGGCTGTTGGTGTATCCTGGAATGTCACACTCTTTTTCTCCTTGAAGGAGGTGGTGGCAATTGTGTGAGCGACGTACCCAGTGAGCTCAATTAAGGGTCAACCCAATAGCTCAGTCATTTACAGTAACTATATGAACTATCATAATCCACAACACAACCACAAGAACAATAATTTATTCATATCAGTTGTCTAAACAACAGGTTCTAGTTACAGTGCAACAAAGACACTATTTTCTTATTTGGTTATTCCTGTCTACACTTGAATAACCGAATAAGAAAATAGCGTCTTCGTTGCGTTGTAACTAGACAGGTTCCTGTGATACGATATAGCTTCAGACTTTACGAATGAGACCAAAATTCCACAGGACATTTTGTCCTGTAGTTTAATGAAATTTCTTAAAATCTACCGGACAAGCTATAAATTACCAGACATTTACAAAATGGTTTATTTCAAATTTGCTGTTTGTACATTTAGAAAAAATCTGAGAGAGACTGAAAAGTATATATGTCCGTGACACGTAACAGCATGTGGTCAGTATCTCTATATTGTCAATGGGTACAATATCGATACAATTTTCTCTAGAATTCATTTACAAAATGTGAATAAAGTGGGCATGTAAGTATTATATTGGGGCCATTCATAACTTGCGCTGTTACTGTAAAATGACTTGTGATGCAATGCAGAAAATATACGGGACACATTGTGATTTCACTGAAGTATCTGTCGTTGTACATGTTTACAGACAGATCGTAGTCAGGACAATGTAATTCTTTTTTAAAACATGTTCAATAAAACTAATAACGAGCGGAGATCGCTGCAAAGACCCAAAGGGCCTTTGTGAGCGAAGCTCTCATTTATGGTAACGCGTATACGTAAGTATGGGAAAATGCACGAGCAAAAGAAATACACACTTGGAGCTAAAAAAGTATGGTAAAAGGACCGCGGATATGGGTAAAAGTGACTCGAATCCCTTAAACGACAGAGCAGGAGAACTTACTTTGACAAATTCGTAATGTATATAATATTCTTCTATTTTATGGCGTAATAAAATTAAGTGAAACTCGCCGAAATGTTTGTCTGAAAATCACAAATTCAGCAGCAACTAATCCGCCATCTTTATCACTAATGACGACACAACGGTACGTAACTCTGCAGTATACTTGATGTCATTATTCCTCTATATGTGACGTTGTAGCAGTGCGCCCATTTTCACATGCAAGAATGGTTCATGATTGTAGTAATGCAAGAAGGAAAAGTAACATAAAACTGCCGCAGTTTTTTTTAACATTTTTCAGTGTATCAAACAAAAAAAGATAGATTATTAGATATGATCGAAATAATTATGTAGTAAAAAAGAACGATTTGAATTTTTCAAATGGATTTTAAGGTCACTGGAGAGGAAAGTGGAGAGATTTCAGACTCCCTCGCTAATGATCTTCGTCTGTGTAAAGTAGATCGGGCAGATCCAGATTTTTTTTTCCTTCTTTTTTTGCAGCGGGAAGGAGAGGTCCAGCTTGACCGGCGGGGAGGATCGATTCCTGGAATCCCAAGGTTATGATTTTGAAAAGGTTTTGATTTTGAGATCAAGGTTTTAATGTTTTACAAAATTTATGTCTTTTTTCTCCATTTGCACATAAGGCTTTGCCTTGATTCATATTACTATTGCAGGGCTCGAAATTTGCGGTCGTCCAATCGTCAAAAACAACCTACTTACCTGTGGGACGACCTAGAATTGAGACCAATTTGTCCGACTGACGACCCATTTTCAGACATTCGTTGTATGCTTACCTTGATGAAATAATGAATTAAAAGTTTAAATCATCTTTGCTTTAAGTCAGAATCAGAAAAACTAGGAGTTTTCAGATAGCAGACCTCACGATTGGTTTTAAGTTTCCGTACGACGGTCAGTTATCAGCCCTAATTTTATAATCCGGTTGTTAATTTTCCTGCATGATAACTCGTTTTTTTTTTTTTACAGTGATGTGGAAATTTATACAAGGTGTTGAACCACCTAAAAGGAAAACAAAACGGGACTATGAAAGTCATAGGAAACCAAGGTCGCTCAAAGAGTCCCTCCCAACCTTAAATTGTAATTAAATCTTCGACCATAAAGAGCTGGTTGATGATCCATTGATCAATCATAATTATTAAACTTTCTCATGTACACTCTTTTTAAGTTTATTCTGTTTCATGGTATAGAAACTATAATTTTGAACTTTAAAATGTAGCGAACACACAGTCCAAAACAAATGAGGATTTTGTTGAAAAAGAAATGGAATTATGTAAAATGTTCAAATTAGCAGAAATAAAGAATGACAGCTTAGTATTTCGGGCAAGTAAAAATGGTTTCGGGCAACCTGATATTCAAAGCAGGTTGCCCGAATGACAACCAAAGATTTTCACAAGTATCAAGGCCTGCTATTGAATACTTCACATTTAACCTGCGATCCATAATGTGACAATATGATGAATACTTTTTATTCTGAAGTTGAAAGAGCACGGTGATGCCGGAGAAACAAATTTTACATGGACTTAAATGTCTTTATTGAATATCAAATATTGTATATGTTTAAAGGAAAATGATGTGTTATTATCTTGGAACAAAAAAAAAGTTGGACATTTTGTTAGGCTCAGAACCAGAAACTGTCGGACATTTGAAAAATCCACCGGAGATCACCGGCAATCCGGCACTTTTGGTAAACTCTGTAGCTTGCTTGAATTTCAGTAAATTTGTGTAAATAAATTTTTTAATTTGTGACTGTACAGCAAGTATATCCAATAAATACATGTAAATCTAGCTTGGCTTGGTTACATGTTCATGAAAACAACAAAATCATGAGTCAGAGAAAATTCGAGCTGAACAAAAATATTTGATATCAAAACGGTAGATTCGATAAGAACTATTTTATTATTCCTTCATGCATACCTAAATATTGCAATTGCAATTTTCAATACCATGATTTCACCTCTTTTTATCGCTCGGCCTTCCAGGCGGCAAAACGAAAGTGACCTTGGCCTTGACTTGAAGAAAGAAGGTCAAGGTCGATTCTAGTTCCAGTGCTGCCGAGTGCGTTGTGCCTGAAACCGCATGCATGCAGACAGTCTAGAAGACAACTCTGCAGCAAGGTAGATATACTTTAATAGTTGCATATTTTATCTCAGGTTATATATGAAATTTAAGGTTGATACATTAATTATGATAATCAGATAAAATGTAGACGGGAATGTATAGGTAAACATTCACTTGGTGCATGTACTGGTCGTGTAGAGTTTAAAACGGTTCAAACTAAATTTAGAACTTGACCTGGCAAAGCCACTTGATTGAGTTTTTCCCGCGAACGGCGTACGTACGCCGAAATGCGCCGATTCTCGCCTTTGCATTTCAACCAGCGAGGGACGGCACATTTTGGCGTATGCCATTTGCCAGAAAAACTCAATCAAGTGGCTTTGCCAGGTCAAGTTCTAAATTTATTACATAGGCACACGCCGATTTTTAGGAAACAAGCTCGCCCTGAGACTCTGTATTTGCCAGTCACATGACTATGCGCTGCATCAGTGCATGATCATTGAAGCTTGATCTATTTGCTGAATTCATGTCGAAATATACATGAATGTCAGTATGATATGCAAATGGTCTGCCAGGTCATAGATTAAGACCAAGCAATTGAGTATTATTTGGGTTCCCTAGTATGATAGTCTGGCATATTGTCAGATTGACAAATAAAGTCATAGTTTCAATAAAAATCAAGTGCTTTTTAAAAATTGATATTTAATTGTTATAATCTTTGACATATACTTTGATATATATTTCTTACTTGAACAATATTAACATAAACAAAAGTGACGGCTCACTTAATTGCCTGTCATTTCTTTATTTAGCTGGATATACATCAGAAATATGGCAAGTACAATTATGGTAAATCTTGATATAATCATGATAATAAATGCCACATTTCTCCTCAAAACTATTTTGAACGAGGAAAATCTGTAATTGATCTCTTTTCATGCCGCTTACAATTGAATTATAGGAATCACTTTATCCTGCATCCATAATTTTGTCTGTCCAGCTGTTCATCTATCTGTTAGACAGCCTTTCACATATACTTGCATGATTTCTCTTACAACTTTCAAACTTGCAGTGTAGGTTAAGCCTGATGAAACTTCCAAAGAGGTCAAGCTGACTTTCAACCATTACAATTAAACAGGCTAAAAGTCCAGAATTTTAGACATTGGTACATGTATGCTCATGATGTTTAAAATTGAGTCTATTGATTAAATTGCAGACATAGGGATTTAACACAATTCAATATAGAGTGATGGTCCCATAGGTTAATTTATGTGTCTACACAAAATAGACAAGTCATCGTTTCAGTTTTCAAAAATGTTCATCAATGTTTAAACTACTCTCTTAGCTGAATTGTAAATCCCAATCTACATATTGGTGGTATCCATCCACCAGTCAATCTGTCTGGTTAAAGTTCCTGGTTGAGACAAAACCTCAGAGTCTATTCACAATAGAAACATAAATTACTAACAGGTAGCTTGCTCATGACAAGATCTTTCAATAGGTGCTTTGACATTGACCTTGACCTTGACCTATGACCTGGTGAAAGGTTCTGGTTGAAGCAAAATCTCAGAAAATATATGCAGTAGTAACATAATACCAAACATGTAGGTTGCTCATGAAAAGGCTTCTATTTGACAAAGTGACCTTGACCTTTGACTTATACCTACCTTAAGGAAACTTTAACTTGGGCTATATCTCTTCAAATAAAAAGAATAAGGCTTTTATATTTTATATATACGGTAGATTCCTTGTTTCATAAATCTTTCATTTAATACTATGACTGTTGACCCAGACTGATTTACCTTCACCTTGGACTTAGAACGGCTATATCTCTATATAAGACTTAAAGAAATTGGGCTTTGGTATTTTGACATGAAGATCTCTTTAGTATTATAAGTTTATAACACGAACTTAAAGTGAAAGTTATTTTCATTACTTATCATGGCCTTTGACCTAATGACCTTGACATATTGACCTTAATCAACTTTAAGCTCATCAGGACGAAAAAGTCCGGAGAGCTAATGCCATACCCTCGGCGTCATTGTCATCCTCGTTGTCGTCGTCGTCCGTAGACAAAACTTTAACCTGGGCTATATCTCTTGAACTATTAGGGGTAGGGCTTTGATATTTCACATGTAGATACTTTGTGACGAGACCTCTCATTTGAGACCTTGACCTTTGACCTAGTGACCTTGACCTTGGACTTTGACCTACTTTTAAAAAAACTTTAACCTGGGCTATATCTCTTGAACTATAAGGGGTAAGGCTTTGACAATTCAACATGTAGATACCTTGTGACAAGTACTTTCATTTGAGACCATGACCTTTGACCTAGTGACTTTGACCTTTGACCTACTTTTCAGAAAGTTTAACCTGGGTCATATCTCTTGAACTTTAAGGGGTATGACTTTGATATTACACATGTAGATACCTTGCGACAAGACCTCTCATTTGAGACAATGACCTTTGACCTAGTGACCTTGACCTTTGACCAACTTTTCAGAAAGTTTAACCTGGACTATATCTCTTGAACTATAAGGGGTAGGGCTTTGATATTTCACATGTAGATTCCTTGTGACAAGATCTTTCATTTAAGACCATGACCTAGTTACCTTGGCCTTGGACTTTGACTTACTTTTCAAAAAGTTCAACCTGGGCTATATCTCTTGAACTATAAGGGGTAGGGCTCTGATATTACACATGTAGATTCCTTGTGATTGTACCTATCATTTGAGACCATTTCCTCTGACTCCTTGACCTTGGACTTTGACCTTAACCATTTACCTACTTTTTAATTACTCATACTTTGGCAATATCTTTAGCTCTCTAGAGATAAGACTAACATTAGATGCATAGATCCTCATGACAATACTTTTTGTATTTTGGAAATTATTTGATTTTTGACAAAAACCTGCTATGGCGAGCTATGTAATCTTTGATTACCCTATGTTTGTTTATTTCCCTCATCCTTTATACCAACATCTACACAATTTTAATTGTAAACTTTACACTGAAGGCACATTGTATTTCAGATATATTTGAGCAATATAGGTCCAAGTTTATGTGCATACTACAACTTTTTTCTGACAAAAACTTCCTTTGCAATCCAGTTATACGGTCATAAACAGTGTGTGATGAGTCGCTGCAACACAAGGGTGACATATAGGGATAACTCAATATGTCTGTCTGTCTGTCCGTCTGTCCATCTGTCTGTCTATCTTCAGTGAAGGAAAGGATTCTTATCTTGATGTGGAAAAATTCACTAGACTCACATCTAAAGATGGTAAAATTTGATTTAAAGGTAGAATTAGGAATTTTACTGGATACTTCTCACTCAGCTAACTGTGTTGGGCCTATTACAGTGATTTTTTTCAGTAATTTGGGAATGGGGTCGGGGCCCATACAATTGGGAAAATTAACGACATTTGGGAATATTTGGGGAAGTACTAAACATGCTAAATATAAAAGTAAAATGACAGTTTATACAAGCAAAAGTTCAGAATTGAATGTTTAATCATACAATTTTCTTTTACATATGATTTAATTTCTTATGCTTACAACAATATGGCAAATAATTAGTAAATTTGCTACTTTTGAACCAGTAAATTTCAGTATTTTTCGCTGATAATTCCATCTGAATGAAATTGGGAAAATTTAGAGCCACAATTGGGAAAAAAAGATACTATTTTTCATTGGGAATGGGGCAGAATAACAGCCCCAAAAAGGGGCAAAACAAATCCCTGTATTAGCATAGTAGGAATGAAGAAAGAATCTCTGATCTTGCATCGTACTGCAGTGAACCAAAGGCATTGTCTGTAAATGTAGTAAAACTTGATGGTATATACTTACAATGCAATGTACTTTATTTACACATTCATTGGCCCAGTGTCCGTCTACAAGAACCCTGCACACAAACAATAGGCAATGACTTCAAAGTTTAAAATAGCAGAACTGAAAATGAACGCAAGCCTAGGAGATTTGGAGCCATAGGGCATAAGATTCATGTTGAAGAAACATATCTTTCAATTTGTCATTTCTACACATTCAAAAATAATTATTACTAAAAGCCTGTAAGTTGTATTTTCATAAAGGGGTAGGGCCACGAGACCCCTAAATCGGCCCTCGATTTTTCTCTAGAAATAAATTTCATGAGAAATACTTGATATCTCTCATGAAAATACACGATTGTTTACTGCTTTTCATGAAAAGAAAAATATCACCAAACAAAGTGCCATTTAACTGTAATGACGTCATGAAGTGACATCATTTTGACGTTATTGACAAAATATGGCGAAAATTGCTGAGAATTTTGTCTTTTATCGAAGAATTCAATTTGGCCGCATGCGTTAACTGAGACAAAACGTTTATGACAAAAGGATATAATGATAATCTTTCACATACAAATTTTCCATCGTAGTTAATGCATGCGGCCATTGCTAACTTAATAGAAATATGCAGTTTTTGCATTAATTTCGCGGAATATGACCTATTTTCGTGTTTTCAAAGGGCTTAAAGGTATTGATAAAAGCAATGTTTACAAAAGATAGATCCGTAATTCAGTAGAAAACGTTTCAAAATGTCAAATAACAATTAAAAATTCTATGAAATACAATGTTCAAAATTAGGGCCAATATCGGGCTTCTTGGCCCTACCCCCATGTGAGCGGCAGCCATGTGACCTGATAGGTCTTTTATTGAGCCAAAAAATGAAAAACATTTAGCTCACCAGGACAAATGCCCAGAAAGCTTTAGTTGTACCCCTGTCGACACTGGCACCCATGTTCACATCCAGACTTTGATTTTGGCTATATATATCGTGATCTGTAAAATAAAGAGCTTCGACGTTTCGCATGTAGATTCCTCATGACCAGCGCTTTGATTTGATATCATGAATATTGATCTAGTGACCTTGAATTTTGACCTACTTCGGAAAAACTTTTACCTGGCTTATATCTCATTAACTGTAAGGGATAGGGCTTTGATATTTCATATGTAGACTGCTCATGATGATAACTTTCATTAGGTACCATGATTTTAGACCCAGTGATTTGACCTTGACCCTGACCTACTTAAAAAAAACTTGAATGAGGACTGTATCTCATGAACTGTACGGGGTAGAACTTTTATAATTCACATGTAGATTCCTCCTGAGCAGAGATTTTATTTGATACTATGACCTTTTAACTACTTTAAAAAAACTTTAAACTTGGCTATTTCTCATGAGCTGTAAGGGGTAGGGCTTGAATATAAAATTTCACATGTAGATAATTCATGACCAGAGATTTCATTTGATACCTTGACTTTTGACCAAGTGGCCTTGACCTTGGAATTTGACCTACTTATGAAATCTTTAACCTGCCCTGGGTCATATCTCTTCAACTAAGATGTTCATGTCTATTGATCTACATGTCTATTGAATTCAGCATAAAATTTTTCATGTTTTGTTTTTATCTCAAATTCTCAATCTAATTAAAATAAGCTGCTAGGAACCTAGGATCCGCTCACTATGATCAGATGGTTGTGTGTAGCGATTTTAATTAGATTGTATTTATCTCATCTCTGCTATTATTGCATAACACCATGAAATTGATTACCATAGTTACAAGTTTCCTACTGTAAAATACAGGAATCCTAAGCTAGTCTTTGTGTCTGTTCATCCTTCTACACTTCAGTTAGAGCACAATACATGTATCTTGATTAGTATTTTAGGACAAGCTTTCATATTTTAGTTGATATGAGACAGATACCTATAGAATTTTAGGTCAAAGGGTCATTCATAGACAAAATTTCAAGTACATCTGTCAAAACTTTTCATAGAACTTAAAAACTGTTAGAAGTCTGCAGCAGGGCCCATCATGACATCCCTTGGCGATACATTTCAGTCTCAACTCCCTAATACATAATGCTCATGCCTAACCATTGCCATGTTGAATCTATTTTACAGCAGGATAAAATCTAGATGGATTTCTAGGGAATTTCTAGATGAAAAGTTGAAATCTGATCAGGCTGGAACCCCCCCCCCCCCCCCTTCTACCCTCCACTTTGTAGGGAAATCTTCTGGATCATTGCCTAACCCCAAACCCTTTATTCGTCGGTTCCCCACTTGTTTCACTAAACACAAACCATCTTGACAATTATTATTATTCGACGTTGAAGTACAAAGTCAAGCAATAACGAGGTATGAAGTTTTCAGCATTACTCGCGTATGCCAACTTTTTTTTAGGAAGAATGCACTAAATAAATTCAGTATTACATATACAATGCTTGGTAAAGGTAAAGACTAAGTGAGTGAAGGACACTGTCGAACATAGTGTATTTTGATTTTAACAATTTTACAATGAATTGGAAACTGTCAAACGCGAAATCGTTCGTATTTTAGGGAGTAATTTTTTTCTAAATTTCATCATTCATCGATTTTTGTTTTACATAATTTTCTAATGTTCCTATCGAAAACTTGCTGTATTATATTTATGCAAAATACATGTACTGAAAAGAGTTGTTACACAAGTTTCAGATTGTTCTAAATAAAGACAATTAAACTCCTTAGTCTGTCCGAAAAGCGATTTTCTCTCCGCTCTTTTCTTTTTCAATCGCTGATCATTGTAGGATTTATGTGAACGTGGAGGGGTACCCGGCTGTGACCAAAATATTTCCATTCGACCCCGTCAAAGGGGATACTGATTCCGAAATGATTGGCTGATAGGTCTAATATTTTGTTACAACCGTTGAATACCTTATAGAAGAGGGAAATTTCTCTTTATGATATAACTCGATATAGCTTCCTATTAGGTTCATTCAAAAAACCTTTTTATTCATTGAATGGAGGGAAGAACTGAACGCATAAAGACCATTTAATTTTTCAGTTCTCAATAGGTACCTCTCTCTCTCTGCTCTAACTACGTTTGTCGAAATATTCAACTTCAATTCTATGGAGGGGGATTAGGGTCACAATACTATTTGTCTTGCTTACATGCTTCATGCTATGTTGCTTCATTCAATGTTTGATTATTCCATGTTCATTTGTCTTGCTTTCATTTCAAATTGACTTTATTGCATTTGTCTTTCTTCTTTATGCAATGTTGCTTCCATGCATTTTACATTTGTCCTTCGTCAATGCATAATTGTCGTTCTACCATGCGTTATGACATCTTTCAATGTGCCATCATTCTTTCGTCCTAATGCCATTATTGCTTCGTCAATGCCAACCTCAATTTTGATACCAGGTGGCGCTCCGTTTGTGTCCGTTCCTTGAAATTAACTTTGAGACGTCCCCTGTTGCAGGACTTGGAAAAATGAGTTATTATAAATAGCGGAAAAAAGCAAAAGCCGATTGAAATATTTGAATTAAAAAAGAAATCATTAAATATAAATATTTGGACCTTTTCGGTTTGTTTGTTTGTATTTTTCTATTTATACAGTAATAGCCATTTGGGGATTTGAAAGCTGTAGAAAGTTTTCAATGACAATGGTAATGATTTTGTGGCTCAGCGGTACGCGTGCCGGGATTATATGCAATTTTTTTCCCGCATGGGTTCGAATCCCATCGGCTACATAATTTTTTTTTTTTGAATTGTTAGTGGGAAATTATATAGAAGTCAGTTTTTTTCTTAGATATCGTGGGAAAGGCAGTATTTCATATCGAAAAATTCTAGATAAATTGAAACTGTCGGTCGTCCTACACTGATCGAACCTAGAGATCAACATCCCCCGGCCCCATTGATTCAGTCGATAATGCAGTTTATAGTCTCTTTTCATAATTTTGACCTTGAAAATTTACCTTTTGACATCTCTGTATGCCAAAATTACTCCAAGCTGTTGTCCAGGACAAGCGGGTCGTAGGAGAAGGGGGGGGGGGGGGGGGGGGGGGGGGGGGGGGCAGCGCTACCGCTCGCCAGTTCTTTATGGACTTTCTGAATAATTTAGCTATTCTGATCCATCCTTTATACATATTACTTTATCAATGTACATGAAGACATTTAACTCAATCTATATAGAGGGTATAGAAAGTATTTTCTGATAAGTCAATATCTTGCTAAAAATAATTCCTGGCTCGCTACCGCTCGCCAGACATTTATTAATGTACTTAAAATTTAGTATTGCACCAGAAATGTTAAAATTTGTGCATACAGAACATGAAACTTCCATATTTTTTTTTTAATATCTTCGATCCCCCCTTTTTTTATTATCATTTTTTTTTTTTTATTTATTTATTTATTTATTTATTTATTATTATTAATTTTTTTTGCTTATTAGAAATTTTGGGATGTTGTGCCCCTCCACTTTTTCAGGCAGAGCTTCGCCGTTGGTCCAGGACTACGCCTGCTCAGGAACGTGGCACAAAAACAGTTCAGTGTCATTCACAGCCTTGTTCAACAATGGCCAAAATTTAGACCTTATTGTGTTCCTATACTCTGTGTTAGGAGCGCAAGGAAGGTATAATTTTAATTAGATTGCACTATGGCAAACTTGTCAGATTCTTCTTGTTCAGTGGCGGATCCAGTGCTCCCTTTGCCGGGGGTCAAGGGGCAAATTTTGCCGATTTTACTTATTTTACTGATGTGCCTGTTTTTGCCGGGAAAATATTGGGTCTGTGCAGGAGCATCTCCTAAATCCGCCACTGTTGTTCGACCCAAGATCAAGGTTAAGATTGAAATGCAAGCGTTTGATGCTTGCAAGGATTGACCTTGAACATTGACCTTCATAAGTCCATACTTCAAAGTCAATTATTATAGAAGTTTTATCTTTTTATGCAATAATCAACCGACTTATGGTACAGAAACGACATTGACGGGCATATAAAAGGCAAGTAATTAAAATTATGACTTTTCATAGATGACTTGCAAGCGACGATAGTGAGCTAACGAAGCGTTTGCAAAGTTTTGTAATAAAAATGATTTTTATTTCAACTGAATAATGATCATGTACAGTTGCCCGCCATATTTTTTTCCAAAACAATTACCCCCCCCCCCCCCCCCAGAAAAACTGAAAAATTAATGAATGAAAACATTTTACTTTTATAATTAAGTACCCCCATTTTTTTTTCTGCATCCTCTTCTGGGCAGATGGACAACATGGACAAGTTACATTATACTTAGAATTAAAAAAATGTCTCCTCATCAGGGATTCGAACCCACTCGGAAAGGTGCAAAATAGTATTTGGAGGCAAACGTGATAACCACTATGCCACGGACACACTTCACATTCATGTATAGTTTATAGTTATCATTACAACTTATAAAATCTTATGCATACAAAATCAAATATTTACCAATTACTACAAAATATTTTTCAAATATTCATACAGCCAATCTACTTCTGTCCTCTCGTGCGATAATATAATTACTTTTCGAACGATACAGTAGTAGAATTTAAAAGAAATTTCTAACGACAGGGGATGTTTCAAAGTTCATTTCAAGGTACGGGCACATGCGGTCGAGCGAAGCGCCATCTGGTATCAAAATTGAAGTTAGCATTGACGAAGCAATAATAGCATTAAGACGAAAGGATAATGGCAGAAAGAAGGATGTCATAACGCATGGTATAATGACAGTTATGCATTGACGAAGGACAAATGTAAAATGCAGGGAAGCAAAATTACACAAAGAAGAAAGATAAAGTCAATTTGAAATGAAAGCAAGACAAATGAACATGGAATAATCAAACATTGAATGAAGCAACATAGCATGAAGCATGTAAGCAAGACAAATAGCATTGTGACCCTAATCCCCCTCCATACAATTCGACATTTTTATTATACGATGTTTATTCTGTCAGACACAGATAAAACTTGTTCTGAATGAACTTTGAGCTTGCTTTTGAACGGAGTGTGTTCCATGGTACCATCTGTACAAATCGTGAGGTCCGAAGTCTGATCGGATACCGAACTTTTTATCTTATTGTTTTCTGGCGTCTAATTATAAATTTACATGAAGTTTTTCAGGTAAGCAAATTAATGTATATTTTGAACACGGACTTGGTGAGATCAGACTAAATAGAACGCGGTATTGTTCAATGTCCCACATAATGCAAAGGGGATGAATTTTAAGTGAAGAAAAAAAATGATAAAGCTGTGCAGGCTGATTCAGAAATACTGACTTACAATTTGATTTACAGATTTTATAGACCACGTAGATCAGACGAATTTTCCACATCCTCGACCCCCACCCCACCCCACCCCCCAACCTTCCGGGCTTCCCCCTTTTATAATCCTGCTTTTGAGTATCAAAAGGAGATTCATCACCCCTGTGTTTGAACAGGAAACTAATATGATGATAGTTACATGTAAGATTTCCCCCTACTACAATACAAATAGATCAGCTTAGTTATATACATATGTGACTGACGGGGGATAGATTTTACATCCTTTACCGTAGTGCAGAATCGGTCGATATATTTTCTTTAGAAGGTCACGGTATGTGCATGCAAGGACGCATGGCTGCATTAATGCTAGCAAAATGCATAATGACTTTCGTTGTTTGTCGCATCCTTCTTGCTAAATGAACACAATTTTTCCTGTTTCAGGTTGACTGAGAAAAGTGCAATTTAATAAAAGGAGGTACAATCCGGAGTAAATATTGCATATTGACGCCGGGAGCCATAGATTTGTTGTTAAATTTATTAATAAAGCAGATTGTAGTACCTGTTGATATAGACATCGTCCCGGGACGGCAGGGAAATGCTGCGTTTACAGGCGCGGCTGTCGTCGCTGTGCCATGGGGCCAGGGCCAAGATGCCGGACGCTGCCCGCTCTAAGACTCAGTATGGCTACAATCTGCCCCCAGGGATGGGACGGTATTCATCGTCACAACCCCAGGCCAAACCTGACGAGAAAATCCAAAAACTTCTGGTGGCTAATAGAGGTATGTCAATTTTAAAATTGTCATGATATGATGTAAAGAAGAGGAATAGAGAGGGGGAGAGGAGGGGGTTCTTTATAGATTTGTTATGTCAACCCCTCTACTACATGGTCGCTGCTTTCATTATAAGCAATTCAATAATTAAAAGAAATCTTACATTATTTGCTTGACTCAAATTTATTCATTAAAAAATCCTAATTAAAAAAAATGAATTTGATCACTTTCAGCCCCCTCACTCTCCCCGCCCCCCCCCCCCCCCCCCCCCAAAAAAAAAGAAAAAACAAAAAGTGTTCTATCCAACATAATATCTCACAAATAATAAATAAAAAGACAATAAAGATTTACAACATACATTATCAAGTCATATTCTGTATTGAGTTTTCATATTTTTCTGTTTCTTCAAGGTGAGATTGCCATTCGAGTGTTCCGTGCATGCACGGAGATGAACATTCGGACAGTGGCTATATACTCAGAGCAGGACAAGATGCATATGCATAGGCAGAAAGCAGATGAGTCATACCTCATAGGGAAAGGACTTCCCCCTGTAGCAGCGTATCTCAACATTCCAGAAATCATCCAAATTGCTAAGGTTAGGAGTTATGAGAGACAAGAATTAAATTTTTTTCCATTTATAAAAGATCTGTGTATTGAAGAAATATAATCTACTTAATTTGAAAAAGTATAGATTGGAAATACAGTTATCAAGAGAAGTAAAGGCAACGGTCAGTGTAAAGGTCAAGGTTTCTTGAACCTCAAGGTCATACAGATACATATTCCCTAAACTGTTTGATTCTCTGAGAGGTAATGATTTATTTGCACAAACTTTATTCTAGTACTGTTTTACAGGAGAATGACGTAGATGCAGTGCATCCTGGGTATGGATTCCTGTCCGAGAGGTCGGATTTTGCTGAGGCGTGTACTGATGCCGGCATCAAGTTTATAGGACCTTCAGCTGAGGTCGTGTATAAAATGGGGGACAAGGTAGAAGCTAGAAAGGCTGCCATTGAAGCAGGTGAGAGAATTTTTCTTGTAAAAAATATTTTCTTTTTTGATGCCTTTAAACTTACAGTAAAATATTTATAAACTTTTCGAGGAAAAAAAAAATTATTTTTGTATCTTTCGGAAAATTAAAACTTTAAGCAAGTTTAAATTCCTGAAACAAGGAACAATCACATCTTGTCTAAGTGCACATGTACATATACTTTATTCTTTGATATACCCAACCATAATGACATCACAAGATGTAAATTTACTAAACTATTTTCATTTACTTTTATTTCAATGGAAATATGAAGTTTATTAACTTGTTCCAAAGTGTACAGGTTTAGATATTATCTGGTCTCGGGAGGTTTTGATCTAGGTACTCCAGTTTCCTCCTGCCTTCAAGTACCCTGTTAAGTCAACATCTGAGCCAACTTGATACATGAAAATAAGTTCTATAGCTTCTTATGATCCTGTTATAAAATAAATATGATTTAAATTCTTAGGTGTACAGGTAGTACCTGGTACAGATGGACCAGTTGAGGACGTTGAGCAGGCTCGGTATTTCTGTGAACAATACGGTCTTCCTGTGATATTTAAGGCTGCCTATGGAGGGGGAGGAAGAGGAATGAGGATTGTGAGGAATATGGAGGTGAGGAAGTCCTAGGGAGGAAAGGTCCTCTTTATATTGCCTCCAGAGCAAAAGTAACAATGAAGGATTATAACTATCAACCATATGCTGTCATGTGGGATGAGAAAAGCCCACCCGAGGGGTTTGGTTTCTGGTCAGGGAAAGAGGCTTGCCGAGTTCCCTGACAATAAACCAGACCCTGAGGGTGGGCTTTTCTCATCCCACATGACAAACATATGGTTGATCGTTTCTCTCCCATTTCTAGGGGCCTTTCTTGAAATTCCATGAAATCGTCAACTTTATCGGATTCGAAAAATAAAGGAATATTCGTTTTCAGCGCCCTCAAAAATGGTTTATTCTCAAAGATTAAACCTAATCCCTTAGCCTTAATAGGTTTAGAATTAGAATATAAGAAAAGAGTTTTAAAACGACGTTTTTGTTGAGAGGTCGCCGCTTTAGGTGCATAAATCATGACGTCACAATGGATAATAACGACGTCACAATATGGATACGGCCTATACGGCCGACGTCAAAAGTCACGCGAGGTACATATGGGATACAGTGACCCTACATGACGCGTCACTATGGGCAAACTCTATCCCACATGGGGGCAAATGGGAGAAAAGGAATTACACAACTGTAGTTTATTACTTGACAATACATGTAGTATTATTTCGTATTGAATAAGTACATGTAAGACTATTATATTCATCTTAGATAAATGTAGATTATTTATTTTTACGATAGGACATAGAGGAGAATTTTATGAGAGCTAGGTCAGAAGCAGAAGCAGCATTTGGCAATGGAGCTTTGTTCTTGGAGAAATTCATAGAAAGACCAAGACATATAGAGGTCCAAATTCTAGGTAAGCTTCAAATAAGAGAAAATCAATGTGGAAGTGATGATTACTATATGAAAACTCTGACAAAAGGTCTGATAAATCTCATCATTTGGTAGTTAGCATTGTGACGTCGCAATAATACTTTTCATAATTTATGAATGATATTACAATTCCTCGGGATTTATGGAAAGGTCACTTATTTAGGAATAGAGTATTTGAAGGGTTTTTGCATATTTTGAAAATTTACCATCATTATGTTACAAAGGGGAGAATTTTCCATTCGCTTTCACTTTGAAAAAGAAGGAAAAGTTTCATGTAATTGATGTCAACTTCAGAAATTCTTTCAGTGTAAACACATTTTTCAGGTGACAGGTATGGTGAGGTTGTGCATTTATATGAGAGAGACTGCTCGGTACAACGGCGTCACCAGAAGGTCGTAGAAATTGCTCCGGCACCCAAACTCTCACCTGACATACGTGCCAAAATGTGTGCCGATGCCAAACGGCTAGCTACTCACGTAGGCTATGAGAATGCAGGGACGGTAGAATTCTTACTCGACAACTCTGGCCAGTATTATTTCATCGAGGTCAATGCCAGATTACAAGTAGAACACACAGTGACAGAGGAAGTTACAGGGTACGTACTAGGTGATGCTTGGTAAAGGAAGTTAAAGCAGTGCGGAAGATTGCAAATACTTCTAACGAAGGTTGTGTGGATACTTTCGCGCACTTTTTGATTGTTATGCCCCCCTTCGAAGAAGAGGGGACATATAGGTTTGCCGCTGTCGGTCGGTCGGTCGGTCTGTCTGTCGGTCGGTCCGCGACATCAGTTTCCGTTCAATATCTCTGGAATGGATTCACATATTGAAATGAAATTTGGTATACAGACACATCAAACAAAAATCTAGGTCAAGTTCATATTTGGGTCCGATCAAAAAATTTTTGACAAAGTTATGCCCCTTGCATTTCGAAAAATACCAAAATTTCAGGGTTTCCGTTCAATATCTCTTGAATGAGTTACATATTGAAATGAAATTTTGTATACAGACACATCAAATGAAAATCTAGGTCAAGTTCATATTTGGGTCCGATCAACAAAATTTTGACAGAATTATGCCCCTTGCATTTCGAAAAATACCAAAATTTCAGGGTTTCCGTTCAATATCTCTTGAATGGAGTTACATATTGAAATGAAATTTTGTATACAGACACATCAAATGAAAATCCAGGTCAAGTTCGTATTAAGGTCTGATCAAAAAAATTTTGACAGAGTTATGCCCCTTGCACTTCGAAAAATACCAAAATTTCAGGGTTTCCGTTCAATATCTCTTGAGTGGATTCACATATTGAAATGAAATTTTGTATACAGACACATCAAACAAAAATCTAGGTCAAGTTCATATTTGGGTCCGATCAACAAAATTTTGACAGAGTTATGCCCCTTGCATTTCGAAAAATACCAAAATTTCAGGGTTTCCGTTCAATATCTCTTGAATGGAGTTACATATTGAAATGAAATTTTGTATACAGACACATCAAATGAAAATCCAGGTCAAGTTCGTATTAAGGTCCGATCGAAAAAATTTTGACAGAGTTATGCCCCTTGCACTTCGAAAAAAACCAAAATTTCAGGGTTTCCGTTCAATATCTCTTGAGTGGAGTTACATATAGAGAATAAGTGTCTTAATTTGTGTTTTGTTACGGGTATACAACACACAGCAAGTGCATTTATCGTACATGTAATGCGCGTCAGCGCATTTCATGCGATAAATGCACTTGCTGTGTGTTGTATACCCGTAACAAAACACAAATTATGACATTTATTCTATATATATGCACCATAGTTGTCTATTTCATTCTTGTTTTCTGAAATTGCCTTTTCTAGGTAAAAGAGTGACGTCAAAATTCATCTCACTGCGGGCTCAGTTTGCAGGCTAGAACAGCCGTCGAGGCATGTTTCTTTAGATCTTATGCATTGTGACGTCACGAGTGTTAACACACGAATTGCAGCACGTTCCTTTCAATAGTAACATCTCAGGGACTTACATTGGTTGTGCATATATATTGAAATGAAATTTTGTATACGGATACATCAAATGACAATCTAGGTCAAGTTCTTATTTGGATCCAATCAACAAAATTTTGACAGAGTTATGCCCCTTGCACTTCGAAAAATACCAAAATTTCAGGGTTTCCGTTCAATATCTCTTGAGTGGAGTTACATATTGAAATGAAATTTTGTATATGGATACATCAAATGACAATCTAGGTCAAGTTCTTATTTGGGTCCAATCAACAAAATTTTGACAGAGTAATGCCCCTTGCACTTCGAAAAATACCAAAATTTCAGGGTTTCCGTTCAATATCTCTTGAGTGGAGTTACATATAAAAATGAAATTTTGTATACAGACACATCAAATGAAAATCTAGGTCAAGTTCATATTTAGGTACGATCAAAAAAATTTGGACAGAGTTATGCCCCTTGCACTTTGAAAAATACCAAAACTTCAGGGTTTCTGTTCAATATCTCTTGAGTGGAGTTACATATTGAAATGAAACTGTTACTTTATACCCCCATAGGTTGTATCAATGCAAGTATAAAGTTGTGACAGACTTTAATCACAGAAGGGGTAGGGGGGCATTAATGTTTTACAAACATGACTTTTAACTTGTTCTCTATTGTCTTGATGTCATCGATTTACTTGGGCAGAAAAGTTGCCGAAGTTTTGAACAATGGTTTTGGTAGGTGACTAAATGCAAATAACAGCAGACAACCTGTAGTTGCGATCTTGCGTTTTGGCTTCAATTTAGAGATATGAATAGGAAAACATACAACTGAAGTACATGTATTTTTAAAATTCAAAGTGGACAAACAAGCGTTCAAATTTCAATAAAACATGAAAAAAGTAAAGTATTGAGATGTCAAAAATTTTTCTCAAAGAAGGGTCTTTGAAGGGGTAACAGTAAGTTATTTAGCACATTGTATGATTGAAAAATACTGATCTGATATTATATTTTCATACACGTCCAAACATGGTATGTACATTTATTTACATGTATCATCAAACATTACATTATGTATTCAGGATAGACTTAGTACAGAATCAGATTCGTATAGCTGAAGGTAGATCACTGAAGGAGCTAGGATTACAGCAGGAGGACGTTAATCTACAGGGCTGTTCTATACAGTGCCGTATGACCACGGAGGACCCCGCAAGGCAGTTTCAACCAGATACAGGGAGGATAGAGGTTTGGGGGAATTAACTTTCAGTTTCCTATCAAGTACAAGTAGATAATTATGCAAATTGTTATCGTAATATTTATTAAGTTTGTAATATGTTGAACATACTTGAACTCAACTTACCTTGATGTCATAGATCTTTTCAACTTCACAGTAAGAAATTATGTCAAATATTGTGATGTCAGGTCTTGCCAGTGCTATCAAATTTCCATCTTATGATTCCTTACTCATCAAAGTGATCGCCCATACTAGAGATCACCCTTTAGCCGCTGATTATGTTTTCCTCTATTATGTAGGTGTTCCGTAGTGGTGAGGGTATGGGTATTCGTTTGGACAGTGCCCTGGGATTTGCCGGTGCTATTATCTCCCCTTACTATGATTCCTTACTTGTCAAAGTGATTGCCCATGCCAGAGATCACCCTTCAGCTGCTGCTAAAATGCTGAGAACGTTGAAGGAGTTCAGAATCAGAGGTGTCAAGGTATGTGATATTTACATGTTAATTTCTAGGAAAAATTTACATGTTAATTTATATGACAATTTACATGTTAGTATTACCTGTATGATCAAATTTCTTTCTTTAGCTTTGTCTATTAAGTTAATGATTATCACCTTATACCAATAGGATAATTTTCCAATTTATCTGATTACATGGTAATGAAAACAGAATATTTCCATAGATTGAGACAAGTATGGTTCATGTACAAAAGTGACACCTGTCTCTTTCAAACATTTAACAATATTTCACTAAACATTTACCCGCAAACTGCATTTTACATCTTTAATTTTGTCAGACCAACATACCATTCTTGCTGAATGTACTTGAACACGAGAAGTTTCTGAATGGAGTGGTTGATACATATTTCATTGACGAAAATCCACAACTGTTCAAATTTTACCCGAGTAAAAACCGAGCCCAAAAACTCCTCCATTTCATGGGCCAAACCATGGTTAATGGACCACAGACACCACTGGCCACAAACATGGAACCATCTGATGTCATACCTACGGTACCAGATATACCATATGGTAGGTACATGGAAAATGAAAGTAGAAATGATATTAATATAAACAGAATGATGGTATACTCAGCCAGCTAGCTTATCAGATTTTTCATTTTCTCGTTACATATGAACATAATGAAACTTTAATAGAATAAGGTATCCAAAATCAGTCTACCACAAGCACTATACAGTAACTTTGTTATGCACCTCAAAATGCACTAAATGACATGTCAGTTATGACAAGGATAGCAAGATCACTAAACTTGCCTGCAAGTCAAGAAATTTCTTCAATGCATTTTGTCAATATATTCATTGCTCCATACTGGACAAGTATTCATGAATAATCAATATTTTTGTTGAGATGTTATTACAGAGGGTCAGGGTTGTAGAAAATACATAAAATACTCTCATATTCATTAAATGAAGCGTAAATGTAAAAGGTATGCAACTTTATGAAATAATATAACCTGTACCTAATCAGCTTGTGTATAAAGCCATAGACAATGATTTTACAGAAGGCGAGGATATTTTGGATGGTAAGCAATTTAAATAGCTTGGGGGAGAAATAGCTTTTACTAATTTTTTTCTGCAATCAATTTATTTTATGGTGTCTTTATACATATATGTATCTTATGAATGATATTTTTCTTTCTGTATTAATCCATCTTGGAAAGCTTAGATTTTAGTACCGTCTACTACTTCATTGGCCGGATTGCAAAGCAATTCCGGTCTATAGATTGACAATGTCCGTCTGTCCTCAACATTTTGGTTAAAGTTTCTGGTTGAAGCAAAATCTAGGAACTGTATGCAGTAGAAACTTTATATTATACATGAAGGTTGTCCATGACAAGACCTTTCAATTTATGCCGTAACATTTGACCTAGTGACCTTGACCTTGGACTTCGACATAGTTTAAGATTTTGGTTAAAGTTTCTGGTTGAAGCAAAATCCCAGGAACTGTATGCATTAGAAACTTTATATTATACATTTAGGTTGCTTATGACAAGACCTTTCAATTTATGCCGTAACATTTGACCTAGTGACCTTGAACTTTGACCTAGTTAAAGTTTCTGGTTGAAGCAAAATCTAAGGAACTGTATACGGTAGAAACATAATATATTATACAGGTAGGTTGCCTCTGACAAGACCTTTTAATTTATGTCGTAATATTTGACCCAGTGACCTTGACCCAGTTAGTGACAAAAACTTACTTTGCAATCCGGCCATACCGTCTTTAGCGGTGTATTTAATTTATTACATGTAGTGAACTGGTGATCAGTAATGTCTACTAATTTATATATACATGTATCTGTTGTTATGTATCATAAGGTTTTGTTTTTTTTTTTCATTTTGTGAAATCTTATTTCGTGTTGTCCAATATTTTAATTTTACATTCTAAGAATATCTGTGGTATAAGTGCAAAACAAATATGTTAATTACGTAAATCCACGGTGGTATTTGGAGGTTTTTTTAATGTAAAACCCCTGAGAAATTTCATTACCAGCATCTGCTTTAAACATTAATTGCGTAAATCCACAGTGGTATTATTAATTGCGTAAATTCACAGTGGTATTATTAATTGCGTAAATACACAGTATTATTATTAATTGCATAAATCAATAGTGGTATTATTAATTGCGTTAATCCACAGTGGTATTAGTGATTTCATCGAGGATGTTAACAGATATTGAGCAATCATATACATGTACCGTATATTGGGTAATTTTTGCGTCGGGTAAATTTCGCGAAAATGACCCTAAAAAGGTGTGTCTTTTTTTCACTGAGTCTAATTTTCGCTAATCTATGAATACAGTATATTAAATAAATCTTTGTACAAATTTAGATTTTGTTATTATACCAAAAATTAAACTTTGTACAAATATTTATTTAATGTGAAATGAAATACGATCATATAATTGCGAACGTTTTTCTGCTGGATTTATGTATCTACGTATACAATAATACAAATGTACAAGAATGTACATCATACAGTTCACTCGTTCAAAGCACAAACGATGCCGGCTTCTTTAAAGTCATTGCTTATAATTTTCTTGTTTCCCATGTAAGTAGGCATATAGTTTGTGGTCCGAAAAAGACCTCTAAACCCCAAATCATTGTTTAGATTTAGTTTCTTGTGAGAAATATATGGATAAAACGTTATATGTCATAATTACAGAATGACAACAGGTGGTTTGAAATAAAATCCGACGTGCATTCATATCGGTGATTGTTTGATTTACCATGTTTGCACTGGGTAATTAAATTAATTAATACTACCTGTTATCTGTAAACATCAATTATAATAATCATAATTATTTTAATCAGACGAGTACTCACTAATACCTCGGGACAGTTACATTTTGTATATATAACTGAGCCTCTTTAGAAGCGTTAGTTTGTGTCTTTTTTTCGCTATGTCCATTTTTCACGATTTGATGATGCTCGGGAACTTAGGGAAAATTAGACACACGCGAAAAATTCCCGATATACGGTATGTACATGTATAAAGTTTCTGCTATTTTTAAATTTGAAAATACTTTTTGTTGATCTTGTATTTTAATTTCTTAAAGAGTGCAGATTTTGCTCACAATTTGTATTCAGGCGACAATGTCTATTCTGATTGCTGTTGGTGAATACTTATGAAATGTGGTGTTATATAATTTTTTTTGCATGCTTGTTTTTTTTTTTTGGACACTTTGACACAATTGTGATACATACATGTGTATATTGAGTAGACAATTTTTAGCAGAATACTTTGTATTTTGTTCAAATCTTGTCCATTTTTTGGGAAAAAAAAAATATTTTATCCTCTTTGTCAGGAAAAAGCATTTAGGTATTTAATTGTTTCATTCCTCTGTCTTTCAATTTATTGAAATATTTTCTTTGATCAGAAGGTCAAGATCAAATACTTGGCTTCATTTGTAATTCTTCTAAATTTAATCCGCCACCATATGTAGTAAGTTTGCCACTTTGTGCAAAAGATTTCATGATTTCAGAAGGTAAAATGTCAAGGTCACTTTTAATAACATTTATCTCACCTCTGGCAAATTTCTTGCAATCTGATTGGTCGAGAAAAATTGAATACGATGTTGCATTATGTTACTGAGAGGGTATAATTTTAATAGCCTGATTCTACGCTGTTGATGTCACTTAGATGCTTTAAAACCTGTTGATGTTACATACACAAACCAAAAGCCATCTGCGGGACAAATTCGTTATACAGCGTGTGACAGGGGGGATACAAAAATATATTACTTCCCCACTATGACCCATCATGATTTCAACAATTTTGTACTTTATATTTTATGTCATGACCTTGGTTGGAATTACATACTTTTTGTGTCACCTGCAAAGCATAGCGACAATTAGGGATCACTTTTTTGAAAGTTTGACTCATTCTTGTCATTCTTGATTAACCTATATATTTTATTCAACATCTTCATTTTTCAATTTCATTTTTATCATATACATGTATTTCTGTCTTTTGTTTTATCCAATTTCTTAAATTTCTTTTATTTTCTGCCAAAACTGCATGTAGATACTTACTTATATATCCTATATGTTGTATAGTAATTGGTAAAAATTGTATCAAAATTTAAACATTTTGATGGAGATTGGTCTGAAAAAAGTTTATTGTAAGCTTCCTTTCTAGAAACAAAGTCAAATATTCTACACATTGCGACTTTATGCCATTTTGTTTTTAAATAGACTATAACAGATACTCTTTTTTAATCCCAGTCCATTCCAAGCAACTCAAATAACTCTTTGTTAGATATTCAGTATTTGTGGAATACAAAGTTATTTCCCCTTACAGACGGTATCTGATGTAAAACCATTATGACGTCTTGAAAATGGTATGGTAATGTCCTATCTTTACCGTCATTTCTCAGACTTTTAGGACTGTTTCAATAGAATTTGATGACGTCACAATTAGTCTACGTCAGATACCGTCCCAAACGGGAAGTAACTCTGGTTTTCGAAAATACCGAATAGAGATAGTGTAATAAACAGGAAGTAGTGAACAAATTAACAAAATTAAACTTGAAATCTGTAACACCTTGGTTTGTAATTGATAGAAATCATTGTTGATACATGATATATTGAACCAAATCCCTAATAAGACCCATTACAATTATGATTTATTGTGATATTTCATAATATAATTAAGTTTAAGCTCTGTCTTTTTTACCAAAAATTAAAAAGAGTAATCTTTTTCTATGATGATACTTGTATTATAACTTTTCTCTTGACAATTTTCGAATGATCTAGGAATGTCCATCAGAAAGTGATTTTCAAAGATCAGATATTTTAAATAAAATTTTAACTCTAACATTATTTATTCAAAGAATTACCTGAGAGTTATGTTACAAGAGGTAATATTTACACGCAAGATGGAATTCTTTCTTTATTTTTTGCTTCAGTTGCATTTGATATTCATGTAATAGAAGAAAAAAAGCCAGCAATATTTTATTCACCAGGGAATCCTGAAAGCTTCGTTTTTTATCTGCCATCAGAAGCAATGCATCGTGGGAATGAGCTTTCTATATACATGTACATGTAAATATAAATGTACATACATATTTGTTTATTTTCACAAATTTGAAATGCTGCTATTATTATTATTTTCAACAAATAATGCTTCTTTGACATATAATATCAACATCATAATAAAGTCATATCCCGCATTAGTATTGGTATTTGTACTTTCCTTTGAATGTAGTTGCATAATTATATTTAATAAAAATATTTTTTCCATGGAAGAATATAAGACTCTTTCATGGACTTCTTTGAAAGATACATCGGTTCCACCCGAGGGGTCTCAAATCATTAAAACTTGAGGATTTAGCAAAATTTTGAGACCCCGAGGGTGGAAACGATGTATCCTTCATAGAGGAACATGAAAGAGTATTTTTCTCTCATATCTAAGGGTCAAAGTTAAAACTGAAGGAAAAAAGATGAAGTTTGAAAAATATCAAGTTGATCTAGTTGCAAAAATTTTGCGATATGCGAATTCAGCACCCTTGAAAATGGTTTATTCTATAAGAATTAACTACGAATATTGGGCTTTTCAAAATATAACGCAAGAATGCATTGATAAACAAGGTTGCTTGTTTTGCGGGCTGAAATCATGATGTCACAGTAGCGTAAACAATCGAAATAATAGCGTCACATGATATGTGATACAGCTGTCGCATGATATGTGATACAGATGTCGCTCACATAGCTGTATCTCATGGGCCTTCTCTGTAAAACACACATAGGTATGAGAGAAAAATGATTTTAACTTGTATTAAAACACATGCTGTGTCTGATGTTTTGTATTCACATAAAGCATTTCACTGAGCACTGCAAATATATTCTATATGTATATAAAGGTACATGCAAATCCATAGATTTGTACAATTGTCCGTGAAATTTTTTTGCAGTAAGGTTAATACTATTTGACATTATATGAAGACATGTTGCTTTCAACAGTAATTGTTACTGACTCTTTTGTATTTTTATGGAAGAATTTATGCTGTTTGAATTAACAAGTTATCAGTCATAAGGAATACTGGATGAAATAATTGATTAAAAAAAAAGATTAATGGATGCAAGGGTATACATGTATTACTTTCCAATACTTTTCTCACTTCTTAGATTTACATGTAATATTCAAACTAGTCCATTTTCAAGTTATTGGTTGTGGCCATTCAAAACCTTAAATTTACTTACCAAACTATGGACATCGAGTCACTTAGCAAACTTTTGTAATATATCATGCCATAATTTGTAAAAGCTTTGCATAATGTTTCCAGTATTTCATTGATGACATCCTTATGAAATTCATATATCGGCAAAGTACCGAATATTGGGTAGTTATGGTGTCTCGAAATTTTGGCGAATTTGGTCAAAATCGAGCATTGGAAATGTTGGCGCTTTTAAAATTGGCGGATTGTTTAAAACATCCACCAAAATTATAATGCTCAAATTCATGGGCGTTTCAATGTTTTATGACAAAACGAAAATAAAATAACTAGAAACTAAAAAGAAAAAATATGCTCAGCGCTTTATTCATGAATATTAGAGATGCTGTTCATATATATAGTAAAAAAGGATGTCGTTTAAACATTACAATTATCAACACTGCATTTTAAAAGAGAATTAAATTAGGGGTAATTGTGCAGTTGATGTTCCCGATTTTTTTTTTTTGTAAATATGTTTCAACTTTTTACGGTCACCGCCCCCAAGTCTGATTGTCCAAAGTCTAAAATATCGCATCCTATTTACCCCTCAATAAACGAAACCCGTGTGAAATATTTCCAAAGCGTGGGTGGTCATTACGGTACCTTTTGCATTTATTCCTAATAAGATAATTGGATTAACACAGGGGTACACGTCAATTGTTTGGACCTTAATTGTTTGTTTGAAGGTAAACAATGATACATGAAAATACAACATGGTCAGCATATGTGAATATATTATGCAAATGAAGCCATTACCCAGCAGAAAATGGGCAGTATCTTTTACAGTGGGGGATCTCTAGCTGAATAAATTCCGTCTTTTATGGATGGAAAATTTAGCGCTTTTAAATTTGGAGATTCTATTGCATCCGCCAACAAAGCCAAAATTTCCACCATGCCAAAATTAACCGATATACGGTATGTGATGTCCATAGTCTGGCTATCAAATGAAGCATTGAAAATGGCCTATTTAGCTTTTGCATGAATGTTGTATAGAAAGTGCACATTGTATCACTCATTTATACTTCTTTGTTAGTTACATAAACAGTTTTATCTATGAAATACCTTTTTAATTGAATTGAGATCATATGTTATAACAATTCTAAAATGTAAATTCTCAATCAACGAGTCACCTTCATCATGCTCACGTTCAAGAGGGATGGCTTGAACAGCATATACATGTAGATAGCAATATCCATCATTCTTATTATGAATAATTTTGTATCTGCAGTCAAAAGTGCTCCACTTGGTTGGAGAGACGTACTGAAGAAGGATGGTCCTGAGGGTTTTGCCAAGAAGGTACGAGATCACAAAGGACTGCTTCTCATGGATACAACATTCCGAGATGCTCATCAATCGTTACTGGCTACTCGAGTCCGAACTTACGATCTGAAGAGAATATCACCCTACGTTACTCACAGGTTCAACAATCTGTTCAGTTGTGAGAACTGGGGAGGTAAGAGTGTTCTCATCTTGTTCCACAATATACAGCTGACACTCGTTATCTCGAAGTCGATGGGCCCACTGAAAATTCTTCGAGATAAGCGGAGTTCGAGATAAACGTCAGTCGAATTTAGGGTATATTTTCGAATGTATTGTACCATCTATAAGGCTAAAAGAATCGTTTTGCTATTGTAATTTATACAATAGATATCGGAGTTTAAAAGGCTACTCGTGCTGACAATGTAATGTTTACTTCACAACGTAGAATAGATTCTAGAAGTGCCATAAACGTATTTTTAATAATGAAAAGTTTACGAAGAGGCGCATTGAGAACGTCAGGTATTTTTATTCGTTGTGTAACCCCCCCTCCCCTTTCCGCGCCGATCGCATCGGCCCTGATATAATACAAGTTTGGTTGTCTTATCAATCTGTCATAAGCCGTTTACCTTCAAGAGTTTTAGAGCATTGTGTCATCAAAGTACAATGAAGACATTTGTTCGTACGCTATTTAATTTTTTGTCTGCTAGATTTCAATGCTGTATACACGTCGTCATTCTTCACTTAAATTTACTCGCATGCACTCAAGTTTAATCATCTTCCTCTTAGTGTATGAAATTTTATGTACAGATTATTTTGTAGATCATCAGTGTAATCATTGTTGCTCAAATTGCTTTATTTCAGTTACGATAAATCTTGCGAATTTTTTTTTTTGGGGGGGGGGGGGGGGGGGGGTATTGATTTGTTTATTTTTTTTTAGCCGTCGCTTCTCATAAGAATTTCAACATAACAAACAATGCAATTTTAATGAATGAAACATGCACATATCATTGTTTCCGCAATGATATTATCTAATTAACTGTTATCCACCTAATTAGTTTTGATGTCACGGTCAATCAAACAACGGCGAATCAGTCAACCTGCGTTACCGGTACCTATAATTGTTTGTTTACCATGCGATTTCACTATTGTTTGGTACGCTAATTGGTTTGTTTATACAAACATTAGAACTTCGACTTAACGAGTATAAAATACACGAAGAAAATGACTTGGGACTTTGAAATTACTTCAAGATAAGCGAAATTTCGAGATAACCGATTTCGAGTTATCCGAAGTCAAATTGATTAGAATATGAAGGAAAAAAGATGGGACCGCCGCTCGACTTCGAGATAAACGGAATTTCGAGATAACCGAGTTTGAGATAACGAGTGTCAGCTGTAGATGATTCAAGAGATACACTTGAATCACGGTTTATTGTAAGAGGAATACTTGCACATTGCAATTAGATCAAAGTAGACTATCTAATTACTGGCTCAAGAAATCTATATTTTGATTCTATCAATTTAACTTTTTACCCCTGATTATGCATTAAATTTGCGGTCTTCTCAATTTTATAGATACCTCATTGACTTTGCTGAGTTTTAATTTCCTATTTTGAAGGGAAAAAAATAGAAAACATAAAAAGATTAAAATTTTCAATCAATTTAGGCTGCTATAAACTAAAAGTAATTCAACATGGCAAGATTTTACGCTGTACTTTATACATTTAGTTACTTTGTTATGTGACTTATTGTTTTATCCCATATTTGTAGGAGCCACATTTGACGTTGCCATGCGTTTTCTCCATGAGTGTCCGTGGGAGAGGTTACAGCAGTTACGAGAGCAGATACCTAATGTACCGTTCCAGATGTTACTGAGGGGGGCTAATGCCGTAGGATACACTAACTACCCAGATAATGTCGTATACAAGTAAGGGTATCTCTGAATAATTGATGTACATGTAATTAAGATATAATTGATGTAACTCATCGTCGTAACAGAATCTGTTCTTTTTACTACATGATTGCATGATTTGAATTTCACCCTTTAGCAAACTAAAGAATGATTACCTCAAGATCAGGTTTTTTGCTGGATTGCAAAGCAATTCCAGCCTATAGATTGACGATGTCCGTCTGTCTGTCTGTCTGCCGTCAACATTTTGGTTAAAGTTTCTGGTTGAGGCAAAATCTAAGGAACTATATGCAGTAGAAACTTTATATTATACATGAAGCTTGCCCATCACAAGACCTTTCAATTTATGCCGTAACATTTTACCTACTGACCTGGACCTTGGACTTTGACCTAGTTAAGGATTTTGGTTAAAGTTCCTGGTTTAAGCAAAATCTATGGAACTGTATGCAATAGAAACTTTATTTTATACATTGTACATGTAGGTTGCTCTGACAAAACCTTTCAATTTATGCTGTATTATTTGACCTATTGACCTTGACCCAGTTAGTGACAAAAACTTACTTTGCAATCCGGCCATACCGTCTTTAGCGGTGTTTTATAAATTTATAGAGATGGACTAAATTTTATGCAGATGTGTTAATAAATCTACACATCTACTTTTGGTGAGAAGTATGACATTTAGAAATTTAATAACTGCATGTATTTTATTCTGGAGAAAATATTGATATTAATGAATTTTTTATTTTAAAGACGCATGTAGCATACATTTTCAGTCATGAGGAAATTTGAGTTTTTATTTGGATGATTAGATATTAATGTTCTTTGTAGCTTAGAATAAAAGATTGACTCTTTTTACACGTTTTTTGAAGGCACTTTTGTCGTTTCTTTCTTTCAGATTTTGTGATTTAGCTGTAAAACATGGTATGGACATTTTCCGTATATTTGACTCGCTCAATTATTTCCCTAACATCAAAGTTGGCATGGAGGCTGTCGGCAATGCAGGTACTTATAGAATTCTATTATACTGATTATACATTATACTGGTATCTTATTGAAGTACAATTATTCAATTACTTTCTGTTAAGGACAAGAATGAGTTTGAAACATACAATAGTAAAAGATGTGAAATGGCCTAAGAAAAATAAAAACAAATGTACAATGCAGTTGTTAGAATTGCTCTATAAATTGTTAATTTCTGATTGTCATTTATGTACATGTATATACATGTAGGTGGTGTTATTGAGGCAGCCATATCTTATACTGGTGATGTATCAGACCCTATGGCCTCTAAGTATACATTACAGTACTATGAGGATCTAGCCACAGAACTAGTGAAGGCCGGCACACACATCCTGGGTATTAAGGTAGGTTCCTTACACAGTATTATATACATGTATATAAATAGGTGGTGTTATAGAGGCAGCCATATCATATACTGGTGATGCCTGATCTTAAAACGTTCTATATATGAAGTATGTACCCTATATTGTTAATTTAGAAATTGATAAACTCTATATACTTTACATTGCAGGACATGGCTGGAGTGTTAAAGCCACGAGCAGCCAAAATGTTGATTGGAGCACTGAGGGACAGGTTCCCAGACATCCCCATCCACGTACATACCCATGACACGGCGTGTGCGGGAGTGGCATCCATGCTGGCATGTGCCGAAGCAGGTGCCGATGTAGTGGATGTTGCCGTGGATTCTATGTCGGGATTAACGTCACAGCCCAGTATGGGAGCCGTTGTGGCAGCACTTCAGAGAACAGAACTTGATACAGGTCACAAGTATCGCTTTGATAGTGTGGTTCTCAGAAAATCTTTGCATCTATGGTAGTAAATGTAACTGAAATTTATAGAGCTGCATAGAGAGAAAGAAATATTATGTTACATGCATTGTGATACTTCACCTGACTTTTGTAATTACAAATACTTTCTCATTCAAAACATTTATGGAATACCATAAATACTGAGATTTCATGTGGGGGTCAAATTCTTTATGAAATAACTTGCAAAAAATAGTCCCAAATGCTGAAAAGTGACTGTATGCACCATTTTAATATGTGGCCTACAAACAAGTACTATAACAACTATCATGATGTCAATTACATGTATACCGTGCATGAGTTACAGAAATGTACATGATGTACATGTATGGTGTACAATGAAACTTATGTTTGATGAATACCAATTTTCTAAAGATACATCATAGTATTTGTGCAATATCTTTATCCATGCTGTAGTAGTAATGTTTATGATTTCATAACAGGAATCCAGTTATCAGATGTGACAAACTATTCTGCCTATTGGGAACAGACCAGAAACTTGTACGCTCCGTTCGAATGCTGTAAAACGCTCAAAAGTGGAAACTCTGATGTATACATCAATGAAATCCCAGGTAATGTTCAACTTAAATTGTTATATAAGAGGAAGGGAGGGGGCTGTTGTCCTACATCGTATTCATGATTCAAATACGGAATTGCAGAATGTCTGACATACATGTAGCACCTGTTGTTTACATTTTGACATCGTAATCTAATGACGTATCGAAGCATTTTATTGATTGCAATGGATAGGGCTGAAATATTTAATTTGACAACCATTATGTACCCATCCTCTATTGCCATTTGTAAAATTTATAAACGTGCACAGAAATACTCGGGACAGCCATACATTTCATGGAAATGAATTGTCTAATTTGTTATGCAGTATTGTTTACCAATGAGAATATTCCATAAAGAAATTTTCAAATTTAGTCATTAATGTAAGAGTAACAAACTTAAGATCATATTTAGGTGGACAGTACACTAACCTACAGTTCCAAGCTTTCAGTCTGGGATTGGCTGACCAGTTTGAAGAAGTCAAGAAGATGTATGCTGAAGCAAATAAACTACTGGGGGACGTGCCAAAGGTAATGTATGGTCAACTGTATCACTAGACAATATATAACTAATTAGAATTTAGTGATTTTTTTCCTTGTTCACCAAAATGGCATGTTGGATAACATTATAACATACATACATTTGCTGTTACACTTACAAATATAAGGAATTGTTAGAAAGACAGAAAAAGCAATGCCTATGTACAAGCCCTGCATTTACTTATAATCAATTTTAAAGAGTTACAGTGATTTATCTTGTTAGGAAAATATTATCTGAGAAAGAATAAATGCAAAGTGAGAAAAATATAGAGCATATGGATATTTGTAGGAGAAAATTCTACTTTTTTCATATTTATCATGATCATTTTATTATTGTTCCAAAATATCTTCATTTAACAATGTACGGTACAAACTGTTTACTTCCTTTCAGGTGACTCCATCATCAAAGGTCGTGGGTGACATGGCCCAATTTATGGTGCAGAACAAACTGAATGCCAAAATGGTAGAAGAGAGAGTGGAGGAGTTGTCTTTCCCTGTTTCTGTTGTCGAGTACTTTCAAGGTTATCTAGGTCAGCCACCAGGGGGCTTTCCAGAACCATTACGTACAAAGGTTAGGTGGTATTTCTGCATATGCTTGTTGAGAAAATTTCATTTTCAGCAGCATGAAGATTTTAAATTGATTTCATGTAAATTTCTGTCATTTGATTTATCAATTTCGTAACATGGGGATTTACCCAGTTTTGTCCTTGTATGATGGTACTATGGTTATGTAAAGGGACCAAACATGGCCTCCGAAAATTCTATTATTCACGATTTCCGTTAGTGGTTAGTATATTTAGAACCCCTACATGTACCATCATGCAGTGTGGAAAATGGGATACATGTATGTGTATATTCTAATGTTCTTAGACTAAAAAACCTTTTCATGATCAAGATAAACAAAAAATGAAATATTCAAGCTATATGTACCTTACAGCTTAGCACAATCAAAAAAACTTTTGTATTTCAGATTTTGAAAGGGAAAGAAAGAATCGAGGGTCGAGCAGGTGAGTCTCTCCCACCAATAGACTTTGAAGGGCTGAAGGAGAGCCTGGAGGAACGTCACGGGAACATCATTCGGGAGGTGGACGTGATGAGCTCGGCATTGTATCCTAAAGTCACGGATGATTTCCTAGAATTCAGAGAGAAGTATGGACCTGTAGATGCACTGGACACCAAAATGTTCTTTGTTGGACCAAAAATGGCACAAGAAGTAGAGGTAAGATTCAGCAGTTGCCGTAAATAATTTCATCTCAATGATTAACTGCAATTCCCTGTTAACTGGTGACATGTCGTCTGTGATTACACATTTTTGGTCTCAGTAGACACATTATAAAATACATAGATAAAAATCAAGTTGATGTTGCTATTGTTAAAATATTTTCAGTGCCCTATAGTTTATGGATGAAATTAGTGCAAAAGTGTTTTATCATCATTATACATACAATGTCATGTATGTATGTGTATATTCAAGAGTTACTTTATTCAATGATGAAATTCAAAGATACTAAATTACGCTGCATGCTGCATGTATCTCTTTAGGTAGCATATAGAACAAATTGGGATTATAATAGAATATTTTCTCTAGGTAACCATTGAGAAAGGAAAAACTCTATCAATCAAAGCTTTAGCCGTGGGAGATCTCAGTAAGGCAGGGAAGCGGGAAGTATTCTTTGAGTTAAACGGTCAGACTAGATCTGTGTCAATAACTGACGAGGCAGCTTCAAAGGTAAGGCACTACGTAATTATGTTCCATTTATATGAATGTCTTACAGATTTATATCTGAATGCCGTACTTTGTTCAATACAAACTATAGATACATGTACTTAAAAATACTTACATGAAGTTCTACATGGCTCTACATGTAATAAAGAGCTTGAACAGAGGAATAAGATGATTTATATTACATTGTAGGGACTGAGGTATATCATGATATTGAATACATGTTTTAAAAAAAAACCCTAAATTGAATTTCAGACTTTTTCCTGTATCTTTGATAAATTATTGCAGCAGTAGCAAAATCAGTACTTTATTGTCATTTATGCATTTAACAATATTCTTAATTAGCCTTTTCACAATAATTGCATAACTAGCATTTTGTGGACGGCAAGCACTGACTATTTTTAAGTCACTATTATATACTATGAAATACTGATTGTCCCTGACATCATTTTGCAGGAAATTTACTTACTGTATGTATTTTGCCGTCCAAAACAACTGAACCACTGTTGATGTGAAAAGGTTGATGGAGGAGTGATTCCTCTATTTATCAATTAGGCCATACCAATTTAATTAAATGTTCTTTGGATTTTCTTGTGGAAAAAAAAAGGGTGCGAACGAGGGAAAATATAATTATTTTATTTTTTTTAAGTATTGCAGCTTTTAAGGTGCGGGCGAGTTAAATAATACGTTTCTGATGTTTTCCGTACTCAAAAAGGAATCCCCATAGGAAACTGGTGACTAGAAAGCCTGGCACATAGCAGTACGGAAAAGATTTTCAAACATTCCCCCTCCTTGACTTTCAGTGTCATGTATATGGGACAACAAATTTTCTCCCAACGAAATTTTTCAAACACTAAAAAGTATCATTTTCTTTGAAATTTGCACAGTCTGAGACTTCTAGAAGCTTTAAAATGTGCATAAATCAGAACCGACCCTTAAAAATTCTTGAGCCAGTAATTTATTGATGCGGGCGAGCATTTTATTTTTACATTGTATAATATTATTTTTTGAATTTTGAAAAATATGGTGCGGGAAATCCAAAGAACATTTAATTAATTTGGTATGGCCTTATTACTTGATTATTATTTTTCCGCAGGAATTGCATTTCCATCCTAAAGCTCTAAAAGGAGTACGAGGATCGGTTGGTGCCCCCATGCCAGGTACCATAGTTGATATCAAGGTAAAATCTGGTGACAAGGTGGAGAAAGGACAGCCACTCCTGGTGCTGAGTGCAATGAAAATGGAGATGCTGGTGACGGCACCGTGTGCCGGAACCATCAAAACCATCCATGTGGAAAAGAGCATGAAAATGGAGGGTGACGATTTGCTTGTTGACATCGAGTGTGAATAGAGATGATTAGGGTTTGGATATTGGTCTTCCCTTGGTGATGACAGTGGTGAAGGTTCTATGACAGCAGGCAATGTGAAAGAATTGTTGGATGGAAAAATAGCAGAACACACCAGGTTGATCTTAGCTTCTCTTGCATACCTCTGTGTAACTTGTAGAATTCAATTTCACTCATCAGTCTACAAAAAATTAGATTCTTATCTTCAGTGTTTAACTTTTTTCTCTATATTGAGTAATGAATGTAATAGTGAAGTGATTTTTGGAAGTCATACTTGGTAGTAGGTTGCATACATGTATGCAGCATACATCTGTTTTGATCATGTAGTAGAAAAGTCCAATGGTATGATGTAGATGTAATTTTGTGCATAAAATGTCTCATTGTTTTGTAAGTAAAAGCTTTTGGAATTATGAAATAGCAATAGAGCCTCCTCTTCCTCTATTTTTAACCTCTTCCTCTTTCCGTGATACACCCACACAAACAAACTTTTTCAGTTCAGTAGGATTGTTAAGAAAGATCGAGAGGATCTTAGTAAAGTACATTGAAAAGATTTTGAATTTTTTGAATTATGAAGAGGGGAAAGTAAAATGAATAGTACTGTCGTTACTTTAAGTGACTAGTGGCTAATAATTCCCTGTTGTTACATATCGTACTCACGTTGCCATGCATTGAAAATGCTGAATGATGTACTAACTAATATAGACGAATTAAATTTAGTTTTGAAAATGGATTATAAGTGATATTATGTAAGTGCTTAATTGAATGAGCAAGTGCTTTACAATATAATTGTAAAAGAAAACATATTCAGAGAGAATTTTACGTGTTTATAAGTGATTTGAAGTGTAAGCATAATTAATTATGAATCATGCATAATCTGATGATTGTTTTGTTACTGCCAAAATTAAAAGAATATAAGGTGGATGAAATTATATACAATCATGTGTATTGAATGTTTTACTTATATTGTTGGTAATATACAGATTTTCTCTAATATATACAAAATATCATCATTGTTTTCTTTCTACTTGTTAAGATTTTTTTTAGAAGTACATGTACATGTAGATGTCAATGAAAATGAATTTTGAAACGGAGTGAAAATGTTTTCTCTTGGTGTCTTAATTAAAATGATAAATTTCTTCATAATTTGGGGATCTTTTAAACCAAAAGTGTGTTATGAAATATTCCTCTGTATCTTGTGTTCAAAAAAATATTTTGTACTTTCATTTACATTTGTTTCTCAGTATTCAAAAAATGGTTAGAAATACATCATACATGTTAGAGATGAACATTTACATGATTGGTGCATTTTTATTTTTCTGCATTTTATACAAAAGATATGAATTTTATTGTTAAGTTTTTACTTTAACAAGATAGCATCCTTTAAAGTCTAAATTCCAGTATTCTTTAGACTCATTATGATATCAGTCATAACTTGCTATTATTCAAACTATTTCAGTTACATACATGTATATTTCAGAGTAGAATTGAATGGATGAGCTCAATATTTATAATTTTCACACTGCTTTGTTATATACATTTATGGTATTTTGAGAATTAGACTTCTTTAAGTCAATTTTGAGTTAATGGTGCCAGGCCGTGATCGTGTGATTTCTATCTCCAAAAGCAAGATTTACATAAAACAAATTGATTTTTGTGGCTCTTTTTTTTTCTAATCAGAACATGTGAATGCCAAACCATAAGTCTCACTGTTATGAATTCCTTTCACATTTTTTGGAAATAGTGAAGTTTTAACCTATCTACAAATACATGTATATTCAGAATTTGTGTTCATCACTGCATTGGGCATTGAAAAATTTTGTTCCGGTTCACATGCTTTCTTTTTCAACATGTTTTGTTATTTATGTGTTCATTCCTATTATTATTTCTTGAAATATCTCTATATTGATCTCTTACTTAAGTCTATGTCACCGTGGGGTATCACGTGATACACAAATGATATGTTCCACGGGAATCCCCTTTGATTGAACCAAGTTAATACTGTCTAAATCTACTTTATGTGAATTTATTTTAGGCCTTTCATATGGTCATTATTATCAATTATATAATGGTAATTTATTCTGGTCAAGAATAGACGTGTATTCGGAGAACACTTAAACAGAAATTTTTCAATGCTCGCCACATGTTATGATATGGTGCACGGACAGATACAAAATTTTCTGTTTAAGTGTTCTCAAAATATACGTCTATTCTTGACCAGAATAAATTACCATCACATAATTTATAATAATGACCATATGATAGGCCTAAAATAAATTCATATAAAGTAGATTTAGACAGTATTTACTTGGTTTAATCAAAGGGGATTCCCGTGGAACATATCATGTGTGTATCATGTGATACCCCACAGTGTATGTATAATATTCATTTTTGGAAAACTTTTGAACACCTGTTTGTATTTAGAAATACTGTATATCAATTGTGTGACATAGGAAATACATGTAGTTCAATATATATGCTTTTTATCTCTTCTTTTTTTTTTTCTTTTTTTTTTTCAAATTGTTGATGTAAAAAGTCAGAAAAGATATCTTTTTTGGCTGTCTTTTTTTAGATGAGTCTCTATAATTCAGAAAAACTACCTATTTTAAATCGGAGACCCAGGCTTGATACTTTTTTGATAGCAGGAAAGTGTGAGATAAAGTCAATGGTTTGTTTCATTTTATCAGATATTAATAAGAGTTGTTTATGTAGACATAATATATTATATACACCATAATATCAAAATAAAATCTCTTACAAATGTTAATTTTATTTGTTTGTTTTTTTAACAGGATAGTAAAATAAAATTGAGGAGTCATAACTTTTTTCGGCAAATAACAGACTTTTCAGTTGAATTAAAGTCTGGCAGCGCCAGGTCACCGGCATGAGTGGTCCTTGGTTTTAAATGATCTCTGACGTTGGTAACAACCCCGTCATTAATATGCATACCTGAGTGACATAGGTTTGGTAGGCATAGTATACCGTCTTTGAAGATAATGTCGTCACATCAAAGACATAGCGACAGGTAATCCTTTATTATGCTAATGAGATACCAGAGTCTCACCTGTTTTAAGCTGTCAATCAAACATTGATAGGGATAAAAGGAACCAATCAGATACCAATTAGAGATGTTAACTCCATAGCAGTCAGCGAGGAAATGACAGTAAATCTACCTGTCCCCTTATATAGTCCTCCGTCAGCCTTTGTGCTGATAGCATAAAATGTATTCTTCATATTGATATTGATCTAATGATGGGAAGTTATAGACTAGTTGAAATATGACCTTTCCTTTCACCTTGATAATTCTGTGTATGTGTTGTGCAGTATTATGAGTAGACTGAATAATCCAGTCTCTTGGCTGTCGTTACAAGTTGTAACGGCAGCCAAGAGACTGGATATTCAGTCTTTGTTACGAGAAAACTACTTGTCACCTTTTATGTATAACTCTGAAGATCGGATAACTTTTGCATCGTAGACTAATTGGGTTTAGTAAGAAATTTCAACTTCCTGCATGTAGCAGTTACAAAATTCAGTACAGTTATCTATAGGTGATCTGTACCTAGGATAACAAGGTTATTGGTTCAACCAAGGTTTTAAAGTGGGTATGATTTGTTTTAAAGGAAGTAGATGTAAAGTCTCATCGGTAATTACAGATTCATTTGTTAATATGTCAGTACCTGTATCTTATCAATGTTGCTGGTATTTATTAAGCATTTGGCAGCATCATCAAATGATGCAGACAGATACAGGCAGAGAAGTTCTCTTGTTGATTCTTTCTCTACTAACTACTGAAAAAGGGAAAATGATAGAGGCTAAACTTAGACTTTGGTGCATATATGTGTAAAAAGTCTGAAGTTGTACTTCCTTACACTTTTGTTGTAATGACTTCTTAATTTGCTAGAAATCAAGATTAAGAAAGTATCTCTTATCTCTACAGAAATTAATGCCTACAGGTACAAGTGTCATAACTTGCGTATAGGTTACAGGTTACTTGCAGTGCAGGTTGGGTTGTAGACTAAAGAATCCAGTCTCTCCGCTGCCGCTAGTTGGGTTGGAACTTATTAGTGTACATTTTAACACTAATAACTTTTCACTTTGTATGTTAGTATAACTTGCACATATTATATTCAGGTTCATTATAACATTATAAGTCGATATATCTAACATTTGCACACAAAACAAGAAGGCTTATTTTTTCTTTTTTTTTTATGTTTGTCTTCAAAACTGGACCCCCTGGAAAAATTCTACAATTTCTGTAACCACCTACACCCCCTCTCCAGACTCGTCAGAAATAAATTTTCCTTGCATAAGTCTGCACAAGTACTTATAAACTGTTTATAAATCCTTGATCTGTACTGTATATATATTTTTTTTTTTTTCGTAAGCGGGATCAACCTCAAAGTTTATTCGAAAAAGAAAACAGTGCGACTGGAGAGAACGAAAATCCGGAAAACCATGGTAAATTGTGGTTATATTTGGTCTGTTTTTCACAGGATTTGTAAATTAAGTAAATATTTTAACAAAGTATTCCTTTAACAGCGGATGGAACGAAATAAAAACTCATTCGCCTTCATTTCCTCTGACCACACATGCACATTGAGAAAAACCTTTAACAAAGCTGTCTTGTTCATATCTTAGGTTATATGTTTTCATTTGTAAGTCTAGAAATCATTAAAGCATTTTTTTGTCCTAGACATTAATCTAAACCTTGCTTGTTACAGTACTGATGTCATTGGGGCACTACTGGTCGAGGATGAGTGGCCGTCCAGGACCAGTTACCGCCTACAGGCTTTCTACTGTTCCTACTATTTCCTACTTTTCCTACTTTTTTATTTTGATCCTATTTTTTCCTACTTTTTCTTCAAAACCTCCTACTATTCCTACTTTTTCATCTCAAAAGTAAAAAATTACTTGCTTCACTTTTCATGTTCATCTGATTCAAAGTTATTAAAAAATTTTGTGCTCGCTTCGCTCGTCCATTCTGTATATTTTACATGAAAAATCAATCTGTCCTTATTTCTCTCTGTGATTTCCTTAAAGATGAACATTTCCAGTCTACAATCATTGCTTACTGTGATTTTTGTGTCATACTTACTGAAAATTGTTGCTAAAAGTGATGGAAAATTTCCTACTTTTCCCCTATTAATTCTTACTTTTTCCTATTTTTCTCCTACTTTTTTTCATTGACTATTCCTACTTTTTTCCTACTTTTTCATCAAGGTAGAGTAGAAAGCCTGCGCCTACCGCATTATAGAGACTGACTTACTGGTCAAGGACCATGGCCGCCCAGGACCAGTAACTGCCTACTGCATTTTAGAGGGACTTGGGGTTGAAATAATGACATGAAAATTTGTCGGAAGGCTTTTATACATGTATTTTCCTGATAATGAAAAAAATAATCTTATCCGGTCGCTAGACTAAAATAACAACCTGTTACCTCCTGTAACCTCCTGTTGGGATCTAACCATTGGCCAATTACCCACCATGATCCTCTCTAGTGTTTGAGCCAAATCTTTCATCTGTTGCATACTGGTAGGTGGGGATGCAAGTACATGTAGGGTTCTTTCAATTAAAGATTACTTTCATTACTGTGAAAGCACTTGAACAAAATATTTCAGTTTACAGAAATAGGAGCCAGATAGGCGGTAAATGGTACTGCAGTCTTGCAAAAAGTGTTCAATTTCAGTTACACTTTAAGACATTTTATATAAACAGAATAATCAAATTTTTCAGAGAAAATCGTATATAATCCAGCATGATAAGGGTACACCATTGTCCATCCAAAGGTTCAATCAAATATTTTATCAATTACAAATTTTATTAGCAAAAAACCCCGAAAAATAGGTGGCCACTGGTCCTCCACCAGTAGGGTTGAAACAATAACATGAAAATTTGACAGAAGTCTGATTCATACATGTTCTCCTGATAATGAAAATGTAAATACAATCTTATCCGGACACTAGATATGTTAAAATATTTACATTACTAGTATATTCCCCATGTTGAACGCCCATAAGGCAACTAGAATTAATTCCAATAACTTTGGTTGCGATTGTGACTTCACATTCAAGTTTTGCTTGTAGAGAGAATTTACAAACGTTCAAATACATTTGACACTACAACAGGCAAAATATGCGAAGTGCATGCAAATAAGAATGACCGATATTTAGAATAATGTAAATATAAGTAATGAATGTCTTACTTTTGGTGTTCATGGGTGTATAATTCTGGTTGGGCACGTGCAAATTTTCTGAGAATCTCTTCACCATAAGTAAGACAGTCGTTTCTTAAATAACAAAAAGAGGATGTTGACATGAATTTTTGGTTTGGGGAAAGGGTAGGTGTATTTGTTCTATCAATGTGGTCATTTGCTTTAGGGAATTTTTCATAAAAAAGACACCAAACTATCAGGTGAAGATTATTTTCATTGCTGAGAAAGCACTGGAACAAAATATTTCGGTTTACAGAAATACATGTAGGAGCAAAATAGGCAGTAAATGGTACTGCAACCTTGCAAAAAGTGTCCATTTTCAGTCTCAATTTAAGACACTTTACAAACAAAATGATTCAATTTTTCAGAGAAATCACTCATAATCCAATATGATAAGGGTACACCACTGTCCATCCAAAGTTTCAATCAAATAGTGTATAAATTTCAAATTTTGTGCATGCTTTCTGCATCTGACCCACATTTCATGCTTTAGCAATCAGGTTAAGTAAAATGGGACAGGTCCATTTCCAGCCTATTTTAAGTCCTAGATCAATTAAAATGCATCTGGAAATACTTTGTGCCATGTAGGTACAGATGCTGGTCATGTGACAATGTTGCCGTCGAGGTGAGCGCTGTCATTTCTGATGACACTGTGTTTACTTATTGCAGGGTAAAGACAGAAGAACCAAGAAATATGCTGAAATGAAAAGGATGATTAACCTAAAAGACAGCAGAATGTAAGTGGCATTTGAAATGTAAATGTATCTTATTAGAGAGTAAATATACCAAGTATGATATTGATATAATAAAGATAAAATGATTTCATGCAGGTACCAGTACATGTAGGTTGCAAATTAGCATTGCATGAAAGGCTTTACTATAAAGAGATTTCAGATATTTTACTGGAATAGGGCCTAATTTTTTTTTTTTTTTTTTTTTTTTTATTTATTTACATCTTCATATATACATATAATACTAATATAACTTAAACTCAACATAAAACATATACTCAACATCAACATTTCGTATAACTCACATATATCAGTTTAGAGTTCAAAATTAATCGAATAAATACTTTGTCATTTGTAAATGTACTATGAAAGAGAGTACAGAATGAGATAAAATATTTATAAAATTCTTGCAAAAACAATCATAATAATAAATGTACTATTGTATTTTGAATCGAATAAAGGATTAACAAAATAATAATAGTGAACATAAGGACGCGAATAAGGTATGATCGAAGTAGATTGAAGGCGAACGTGTCGCGATCAATTGATCTTTTCACGAAATAACTGTGAATGCACGCCTAATTTTTTAACTTCAATAGTACATTTTCCAGAAAATATTAATGACGGTTTTAAACCTTGATTTTATATGCACAGACACCATACTAGGGCTGGGTAAAAACCGCACAGTTCCACACCAGACATCACATCATTTGGCGAAATTTTTAATTGTGACGTCATGTTTGATTGCACTGTCTTTATGCGTTGTCGTGTTTTCTATTGTGACGTCACAATGAAAATGTCGCCAAATTTCATGATATCTGGTGTCTGTCCGCCTAATTAATCTAATGGAATATCAGCTATTATTATACTTTACAATGTTTACAATGCATTGGAATTGCATGTATACCAGTTCTAAAAAGATCCAAATCATGTAAGTTACATGTACCTGGTAACTGTTACACGAGTGCCCTTTTAGTCCTTACTATCCATTTGATGTATCCTTTAAGCATATACGTGATTATATTTTGTAGAAAGAAGGAGCACCGCCAAAAAAAGAAGAGAAAGAAGGCTAATCCACAAAACATGACAGTGAGAGAAATGTAAGATTATTAAAAAATATACAAATAATTTCATAATTGTACAAGAGATAAAAGAATATGTGATTTTGAAGTGCAGGTCCACATAAGACGTAAGTACATGTATCAGGTAGGGGTGATTCATGAGTACTGTACATGTATTTTTTTTTAACATAAATATGGTACAATCATGTAGTTGATCTGCAAACACTTAAAAAGAAGGTTCAGCAAACATTTGAAGGTGTTTTACCTGTCTGATCATTAACTGGGTCTGTATTCAATATTACGTGGATATCCAATATGCAGGAGGTTTTCAAATCATTTTGAGTATCAGCCCAGATTAATCCAAGATTTGCCAGTCTGAAAAGAATGTAAAAACTCTTTAACACCATTTATAATAATTATTTACATGTACTACTGTAAATGTAAAATATTTTACAAAATTGGATTCTTACAATGAAGTAGTACGCTGGGCTTTGTTTACCAGCAGTAATGGATATTACATAGAATTCTTTTATATTCGTGCTTTTCCACTTGATAAAGGCCGAGTGGCCGAAAATTTGTGGATATAGAGTGTTCATTGCTATTTATTAAATTAAAATTCCCTACGGAGGACACTACTTCATTGTAAGAATCCAATTTTGTAAAATATTTTACATTTACAGTAGTACATGTAAATAATTATTATAAATGGCATTAAAGAGTTTTTACATTCTTTTCAGACTGGCAAATCTTGGATTAATCTGGGCTGATACTCAAAATGATTTGAAAACCTCCTGAATATTGAATATCCACGTAATATTGTTATTTATTGAATTCTTACACATTTTTCCTTACAGACCACAGGCGTCATCGGCCATGTTCTTCCAGTACAACACACAGCTAGGACCTCCGTACCATGTCATCGTAGATACAAACTTCATCAACTTCTCCATACAAAATAAACTTGACATCATCAAATCAATGATGGACTGCCTATATGCTAAATGTTAGTCTTTTATCTATTTAGAAACTGGATTGTTCAATAAGTCGCAAACGTTAAACTAAATACTTATAACCTAAACGTCCAATTTGCCATGTTACTATGAAGTGCTTCCATACACTTATTTAAGCACAACTCTAGCTGAAACATACAAAAGGGGGCAAATGCAATAATAGTGTAAACATGAATTGGCGCACAAAAAAACTAATATCAAAATAATTTACTACAAATAAAGATGATGGCATATTCTTAAAAAAGTACATTTGTGACAATGCAAATTCCGCAAAACTAAGTTCACTACATATCACTACTTACACACTGAAAGCAATCCCTGAGTTATCAAAAATCCATGATATAGTCTCAAAATCAGACTCAAGTTCAAAGAATTTAATAAAAAGGAATATTAAACAGAAAATAGATATCTTTTATGTATATGTCTTTCTTACATGTAGTCATTCATATCTTTCTAGGTATTCCATACATAACAGATTGTGTGATGGCTGAGTTGGAAAAATTAGGATCTAAATATAGAGTGGCTCTCAGGTCAGTGTTCAGATATTCATAAAGATAGAATAGAATGCCTATAAGTATCAATAGGCAACCTGGAAAAATCAATGAACTAAATGGGAAGATTAGATAGTTAAAAGCTCTTAATAACTAAATAAGTGATTTTGTGACAATTTACACGTTTTATCACTCTAGTACATCCAGTATCTTCACATATATCTTTACCTAAATTGTTACCTTCAGAATTGCGAGGGACCCTAGATTTAAAAGATTACCATGTATACACAAAGGAACATACGCTGATGACTGTATAGTGAAGAGAATTACTCAAGTGAGTATATTATTTTTTATGCCCCCATTTATTTATGACCAAGAGAGCATATGGGGATTGGTTCGTCCATCCTTCCGGCTGTTCATCTGTCTGTCATTCTGTTCAAGTGATACATTTACAATGTTATATCTGTAAATATTACAGGTTTTTAGAAATTTTCTCACGTTTTGAGATATTATATTCTTAGCGAATGGAAGGGATGCAAACTAATATTAATAAGTTTAAAACTTGACTATATCTCTTGAACATAAGTGGTAGGGCTTAAATATTTCACATGTAGATTACTTATGACAAAACCATTCATCTTTGACTATGATCTTTGACAATGTGACCTTGACTTTGAAATTTGACCTACTTTGATTAAGTTTATCAAACTGGGCTATATCTCTTGAATTATAACTGGTAGGGCTTCAATATTTCACATGATCACAGTATGTGATCTTTGACAATTTGACCTTGAAATTGACCTACTTTTCTTGAACTTTAAAATTTGTCATAACTTTTGCATGCTAAGTGATAAGGCCTTTATTTTCATATCATACGCATTCCTTTTGGAATTACCTTGCCATAAGTATAATAAAGCCTGTGTATGTGAAACACGAATGCCCCCGGTGGCATCTTTGTTAGTACAAAATGTATAAACATCATTTTCTGTTAAATATGTCAAAGGTCAAGGTCATGGTCACTGTGTTAAAAATGTTGAGTGTCAATGGAAAAATCTTGTGACAAGGAATATACATGTGAAATATCAAAGCCCTATCACTTACCATTGAAAGGTTATGCCGAATGTTAAAGTTTTGAAAATGAAAGCTCTATCACCTTCCATTAAAAAATTATGCCCACTGTTAAAGTTTTTCGGACAGACAAACAGACAGACTGACCAAAATCAAAGATTCCGGGGGCATAATAAAAAACATGAACTTGTGACTTTGACTTATGATTTTGACCTTCTGTTTGGATAATAAGTTTTATATCCTCAAAGCTGCCACCATGGGCATTTATGTTTCACAAATATAGAGCTTGTTTTCTTATAAACTTAAGACATATTTTCGGTATCAAATTGTAGATTTACTACATGTACATACAAATGTTCATGTACGTACTTGCATTTCCCTTTAACAGACAATTTACATGTAGTTTTTCCATGGTTTCATACATTCAATGTTTAGACCATTGTTAAGATACAGATCAGTGATTATTTCTTCAATCCATACATGTACATGTATGCCAGTCCTTTCATGAATAAGTCAGTCCCTACTGTACAGTTTGTATGTCTGCTATTTTAGACAAAGCCTTACATACAGAGAGAAGTCATAAGTTACATGCATACAGAAATTGTAAATAACATTCAGATATACATGTACATATCAGTTATAGATAATAAAGTAATTTGCAATTTTGTTTGTTTTAGCACAAATGTTACATTGTTGCAACCTGTGATAAAGATTTAAAGAGAAGAATCAGAAAGCTACCTGGTGTACCCATAATGTACCTAAGTCAACACAGGTAAATGTGTACCTACATGTACATGTATATTGTACCGAAATCAAAACATATACTTTGTATTTATATTGTGCTTACATGTAAATCAGCTTCAGTAAATAAATAATGGTATGAGCTTATACATACTCGAGTCCAAATAGAAAAGATAACCTTGAGCTTTTTAGGACAAATCTTCATGAGTGTAGTATAAATATAAATATTGTCATACCCTCAACTTAATATTAAGTAATGAATTCATAGAGTCATTAATAATATTATTTTCTTAGTTTAAAAACAAGCATTTGTCACCAATTTTAAAGTGCAAGGTGTATTGTAAAGCTGTCTTACATGTTTATTTTGATCTTTTACAGATACTCAATAGAAAGGATGCCTGATGCATTTGGTGCTCCAAAAACTTGATGTTTATAAATTGTAAATAAATAGCAAAAAAAAAAACAACAACTTATGAATATGTCTTGTCATTGTTTAGATTGCTGACTGAACTCTGTTTGATGTTTATGTTAGCTGAAAACATACCTTGAAAATGAATTGTAGGTCAAATTCCAAGGTCACCAGATCAAAATTCTTTATCAATATAGGCAGTATCGTAGCAAGGAATACACATGTAAAATATGAAATTTGTATGACTTACCAATCAAAAGTTATACATGTACTTTAATAAAAGGTAATGATTTCAAAAAAGAAGGTCAAACTTCAAGGTCAAGAGGTCGAAGATTATTGTGCAAATAGAAAGCTATTGTCAGAAGAAATGAATGGGATACACATGAATATGAAAGCCCTATAACTTGCCAGTCAGAAGTTCTGCCTGATGTTAAAATAATTAAAATTGTTGGTCAAATGTAAAAGTTTTTGAACCAATGGAAAGGTGAAACAAGTATTGCTCATATGAAATATGAAAGCTCTTTAACTTTCCATTCAAAAGTTATACCAATATGTTCAAGTGTTTGCTTAAACAGACCTTGACACAGTAAATACTACATTTGTATACAAGTCTTTGTTGGGGCTTAATAGATGTGTAAAATGATCTCTGTCCATTGCCATTTCTTTACAAACTGAGGGCATACAGGCTATACATTATCGTCAGGATCTTCTTAAACTCATTTGTGTCACACTTACGCCCTTTGCCATGTGGAGCTCTTTAAATAGTTCCCCGCGAGGTGTTTGACAGTAAATGTTTTGAATATTTTCCCTGACATGGTCGCCATAGCACTTTCTATATAGACATACTCTCGGACAGTGCATGTATTTTATATAGTTTTCATTTTCCTGCATGAACATCGACGGCAGGTGCGGCTAGCCAACAGGGGATGCTAATTCCTCTCGGGCACTTGGTCCCACCTCTAGCTTGCTAGGGGTCTGTTGATGCTCAATTTGGTGCTCTATTGCGAGTCCTATTGAGATTTTCGTCAGGATCTTTTTTCACTCGTGTACATTTTAACTTTTTTAGTTATCAAAGATCTGTCGTTGTTCTTTTAGATACGCTGCCATTTGACAGGATATACTGTATTTTGTTATAGCAATTCTATCAGTCTGTCCATCAATAACTATATTGTCCAGGCTATAACTTATACATACATATATGCTTAACCTCATTAGGTTCATACGTTGTACATCTAGTCCTTATGGGATGCTGGTTTACCATGACCTATGTCAAGGTCATACCTCCAAGTTCAAGGTTTCTTCAACCTTTGATTTATTTGGCATGTTAAACATTGTCTGGGTTATAACTTCTATATATTAGTACTTCACCGAGGTTCATACCTGGTTAAGGTTATACCGTCAAGGTCATTGTAGACTTGATGGTAAATTCTTTGATCTTTATGGTAAATCCAGTTCGGGTCTGAACTTACCAGTGCTTGGTTCTTGGGATTATTGCCTAAAACCAACGGTTGTGTTGTGACCCTGAACTTATCATAGGTCAAGGATACAGTGCACTTGATTGGTTAATTTTTTTACTATAATGGAATGGAATTAAAACGTTTAACAGGACTGCTGCCCAAAACTTGAGGATCTGTCATGAACTTGAACCAATTCACTGCTGTGCACTTGTGCACAAGGCCTTTACTTTCTATTGCAGACATGATTGGAATTTTTTTAGTTCCCTATCGGCTCGCCGGAGGGGACTTATAGTTTCCACCCGGTTTGTCTGTCCGTCACACTTTAGTTTTCCAGACTTTTTTTCGCTGTCGTTGCATATATTGAACTCATTTTTGGCATATATTGAACTCATTTCTCGGCTGTTGTTGTAGATATTGAAATAATTTCTTATATGTGATTACATCTTAGTATTATACAGATCAAGTTCGAGTTTGGTTTCGATTGACCTATTTTCACAAGAGTTATGGCCCTTGGACTTAGCAAATTTCATGAAATTCTCAGTTTTCCTGACTTTTCTACCATGGTATTGCAGATATTGAAATCATTTTTAGTATTTGAATATATCTCTGTGTGATACAAGTCAAGTTCGTGTTTCAATTTGATGGACCCATTTCTACAGGAGTTGTGGCCCCTGCACTTAGCAAATTTCATGAACTTCTCAGTTTCCAGTCTTTCATGTCTGTTGTTGAAGATATTGAGCTGATTTTCGGTATGCAGATACATTATAGTATGATAAAGAATAAGTTGAAGTTGGGTTTGATTTATTTGTTCTTACAAGAGGTATGGCTTCATAGCAGATTTCTTTAAATTTTCCTGTTTTCCAGACCTTTCTCTAATACACATATTTAACTTATTTTGCTGTTGGATTCATCTTTTGGTGTAAGTAAAGGTCAAGGCAGAATTGAAGGACATGGATTAATGCCGGTAGGGGATTTACATCGCTTGCGATTCATAAATTTTTATCGATTGTTCCCCAGAACTTGCGGAAGTATCACTTTGAACAAATGTCATCAAGTCACAGTGCACTTGATTGTTGGATACAACTGGGCCATTCCTTTTCACTACCTCCTGATTTCAGCAATGCTTCACAGAATAAAACCAAGGTCATATCTACAAGGTCAAGATGACAGTGCAAAAGCAGAATCATCTGAATGAAACTTGTCGTGGTAAATTTTCAATGTTTCAAGGTCATAACACATCCATGGATCCTGGGTAACAGTGCAGTGAAATATTCAAATCCATTTATAAATGTATTTCAATACCGATACTTTGGGCCCTCTTCTGTTTTTCACACACATTTTTCCAACAATATACCCGACAAGTTACTTGCTCTTCTGGAATGATATTAGCAATGTATTTTGACGAAATTAATTCATGCATAAATGGAAATTCAAATATATCGCTGTTAAAATTCAATGACAAACACTTGAGTGACTATTCTCATGCAGGACATCCTTGTACTCTTGCAGACTTGGGTAAAAGTTCACAATCTATGGCAAATTGCAATTGCTTTCAAATGACCTTTTGACCTTAATAAACATTACTTCCTACATGTAACCTTGCACCTGGTCACAGCTGATTATTGTTAGCCTTGCTGGAATTTCCTTCATTAGCCTTTTCTGGTTCCTTAACTTGAAGTGTAGCATTTCCTACATTATTTTTCACGACCTTCAGACACAAAATTGACACATGGCTCATGAGATGAAGACGGGAAAAGTATAACGTTACCATGTTTGTGTCTATGGATCATGAAATACAGCACAAAAATGTAAATGGTCCGACACATGTACAGTTCATGTATCAGTACGTCCATATGATGCTTTAATAACTGCATACTGGTATTGCTTGAAACTAAATTATACATAATCAGTGACTGTTCCAAAATTCTTAAATAAGATGTTTATATAAGTACCATACAATGTTTCTTCTTGAAATTCATACAAGTCAAAACCAGAAGACATGTATAGTGATATTTCTTGAGTTTTATTGATGCCAGATGATATATCATAATGAAATCTGTAGCTGGTCATGACAATGTACAAGCCAGCTTGCCTTCAGACGGCTCCTATACATTATTTATAGTAAGCTTACACGTTTATGTATCAACATTCAGGAATTTCCCTCTAGCAACCAGTCTTTTTCAGGGACTTTCACACTTCTACAATATACATGTACCCTGTCCGTAGTGGCTGACTGTACAATATACAATATTCGGTACGAGTTGCCATCACAATACCTCGTACGTACCAATCTTCTTCTTATGTGAACACAAACCGTGTTAACCATTCAATATCATGAATATAAGACATTAATAATCAACAAAACTTAACTTAGAGGTAAGAATAGCCTGAACTTTAACATCTGTAAATAGTTTCTCTTTCACACTAAGATTAAACTAGGAAGATAAACTATTTCAATATTACAAGAAATATAGGTTTATATATATATATCGAAGCACTTAGAAAAAAATCTCTTTCTCATTTCAAAATAATTATTTAATATCTACACTGCTTATTACTTTTGTGTGAGTGCACACATACATATATACTAAGACGGCGCAAAGAAGATGGTCATATTTATAGAATAAACAAAATAAATACATGTACATCATTTTTACATTTTACAGACCCATTAAAATCAATCGCAACAAATACAGCACACATATTCTGAATGAGCAGAAAATAGACACAAATATGAAAACTGTGTTAAGTGTAAATTATATAGATATGATTCAAATTAAGTTTTGAAGAACATTTTGAAATTTTTCTTTTCAAAATTTTACCGCGAAAAAGTTTTAAAATTTTGAAATTGTTAGAAATTATAGAATGAATCTACATGTACATAAGGCTAGGTTAAAAATCATGTTTTGTGGTTTTAATGTACTTAAAATGCTGATCCCAAATTTCAGGTATGATAAATTTCTACATGGGAGAGTGGAATGCTGTCTTTCATGTGTAATTCATACGTCAGTTACGCCCATTCATACATCACAGTTTAATTATTTACAATTAGAAATAATACACGTAAAGTCAATCAATGAAGCATAAATATGCAAATTATACATCAAATAAATTTTCAGAAATGTAACATTTGCACGAGAAATCCCTATGATCCCAAGTGAAAGAACGTGAAATGGAAACTTTTTCATCGAATAACGAAATATTCAGAGTACGTCTGAATTTTTTTACTTCTTACAATAAATATCCTTATGATAATCGTAATGATAATAATCATATGTTTTTAAAGCCACTTTTCCATGGTAGTCATGAACAAAATTGTACATCTCTCTAATATCAATACTACAGCTCTGTTGAGATAAAAAGCAAAATATAGAATTTGGTACATTTCGAAATATTGGGGGTATAAATAAACAACAAAAAACTTCCACATTAAAACTTTTCTCTTTCATCTTGCACGAGTGAACAAGAACTGACGTTTCTGAGTCTAACAGATCCTGTTTTCATATGATTTGTATCACATAAAGCTGTTAGACACTCTATGTGTGATGATATTGTCTCCCCTACGTAGAATTATATCAGGAAACCCAGAAAGAATGAAGTCCGAAGTTAGCAGCACCCTCCCGATTGCTTGACGGGCGTACTAGCATTGATTTTAACACTGGGTTTGTTGTCTTGTGATGCTGTGACGGGTCCCATTCTGTTCTTAATCTCGGCAGCCATTGTCATAAAAGCTTGTTCCACATTTGTAGCATTCTTTGCACTTGTTTCTAGAAATGGGATTCCTAAACTGTCTGCAAATTCCTGGAAAATGAATCAAATTATTTCATATGACACACAAATTAATGATTAATGAACTAATATACAAGTACATGTACATGTTTGTGTATAACGTGTATGAAATTCGCTATATTCTGAAGATGAAAGACTCTAACTCTAGTAAAAATCATTCCAACAAATGCATGTGTTGCATGCGAAACATAGTGACACTTAGGAATCACTTTTATATAGGGTGTGACATCGAAGTGTGACAAACAGACGGACAACATGATCCCAGTGTTGCTATGCTTCACAGGCGACACAACTAGTAAACATAGGGTAATCAAAGATTACATAGCTCGCCTATACAGGTTTTTGTCAGAAACCAGGTTAAAGTTTTTGAAAAGTAAGTCAAAGTCCAAGGTCACTACCGGTAGGTCAAAGGCCATGGCCTCAAATGAAAGGTTCAAGAGATATAGCCCAGGTTAAAGTTTTGTCTACGGACGACGACAACGACGATGACGCCGAGGGTATGACATTAGCTCTCCAGACTTTCTTGTCCCGGCGAGCTAAAAATCATTCCAAGGAATGCATGTGTCGCTTACAAAACATAGCGACACTTAGGAACCACTTTTATATAGGGTTTGACATCCAAGTGTGACATACAGACGGACAACGGACAAAGTATTCCCCAAGTGTCACTATGCTTCGCAGGTGCCACAAAAATTAATTCTCTTATTTTTAAAATGTATAAAATATAATCACATGAACATGAGCATTAACGTTGACCTTTTCATCCCTAGTGATGTTTAGACAATTTCAGATGAATTTGTGAAAGAATTCAGTAAGTTTTCACATAAATAAAAGTACATTATTCTCGTTTGAATTAAACATTCATGAATAAATATCTCCAAAATACACATGAAAGTGCAAATACACCTTTGTAAGAAATATAATTATTACACATTGATTATCATCATACATACAAATGCCTACCATTATGTTCTTTTCCGTTTTATACAAATACATATACATGTACTTTGTTATAAGGCCTTACCTTTGCTGTAGTGTAATCTACCACCTTCTTCATATCCATGTCTGACTTATTTCCCACTAAAAGTTTATTTACATTTTCACTGGCATACCGATCAATTTCCTGTAACCACTGCTTTACATTGGTGAAAGATTCCTGTAAAATTTAATCACACAATGCAGGTGAAAGTAATCGTGAAAACTTGTACACTAAGAGATGTACATGTATGTAATAGTGCTATTTTCTTAATTTTGTGTAAAGGGGAGTGTCAAAGTATGTACAATGTTTATTTGGAACATGCTCTCTCCAACTTCCCGGTCTCTTTCATTAGGAATAGAATGAATATAAAAAATTTGTCATATTTTTTTCAATATAAAATATTCTATTAATATAGAGCATACCCATACTTACACACACAATTACAAGTTAGCATAATAATCAATTTTATTAAATGATCAGGAATTATTGCCGATTTTGCTTATTTCTGATTTGTGGAGACGCTGTTTGATAGAGTGTACCTCAGAGTGAGTTGACCGCTAAGGCTCCACAGCGGTCTATTCAGGATTAGCGCGTGCGTAACCAGCACGTGCGTTGATTTTTGTAGTGTTAGATCTTTGATTTCCCGTATCATCACAATGCAATTGTTCATAAAATTCTGATAATTTAATAAAACAGTTATTGACTTTTGATTTCGGTCTACTCGTGACTATACAGACCTGGTCAGGCATTGGTTAACCTGGACCTTCGGCCTCGGTCAACCAATACCTGACCAGGTCTGTATAGTCACGAGTAGACCTCATCAAAAGTCAATAATTGTATAATGATAATACGGCGTAGTCTGTTAAAGGTAAAAATTTACATACCTGGTCTGTGACGTCATAAACAACAATAATACCATGAGCACCTCTGTAATAACTGGACGTGATTGTTCTGAACCTCTCTTGACCGGCTGTATCCCACTACAAATCAAGAAACATGTCATAATGAAGGTTGTTCTATAATGAATGTGAAAAATAGAAAAGTCAAACGCAAACACATCCACTGAGTGTTTGTTACCTGTAACAGTAAGCTTTAAACTTAATGAATATTCATCTGGGCTTAAAATAAACCTTTTGGAGAATTAGTCCAACAGGCTGATTGAATTCATAATCTGATAGTCTGAAAGAAAATCTACTACAAGCTAGTGTTGTAACGATATTCCTCGACATCAGCGCTTTGTCACTACGATATCCAAGTTGCCAACTATCGATTCTATATTTGAGAATTGATTTATCTTAGTGAATATACTTCTTTGCAAAATCTTCTCTCTTCACGCAAAAAAACTCTAGAAATGTATCAGAATGGAGATGTGACTAGCACATAAATATAAGCAGAGTAACATGTATATCTCTAACAAGGCAAATCAAGATATGTCAAAGTCATAAATTGTGTCGAAAGTTGTACGGAAATAAAGCCCAAAAGGTATTATCCTTCTGATTTAAGAGTTTGATACATTTTAAATTTAAAGACTTCGATAATTGCAATTTACATGTACGTGTATTAATCAATTGAAAGTACTTTTATCAGATTTTTACAACCCAACTGCAAGCAAGCCTATGTACTGATAGGGATATATCCGTAACCGTATTGTATCCAGGAACATATCATGCCTATTCTCCAGTCCATACTGGAACGACATTCGTGCAGATACAGTTCAAATGCGCAAATACATGTACAGTGAAACTTGTCTAAACCGGATGTTGTTTGGACTACAAAATTTTGCCGGATTAGACAGGATCTGGATTAAAGAATCAGGGCTTTGATAGGCCAGACAACTGACAAAGTGCCTCTGACATGACGCTACGTATGACCATTTTATCTATATTACTCTACCATGCAATAATACACACTGAAAACAGTTACATATTGTTTACTCAATTCAATTATATTTCATTCAACAACTTTATATACATTATGACACATGTAAAGTATTAAACTTTATGTCCAAAGACAACGTCATATGCATTTCAGATCGTATTTATGAAAATAAGTATGATCATACATTAATTCAGTCCCAGTTAAATTCATTCACCATGCAAAAAAAGCTGTTATCTCTGTCTGTCGTCTGGTAGATTTCTGTTTCAAATTATGTCTTGTTCCATTTGTTGGAGTTCGATAGTTTTTTCAAGAAACGTTACATCCTTAGCCACGGAAAAATTGTGTATTTTGTCTAACATTTCTAACACATCGGTGTAAGAAAGATCTGACGTCATGATTTTCTCGACCTTGTCGTTTTCTGATTCAGAGCAGCTTTCTGCAGACTTTACAACGTCATTGAGAGTCCGCTCCCAATCACCATCATAAGTTTCCTCGGTCGGAATGTCACTTTTAATGCAATCAAGTTCATTTAATTGATCTTTCTTGAACCCCTAGCAGAACGTCATCCATTTTGGTGATGGAGTCGCCGTAGAACTTAACAATTTACGTTTTACTGGTGTCCCCGACATTTTGAATTTGAACAAGTTTCTGTTGTGATTAGATATTAAGTTTTGTTTAAAATAACCTGGGTACTTGATTAAAATTCAGATTTGAAATCAGCAGTGATTGATACCTTAAGTCCAGTAATCGCTTGGGGCAGTAATTATCTAAACACAGGTGATACTCACAAATAAATTAACCCTAATTAGTCTCTGTGATTTAAGAGTTGGCTGGTTTAAGGAGGGTGTTTGTATATAGTAATTAACTATGTTTGATCAAGAAAACCGGCCCGTATTCAGAGTAGACAGGATCCGTATTATAGAGGTGAATTTAAACATAAAAAAGAAGGATTTTGCCGGGACCACAGAAATACACCGGTATAGACAAGTATCCGCTTTAGACAAGTTCCGGTTTTCACAAGTGGCACTGTACCTCCATGCATCTAATATTAAGGGTGTACGACGTCTACATCGTCACTATTTTGTATTATCTTATATACAAAAGATACAATAACATGCAGTTTAAGACCATTTACGAGCAATTGCTTTTAATGCTTAAAGTTTATAGCGTTGTATTATTTTCATTTCTCATATGATGTCATATTCTGTCTATAGTGTGTTCTTTTTTCCACATTCAAAGCCAAATAAATAAATTGATACTAAGCTGACTGCATAATCCGGAAATGTACTCCGTTGCAGTTGGAATATTGGACATGATACATTCCTGGATACAATACGGATAAGTGCAAGCAGCAAAGTGATATATCCCTGATACTGAAAATAGTGTTGGGGCTTTCCGAAAAATGAAGCATAAGAAGTCTTACAGTGACATAAGCTCTCCATACTTTCGTAAAAGATGCAGAAAGTTTGTTGATAGAAGACAAACAAATGCTTAGACTATAGAAAGTATTCTGAGGCAACAGCTCATATATTCTATAAGTCAGTTGAGCTGGAAAAATTCAAACAGAAATACTTACGATTTGCAATTTTATTGTTTTTCCATCTAATTCTATTGTTCTAATTTTCTGAAAATGAAAGATGTGAAATTAAGAGGTAATCATTCTCTTGCATCTATAAATACTCAAGGAATATTTTTTAATGTACATATCCTTAAAATGAGTGCTTTCGGTATCTCCCGCTCGGTGAATTTAGAGCAGTTCCTATTTTCACATAGACAGTTTAAAAATTCCATTGCATCAAATCAATTATGTAATCATTGATAATTCATTTTGACAAATGAGCATAGCGAATAGCAACATATTTATAGTCTGTCATTCAAACATAATCATACAAATAGGTTAGAAGAAACTGAATTAATGTATATTTGTGCTCTTTCACAATAAAAATTGCCTATCCAAATAAAAATGGAGGACTGAATGATTGGCTAGATATACAGTACTAGTAATTAATCATGTACATGTACATTGTGGTTTCAAATACGGAATTTTTAAATACAAATACTTACAAAATCTACACCTATAGTACTTATATAGCTTTCTGTGTAGGTGTCATCCTGAAACATACATTAAATGAAATAGTTTAACATGTATATGTAATATAATTTACATGTATACAGAGTTCTTGAAAACTTCAAATGAAATGTCGGACATTTGGGAATTTTTATCGGTCCAAATGATAGACACAACGTGAGTTTTTATCAGAACAAATAATTTTTTATCGGTAAATCTATACTTTTCATGAACTCTGTGTATATAGTATATTCTTTCTGAATAATAATAATAATGAATTGTATGTATTTAATACCGTCTTTTTCCCCTTGGAGGTCACCTATAACTTATTTTCCAGAAATCCAGTTAGACACCAGAAATCATGAAATTTGTAACTATTTCCATAGCAAAGTCACAATAGATAACATGTAAATACATCAAGAAGGTGCGATCAAATATGATGACACAGTGAACATTTTTGCAAAATAATGTGATGACAAGTGTCTTTAAAACAGTATTCAAATAGAACAGATCATTCCATTATATAGCATGGAATGGACTATCCATAACTTGGCATCAAGACTTTAGTACAAACACGGCAATCTGAAAATCACGCAAATGAGCCATTTTTTTTCACATTGCACATCATAACATCTAGTCCATACAGCACCTATTTTAAGTAATTCTTTAGCTACTACCGTAATGAATTCATTTTGAATCTAATGATTCACTGAATAGCTATTTGCACCAAAAGAGGCAGAAAAATCAAATGTACATTTGTACACTTTAGATGTATTTATATCTATCTTATATATATTTGAAATATGACTAATATGTCAAATATTTTTAAAACAAATCTACATATTTTTTTGTAAATCCAAATGCCAGCAAGTTACTCAATAAAATTTTATCGTAAATATGAAAGAGCGTTATCTAATACATGTACTATACTTACTGCAAACCGTAATAGCAGGCAGGATTTACCTACACCGGAATCACCGATCAGTAAAAGTTTAAACAGATAATCACTGAAAAAAAAATGCAATATTGTGATAGAAATGTTTTTAATTATTACAGATTTATACAAGACATAAGAAGAAATGTAATCTGATCAAACAAATTTTCTTATATTCTACAAGAAAAATATCTTGAGATCCAAACATTTACATTTACAATGCAATGTTCTAGGATTCCATTACCCGTTACCCGAGGTAAGTGAAAATTGAGGTCAGGTAACTGGAAAACAGAATGCTACTTACCCGTTGGCAAGTGAATTTTGAAGCAAAATTACCCATTACATTCTCTGTTTATATGTAGCAAAAACAGAAGTAAATAGTTGCCTTAAAGTACAAGATCATATTTTAGCAGTCATCCTGTATTTTCATTGTGACAATATTTCTTGACATAACTTACTTTCGTGGTAATTAATGGCTAAGATGCATGATAGAAAATTAACATCCCCTTTTCATTCTGACATTTTTGTTTGGGTAAGTGAGTTTCCTTGCAGGGTAAGAACATTTTTTGGGGCACTTACCCCTTGGTAAGTGGTTTTTGAATAAAATCCAAGAACACTACGTGTACAATGACTACATGTAATACTGGTACTATACATCACACTTCACCATGTTCACACAGAAGTAAATTGTTCCAGCTTCAAGTTCTGACCAGGAAATACTATACTAGTACATGTAATTTCCTTACGGTATATGATGAGTACAACTTATGAAACACTGGTAAGGAAGTAAAAATTCACAACTATGTGATGAACTTTTATTACCTGTATTTCAGATCACTGACCTATATCATATGTACATAACCTCAGTCAACCTCATATTCATAAGTAAGTTTTTGTTTTTATTAAATATTTCCCAAACAACAGATCTACTTGTCGGGTACATATTATTGCCACTTCATTTATATTTTCACATATTGTTGAAGTAGGAATTTAATTTTTTCACCATAATCATGATAATTACATCTTTGATGCATGAAACGGTATACAAAATTTCAAATAATTCCTATAACCTGCGAATACCGAATTTTATGACAGAAAGTGACTTAGTCGGTAAATCTGAATGTATTTCCCCTCGCCTCTTCGGGGAAAGGGTAGGTCATTTCATCTTCCCATATATCATTGGTGTTTGAAAATTTTTGTATAAATTTTTCACAGACATAAAAAAGAATGTTCAAAGATTCAATTTATATGAATGTTGTGGGAAAAGTTAAAAATTTTTCGGTAAGAACAGGTGGAGGTGGTGATAATATGTGCCCTCCCTTCTTTCTAACTTGGCCTAATCCTTGTGTTCACGAATTACCAATAAACAAGAACAAATCATCAGATCTTCATGAAAAATGAATTTTGTGGGAAAAATTAAAGATTTTCGGCAAGAACAGATGGAGGTGGTGATAATATGTGCCCTCCCTTCTTTCAAACTTGGCCTAATCCTTACGTTCACCAATTACCAACAAACAAGAACAAATCATCAGATCTTCATGAAAATTGTAAGAAATGGGTATCTAGTGACAGTAGTGTTCTTCTTCCTTCTGCGCAAATTTCATTAAATTTTACGATGAAATAAAGATTTTAAAGCTAAAGACGTTGAAAGATGTGGCGATAATATGTACCCTACCGGTAAAGACTTGGTCATTTAAAGCATGGACTTGACCTTTACCTTCAACTGAACACCTCACAAGCAAGGCTCTTTTCTCAATGATTTTATCTAAGCCATCCATAACCAAATGCACTAAATGAAAGCTACCATTCATAATAGTCCATTTATGACTGTTTTAAACCTTAATTTTATATGCACAGACACCATACATCACATCATTTGGCAAAATTTCTACTGTCCTGTTCACTAAATCCAGAGCACCCTGTTTGGGCGATTTATTCTGTCGTGTGAAGAATTTTGCGATAAATTATTGTTTCCGAGAATTGACCTCCTTTAGTCGTAACTGGAAATTAACTTCAACTTACCCTATCAGCTGCCTTCAAACTGCAATATGAAAAAATAAAATGTCTAAGGGAAATTCCCATGTTAATTTCAAGCCGCCGCCATATTGTTCTCCGTGTCAACAGTAGTAAACAGTGACGTCAAAGCCTCCGACGTCACACATTTTCAGTGATTTTACTATAGAAAATCCCCGTAGACTTTTTATTTTCCGTCCTATTTCTAACTTAGCTGACGCACAGAAAAAACAATGGCATTTTCTGTTACGACTAAAGGAGTACTATAAAATTGATATCTTTTTGGAAGATGACATTATCATATTTTAGAGAAAACCGGGAAAACAGAGTGCTCTGGAATTAGTGAACAGGACAGTAATTGTGAGGTCATAATTGATCGCACTGACTTTATGCATTGTCATGTTTTCTATTATGACATCACAATGAAATCAACGCCAAATTTTGTGATGTCTGTCCGCCTAATGAATCTACTGGAAAATCAGCTCTATTCCTGGCAGTGAAAAATAGATCAAACCAAACAAAATATTTGTACTGTTCTCTATAAAACAGAATTTTGTTGAAAGTTAGTGAAAGATATCATTAGATCTGACATTATCAACACAGGTGTTATACTTTTGAGTGCTGTTTCTTATCTCCCAGAAAGATTTCAATGAGATATTAGGGTTTGGAGAAGTAAAAAGGTACAGTACACATATTTATTTTATGTAATGACAGTAATGTTACTCAATACTGTACTGGTTGTCACTCACAATGTAACTCTATACACTAGGATTTACTGGCTTGTTACTTTGGACATTGCCAAATTCAGTTGGATTTATACGAGTTTATTTTATTAGGAAAATCCTCCTTCTACTAGATTTTCTTGTGAAGAACACATATACTTTTGAATACAATTTCTGACATTCATCTCTCATCTCCACGAATGATCATCTGATGTGATGACGTATGTGACTCACACTGAAATCAATCCCTAGGAACCTAGAGAGATACTCACTATTCTGGATTCATTGCTGACATACTACGAGAAACACTCTCTTTAAGTGAAAATTTGTTTTAACTCAGACGAAAGGAATGAAATTGTGAAATGACTGTGCTTTTGTATCACTGGTGTGTTGATCCAATATGGCTTCCTTTTTCGTCAGTACGCATGCTCGGTTAGGGGTGGAAATAAGTTTGCATATGACGTCATCTCCCAACGTGGCATCACGAGATCAATAATGTTTACATCCGGCGAAAGGAATGGGGGGGGGGGGAGGCAAAATGTTCAAAAGTAATTAAAGTCTCGTATTTTGAAGTATATTTCGACGATGTTTTGGAGTAGAAAATATGTTCATGAAATCGTTGAAAGTTTGAAATATATACTGATTTATCAGTGCTTTCATTTTAACTTTCAGAAGTTAAATAAATGTTTCATAAAAACAAACATAAAATCGAACAAATCTGCGGGTGCGTTCCGCTGTGGTTAGTGCAGGGGAGTCTTCCCGACAGGAGATCTCGTCTACAATAAAAGTAGGACATGTGGAGAAATGATGCCGCTTCTCTCAGTCACGTGACGTAGTTCGGCGAAACTCCCATTCAAATCAGTTCGTAGATTTTCTCCGTTAAATCTTCGTTTTATTTAATTTCTGTTATTCATATTATTTTCAATTTGTTATGTAACGATGATTCGTGACCTATTTTCAATTCTATAAGAAAACATAATGATTTTATACTAGAAAAAAAGAGGAAATTTCGTAGAAAGAGGGAATTTTTAAAATACGCGGGAACCGCCAAAATCAGTTATCCGAAAAAATGAAGATACCTGACTTCATATATTTGTTATAAACTTTTAGTCGAGATGCCCGGAACATGAATTATAACACTAGGAACCTAAGAAAAAGGACATTGAAGTTGCCAAAACTCGCCAAATCATGCTGTATTCTTATGAAATTATAGTACAGCCTATGAGCGGAATCTTACTAATTTTCAACTCGTGTGGGAACCGCGAATTTATCACGGAAAATAAAGTTTTTTACATCAACTTCTTCAGAAAATAGCGGAGTATCATACCCAATGCCCGGAAGCCGTTTAACAATCTTAGTTACAGTGATGCCCATATACGACAATAGTAATTTCAAATCTGTCTGCGAGCCATGACGTGACGTCAGAGTGGCATTATTTCTCCGTATGACAAACTCCAAGGTTAATGTCATGGGACTTTTTTTTTTTTATTATTATTATTAGCGATCGGAATCAGTAGACATGTAATCTATTCAGTGAAAACCTTTCACTTATAGCCATTCAAAATACATGGTCAATATTAAAGATTTGTCGTAATTTGTTCTTAAAACTCCAAAATCAAGGTCACTATGGAGGGGGATTAGGGTCACAATACTATTTGTCTTGCTTACATGCTTCATGCTATGTTGCTTCATTCAATGTTTGATTATTCCATGTTCATTTGTCTTGCTTTCATTTCAAATTGACTTTATTGCATTTGTCTTTCTTCTTTATGCAATGTTGCTTCCATGCATTTTACATTTGTCCTTCGTCAATGCATAATTGTCGTTCTACCATGCGTTATGACATCTTTCAATGTGCCATCATTCTTTCGTCCTAATGCCATTATTGCTTCGTCAATGCCAACCTCAATTTTGATACCAGGTGGCGCTCCGTTTGTGTCCGTTCCTTGAAATTAACTTTGAGACGTCCCCTGTTGCAGGACTTGGAAAAATGAGTTATTATAAATAGCGGAAAAAAGCAAAAGCCGATTGAAATATTTGAATTAAAAAAGAAATCATTAAATATAAATATTTGGACCTTTTCGGTTTGTTTGTTTGTATTTTTCTATTTATACAGTAATAGCCATTTGGGGATTTGAAAGCTGTAGAAAGTTTTCAATGACAATGGTAATGATTTTGTGGCTCAGCGGTACGCGTGCCGGGATTATATGCAATTTTTTTCCCGCATGGGTTCGAATCCCATCGGCTACATAATTTTTTTTTTTTGAATTGTTAGTGGGAAATTATATAGAAGTCAGTTTTTTTCTTAGATATCGTGGGAAAGGCAGTATTTCATATCGAAAAATTCTAGATAAATTGAAACTGTCGGTCGTCCTACACTGATCGAACCTAGAGATCAACATCCCCCGGCCCCATTGATTCAGTCGATAATGCAGTTTATAGTCTCTTTTCATAATTTTGACCTTGAAAATTTACCTTTTGACATCTCTGTATGCCAAAATTACTCCAAGCTGTTGTCCAGGACAAGCGGGTCGTAGGAGAAGGGGGGGGGGGGGGGGGGGGGGGCAGCGCTACCGCTCGCCGGGTCTTTTGGGACTTTTTGAATAATTTTGCTATTCTGATCCATCCTTTATACATATTACTTTATCAATGTACATGAAGACATTTAACTCAATCTATATAGAGGGTATAGAAAGTATTTTCTGATAAGTCAATATCTTGCTAAAAATAATTCCTGGCTCGCTACCGCTCGCCAGACATTTATTAATGTACTTAAAATTTAGTATTGCACCAGAAATGTTAAAATTTGTGCATACAGAACATGAAACTTCCATATTTTTTTTTTAATATCTTCGATCCCCCCTTTTTTTATTATCATTTTTTTTTTTTTATTTATTTATTTATTTATTTATTTATTATTATTAATTTTTTTTGCTTATTAGAAATTTTGGGATGTTGTGCCCCTCCACTTTTTCAGGCAGAGCTTCGCCGTTGGTCCAGGACTACGCCTGCTCAGGAACGTGGCACAAAAACAGTTCAGTGTCATTCACAGCCTTGTTCAACAATGGCCAAAATTTAGACCTTTATTGTGTTCCTATACTCTGTGTTAGGAGCGCAAGGAAGGTATAATTTTAATTAGATTGCACTATGGCAAACTTGTCAGATTCTTCTTGTTCAGTGGCGGATCCAGTGCTCCCTTTGCCGGGGGTCAAGGGGCAAATTTTGCCGATTTTACTTATTTTACTGATGTGCCTGTTTTTGCCGGGAAAATATTGGGTCTGTGCAGGAGCATCTCCTAAATCCGCCACTGTTGTTCGACCCAAGATCAAGGTTAAGATTGAAATGCAAGCGTTTGATGCTTGCAAGGATTGACCTTGAACATTGACCTTCATAAGTCCATACTTCAAAGTCAATTATTATAGAAGTTTTATCTTTTTATGCAATAATCAACCGACTTATGGTACAGAAACGACATTGACGGGCATATAAAAGGCAAGTAATTAAAATTATGACTTTTCATAGATGACTTGCAAGCGACGATAGTGAGCTAACGAAGCGTTTGCAAAGTTTTGTAATAAAAATGATTTTTATTTCAACTGAATAATGATCATGTACAGTTGCCCGCCATATTTTTTTCCAAAACAATTACCCCCCCCCCCAGAAAAACTGAAAAATTAATGAATGAAAACATTTTACTTTTATAATTAAGTACCCCCATTTTTTTTTCTGCATCCTCTTCTGGGCAGATGGACAACATGGACAAGTTACATTATACTTAGAATTAAAAAAAATGTCTCCTCATCAGGGATTCGAACCCACTCGGAAAGGTGCAAAATAGTATTTGGAGGCAAACGTGATAACCACTATGCCACGGACACACTTCACATTCATGTATAGTTTATAGTTATCATTACAACTTATAAAAATCTTATGCATACAAAATCAAATATTTACCAATTACTACAAAATATTTTTCAAATATTCATACAGCCAATCTACTTCTGTCCTCTCGTGCGATAATATAATTACTTTTCGAACGATACAGTAGTAGAATTTAAAAGAAATTTCTAACGACAGGGGATGTTTCAAAGTTCATTTCAAGGTACGGGCACATGCGGTCGAGCGAAGCGCCATCTGGTATCAAAATTGAAGTTAGCATTGACGAAGCAATAATAGCATTAAGACGAAAGGATAATGGCAGAAAGAAGGATGTCATAACGCATGGTATAATGACAGTTATGCATTGACGAAGGACAAATGTAAAATGCAGGGAAGCAAAATTACACAAAGAAGAAAGATAAAGTCAATTTGAAATGAAAGCAAGACAAATGAACATGGAATAATCAAACATTGAATGAAGCAACATAGCATGAAGCATGTAAGCAAGACAAATAGCATTGTGACCCTAATCCCCCTCCATAGGTCACAAGATTTAAATTTGTTATTACCAATAGGTGATAAGAAGGTCGTATGAAAAGGAATAAAAAAAACTTTTGTTATCTTTCACTACCTTTCAACAAAATTCTGTTTTATAGTAGAACAATACGAATACACAGGTTTGACCTATTTTCGCTGTCACGAATAACACGAAGAACCAAAAACTCCCACCATTATCACTATGCTACTGCATGTATTTTTATACAATGCATTATTTTGGAGAAAAAAATTACACGTAAAAAAAGGGGGGGGGATACGCATTTTTGGAAATTCCCAGGTGAGAGGGGTTCTGACCCTCCCTCTGCTAGATCTGCGCTTGCAACTTCTAAATATCAACACAATAAAATGGTAAAAGCGAGAGTTCTATCAAGGGCGTGTGAGAAGGGGGGGGGGGGGGGGGGGGCAGCAGGGGCACATGTCCCCCAACTTTGAAAAGTGGGGGGGGGGGGCACAACCATGTTTGCCCCCCCCCCCCCCCCCCCCCACACACACACACACACTTTTCAATCACAATATTTTATGATGATTAACATTGTTTAAAATAGCAACATTTTGTACCATAAATCTACAATTTTTCGGTAAATTTTCAGATTTTTTCTTTGGCTCGCTACCGCTCGCCAGCTCTTCATAAACTTTCTGTATAATTTAGCTATTCTGATCCATCCTATATCCATATTACTTTATCAATGTACATGAAGGCATTTTTAAAAATCAAACTCTCATGCAATCTATATAGAATATTATTACATGTACTTATTTATTTTAGAGGGTGTAGAAAGTATTTTCTGATAAGTCTACATTTTGCCAAAGAAAAAAAAACATGTATTCATGTACTTATAAAAACAGATCAAAAATTTAGAACTGCACCAGATATACTAGTATCTAAATTTGTGCATACAGAACATGGAACCCCCATTCTTTATCCCCCCTCCCCCTTTTTTTTTTATTAAAATTTTTTTGCTTGTAAGAAATTTTGGGATGTTGTGCCTCTCCACTTTTTCAGGCAGAGCTACGCCGTTGTCTATGAAGCTTTTTGTCCATCGTGTGAATCCCCGGGGTAGATCGTTCCCCGTGGGTTACACACGCGTGATGAATTTTGTCAGAACTGAGTAGGTTCTCGGAAAATCATCCCCACCTTTCACTGCAAATAATTTGGACGCCAGACGCGTCCGGACGTGTGCAGCTCAGAACACATACTCTTTGAGTGTTCTAAACGAAACGCATAGTAATTTGATTTTAACACTAGTGTACCAGAAATTGATGAATCAGTGTTACATATACATTCAACATTTGTTTCCATGCTAACGGGATGCATAAAAATGCCTTGTTTAAAGGTGTTTTTATACAAAACCTTGGTTACCATGGCAACGGAACGTCGGAGAAAAAAATGGAAGGTCAATTCGTTCTGAGGACATCATATTAACCTTGTACACAAAAAATATAAAAAAAATCTGAGACATGTCGTGGCCAAACATGTCTGATTTTTTTAGGTTTATACAGAGATATTTTTTGTGTACATTTGCTCAATTTTCAAGGTCATTGAAAATATTTGCTATTTTCAGGCCAAATTTTGTAGTTTTTCGCTAAAAAGAGACATGATTAACAGTAAACGGCATGGAACCATGGTAAAACAATCAATTATCGGTGAAAGTATGATAAATGTATTATTTGTTGGGATGAGTATAAAAATTATCGAAGTCCATTGAAGACCCCAAATAAATGTCACATATTTAACGAGAAAATTTTAGAAAATCTCAATTTTATGCTCTTTTGAAAGTATGTCATATATAGAAGTGAAATACAATTTAACAAAATTGAAATGAATTCTACTTCTTTTGATCGGTTGTTCAACTGTAAATATTTAAAATCAAAATATCTAATGAAATAAGTCAGAGAAATCAATTCAAATTGATTGGAAGCCCTGAATTTTGTCTAAATTTTAGTCTAAAGTTAGAAATGACCTTGAGATTTGGACAGATGACCTTGAAATGATTTGAAGGTCAATTGATAATATTTACATTACTAGTATATTCCCCATGTTGAACGCCCATTAGGCAACTAGAATTATATTCCAATAACTTGGGTTGCTATTGTGACGTCACGTTCAAGTTTTGCATGTAGGGAGAATTTACCGACGTTCAAACTCATTCAACGCTATAACAGGCAAAATGTGCGAAATGCATGCAAATAAAAATGAGCGATATTTAGAATAAATGTAAATATAAGTAATGACTGTCTTACTTTTGGTGTTCATGGGTGTATAATTCTGGTTGGACACGTGCAAATTTTCCGAGAATCTCTTCGCGATTCACGGAATTTGCACGTGATCAACCAGAATTTTATTTCTTGATTTTTTTCCAGCTATGGACATTTATTTTGGCAAGGTGAAATTAAATACCCATAACATGCACCAAATAATGGTTTTCAACCTTCAAAATAATCAAAAACAGGCCAAAAATGACCCTAAAATTATACCTTATTTTTGCTAAATTTTCACATAATTTGACTGAATATCAACAACTACCTTATAACCCCCTCCCCCGAAAAAAGTTATTCTTGTTAGAGTTGAACTTACAAAGAAAAGTTTTTGTGTTCATAAAGTAAATTTTGACCATGGTTTCCATGGCAACAGAATGCCACAATATGCCTTATTTCTCATTTATGTGGGGGTGTCATTCAGATTAACCCCGTTACCATGGCAACCGTGGTTCAAATGAAACAATATAGTTTGTTTTCATTGTTTTTACATTAAGCATGATAATTACAGAAAGTTTCATCAAAATCCATGACATGCCGTGGCCAGCTGTTTTAGGTTTTTACATAGAATCCACATTAAACATTGGTGTTCATTATTTTAAACACTGATATTCAATTTGGTACAAGTGTACAAGAAAGATAATTTCTGAATGTAAAATGGTAAATTATCTCTTTAATGGGCAATTCGCAAACATATTCACGTGTATTTTACGTGCTACATGTTTCTTAGTAACCTAAATGATCAACTACGAGGATGCCATGAACAACCGAAGGCGCAAAAGTTCACATTGAAAACTTTATAGGACAATGTTATGTTTACAGATATTTGAAGAAAAAAAATGACCATTAAATGCAGAAATCCAAGTTCAACAAATGACGGGGCGTTTTTGTAGTTCTAGCATAGCGAAAACTATCCTTTCCTTTACTTTACAAATGAATTAAGGTATCATATATATTCATTACAAAGAATTACAACCAAAATTTGAAATGAGTCGTTCTTATCAATAACATTTTTACAAGTTTGTGTTCAAGGATTTTTAAAGTTTGTGTGTCAGAAGTATTAAGGTCTTTTCACAATAAATTAATCGACTAGGATAACACTTAACTTTTGATAGACAGCGGGCAAAATAACCCCAGATACATCATGTATATATATCATATCATATGGATCAAGGATTTCATCGTCTTATCAGGACTGTGAACAAAATTTTTATATCATATCATATATCGAATTTGATTTCAAGAAACATAACTCTAATCATACAAGCAACATCACAAGTTATCGAACATTGGCTTGGTGAGCCATGGTGGAAACAAAGCAATTCTTTACAACAGAAAGATATAAACGTTTCGAACTTAAAATACATAAATTTGTAAAATGATGAATCATTTAATAACAAGAGACACAACAGGATACAACGCTCACCTAGCCGATACTCATATTTCTTAGCTTACTGACGACTGTTATATATAGTACTTAAATTCAAGTTCAACTCTAACCTCTCAAACATGACAAAGGAGAGTAACCCTAATTTTGCTTGTGGTGATGCCATCTATTGACGGATCCGGATGAAAAAGGACGATTATTTTTTAAAAGACTTCCTTCCTACCAAGTTAAATCAAAATCCCTTCATTCGTTCTGCAAAGGAAGTCCAAAATGTATGAAAATACCCCCTTTCCTTTATTTTTATTAAATTCTAGTAGTAAAATATCAGAAAAATAAAATATTTACTCAAAATCAATATCAGTGCATTGAATCAATTATTAAGATGTTACAAAAATGAAGTACATATAAGTACATCGATCAATTCAATATGAATCATACATTTATTAAATTATTCAGCGATCGATTGCAAAAACGAGCATTTCTGACAAAGTCCGAAAAGACTCAAAAATTAAGTTTGATGCTTTCGGTAGAAAAAGTGTGCCTTCGTGACCTCCTTTGCCTGTGGTGGTGCCACCTATTGACGGACCTGGACGAGAAACAGCAACACATTTAGGAGAATAGCCTCTTTTCCTGTTTTTAATACTTGCGAAAAAAAATCATGAATAATCAGATTTTTAAAAAACATGATTAAACGTTAACCATTACAGTGGCGGATTCAGGATTTCACAAAAGAGGGGGCCCCAAATAATGTTATGAAAACCAACAAACAAAAAGTAATAATAATAAAAAAAAGGCCGCCAGTACATTAGATAGAGGTGTCATATTCATTTTTGAATTGAATGCTTACTTCATAGGTTTATTCAATAAATGACTGGCGAGCGTAAGCGAGCCGGCGAAATTTAGAATTGTTGTAATAAAAGAAGTCACACTTATGTAACAATCTACATGTATATCCTTCCATAGAGGAAAATTCTTATAAGTTGAATTTCATGATGTAAGAAAAGCTCGCCAGCGAAATTTTTAGAATGCTGACATCAGGATTAAGAATCAAGGATTTCCTTTACAATTTTACCATTTCTTTCCTTGTTCAAGTACGATATTCGAAAGAGGGGGGGGGGGGGGGGGGGGGTAAAACCATGGATGAGTTCCCACTTTTCAAATCATTTAATTTTCTGAATAATTAAGGGATTCGACATTATTAATATGTGATTAATAATAGTCAAGGCGAGCGAAGCGAGCCTAAAAAATATTGCTCTTTACGCAAGTTATATATGCATAAAATATGAGTTTTGCTTAATTGCTTAACTTTGGGTGGAAAGGGGGGGGGGCTGCGCCCCCCTCTAAATCCGCCACTGCATTATCAGAGCGTTAAATAAATTAAATGTGACGAATTGGAGTAACTGAGTGCATAAAAGCATACATTTATTGAATTATTCAAAGATCTAGTGCCAAAAAAAAAAAAAAAAAAAAAAATAAGCATTTAAATTCTGTAAACGTCCGAAGAGACATAAATTTAAACGCGTCAAAAATTAGACTTCGGAGCGGAACAAAAACTCAATACTTTTTCAGCTTGTCGATACCGAAGACGTTTGTCAAAGGAAGGAACCCTCTGTAACCATCTTTTGCCAGTGATGGCAATTATCTGTGGATCTAACACTTGTAGGATATCATGAGTACTTCATTCCTACCAAGTTTCATCAATTTAATCCAAAATTCAGTAGTTCTGGAGGATGAAAATGCGAAAAATATGAAAAATTTACGACGACGACGGACGATGGACATATCGCTATGACATGAGCTGACATAAACTTGTCGACGAAATGTATATATACAGAAACAGATATGAGCAGAAGGATCAAAGATCGATAAAACTAAGGATGAGGAACTGAGTTCTTCGATTGAATATTGGGTGTGATTCTGAATTGATCTACATATTTGTATCATCATCTTATGCACTTACCAACACTGAAGACGAGATTCCATGACAGACATCGTCTAAATATCATCAGAGGAGCACATGGGTCCTGATAGCTCATCCTTATTGAAAGTTAGCCTGGCTTATCTGGTGATTAATCGTGAGTTTGTTTCGACCAGCAGAGTACAAACTGTTTTTCTTATGATATGCTCACAGGGCTTTATCGCGCTTCCCGGTTGCTTAATGCACTATAGGTTATACACATAACCAATAGTACATCAAGCAACCGGGAAGCGCGATGAATCCCTGTGGATATGCTTTTTATATCCATTTACAGATATTTTTGAGTAACATACGACCCAAACGATTTTTAAATTTTTGTTTGCGGTGACACCATACTCTGTGAAGACTATTTTTAATACAAAAACTGTGCGCTATAAGACCTCTTTGTCTAAAAGATAAGTGGCTGTGCGCACATGATCCAGATAACCACACGATTTGCTATTGATACTTAAGTATTATATTGTCGTCCATAGTAGACTCCGGGTTGTCTGTTAATGCGTTCATGTTTCAACAGTGTCTTGCTCGCTTCGTTTGTTTCTTGATCCTCTTGGTGTGAGTATTCGTTTGTCTTGTTGATTCCTGATATTTGGTGTTGTTGTTTTACCTGGTTTTTGTTGTTTTCTTGATCCTCTTGGTGTGAGTGTTCGTTTGTCTTGTTGTCTCTTGGTATTTGGTGTCGTTGTTTTACCTGGTTTCTGTTGTTTTCTTGATCCTCTTGGTGCGAGTGTTCGTTTGTCTCCTGGTATTCAGTGTTGTAGTTTTACCTGGTTTTTTGTTGTTTTCTTGATCCTCTTGGTGTGAGTGTTCGTTTGTCTTGTTGTCTCCTGGTATTTGGTGTTGTTGTTTTACCTGGTTTCTGTTGTTTTCTTGATCCTATTGGTGTGAGTGTTCTTTTGTCTTGTTGTCTCCTGGTATTTGGTGTTGTTTTGCCTGGTTTCTGTTGTTTTCTTGATCATGTTGATGTGAGTGTTCGTTTGTCTTGTTTGTCTCCTGGTATTTGGTGTTGTTGTTTCTGCTGTTTGTTTTGGTGTTTTGTGCGTTCCATTGTTGTTACTGCTATATGGCCTTACTGAAATTACCTTATTCTCGAATAAATTTTTAGAATAGACTTCAAATCATTCCGTTCATTAAGAAATTCTTGATGTAATCAGTTCGTAAACTTTTTTCAATGAAACACCTATTCAAGCATGTAACTTTTCTATTTCGATTACCTAGTACTTAATTTAGATTTATTAATCATTTAATAGATATTCAAACAATTTCCTATATAAAAAAGGTCGTATGAGTATTTTTACAGAGAATAATAAACAAAGTCGACGCTGCTTTGTCATTGCAGAGGGCACCACGTAACACACTCACATTGAAATTGAAGCAAAGGACACGACGTCAACAAACAGCCGACGACAACAAGAACAACAACAAAACAGCCGACGACAACAAGAACAACAACAAAACAACCGACGACAACAAGAACAACAACAAAACAGCCGACGACAACAAGAACAATAACAACAAAACAGCGAACGACAACAAGAACAATAACAAGAAAACAGCCGACGACAACAAGAAAAATAACAACAAAACAGCGAACGACAACAAGAACAATAACAAGAAAACAGCCGACGACAACAAGAACAATAACAACAAAACAGCCGACGACAACAAGAACAATAACAACAAAACAACCGACGACAACAAGAACAAAAATAACAAAACAACGGACGACAACAAGAACAAGAACAACAAAACAACCGATGACAAAAAGAACATTATCAACAAAACAACCGACGACAACAAGAACAATAACAACACACGACAACAAGAACAAGAATAAAAACAACGGACGACAGCAAGAACAAAAACAACAAAACACAACAGACGACAACAAGAACAATAACAACAAAACAACCGACGACAACAAGAACAATAACAACAAAACAACCGACGACAACAAGAACAATAACAACAAAACAACCAACGACAACAAGAACAATAACAACGAAACAACAGACGATAACAAGAACAATAACAACAAAACAACCGACGACAACAAGAACAATAACAACAAAACAACCGACGACAACAAGAACAATAACAACAAAACAGCGAACGACAACAAGAACAATAACAAGAAAACAGCCGACGACAACAAGAAAAATAACAACAAAACAGCGAACGACAACAAGAACAATAACAAGAAAACAGCCGACGACAACAAGAACAATAACAACAAAACAGCCGACGACAACAAGAACAATAACAAAACAGCCGACGACAACAAGAACAATAACAACAAAACAACCGACGACAACAAGAACAAAAATAACAAAACAACGGACGACAACAAGAACAAGAACAACAAAACAACCGATGACAAAAAGAACATTATCAACAAAACAACCGACGACAACAAGAACAATAACAACACACGACAACAAGAACAAGAATAAAAACAACGGACGACAGCAAGAACAAAAACAACAAAACACAACAGACGACAACAAGAACAATAACGACAAAACAACCGACGACAACAAGAACAATAACAACAAAACAACCGACGACAACAAGAAGAATAACAACAAAACAACCAACGACAACAAGAACAATAACAACGAAACAACCGACGATAACAAGAACAATAACAACAAAACAACCGACGACAACAAGAACAATAACAACAAAACAACCGACGACAACAAGAACAATAACAACAAAACAATTGGCGACAACAAGAACAATAACAACCGAAGGCAACAAGAACAATAACAACAAAACAACAGACGACAACAAGACCAACAACAACAAAACAACGGACGACAACAAGAACAATAACAACAAAACAACCGACGACAACAACAACAACAACAACAAAACAACGGACGACAAGAAGAACAATAAGAAAACAACCGACGACAACAAGAACAACTACAACAAAACAACGGAAGACAACAAGAACAATAACAACAAAGCGACGGACGACAACAAGAACAATAACAACAAAACAACCGACGACAACAAGAACAATAACAACAAAACAACGGACGACAACAAGAACAAGAACAACAAAACAACCGACGACAACAAGAACAATAACAACACACGACAACAAGAACAAGAACAATAACGACGGATGACAACAAGAACAAAAACAACAAAACACAACCGACGACAACAAGAACAATAAAAACAAAACATCCGATGACAACAAGAACAATAACAACAAAATAACCGACAACAACAAGAACAATAACAACAAAACCACCGACGACAACAAGAACAATAACAACACACGACAAAAAGATCAATAACAACAAAACAACCGACGACAACAAGAACAACAACAACAAAACAACCGACGACAACAAGAACAATAACAACCGACGACAACAAGAACAAAAACAGCAAAACACAACCGACGACAACAAGAACAATAACAACAAAACAACCGACGACAACAAAAACAATAACAACAAAACCACCGACGACAACAAGAACAATAACAACAAAACAATCGACGACAACAAGAACAATAACAACAAAATAACCGACAACAACAAGAACAATAACAACAAAACCACCGACGACAACAAGAACAATAACAACACACGACAAAAAGATCAATAACAACAAAACAACCGACGACAACAAGAACAACAACAACAAAACAACCGACGACAACAAGAACAATAACAACCGACGACAACAAGAAGAATAACAACAAAACAACCAACGACAACAAGAACAATAACAACGAAACAACCGACGATAACAAGAACAATAACAACAAAACAACCGACGACAACAAGAACAATAACAACAAAACAACCGACGACAACAAGAACAATAACAACAAAACAATTGGCGACAACAAGAACAATAACAACCGAAGGCAACAAGAACAATAACAACAAAACAACAGACGACAACAAGACCAACAACAACAAAACAACGGACGACAACAAGAACAATAACAACAAAACAACCGACGACAACAACAACAACAACAACAAAACAACGGACGACAAGAAGAACAATAAGAAAACAACCGACGACAACAAGAACAACTACAACAAAACAACGGAAGACAACAAGAACAATAACAACAAAGCGACGGACGACAACAAGAACAATAACAACAAAACAACCGACGACAACAAGAACAATAACAACAAAACAACGGACGACAACAAGAACAAGAACAACAAAACAACCGACGACAACAAGAACAATAACAACACACGACAACAAGAACAAGAACAATAACGACGGATGACAACAAGAACAAAAACAACAAAACACAACCGACGACAACAAGAACAATAAAAACAAAACATCCGATGACAACAAGAACAATAACAACAAAATAACCGACAACAACAAGAACAATAACAACAAAACCACCGACGACAACAAGAACAATAACAACACACGACAAAAAGATCAATAACAACAAAACAACCGACGACAACAAGAACAACAACAACAAAACAACCGACGACAACAAGAACAATAACAACCGACGACAACAAGAACAAAAACAGCAAAACACAACCGACGACAACAAGAACAATAACAACAAAACAACCGACGACAACAAAAACAATAACAACAAAACCACCGACGACAACAAGAACAATAACAACAAAACAATCGACGACAACAAGAACAATAACAACAAAATATCCGACGACAACAAGAACAATAACAACAAAACAACGGACGACATCAAGAACAATACAATAAAACAACCGAGGACAACACGAACAAAAACAACAAAACAACCGACGACAACAAGAACAATAACAACAAAACAACCAACACACAAGACAACATACTATTACACTATTACGACACATAAAAAAGGAGACCAGTGACTAACATTGTACATAGGGTTACAGATACACATGAAAAGGGAATTCATTGTAGATGGTGCCACCGAAATGAATTTTTGAAAATAGACAAACAGGGTAAAGATAAAAAGAACACAACATTAAACCAATAAAGAGGCCTCTGTAGTTCATTCATAAACCCCAAAGCTAACAAGACATCGGAACTGCCACCACAAAGGAAAACGCCCTGCAAACAATGTACATCAAATAAATTTGGAGACAACGAAAACACCCGCACCGATGGACCGAGATACAAAGATATCAGTGAAACTCGAAGGAACAACACATAATAGGAGGGAGGCCTATGTGCATCAATTTCCGTATTTGGACGGTCATCAACTATACTAATAGCAGATGACGTTTTTATCCGGATTACGAGCGCAAAACCCTCCTACTTATCCTGGTACTTAGAAGTATCCTGAGACGTACAGTTGTTGCATAAACAAACAGCCTTCTCTTTTTCAGGCTCACTTCCGGTGACACCACAATCAAGACCATGAGACGAAGGGGAAAAAGTATACCAGTATATGGGGTTTACGACAAATATTACGTGCTCTGCAGACTGGTGCGTTCATTTTAGTCAAGAATGGTAAAAGATGCAGACGTCTGCGTACATTTAAAGTTTTGAGGGAATGGCTGTGCGCACATTATCCTGATAACCACACACTGCATGTGCCCTCAACGTAGCTTTAGGCAATGAGTCAGCACCGGTTGCCCATCAGTCTCGTCAATATATGTGTGTACACGTCGTTGATATGTTAATTTCAATCGTGTGTTTGATTTTTCTTTTTACATGTAGATTTGTGTTTGACCCTTTAAGGTTTTTTTTTTTTTTGCATATGAATACTTGAGATTTGCACAGAGTGCTTGCAATTGGCATCGAATGGGAAGTTTGGTAGAGCGTCGGATTTTGATTAGGTGCCTCGGTCTCCAAGTCCCTTAGAATTACAAATGTACAAAAAAGGAGAAGATTTCAAACAGGACTGTTGTAGCACTTTCAGTAAAACACCGTAACACCCAAGTACGAAAACACAAATACAAGTACAACATTTACAAAGTCGCACAATTATTACGGGACATTTCTAAGAATGACAAACCATATATAAGCAAAAGAAACTTTATATTTAGCATTTATATAGTAAACACTTCGGGTGGGAGGGTGATGAGTACGTCATCCGGATAACTACACAATGCCCTCGACCTCGCTATTGATCGTCGTCGTTATAAACCAGCATCGGTTTGCCATTTGAACTTGTCGCTAAATGTCGTTTATGTCATTTAATAAATCCATTATTTCAGCTATAATCATATAGATTAAAGCATTTTCATATCATACCAACAGATGATTGGTATTATATAAAATAGTTTTAGATGTTTAATCATAGCAAAAATAATGAATTTATTAAATTTTACCAAAATGCTGTTATTTTTATACGAAAACTAGGCATTTGACACAAATTGAAGAAAACCGTACTTGCTCCGAATGTGTAATTCATGAGCGAACCTAATTAAAATTAAGGAGTTACACTGTTGGTTATACATTTCTGCTATCATTTCAAGCATTCCCATAGATTCAAATGAAACATTCTCCAGAAATAAGCGACTTTTTTATGATAAAAATATTTTCCCAAAAAGCCCTAAAATTTTGAATGGTATTTCAGTAAAAATAAAATTATATTAGTATAATAAAAAATAGTAAAAAATTACATGTAAAAATAGATTTCAATCGTTTATTTCATACTGGATATAAGGATTATTCAAATTAATATATACATATATATACAGAAATGAGAGATTTCTTATTGAAAACATGACTGTCTTTATAAGACAATAATTTCAAGGTTTTTGTAAGAAAATAACAATATAGAATATACGTAATTTTGAAGAAAAGATTTTAAAGTAACCTTTTAAATCAACATTAAAAGATCATATGAATTACGTTGGAAGGGAGAAGCAGAGATTTCCTAATTTTCAAAATCGCCATTCATGTAAAAGGTTACTGGACCTTTTAAAGGCCCCTTTTTGATCACACATAAATCGAATTATAGTACTTTTTACATGAAAATACAAATTGATATTTCGTGTATTAATTGACTATTGAAGTAACGTTTGTATCCAAAGATGCTAAGTACTGTGTGTGGTGTCTGTTTTGTGAAAGGGGTATTCGGAAAATCCGGATACATCGCTATCGATTCCGACTTTGAATACTGTTTTCTCAATACATATGCATGAGAGAGGTCGAACATTCTCAGGTAAAAATCAATATACCGTATACCGGGAATTTTTCGCGTGTGTCTAATTTTCGCTAAATTCGCGAGCATCATAAAATCGCGAAAAATGGACATAGCAGATCTTGATTAAAATAGAATAGCGAAAATTAGACTGCGAAAACAGAACACACCGTTTAAGGGTCATTTTTGCGTTTACACGACGCGAAAATTACCCGATATACGGTATTGCCAAACTCCAGGCAGCTCAAGTTTACGTTCCGTTACCCTACTGTATGTCTGACTGTAAGGAGGAGACAACTCTGTTCGGAGAATGCGGTGTTACATATTTACCAGAGTTTTTTTTGCACATAGTTCAACCAAATCTCACGAAGGGTGGGCACATTTTAGTTTGTTTTGCCAGTGTTCAGGGTCATGTCTTGACAGAAAGTGGCAAGAAGTTTATTGTTTAGACATAGTTCAAACAATTTATAAAGTTATTTCAATAAATTTTGAAATTTTTGTAAATTTTTATAGCCTTACCTTGGGTTCGGGATCCTTAGCACAATTTTACCTATTTTCAGCAATTTTCGACTAAAAATCTTTTTTCAAAACATGTTCTTACAAAAAAAAACCCATCACTTTTGTAAAGGAAATTTCCATAAGACATTTCTTCATCTGTAACAAAAAACGCTACAAAGTATATAAGGCCAGTTTTGGGGGTTCAAGGGGATGCAACAGTGGTACATTGTACATTTACAAAAAGAGCAGTTGGGGTTACACTAAAAGCTGTACATGACCAGTTATCTAATTGTACATGCCACTTTTTATTAAAACGGTACAATTCTTTTGAAAGGAGGGGATTTCCAACAATACTCGGTTACGGTACCCACAGCTAAACACCCAAAAATACAATGCAAAAACACAGAGCAGACACGCACAGCAAGAGAAGCAAAAGGGACAAAGGAACACCAAGACACAACACAGAAACATCAAACACAAAAGATTGCACATGACCAAACGAGACCAATGGGCAACCGGTGTCAACTTAGGACGG